>CM037851.1:150825254-151228747 GCA_021234595.1 Delia radicum | reverse complement strand
TGGAAGATAATTTCGTTTATGCTATATAAGGGTCCGCCAAATAATTTTTTTTTTGAAAATGCTATAAAAAAACTACTGAATATTTTCTCAAATTTCTTTTTTTATTTAAAAGTAAATCCTTCCGGTTAATAATGGAAAATAATTTCATTTAAATGGCTGCCTCGGCTGGCCATGCAGTAGCCTACACCATCGGTCCAATTTTTAAGAACATCGATTGTGTGCAGCTGTATTTCACCAATGGCTTCACGAATATTGTCCTTTAAAGCGTCAATTGTCTCTGGCTTGCTGACGTAACACTTATCTTTGACGGCACCCCACAAATAATAGTCCAACGGTGTCAAATCGCAGCTCCGAGGTGGCCAAACGACATCAGCTCTGCGGCTTATAATGCGATCTTCAAAAACAGGGCGCAAAACATCGAATGTAGCTTCGGCTGTGTGGCACGTAGCGCCGTCCTCTTCAATTTTTGTGAACAAAAATTCGTTCAACACGGCCACTCCTTCACACATTCTGCAACATTACCATGATTTTCAAAGTAATGTCGCAATATTTCCCAGCGTTGTTCAAGCGTATACACAACCATATTCGTTCAGCGGAAGGATAAAACTAATTATCTGTCAAATCAGACATGAGCTAAGTGTTACCATTCACGAAATAAGCACTAGGTGAAAAAAAAAACGTTAGATGGCGGACCCTTTATAATTATTTCTATATATTTTCCGACATTACATTAATTCATGTCGTCAATGTGTAAGTATGAACATTTATATGTTTTGTAACTTAATATTTTTGAAAGAACCACAAAAAATGTTTAGGATTTTCAACAAATAAATTAACTAAAGGTAAATTTTCCTCCATTTTTTTTCAGTTATTTTCAGTCGACTAATATTTACCAAAAATTTTGTTAGCTTTTAGCTTGTATTTTAAATTTTTAATCAACTAAGTGTTAGCAAAACTTTTGCTGAATCTGCTAATTTTGTTGCTCGCTGATTTTGAGCAAAAGATTTGCATGACTAAAATTTTGCTGACTCAGCTAAATGTTTTGCTGGCTTTACTAACTTTTTTTTTAGTTAAATATATACCCAGCAAAAATTATTCTGCCAAAGAATGATTCTAGTTGAGCATTTTCATCGATGAATTTAACATTGGTTTGTCATAGGAAAAAAAGCTGTTCATATATAATACTGTAAAACATAGAAGACAAAGGATACACAATTTTCCTTAATATGTATAAGAAAAATTTCTTTAAAATGAAGAAAACGTTTTTAATACAAAGAAAAATTTCCTATTTCTAAGTTCAAGGCAAAATTTTCTTTTCTTAAAATGAAATATTTTTTTCAATAATTAAATCCTCTGAATTTGTATTTAAATCGTTTAAAAAATTTTCTTAAAATTTGTATAAAATTAATCAGTGGAATAAAAAGTTCCTTATTATTACGATTTTGTATACACTAAAAAAAAAAGTTTGTAAAGTCAGCAAAAAATTTTGCTGAATCAGTAAAATTTAGTCAGGAGGGTGATTGCAAAAACAATCCTTATGTAAGCAAAATCTTTTACTGAAAATTACCGAGATGAATTTTAGTAATTAAATTAGTAGATTCAGCAAAAATCCTTGCTAAAAGTGAATAAAACTATTGCTGAAAAAACTCAAAAAATTTGTAGAAAAATTGTGCTTTACTTTTTGCACTAAAAAAATTAAACATACAATATTACGTAAGATGTGTGTGATTGTCCTTCGCTTTAGTCTGACTACCTGAACAAATATTTGTTTGCAATTTGACCACACTACATTAATAGTCACTATAATCATTTAGTTTACAAATACACATTTAATCTTTATTAAATTCAAATATTTTATTTTGTCTTTAATTTAATTAATAGACAATTACTGTGACAAGCCGGTGACAACACAAAATTTAAGTTTTTCTAATGCGAAATTTATATGTATACGACACACATTTTTTGGCGTTCTTTTGTTTCATTATGTATGTAAAACAGATATATAAATCGTTCATGGTTGATTTTTTTTATGTGTCTTACTTTTTAGTATTATTTTCCTCGTCTCTACTACAGCTTGACATGACGCGACATCTACTTCACTATATTCAATCTGGTTGTCGTCCACACTTTTAATGTACTTATCAGTACAATTTTTTAGCAAAATAAATTAGTAAAACATTAGTAAGACATTAGTTCAAAAAAGTTAATTGCTGAATAAGTATAACTAAAATTTTAGCTGAAAACACAATTTCAGCAAAAAATTTGTTGTAAAATAGTACACTTAAAATTGTTTGTAATTTAAATTAACTGAAAATGTAATTTAACATACGCCCATGGTCCTACTTTAGAACGTTTTGCAATTAGAACGAATTTGTGAAATCACGAAATTGAAATTTGGTGTTCTCAAATCCTAAAGCTTTCGAAAACTCGAATTTTTTTCGAAATTATTATCGAAGTGCCAAAAACATATGGTTTTATGGAAAATAAAAAACAAATGGAAAGTAAAATGCTTTTAAGAAATGCTTGAGTGTTTTCTATAATAGCAAAACAAAAAATTATTTTTTAACAGTTTTTTAGAGTATAAACAATACAGCCAAAAATACAATAAAATCAGAAATAAGTAAAAAAAGTTCTAAATTTTTAATATTAAGCACCATTTTTGACCCTAAATTGTAATTTATTAGAAAAAAAGGGCATTCGTTTTACTTTTGACCAGGCTTTTTTACACGAATTAAAACGAATAAAAAAAAATAGGGAAAAACGTTCTGATTTAATCGCAAGAACACCGAAAAATTCTAAAATTTTCACTTTCGCTCTGATTTAAAAGCCGTAACAGGGGTGATAAATTATAAATCACTTAAAATTCGGTCTACTTACTTTTCACTTAAATAAAACGTTTCTTGTTATTTATTTTTAAATATTGATACAAATAAATGTTCAAATTTTAACTACAAATCAGTAAAAATAAAATCTATAATCAGTTATTTTAAATTATTTCAGTTTTTTTTTTTGTTTTCTACAAAATGTATACACACACGCTTCATGTGTAAATTTTTTAAATTTCTTGCAATTTGAATAGAAATACTTTTGTATATAAACAAACCATTTTAATAAAAAAACAAACACGAATTTTTTGAATATAATTTTTTGAAAAAAAAAAATTATAATAACTGTAACGGAAATAAATAACGACAGTATTCCGTGTTTGTGGTTAAATTTGTATGAAACTTTAAATAAACGAAAATAATAAATGAAACTAAAAAAATCGGTAAATGGTAGTAAATTATTTTGAATAAATGTATAAAAAAGTTAAAAAAAATATTTAATTGAAAAATAAATGCATGTTTCTAACTTGTTTTTAAATTAACTGAAAACTTTTTGATTTAACTACAAACAGTAAACTACATAATATTGAGAGTTTATACTTGATTTACAAGACGTTTTACTATTTTTTCTACTAAATTAGTTTTTTTGAGTGTAATTAAACTAATAGTGTTTTCTTTTCTGATAAAAAAATGTCGCATTTTTAAAATGTTAATACATATTTTTATTTTGCCATAACCCCGAAAAACGCGTTTCTTTTTATGCCCAGAATAGAACACAAATACGAGGGCGGATCAATAAGTTCGTGACTTTTTGAATGAAACAGTTTTTTTTTGCAAAAAAAAAAAATATATTTTTCAACATAATCTTCTTTAGCCCAATACACTTAGTCCAACGTTTTCTCCAATTTTTGTATCCCTTTCAAAAAATAGGATTTTTCGAGGTCCATTATATAGGCATTTCTTGGCCATATGGGGTCGTTTTTTTTTAAATTATCCCGCGTGCCACGGTTACGTTTATGGTCAATTGAGGGCAAACGCGGCACTCATCTTGCAGACAGCTTTCTTAAACCCAACTGATCATTTAAAATCAAAACCACACTGCCATATGAAATGCCTTTGTCATCAACAATGTATTGACCTCAGTTGACCGTCCAGAACGTTCAGCGTCATTTGTACCTGTGCGAGCACAACGAAAGTCAGTAAACCACTTTTTTTTACCATTGAAATCGATTGTGCAGAGTCCAAATAATATTTATCAAGCTTTGCCTTGGTTTGATTGACGGTTTCTTTTCGCAAAAAATAATATTTAATGAGCACTCGAAATTTACTTTTATTCATTATTAAAACAATCCACGAGCTTGCAGGTTTTGAACAGCTGTTAAACGCAAAGTAAATGACGGAACTTGGTCAAAATTTGACAATAGTCTATTAACAGGTGGTACTTGATGGGAGCAGTGTTGCATTTCATATAACTGACTAGCGGTCGATTATTTCGTTCCACCAATACAGCTGAATCCATTAAGTCCTCAAAAACCTTTGTTGCATTAAAAAAATGCGTAGATGTTTCCAGGGCAAAAAGGCAACTTTGTGTTGTGGAAAAAATAGCATTAAAGACATAAAATGACATAACTACTTTAATTCCTGCCCATAATATTTGGTTTACTTAAATTGATTAAAGAATTTTATTTAAAATAACTTTAACTTTAACTTTTAAAATAACTTTTTTTACACAGGTTAAAAAAACAATTTACAAATATTAACAAAAAAAATTTTTTTTTTTAAATTTTAATACTATAAACGATATCATTTCAATGACAGTTTCTTTAAATTAAATACAAAAAAAATTACCAAAATATTAAAAAAATATTTTCTTCAGTGGGGACGACATGGTTTTTCTTTAAAGTTTAAATTGTAATTGATTTTGGATAAGAATTTAATCTTTTAAGGGAAATAAAACACAATGTAGTGGAATTGGTATTCAAACATATAGGCAGGGATGACATGGCATTATCCCCATTTTCAATTTGGGGATTACGAATAAAAATATTTCATAAAGATCGTTTTTCAAAAGAACAGTGTCTGAATATTACAGTTTTTCTGCGTAGACGGACTGCGGTTAGAATTAGTTTTTTTCTATTCTGTGGTATGTCCGAAGCTGGCTTCGCCGAGTAAAACATTTATGGAAGGCTGTAAAAAAAAAAAGTTAATGCTTTATTCCGTTGTCCAATAAAAATTATATTTTAAACTTTAAGAAAAAACAAAGTGTTATCTACACTGAACCAAATGTCGTAAGTGAAATCATCTTTGTTCCCATTTGTCAAATTTTATTGTTAAAACAACAGTTATTTTATTCAAATTGATGTAAATTTTTGTAAAACCTGCTTTTAGTGTGTGGCGCCAATTCAGGGGTACCGCAAGGTTCTGTTCTTTCTCCTACTCTTTTTCTTATTTTTATTAATGACCTTCTTGGTCAGACCTTCAATCCTATCTACTCTTTTGCAGATGACAGCAACATTTGTCATTAATTTTCATTCGATCACATAATAAGGTCGAATAAGGTCGATTTTAATGCACGCAAGACACAATGTTGTATGTTAACCCACAGACGGGCTGTGGAATTAACATTGTCATCTGTAGCTATGGATGGTATAGGTATTGAGGAATCGGATACTCTTGATGTTCTGGGCATGAGAATACAGTGTGATGTCCGTTGGAATAAGCACGTATTTCAAGTGTAGAAAGAGACATTCAAGTGTCTCGGGTTTCTAACACGGTGCAAGACTTACTTCACTCCATCCGATCTCCTTACTATTTATACCAGCTATATCCGGCCAAAAATGGAATACAACTCTCATATATGGGCAGGGGCTCCACTGTCTATTCTGAAGCTTCTAGACCGTGTTCAAGGGAGGGCGGTGACGCTTATCAATGACAGTAGTGTGTCCAACTCTATTGATTCATTGGAGCATCGTTGGAATGTGGGTTGTGTGACACTTTTCTATCGATATTACCATGGGAGATGCTCATCGGAGATAAGTAAACTTATTCCACGAGCCCAAGTTTTTATTCGTAATACTCGCTTATCTAGTAGAGCACATCCGTGTGTAGTTGATTGTCCTGTGTTTCGCACAACGCATTACAGAGAAAATTAGTTTTTTAGTCGAAGGATTCGTATGTGGAACAAACTTCCCGCAGAAGTCTTCTCTATTACTTACAATTTAGAAAAATTTAAATCAAATATCCACAAACACTACTCCATCTTTCCTCCTTCCCATACCCTATTTTCCTCATCAATACAATGCACTGCATGAGTAGGGGGCATCCCCTGAGTATTGGTTAAATTATAAAAAAAGGGGAACGCTCAGATCTCGCATCTACATTCTTTCTGACAGTCAGGCTGCACTGAGGGCCTTAATGGCTTATAAGGTGTCTGGGTTGGTCATGGAATGCATTCAGACTCTCAATAGGCTCGGTAGGGGCAACTCTCTAACCTTGGGGTGGATTCCTGGTCATGAGGGGCATGAGGACAACGAGAGGGCACATTGTCTTTCCAACCGCGGGGCCCGTAGGCCCTTTATTGGTCCTGAACCATTCTGTGGAATACCTGCGGGGTTTGTTAGGGAAAGGCTCAGGGCATGGAGAGAGTCTGAATTCTCTGGTTACTGGGAAAACTCTCCTGGTCAGCGCCAGGATAAGAGATTGATCTCTTTTTCCAGTAGGGGGTCGAGGCGACTCTTGTCGCTTGAAAGGGGGTTTGAGGACCCTGGCGTCGTACTTAACTGGACACTGTAATCTCAGATACCATCAGCACAGGAAGGGTCAATCGGACACGGATATGTGTAGGTTTTGTGAGATGGTGTCTGAGACCTCGGAGCATGTTCTCTGCGAATGTGATCGCTTCATTTCGCCTTCAGACATCGCTAACATTTTGCCTAATAGGATAATTGGCTTTATAGGTAGCTTGAATCTGTAGGTAACTTTAGGCAGCACAAAAGACCTACATTGGTCGCGGTGCATAGTGCCTTCTGATCTAATCTATTCTACGCGTGTGAAAGCCATTTGCAAAAGTTGTAAAAAATTAATAAAATTATTGTAAATGGATTTTTTACAAAATAATTGTGAATTATTAAACTCAGTGAATTGTAGTGGATAGTTAAATGTGTGCTTATTAATTATTTTTAAATAAATTTATGTAATTTCATACAGTTTTATGTAAATTGTAAACTTTTATAACTGTCATTACTTTATTTTTTTATATAAGTGATCATCTGCAATAGCGAAGAAAACTATTTATATAAATGACGGGCTTATTGTAAAAACTTGATAAGCCACATTTTAGTTTTAGTTGGCTTTTGCCTTTTAAAGGTTAGAAAAATTCAAAAAGTATGACTTTTGCAGGACATTTATACTCAAGGTACTTGCAATAGATGTTTAAGCAAAACTTCTATTTACTATTAGTCAATGGATGTCTAGAAAATAGCGAAAATACATAAAGCAGTAAATGTGGCTTATTAAGTTTTTACAATAAGCCCTTCAAATATAAAAATATAATTAATTATTAATTTAAATATTAAATAAATTATAATTATAATTATAATTTTAAATTTTATTTTTTTTTTTTTGTTTTCTTGTTTTTTTTTTAATATACTAATTAAAGACGTTAAGGGAGGATCTTCCCTGGAGTTAGTCACTTTGGGGAACGCTAGACCTTTTTAAACTCTCAAGGCGGAGCTGGTGGATTGGGCTGACACCATGCATAGGACCATCTGGGAGAATGTGGGTGTTGGCAGGACCACGGGGATTCACTGGTTAAACCCGGACAAGGACAGGACGAGGGAAATTCTGAATCTCAGTAGGAAGGAACTGAGTTTTTTGATGGAAATCCTCATGGGACACTCGACACTGAGTTTCCATCTCCACCGTATTGGTAGGGCGGACTCGGGAGATTGTAGGGCCTGTGGGGAGGACGAGGAGACCTTGGAACACTATCTCTGTGAATGCCCGGCATTTACCGGGATCCGGGTCGAAATACTATCCAGTGACCCAATATCAACACTAGGGTGCATTACAATTCGTAATGCACAAACGAAATTCTTTAAAATAAAGGCTGAAAAATTCATTAGCTACATATAGTTACCGTTACTTTGAATAGTGGAATTTTTGGGCCTTCTGTTTATCAGTTTATTCATTAACGTCGCGTAAAAATGTCAAACAAGCGTACTCATACAACATTATCTATGTTAAAAAAAACAACAAATCATTTCATCTATTGATAATGTAGTGAAAAAAATTGATGTGAAATTTGAAATTTCTTAATAAAATAAGAATAATAATAAGTAAATATTTCTTATGTTTTCCTAAATATTTCTTAAAAAAATAAAAATAAAAAATAAGTAAATGTGTATTTATGTATAAGAAAATATGTAACGATAACTGAAATTAAAAATCCTTTAAGTTAAATAAATGTTTTTGTTTTTCTATTTCTTAATAAAACCCTTTAATTCGTTTTTTTTTTTTAATTTACCTCCTTAAATCGAAATCTCAATAAATCGTAAACCCCTCTAATTCGTAAAAAAAAATGCTGGTCCCTTGCGATTACGAATTATAGCGATTCTACTGTATATAGAATAGATTAAATAAAGAGCATTATTAAATTGAATAAAGTGCATTGTTAAAACAACAGAATAATTATTCAATTTGATTAAATAAATTTGTTAAAATAACGAATTTCTGTTAATACATTTCACGATATTTCGTCAAAATAACAATCAACAAATAGTTAAACATCAAAAAATTCATTTACTAAACAATTTGTTAAAATGACGGATAATTTTTGTTGGTCGTATAGTGATCACCATGGCAACCAGAAATGTGCTCTAAAAATCGGTTTTATGCCCATTAAAAAGGAAAATTATGCTCTTAACATCACATTTTCCAGGAATGGCATTTTCCGAGTTAAAACCCTTTCAACTGGCTGTCATTATCCCTAAAATACCGTTACGGAAATAATTGAAAAATCGTTATCCGTAAAATATCCTTACCGATGTAATTAAAATATCAGTATCCTTAAAATACCGTTACCGAAATAACTAAAATACCGTTATCCCTAAAATACCGTTAACGAAAATATCTGCCAAGATCTGAAAACAAATCGCTTTAAATAAATATATTTTCTCAAAGTTTGATCATAAACTAGCCAATCATTGGAATTCGGACATAATGGAGCTAAAAATATCGGTGTCCATTGAGATTACCTGTATAACTAAAATAACGTTACCTTTAAAATACCGTTACCGAAATAACTAAAAAATCGTTATTTCTAAATTAACGTTACCGAAATAACTAAAATACCGTTACCGAAATAAGTAAAATACCGCTAACGCTAAAAAAAACCGTTACCGAAATAACTGAATTATCGTTAAAAGAAAATACCGTTACCCTTACCGATACCTGCATCGAATCGGTTATCATCGATGTATTTTTCTTTAAAAACCTGTGTATAAAAATTTATTTTTCATTCAGTTGGGGTAACTTCTGTGAAATTTATTTCAAATGCTAAGAAATAAGGAGATAAAGCATTAATAATACCTAAATCGGTACAGTCTAAATACAGGAAATTTAAATTTTGCAAAAAATGGCTTGATTTTCCGAAATTAGTGTTGCAAACCTCAGAAAATATTAAAAAATGTTGAAAATTTTTGTAATGAAAAATAAAATGGTTCGATAACGGATAATAAAAAAAAGAACAAAAAATATGCTCAAAACTACGATTTTTTTTATCAAAAATATGCTCTTAAGATCAAACTATGCAAAACTACAACCACGTGCATTTTTTCACTTATTCACTTTCGAATATCTATAATAATGCCTATAACATAAGATAGGATATAGGATTTTGAATAAAACATGCCTGCTTAGCTGTAACTTTTATATTAATTTTATCCATTTACTTACAATTAGTTGGTTATTTATAAAAACTTTTAGAAATTGTTCAATTCAGATCTTATATGTTGCACCCAAAGTCATATTTTGTAGCCAACGGAACATAGTTAGAGTAAAAGGAACACAATTTTAATACTTAATTCAATTAAAATAAAATTTATTATAAAAAAAATGTTTTAAGAAAGTAATTTCTTGACCTTGAATATGATTTATATTATAAAGGGTCCGCCATCTAACGTTTTTTTTTTTGCAACTAGTGCTTATTTCGTGAATGGTAACACTTAGCTCATGTCTGATTTTACAGACAATTAGTTTTATCCTTCCGCTGAACGAATATGGTCCGTATGTTCGTTATCTTGTAAAAAAAGTGAAAGCAACTGGCATCCTCATCGATAAACCAAAGCGTGAAAAGCCAAAAACAGTGCGTACACCCGAGAATATAGCTGCTGTGGCAGAAAGTGTGCGTGAAGCTATCATATTACAGTTACCACAAAATTGCATTTATATATATTCCAGAGCACCGTGTAAAATGCATCTAATTTGCAAAAATCTAAATTATTTACACCTTGCACGAATTTCGCCTCCATACAACTTGAGTCGCTCTAATGTCCATATAATAAAAAATAACTTTATTTAAGGGATGCGCGACAATTAAACTTTTGCCTAGACTTCCAGGGTAGACTGGGTTGAGATTACAAACTTATTTTTCTTCCGTAAAACAAATCAGCATTACAATTAACACTACAACGTGTTTGTCTATTTTAAATATCTTTTTGTTTAATATTATTTAGTTTATTGTGGCTGACTGTTTTTCACAACTTCTTTTCACCAAATCTCAAATAAGAAAGAAAATAAAAGAGCTCGTAAAAAACGACTGATCATCTTAGAGTTGGCGCAATTATAATATGGCTGTAGTTACATAGAGGAATATAAAAATGTTTCTTTCTTTTCAGTTATCATATTATTGTATTGTCTATAATCATAATATATACATATATTATGATTGTAGACAATACAATAATATGATAACTGAAAAGAAAGAGTAATTTTTACTACAACATGATGAAGGCAACCATATTATTAGTGCAATATAATTGATACAACAATAATTTAATTGAAACAACTATTTATGGCTGTAGGAAACAACTATTTATGTCTGTAGGAAACATAGTTTTGTGGTCGAATTAATATTCCAAATATATTTTTTCTCCGCGTGTGTAACAATTTTCAAAGTGGTACTGAAAAAGTCGAAGCCGAAAGTGTTGCTGTATGAAAAATGAGGGCGCACATGTTATCAGAATCGTCAAAAAGTCTAGAAAGATGAATAATTAAAAGTATCCTTAAAAAATTCAAATATAACAATGGTAGCGATTCCTATTCTCACTTTCACCATTCACCTCAGTTTTCGAACCTCATTTTCTCTAAAATAATACAAAATTATAAATTTTTTCTTGTCCATTCGTCTTTACAATAAACAAATATTGAAAAATCAGAAATCAAAATGGGACATAAATTTAATACACGGAAAATAATGCGATTCGAAAATTGAGGTGAATGGTGAAGGTGAGAATAGGAATCGCTATCAATATAAATTTAATATAACTAAAAAAGTTTATTGTTAAAAATAACGATTTTTATTTTTCGGTGAATTTTAAACTAGAACATTATTATATATTTATTATTATCAGCGACCAAAACTAGCTGTTATTAAAAAAAAAAATCACAAAAAAATGTGGAACAAATCTTACTCTTAATTAATGCACTAACAAAGATATTGCAAAAAATTATGCATTATTGCAAATATTGAATACTTTTTATTTACTCACAAAATACCAGTTATATTTTGAATTTTATTTTAAAATAATTTATAAAAATTGTTTATTGCTTTTGTTTTTTGAAAAAATCAAGTTATAAAATTTTTAAATTGTAAAAAAAAACAAATGAAAATAGATATGCGTTGTGGTCCATACGTTGATTAAATATCTGGATTCATTTGCATGTAATCAACAGCAAAAATAAGTTAATCGCCAACTGTTCCCGATCTTTTGATTTTTATTTATAATCGTTAATTAATAATATTGTAAAAAATATCATGAAATATCATTTATTATAATAAACAATATCTCAAAAACTGTTCTATAAAAAAAATGTAACCTTGATTTTCGAATACAGCGGGAGAAAATACATATCGAGGGCCTATATTCAAAACCCTCTATCTTAAAAAACACAACTTTTCAGGAGAGCCAAAAAACTGTTTTTTCGCGTATTACTTGAGTTATTAAAATTCGGTATTCTACAATATTTTTTAAAGCAACTACTGAATCTCACATATAATTGGTTTTTAAAATGCTGCATTATTGGGGACTTTATCATAGATAGAGGGTTTTGCTTCTCAAAAATATTCAATGTTTATGTATACAAATGATCAGATAGAGGGTTTTGCATTTTAATAAAAATAAATTATTTTGATTTCATTTATGCCATTTGTCATTTTTTAAGGTGTTTATTTAAGATAACAGCTAGTAATACAACATAAGATAAAACAAGTGGAAGCATTAAAGTCCGATGTGCCGAATTTGGTATTAAAAAAGATTAAATTCGGCTGTGACGAATTTTTGGATACCCTCCATCTCGGTGTTTTCATAAACCAGGGAAAGTGCAAACAATATTAATATCTATATTCTTTGTAAAAATAACAAAAATAATGTTGTTTTTATAAGTAAAACAAAATATGACTGATTGATTAATGTATTTGGGATGTTACAAAAGAAAAAATGTTTAATTAAAGTTTACTGAAATGAATCTGAAATTCTGCATGCTTATAACAGTTTGTATTCAAAGGTTATTCTGATTACCTAAAGAAGAACGTGTAGTGAAAAATATATATATTTGTATAGTTCCTTATGATGTTAAAAAAACTGTTGTAAAATTCGCCTGTTGTTTGTCTCTTTGCCTATATAATAATGAAAGAAAGTTACTAAAATATATTTTTGGATCGTTAGAAGAGATGCAATGAATACAAACGCATAAAAACAGTTTCGAATAATCAGAATTTTAGATAAATTTAAGGGAACAAAAATACACTTGCGGAGACATACATAATGAAATAATTATGAAATGCCAGTTTACATTACAACACATGTGTTTATACTATACATCACATAAGTAAAACGGAAAGTGTGATGAAACTAAGTTTGTCAAAAATTATAAAAGAAAATCTTTCGAGTGTTTAGGGTGTTTTCGAGACACAAAAAATTAAAGAAACTGGTATTTCAAATTATTGTTTTTCAGCTCAGTTGCTTGTGCAATTCTCGTTTACGACTCCTAGAATAAGAACCCTAAGAAATTTTCCCAAAATTCGATTGGTTTTTACACATCAATACTTTAATTTAGATTATTTTTGTATGTATCAAATAAAAATTAGGGCTTTTAAGGAAAACAAATGCATATAATCAAAAGATTTTAAGATGAAGTATGCACCTTATATGTCTTAAATAAAAAAGTTCTGAAAGTGAATGTCCTTTAAATTGAATGGGGTTTTTAATAAATGTAATTAGAATGTAAGAGTTTCCTTGCAAATTTATTAAAGGTTGAGAATGAAAATAAGTAAAAATAGTGTACGAAAAAAAGTTATGAATTTACATTGTTGGATTCGGGGATTTTGTTCCTGGATATTTTTTTGATCTGATAACGATTAATGTGTCTGGCAACTCCGGTTAATGCAGTCAAATAAATAAAGAATTTTAACTAAACTATTTTGTTCTACCTTTTTCTTATTGGTGATTTTTTGATTTGTTGGGGTTAACAAAAAAAGGTATATGGCAAGCCTGGTATATGGAAAACAAAAGCATACTTTATAAATTAGCTTAACAATTTTTCGAGGGCTTCTCGCATTTGCACTTATAACCAGTGTTGCCAGGTTTGCAAAGCATAAAAACGACAAACTTTCTAGAAAAAATCGTCAAAATCGTCATCATATTTTAAAAAATCGTCAAAATAAAATATATTTGTTAGAAGAGGGATAAAGTTTTAATAAAAAATAAAATACAATAATGTTATTCACATTTCAAATGTTAACGTGTTATCGTTGTAATATAACACGATTTTTGACACTTCTCTTTGGTTTAAACTTCGAAAATCATTATATTTTACAACGATATTCATATTTATAAAATGTTGAAACAGTGTGCCCCAGTAGGCTAGTTGGTAGCGTGCTGGCTTATCAGTGCGGGGGTCGTGGGTTCGATTCCCACCAGAGGCACTGATCTGTTTTCGCTACAACGCGCCGAAGGCCATAGTAGCTAGTGCTCGGTTAGGGTAATAGTATATAACTTGTAATTATCTGATTATTAATTAATAAAATAACAAAAATATAATGTTGAAAGATCAAATAAATACAACTTTAAATCAAACAAATTTTACCACTTGAACTGTTAATCACTTATATATGCATAATTCTGTGAACAACATTTCAGTGGCACAACTTTTTAAATATTAAATTCTTTCACAAAATTTGGAAATTCTTTAACAATAAGTCTGTTCGATTACTTTTCCTGTAAAGTTCAGTAAAAACTACTCAGTAACAAAATTACAAATAGTAAGACAAATTTACAAAAAAGTAAACGAACAGAAAATTTGTAGGAATTATTAAATTAGATAAAATAGCTTGTTTTAAATATTAAAAAAAAATCAACTGGTCATTATGGAAAAGGAAAAAGTTAATTGAAATTATCGACCAAAAATAATTTAAATGTTTTTTAACTTCTTCCATAGTTAATTATTTAATCATTTTCACTTTCAATCCATAAACAATTAAAATTTAATTTAATTTTTGTTTTTGTTTACTAAAAATACAAGCATATTTTTTATTTTTTAGTCATATGTTTTTTTCATCTTACAAATTCTTTCTGGCAAAAATGTATCCAGTAAAAACTTGTAAGTTCTTTGGCATCAAACTGTCACTTTACTCTCTCTTTTTACCAGTTTTTACTGCGTATTTGTCTAAACGAACACCTTCCAGTAAAAACTTGTACAAATTTTTGTGTTATCGAACAAACTTAATGTTATATTTTTAATTATTAAATTTTGGCACTTTATTTATATTATTAGGCCTGTTTTTTAAACACCGGATTTATTTTTGGATTTATTTTGTTTCATTTAAAGTTGTATATATATCATCTTTCAACATGAAATATATTCGGGCTAGAGATCTGTTTGTTTCGCAAAAAAAGTCCATGCCTTGTGTTTTAACATGAAAATTTTTTTATTTTTATTTAAATCTAACTCCAATTAAATTTTATAAAAATTTAAAGAAATGTTCTAAACATATAAACACAGAAACTAAATTAAGCTAAACCCGTAATGAATTTATAAAAAAATAAATGCGGTTTGGATTAAGTTTTATTCAATTCTAGGATTTGCATTTTTGCAAAATTGTATTTCACATCATATTAGCATATAAAAGCTAGCTATCGATCAAAAAACAATGTTTTTGCTTTCCATTTTTAACGAAATAATATAAATTTAATAATCGAGCCGGCGATTTTATGAGAATGATAAATAAGTAGATCTTGCTGACATATTAAATTATTGTCAAAAAATCGTCATTTTGGAAGCAAAAGTCGTCAAATAGTCATTTAGTTATTTTGGGTATTAAATATCATCAAAATGACGACAAATCGTCAAACCTGGCAACTCTGCATGCGATTGCTACTAATTCATACGTACATACATATATATATACTATATTCCCGTCGTTTCTATAAGGAGCATAGGGCCGTACATACATACTGTATTACAAAAAAAAACAAAAAAACAACAACAATATTTTGTGGGTTTTTTTTTTGTTTTTAAGTGTTGATCATGACCATGGATGGTAACCGATTCTATGTGGTTATTGGTCGTAGTAACGCTATTTTCTTTTATTTCGGTAACGGCATTTAAGGGGAAACTATACTTCAGTTATTTCGGTAACGGGATTTTAGCGTTAACGGTATTTTAGCGTTAACGGTATTTTATTTATTTCGCTAACGGTATTTTAGCGGTAACGATATTTTAGATATTTCGGTAACTTTATTTTAGGGAAAAAGATTTTTCAATTATTTTGCTAACGGCATTTTAAGGATAACGTTATTTTAATTATTCAGGTAATGTTAATGCACACCACAATTTTTAACCGCATTATGCCCGAGTTTAAATGACTGTCTAGTTTATGATCACACTTTGGGAAAATATATCTATTTACAGAAGTTTTTTTGTTCAGATCTTGTTAGATTATTTCGGTAACGGTATTTTAAGGTAACGGTATTTTACGGATAACGGTATTTCAAGAATATCGGTAACGGTATTTAAGCGATAACGATAGTCAGTTGAAAGGTGTTAGAATCGGGGACGGTAATTCAGCGATATTGACAGCCATCCCTGCTTGCGTATATTCTTGTGTATAAGCATTGAATGTACGTTTGTATGTATGATGAAATAAAAAAAAAAAAATTTTAGAGGTCTTCCCACATTTTCACTCATAACTTTTGAACGCGTTAACCGATTTTGATCATTTTCACTAGAAAACTGCTCATGATATCAACAAACAATTTGACTGAAAATTAGCAGTACCTCTTCTGTATTGGAGGAGTATTTTGTGTTTCCACAGACAGACGGACGGACAGACGGACAGACGGACATGGCTATATCGACTTCTCTATCCATGCTGATCAAGAATATATATAGTTTATGGGGTCCCAGAATTTTTTTAAAAGAATTACAAACATTTGACAAAGTGAATATACCCTCCTGCACTATGGGATGGAGGGTTTAAAAATTAATAATAAACTATATGAAACAAAAAGTTATATGATTTTTTTTTTTTTTGCCTTTTTAAGTTTTTTTGGAGTTTATCGTAAAAATAATGGTAACACTCTTCAAATCATGCAAATTCTTCCACTTATTTGGCTGAATTGATAGTGGACCAGAATATAGAGGTTTTGGTTCAATATGTCCTGTATAAGGTTGTATACGAACAGGTAGATCCATGTAATCTGTATCAAAATCTAATTTATATGTTATGTTACCATCTGGAAGATATAAAAGAGATCTTAAATTAGACACAGTAGGATCGTTCTATACTCGTCCTGGTGTAATGGAAGAAAAACGCATAAGTTTGTCATCGTTGTAATTATTAAAGAAATCATAATTTAAATATTCTGCGTCAAACGGCTTTTTTACGATCTCATTGTTAATTTTAACAGTCTTTCTGACTTCTCTAGTAATTAAATAAAAATAAATAAAAATAAAAAAAAAAATAAATTGTCCGCCATCTAACGTTTTTTTTCAACTAGTGCTTATTTCGTGAATGGTAACACTTAGCTCATGTCTGATTTGACAGATAATTAGTTTTATCCTTCCGCTGAACGAATATGGTCCGTATGTTAGTTATCTTGTGAAAAAAGTGAAAGAAACTGGCATCCTCATCGATAAACCAAAGCGTGAAAAGCCAAAAACAGTGCGTACACCCGAGAATATTGCTGCTGTGGCAGAAAGTGTGCGTGAAGCGCCATCAACATCAATTCGCCGTCGTTCTCAACAATTGAACATTTCGGAGACATCATTGAGACGAATTTTGCATAAAGACCTTGGTATGACGCCATACAAAGTCCAATTGGCTCAGGAGTTCAAAAAAAAAAGTTATTTGGCGGACCCTTTAATTCCTGTTATCCGCCCCTCATCCATATCTTCATTTGATGATGCATAATGGACTGCTATACGTTGCAAGGAATTAAAAGCCACTTTATTTTTCTGTTCACACAAAATATCAAATGTTTATTATTAAAATTGAAATATTTAACTAAATTTTAAACTTACCATTATGTAAGTTTATCACGCGACAATAATATTTTAGTTATGATTTTTAATATTATATAAATTATTTTTTTTTTGACAATAATATAGTAGATGATACTTTAAAAGTAGACACTTTTTTTAAGCAAGTTGCAAGTTTAAAATTTTATTTTTATGCCATGGACATTATATTTTCCAAAAACCAAAAGGTAAAATATTTTCATTTTAATTCAATTCAGAATCGGCTTTCGCTACGATTAAAAAATATAAAATTCATGTTCAGCATGCAAAAAAAAAAAAATATTTTTGTTATGATATTCACACCATATATGAGGGCTGTTTTACTGAACATTTTACCATCAAAAAGTAATTTACGTGAAAATCAAAGATAGAGGGTTTTGAATATAGGCCCTCGATATATATTATGTCCTGTGGTTCCTATTGGGAACAAAGGGCCACAAAGAAAATACATAAGGAAATCTATCTCTCATCAAATGTACATGAAATTGTAAACTTTGTAAACTAGTGTTATTATTGAAAAAAACAAAAATCATATTTTGACTGTTTTTGTTTGATTTAAAATATAAAAATTGTACAGGGCCAATAAAAAAATGTCAAAAAATATTTAATAATAAAATATTAGACAAACAAAGAATTTTTTGATTAAAAGTCAGAACTGTAACGCCCCTGATTATGATATTTTAGTAACAATTAACACGAACGACTATTATATATTTATAATAACTAGAATGATTAAATTTTCAATAAACATTACCAAAATATTAAAAAAATATCAACTTTTTTTTGTCTCATCGCTTTACTGAAATTTTTGAATTACTATTTTCATAGATCATTTTATTTAAGTAACAATTAATACAAATGACTCGAAAATATCAATAAAAAATCAACTTTTTTCTCTCATAGTTTCACTAAGTTTTTGAATTATTATTTTCATATACAATGAAAATGAAAATTATTCAAGTTCGAGACCATACTCTATATTTCTTTATTAGGATATTGTCCTAACAAATAATCTATAGAGTTTTTTGTTTTCAAATTTATTATTTGACCCTTTCAGGAATGTGTTGATAGATCTATTTCGGTAATTTTCTAGGTTCCCATCATCAGAACACGTTTTGAAAGCGGTAACAATTCCATGCCAAACAGCAAACATTCATATAAACTACCCAGCCAGAAAAATACGAACGGCAAAGCATTGGCCCAGTGCTGTCAAGAAGATTTAAGTGCTTTGCCAACCCCAAAATGATAACACCGGGCATGGCTTGGCCGTTCCTTTTTTAAAACGTTGGCAAAGCACTGACAATGAGCGCTTTGCCAGTACCAAAACCATAATTTTAAAACGTTGGCAAAACATTGGCAGAACAACCAATAAAGTGCTTTTTTAATAATATAATAAGTGCTTTTCCAACCCCAAATGGTAAATAGGCTTGCTTCAACTAAGTTAATTACAAAATAACTGAATATTTTTCTTATAAAATTATTTTTGTGATAAGTTAGCACGATTTTTACTACAATTTTACTAAAGAAAGAAATTTGAAAATGAATTCCTTAATTCAAATTTTAGTACAAAAACTATACTTTGTGCTGACTATAATGGAAAACCTTAATATTCTTAACTTTAAATCATAAATTGCAATTTAGTTTTGAATTTTTCCACTCTTGTTGTGACCAAGGGATGTGCTCAAGATATATTTATATAGGTAGTCTTACTAAAACAAGCTACAACAAACAACTACAAACAATACAAAACCAACAGGCATTTTGTTGTAGAGTACAGTACAGTGTCAAAACCATGTAAGAAATGTCAAAACCAGGGAAGAGGAAGATAAACAGCTGGGCTACTAAGACTACCTGTATAAATATATCTTGGATGTGCCAGTGTTTTTTATTAAGTTAACGGTTGTAAATTTTGTAAATAAGTACTGGCAATGCACTTTTTGCCAATGTTGGGAAAGCGTTCTAAGTCAGTACTGTCCCAGTGCTTTTTAATTTTTACGGTTGTAAATTTTTGTAAATCAAGTACTGGCAAAGCACTTTTTACGAACGTTGGCAGAGCGTTCTAAGCCAGAGCTGTGCCAGTGCTTTTATTATTTTTACTGTTGTAAATTTCGTTAATTAAGCACTGGCAAAGCACTTTTTACTAACATTGGTAGAGCGTTGTAAATCAGTGCTTCGCCAGCACTTTATTTGTTGGATCATTGGCAAATAGTGCTCTGCCAGTGCTTGATTATTCAGACCATTGGCAATTTCTGGCTGGGTAGTTTACTCACTACATAAGAACTAATATATGAGCTTGAAGTTAAAGATTATAACCACTGGTCAAAAAATGAGTTGAAAACTTGTGTGTTATGTACAAGGTCCACCTCTGGTGGATATTCAATACACGTTTTTTGTTTTTCCTTTTTTTTATTTTTTGTTTAGTTTATAAACAAAACAGGGGGTGTAAACTAGACTGTACTTGGTCTTTTATACAAGTTTGATATAGTTTTTATTAAAAATAAAAATTATGTTTTTTTCGACCTTTAATTGTGCAATGAAAATGAAAATCATTCAAGTTCGAGGCCATCAGGCACGTAGCTAGGGGGGGGGGGGGGGCTTGGGGGCTAGAGCCCCCCCCCCCGAAATGATTTGACAAATTTAAAAACTTAATACAATTCGTTAGATTAGATTAGATCAGAAGGCACTATGCACCGCGACCAATGTAGGTCTTTTGTGCTGCCTAAGATTACCTACAGATTCAAGCTACCTATAAAGCCAATTATCCTATTAGGCAAAATGTTCGTGATGTCGGAAGGCGAAATGAAGCGATCACCTAGAAACCTAAGTCTCCTATCACAAAGCCTGGGACATTCGCAGAGAACATGCTCCGAGGTCTCAGACACCATCTCGCAAAACCTACACAAATCCGTGTCCGATTGACCCTTCTTGTGCAGATGGTATCTGAGATTACAGTGTCCAGTTAAGTACGACGCCAGGGTCCTCAAACCCCCCCTTTCAAGCGACAAGAGTCGCCTCGACCCCCTACTGGAAAAAGAGATCAATCTTTTAGCCTGGCGCTGACCAGGAGAGTTTTCCCAGTAACTAGAGAATTCAGACTCTCTCCATGCCCTGAGCCTTTCCCTAACATACCCCGCAGGTATTCCACAGAATGGTTCAGGACCAATAAAGGGCTTTCGGGCCCCGCGGTTGGCAAGACAATCTGCCCTCTCGTTGCCCTCATGCCCCTCATGACCAGGAATCCACCCCAAGGTTAGAGAGTTGCCTCTACCGAGCCTATTGAGAGTCTGAATGCATTCCATGACCAACCCGGACGACACCTTATAGGCCATTAAGGCCCTCAGTGCAGCCTGACTGTCAGAAAGAATGTAGATGCGAGATCTGCGAGTTCCCCTTCGCAGGCATTCCAATGCACAGACACAAATGGCCCAAATCTCCGCCTGAAAAATGGACGGATATTTACCCATAGGTAAGGCACGCTGGAAGTGTCACCACTCCGGTGACACTTTGTCCGCAACCTTAGAAATTGGGTCATCTATTAGGATTCGCGCGATCCTCATGTGACCCCTTAGGTCGCCTCCCCTCATGCCACAGAATTCACTTAGTCTAGAGGAACCCATACTGGCAACCTCCATAACAGAAATATGCAATGGCGGGATCCCCAGCATAACCCCCAAGGCATCCGTCGGGCAAGTTCCGCCGGCCCCTGTAATGCCAACACACGCAAGACGGTAGATTCTCTTAAGAGCCTCCCTTGCCTTACTCTGTTCAACTTTTGGCCACCATGCAAGGGCAGCATAGGTGATCATCGGTTTAACAATAGTATTGAACGACCAGTAGACCATTTGTGGCCTTAGGCCCCATGTTCTCCCGAAAAGCCTCTGGCAGGCATAATATGCCCTGGTGGCCTTCTTGGAGACGTGGTCAAGATGTTCGTTCCAGGTGAGGGAGCTATCAAGAGTCACTCCAAGATACTTAACACTGCTAGAGAAGCCAACCGTTATGCCCTCAACGACCGGCATAGACAGGTTAAGTTTTCTCCTTCTCGTGAATGGTACCAGGATTGTCTTCGACGGATTGACAGACAACCCCTTTTCCCGGCACCACGAAAGAGTGAAGTTCAGAGCCTGTTGCATACGCTCGGAGATGGTCCTGTCATCCCAACCCACAACGGAAATGACAAGATCATCGGCGTATCCATAGGTCCTGAAACCCAAGTCGTTCAGACCCTCGAGTAATTCATCAATGACCAGTGTCCATAGTAAAGGCGACAAAACGCCACCCTGAGGACACCCTCTGGTCGCATTCACGGTCCTACAAGTAGTCCCTATTCCGAACGTGATTATCCTAGAGCGGAGCATCTCCAATGTCCAATTAATTATGATTGGAGGAATGCTCTTCCTAGACATGGATACCCTAATCGCATCGTAGGACGTGTTGTCAAAAGCGCCCTGTATATCAATAAATGCACAAAGGGCAATGTTCTTTGCCTCCAGTGCCCGTTCTATTGTTGTGACAACATGATGGATAGCAGTTTCGGTAGATTTACCCCGTTGATACGCGAACTGTAGCTCATGTATCGGCTTTCGTCTGAGGTAAGTGTCCCTAATATACTGATCCAAGACTTTCTCCATTGTCTTGAGGAGAAACGAGCTCAGGCTAATTGGTCTGAAGGACTTGGGTAGCTGCTCAGACTTTTTCCCCGCCTTCGGTATAAAGACCACTCTAACCTCCCTCCAGGGTCTCGGTACATGTCCGAATAATAGACTCGATCTAAATATCCTAACCAGTTGTGGGACAATTAAGTCCATCCCTCTCTGTAAGAGACAAGGATAGATCCCATCTGGACCCGGAGATTTAAATGAAGAAAATTCATCTATCGCCCACTTTACCCGGTTCTCCTGAAAGATTGCACCCGCCAGGCGTACGTACCTACCTGTCAGGTTCGGGATTCTCTGAATCACAGCGGACCCGCAGTTGTCAACGCAACCTGGGAAGTGAGTATCGAGCAAGAGTTTACAAGTTTCAGTGGGAGATTCCGTGTATGAGCCATCCGGCCTCCTAAGAGTGCAGAGACCATTTGTATGATCCTGTGACAGGGCCTTTTGTAGTCGCACCGCCTCTGGAAGATCAGAGATCTTCTCACAGTAGTTGCGCCACGTGGTCCTTTTGGATCTGCGTAGTTCTCTATTGTACTCAGTGAGTGCGGCCCTATAGGTGACCCAGTCACCTGTTTCCTTTGCCCTGTTGAACAGTCTTCTGGCTTCCTTTTTAAGCTTCTCCAGACCATCATTCCACCATGGAACGTCCCTCTTCGTCTTCCTGGTCTTTTGAGGGCAGCTCAAAAAGAAAGCAGAAGTTAGATTCGATTGCATTTCGGATGCCGCATGATCAATCTCTCTAGTGCTCAGAATGAGCCCTTTAGAGACATCTGCATCTCGTTCCAAATTGTATCGGAAATCCTCCCAGTTCGTGCGTCTGGGATCACGATAAACCTGGCATGAGTCCAATGCACTAGCAACATCAAATACCAGATGTTGATGGTCCGACATTGACAGTTCATTGGATACATGCCAGTTTGAGATGGCAAATGACATATCAGAACTAGTAAGAGTGAGATCCAAGACCTCTGTCCTAATAGAATTCCTGAAAGTCGGCTCGTCACCCCTATTCACTATGTTTATATTGTTACTACATATAAATTCAAGTAGGTACTCACCACGTTTATTTATATTGGTACTTCCCCATATCGTGTGATGTGCGTTGGCGTCACAACAGAGGATCCAACTTAGGTTCCTCATTCGGCAATACTCCACCAAGGCCGAGACCTCAGCTGTTGGTACCGTGTTGGTGTCGCCAGGTAGATACGCTGAGGCCAGTACTACCTCATGTTCCCCAGATAAAGAGGGCACCTTTGCCCAGATAGCAACCAAGTCTCCCAAAACGAATTCTGAAATTGGAAGAAATGTTATATTGTTTCTAACAAGGATGGCCGCTCTGGGCCGACTATGCTGATAATCGTAAATCAGCCTACCTTGATTGGCGTTAAGCCCCTTGATGGCTCCGTCGTGCACCCATGGTTCCTGGATGAATACAACATCCAGGGCATCAGTGGTGAACCTTCTGTGAGCGATGTCCGATGCCGCTTTGGCATGGTGAAGGTTCACCTGTAAGCACCTTAGGTGCCTTGGCGTCTTACCTTTTCGGGCAGCCATCATTTTAGGCGTGTTTTGCGGCACGCTTTGCCACCTTCCTGCCTCTATTGGAGTTCAGCAGAACCGCCTCTTCTGCCGAGTTTCTCTCCCATTTTCTCGGTCTGTTGGGAGCCTTTTGTTTGGCCGTCTTTTTAGCTTTGGGCTCAGAAGAACTAGGCGTTACAAAGTGCTTCGAACAGCCCGGTTTTTCATCCGACGTTGTTGGGTCGGTGGAGACCCTTTTGTCGGATTTAGTCGCAGCTGTCGAAGAATTTGTTTTTTCCTTACCGGGTATGACACGCTCGACCCCATATTGTTGGCGGGTGGGTCTTACCAGCGCTGTTCCATACCCGAAGTTCACCCTGTGATTCTTTCGCTTGAGTATGTCAGCTGAGATTGGATCAATGGATAGGGTGAGCTCAACGATACCACCCTTTATGATCCTGTTCAAGACTTTCCAGTACTCAACCGAAAGTTCGCAGTTCTGGCCCTCCACCAGTCCAAGAATCATTTCATTGGACGTGTCCTCTTTCTCGGAAAAGTATCCCACGAACACCTGGGCCTTCGGCACTTCATCTTCCGCCACTACCTTCAACACAGCGTCACTCCATGGCTTTAGAGTGGGGACATGAGTCTCCAGCCACTGCGCTGTGTCCTTATCGCGGCAGACGAAACTGAGCCAACCTGGCTTATAAGAGCAACTTGAGAAGCTGGGCTTAATGGTCCCTTTTCTCAGCTCCGCGATCTTGTACAAGACAGCTCTTTGGATAGAATGTAGCTGTTCATCTGTCCATCTTGTCGCCGGAAAATCAGGTGGAATAACACCAATCTTTACTGTGGCAACTGCTTCCTTATAGGACGGTGCCGCTTGCTTTAGCTGCTTAGCTGGAGCCGTCAAGGTCGGCTTTGGCAATGAGCCACCTTCAACCTTGCGAGGTGTACCATCCGCAGCTATTTCAGCGGTCCGTTTTGCAGGCTGTTTCGATCCTGGTGGCGTTGAGCCATCAGATCGTACCCTCTTCCTTTTACCCATAAGAGCTTTGACCTCCATTCGGGCTTCGCGCATTGGTAAGACACACAGTCGCCGCGCTACCTCTAGGTCAATGCCTTCGTCTAGGTACATCCTCAGGCGTTTGCGAGCAGCGCCGCATAGCTTTGCTCTCTCAGTCACTGGTTTTGACTGATCGCCTGGAGCTTCTTTTACCTCTTTTGCGGCACCTTTAGGTTGAGAGCTTAAAAGTTCATCTTCCTCGTCCGTAGGGATGATAATATCTGCGTCTATAGGTGGACCCGAGTGGTCCTCAGACACATTAGGCTCGGCAAGATTAGGACAGAAGATGTCCTTTGCTTGTCCGACCGTTTCGATTGCACCCTCACTGCTCTTTAGGCATAATACCTCTTGACTGGTTGAGGATAGACCTGCGTCGGTCTTCTCTTGCTCATTATTAAGTTTTTGGTTTTTCAAATCCATCTATAAATAAAGAATAATAAGGGATTAAAAAGAACGCATAATAGCAGAGCCCTGTGCTACCAGCGGGCTAATACAACCAGGGTTCGCCTCGTCCTGGAGGCCACCGTTCGAAAACACACTAACGTAGTGCTATTCATCCCATGGGCACGGTAAGGTAACACCGGGGATTACGGGTTTTTATCGAGTGTCCGCTCTAGATCCGCCATGTTCTGCGAAAGCAGGGACACCTCTAGCCGGGTGTGGTACTGAACCACGCATGGTCGGTCTTTGGAATCCTGATAGGCTATGGCATTATCAATAGATTTGCTGTATATACGCTTCAAGGACCCCTGCAACACTTGCTACTTCGACCCCAATTCGTTAGAAAGAAACAATGATATTGATAAATTTTGATATTGATAAATTGATAAATGATATTGATAAATTTAATATGAAAATATTTATTTTTGACTTGGATCAAATAGGAAATAGTTTTATATGGTTCGAATCTTAAAATTTCGTTAGAAAACATCGCCTGCAAATGGGCGGCTATCATTGTTAATGTTGATTTTCGACAAAAAGCAATAAATAAAATCATTTCATAAGAGATTTCGAAGTCTTTGACTTAAAATATAATCAAAAAATTGTTTGAGACAATGCAAACTAAAAATTAAATATGTCTACACAGAAAAAACTAAAATTGAGTTTTAATTAAAATATTTGTTGATTCATCAAAAGTTTAACTGAATTCGGTCATGTTGATGCAATTGTAGTAACAACTAAAATAATTTGTATCTATTTAATTAATATTATTTTCAATTACATATAGTTTTATTCATATCTATTAAAAATTTAATTAAAAATTGTTTACTATTGGGAAAAATTACAAAATTTTAAAAAATCACCAAAATTGTAAAATAATCGCCAAAATTTAAAAAAATCGAGACCATTTGAAAAAATCGCAAAATTTGAAAAAAAAATTGCCAAAATTTTAAAAACCATCCTCAAAATTGCAGAAATTTCAATTATAAACGATTTTTTTAATTTTGGCGACTTTTTAAAATTTTTGCATTTGTTTCAATGTTGTTCAACGTTATAAAAACTGAAAATTTTTTTTATACCAAATTCATTTTCAATTAAACAGTTAATTGAAAGTAAGTTTGAAATCGAACAAAAGTTTAATTGAAATTTTTTTGACAATGATTTTTTCTGTGTATTTTGAAATAATCTTTTAAAACGGAGGTACCACTAAGACTCAAAATTAAGTTTACTTGTGCCGTAAAAGTCGTTACTTTACTTACAGTGCAATCTTTTTGGTAAATTTGGTTTGCTACGCACGCATCTGGTGACATAGTTTTCAGTATTTTTTTACGATATATATTACGATATCTCATATATTTTTTTAATTTTTTGAAACAAATTTAAGCCTCAAACTTTGATCGATATGCATAATCTGTTAACGTGGTCCAATGTGACTCAAATTTTCTCAATTTCTTTTTAGACTAAATGTAAACAAATTTCTATCGGCGCTCCTTAAAATGCGACATTTAAAAATCAAGCAGCTAAACCAATCTTTGTGTTATAACGATGTAGTTTTTTTTAGACATTTTAAAGGGTTTTTATTTAAAAAATTGATTAAAGACAATTTGAAAAGCGTTTGAAATTGTCCAAAATATAAATCAAAGTGAATTGGAAATACATACATAATTTAGTTTAAATAAGACCTAGGCGATGTTAGGTATATTTTTAAATTTTCCAATTTTATATTTGTTCTTTATTATTATTTCTTTCAGACTACAATCAGGCTTGCTTGTAAAATTTACGATTTTTTTAATACAAGACATGAAGTCGGATATATGAAAAAGTGGAAAAATAGTGAATAATTTGTTAAAATAATTCAAATAAGTGGCAGCCGGGGTCCACGACATAGTGTCAAAATGGTTTTCAAAATGTGTGTTTTCTCGAGCATTTTAACGCTGTTTTTAATAAAGTCTAAATTTCCTAAACTTTAAACATATTTTCATACAAAGATGTGTTAAATTTCACCGCCAATTTTGAAAATAAATACGTTTTTCATATATTTTTGCTGCTTTATCACCTATAAGAATTTCATTAATTTCAAAGGGAACCCATCGGAAAAGCAAATTATATAGGATATTTGCTTTTAATTTGTTTTTTGGACGGTTATAAATCTTTAATTTCCCGAGTTAAAACGTTTGCATAAAATAATACATTATTTAATATGCACTTATAAGGTTTTGTCTGCCAGTGCATTTAACAGCACATAATTATATAAATTCATATATAAAATTAATTTCGTAGAAAAAATTTAATATGATGTCATATATAGTTGCGTATAATTGTATATTGCATTTAGAATACGCTTAAACTAATCCAATTAATAATTACGTTATATTTATATACCTAGACATTGCAAAATAATATATATTTTGATATTATATCATATTTTAAAAAACACAATTTTATTATAATTTTCATGACGTTTTAAAATCAAAAACTGGATAGATATAAATTTATACCGCTATATAAAATCTTATTAAATTGTATCGCGTCATTATTCGGATGTTATTTAATTATTATGCCCATTTCTCGGATAAAACTATATTAAGACGCATATTAAATTTCGTATGATTATATAAAGCATCATATTAATTTTAATCGGGTTATTAGAAGTTGAAACTTTTTTACTTTTTTTACATTTATCAATTTTTAGCTACCCTAGATATAAAAATATAAAGTAATTTTATTTTTCGCGGTTTTGAAAAAGTTTTCCGCATAATCCTTTTTTTATTTAATTAGACTAAAAATTAATATTTAGCTGAAAATTTAACGTTATTAGACAATAACGATGCATATCCAACTTAAAGTACACAAGCGTTTTTAAATTTGACGTGTTTCGCGGATTGTGATCAAACAGATTAAAGCGTTGTTTCGCGATATAGACATCAAAATTTGCAAAATAATGAACACAATAAATAAAAAATGAAAAAATGCATTTTAAGGAAATGCACTTTATGCGATTTCTATTATTAATACATGATTGCCCATCACGTGTAGGTAAAAATTTAGCAAACAAAAAAAAAAAAAAAAAAAAAGCTGTTACTCTAGTGTGCAAAAAAAAATGTATAATCAGAATAAAAAATCGAAAAGCCCCCCCCGAAACAAATTCCTAGCTACGTGCCTGGAGGCCATACTCTATATTTCTTTATATGGATATTGTCCTAACAAATAATCTATAGAATAATAATAATGAATATTCCATCGGAATTTTTCCTCTGCAGATCTTATTTTCTCGAGAAAAAAATCCTCCTATTCTAAACAGGCGGGGAAAAGAATAATAAGGGAGAGAGAATGTAATCAGCTGTTTTGCTTTGCGTATTAATTTAATTTTAATTTATTTTATTAAACCAACCGAGCCCTTTGGGCCACATATAGTTGGAAAATCAACATTAGCAATCAACTCATTATATCACTTAAAACTATAAAACCTTAAATATCATGTTTTCTAACAATATAAAACAGTTTGTATATAGCAAATTTAACTTACAAAAATTTAAGAAAAAAGTTTAAAAGAATTGTTAAAAATATGGCATAAACGCACAAGACAAAATGTATTGCAGTTTAGAATTTTTGAATTAGAATTTTTGTTATTAGACAAACAAACAAAACTTAAATTCTAAAACTTCAAAAGCAAACTCAAATACTAAAACTTAAAAAAAAAAAATTAATTCAGGTCACTTTTCATTTGTACTTAAAATTTGTATCTCAAGTCTTCTGATTGTAACAGTCTCTTATTTTTTGATGTTTTTGACCTGAAAGTAAGAATAATGCCATAATAATAATTAAAATAACAATAGTTTATTAATTTTTTTATAGAAAAGATAAAATACTTACATTTTTGGACAGAGCTCCCTTTAATTTTTTGGCGGAATAATTCATACAAATGCTATCACAATTCTCCCTATTATTGACATTCATAATACCTCCTTTTTTCCGGGGAAAGAATTTCCCATTTTCGAATAAGGGAAAAGTGAATAAATCCCCCGGCAGATTTTATTAAGAATAGGGGAACAAGGAATAGGGAAAAAATTCTCACGGAATTGTTATTGAGAATTGGGCTGAATTTTTATTTTAATAAAAATTATATCAAACTTATTTTCATATACTTTTTCGCATTTTAAGGCTTTTTGGATTTCTATATTTTTTTTTTTTTTGATTTTTCCTCAATGATACAAATTTTTTCTGTTCTGTACATTTTTTCTTTCAAGTGAATTGTCTAAAATTGAAGATCATATTTAGAAATTTTATTTTATTAATATTTTTACACCCTCCATCCCATAGTGCAGGAGGGTATATTCACTTTGTCAAATGTTTGTAATTCTTTTAAAAAAATTCTGGGACCCCATAAACTATATATATTCTTGATCAGCATGGATAGAGAAGTCGATATAGCCATGTCCGTCTGTCCGTCTGTCCGTCCGTCTGTCTGTGGAAACACAAAATACTCCTCCAATACAGAAGAGGTACTGCTAATTTTCAGTCAAATTGTTTGTTGATATCATGAGCAGTTTTCTAGTGAAAATGATCAAAATCGGTTAACGCGTTCAAAAGTTATGAGTGAAAATGTGGGAAGACCTCTAAAATTTTTTTTTTTTTATTTCATCATACATACATACATACATACATTCAATGCTTATACACAAGAATATACGCAAGCAGGGATGGCTGTCAATATCGCTGAATTACCGTCCCCGATTCTAACACCTTTCAACTGACTATCGTTATCGTTTAAATACCGTTACCGATATTCTTGAAATACCGTTATCCGTAAAATACCGTTACCTTAAAATACCGTTACCGAAATAATCTAACAAGATCTGAACAAAAAAACTTCTGTAAATAGATATATTTTCCCAAAGTGTGATCATAAACTAGACAGTCATTTAAACTCGGGCATAATGCGGTTAAAAATTGTGGTGTGCATTAACATTACCTGTATAACTAAAATAACGTTATCCTTAAAATGCCGTTACCAAAATAATTGAAAAATCTTTTTCCCTAAAATAAAGTTACCGAAATATCTAAAATATCGTTACCGCTAAAATACCGTTAGCGAAATAAATAAAATACCGTTAACGCTAAAATACCGTTAACGCTAAAATCCCGTTACCGAAATAACTGAAGTATAGTTTCCCCTTAAATGCCGTTACCGAAATAAAAGAAAATAGCGTTACTACGACCAATAACCACATAGAATCGGTTACCATCCATGGTCATGATCAACACTTAAAAACAAAAAAAAACCCACAAAATATTGTTGTTGTTTTTTTTGTTTTTTTTTGTAATACAGTATGTATGTACCGCCCTATGCTCCTTATAGAAACGACGGGAATATATATATATATGTATGTACGTATGAATTAGTAGCAATCGCATGCAGAGTTGCCAGGTTTGACGATTTGTTGTCATTTTTATGATATTTAATACCCAAAATAACTAAATGACTATTTGACGACTTTTGCTTCCAAAATGACGATTTTTTGACAATAATTTAATATGTCAGCAAGATCTACTTATTTATCATTCTCATAAAATCGCCGGCTCGATTATTAAATTTATATTATTTCGTTAAAAATGGAAAGCAAAAACATTGTTTTTTGATCGATAGCTAGCTTTTATATGCTAATATGATGTGAAATACAATTTTGCAAAAATGCAAATCCTAGAATTGAATAAAACTTAATCCAAACCGCATTTATTTTTTTATAAATTCATTACGGGTTTAGCTTAATTTAGTTTCTGTGTTTATATGTTTAGAACATTTCTTTAAATTTTTATAAAATTTAATTGGAGTTAGATTTAAATAAAAATAAAAAAATTTTCATGTTAAAACACAAGGCATGGACTTTTTTTGCGAAACAAACAGATCTCTAGCCCGAATATATTTCATGTTGAAAGATGATATATATACAACTTTAAATGAAACAAAATAAATCCAAAAATAAATCCGGTGTTTAAAAAACAGGCCTAATAATATAAATAAAGTGCCAAAATTTAATAATTAAAAATATAACATTAAGTTTGTTCGATAACACAAAAATTTGTACAAGTTTTTACTGGAAGGTGTTCGTTTAGACAAATGCGCAGTAAAAACTGGTAAAAAGAGAGAGTAAAGTGACAGTTTGATGCCAAAGAACTTACAAGTTTTTACTGGATAGATTTTTGCCAGAAAGAATTTGTAAGATGAAAAAAACATATGACTAAAAAATAAAAAAATATGCTTGTATTTTTAGTAAACAAAAATTAAATTTAATTTTAATTGTTTATGGATTGAAAGTGAAAATGATTAAATAATTAACTATGGAAGAAGTTAAAAAACATTTAAATTATTTTTGGTCGATAATTTAAATTAACTTTTTCCTTTTCCATAATGACCAGTTGATTTTTTTTTAATATTTAAAACAAGCTATTTTATCTAATTTAATAATTCCTACAAATTTTCTGTTCGTTTACTTTTTTGTAAATTTGTCTTACTATTTGTAATTTTGTTACTGAGTATTTTTTACTGAACTTTACAGGAAAAGTAATCGAACAGACTTATTGTTAAAGAATTTCCAAATTTTGTGAAAGAATTTAATATTTAAAAAGTTGTGCCACTGAAATGTTGTTCACAGAATTATGCATATATAAGTGATTAACAGTTCAAGTGGTAAAATTTGTTTGATTTAAAGTTGTATTTATTTGATCTTTCAACATTATATTTTTGTTATTTTATTAATTAATAATCATATAATTACAAGTTATATACTATTACCCTAACCGAGCACTAGCTACTATGGCCTTCGGCGCGTTGTAGCGAAAACAGATCAGTGCCTCTGGTGGGAATCGAACCCACGACCCCCGCACTGATAAGCCAGCACGCTACCAACTAGCCTACTGGGGCACACTGTTTCAACATTTTATAAATATGAATATCGTTGTAAAATATAATGATTTTCGAAGTTTAAACCAAAGAGAAGTGTCAAAAATCGTGTTATATTACAACGATAACACGTTAACATTTGAAATGTGAATAACATTATTGTATTTTATTTTTTATTAAAACTTTATCCCTCTTCTAACAAATATATTTTATTTTGACGATTTTTCAAAATATGATGACGATTTTGACGATTTTTTCTAGAAAGTTTGTCGTTTTTATGCTTTGCAAACCTGGCAACACTGGTTATAAGTGCAAATGCGAGAAGCCCTCGAAAAATTGTTAAGCTAATTTATAAAGTATGCTTTTGTTTTCCATATACCAGGCTTGCCATATACCTTTTTTTGTTAACCCCAACAAATCAAAAAATCACCAATTAGAAAAAAGGTAGAACAAAATAGTTTAGTTAAAATTCTTTATTTATTTGACTGCATTAACCGGAGTTGCCAGACACATTAATCGTTATCAGATAAAAAAAATATCCAGGAACAAAATCCCCGAATCCAACAATGTAAATTCATAACTTTTTTTCGTACACTATTTTTACTTATTTTCATTCTCAACCTTTAATAAATTTGCAAGGAAACTCTTACATTCTAATTACATTTATTAAAAACCCCATTCAATTTAAAGGACATTCACTTTCAGAACTTTTTTATTTAAGACATATAAGGTGCATACTTCATCTTAAAATCTTTTGATTATATGCATTTGTTTTCCTTAAAAGCCCTAATTTTTATTTGATACATACAAAAATAATCTAAATTAAAGTATTGATGTGTAAAAACCAATCGAATTTTGGGAAAATTTCTTAGGGTTCTTATTCTAGGAGTCGTAAACGAGAATTGCACAAGCAACTGAGCTGAAAAAATATAATTTGAAATACCAGTTTCTTTAATTTTTTGTATCTCGAAAACACTCGAAAGATTTTCTTTTATAATTTTTGACAAACTTAGTTTCATCACACTTTCCGTTTTACTTATGTGATGTATAGTATAAACACATGTGTTGTAATGTAAACTGGCATTTCATAATTATTTCATTATGTATGTCTCCGCAAGTGTATTTTTGTTCCCTTAAATTTATCTAAAATTCTGATTATTCGAAACTGTTTTTATGCGTTTGTATTCATTGCATCTCTTCTAACGATCCAAAAATATATTTTAGTAACTTTCTTTCATTATTATATAGGCAAAGAGACAAACAACAGGCGAATTTTACAACAGTTTTTTTTAACATCATAAGGAACTATACAAATATATATATTTTTCACTACACGTTCTTCTTTAGGTAATCAGAATAACCTTTGAATACCCACTGCAGAATTTCAGATTCATTTTAGTAAACTTTAATTAAACATTTTTTTCTTCTGAAACATCCCAAAGACATTAATCAATCAGTCATATTTTGTTTTACTTATAAAAACAACATTATTTTTGTTATTTTTACAAAGAATATAGATATTAATATTGTTTGCACTTTCCCTGGTTTATGAAAACACCGAGATGGAGGGTATCCAAAAATTCGTCACAGCCGAATTTAATCTTTTTTAATACCAAATTCGGCACATCGGACTTTAATGCTTCCACTTGTTCATATTACAGTTATAAATAAGAAAAAAAATTAATTAATTTTTTGGTACTTTGTTACCAACAGCTTTTGGTACTTTTTTTTGGTAAAAATATAAATTTGTTGGTACTTTTTTTTAAAAAAGCAACTTTTTCGTTACTTTTTTCTGTGGAAAGGGTACTTTTTTTGGAAAAGATACTTATTATTTGTAAAAAGGTACTTTGTTGTGAAAAAATACTATTTTGAAATTGGTACATTTTTAGAAAAAGAAAATTTTGGTATTACTTTTTTCCAATAGTTTTTGGTACTTTCTGTTTTTGGTAAAAAGGGTAAATTTTTTGATACTTTTCTTTTTGGAAAAAGGACACTTTCGGATTTTATTTTTTGAAGGAGATACATTTTTGAAATTAGTATTTTTAGAAAAATTAAATTTTTTGGTACTTTTTGACAATAGTTTTTGGTACTTTTTTTTTTGGTAAAAAGGTAAATTTTTTTGGTACTTTTTTTTGAAAATAAACTTTTTCGGTACTTTCTCTTTAAGAAACGGATTTTTTTTCAACACTTTTTGGAAGAAGGCGCTTGTTTGGTACTTTTTTTTTTGGAAGAAGGTGTTTTTTTGGTATTTTTTTTGGAAAAAAAATACTTTTTCGGTACATTTATTTTTGGAAAAGATACTTTTTTTTTTGAGAAATGGACAATATATTCCGAAAAAGTAGGAGTTTTTCCATTTTTTGGCCTTATTCGTTGGAATATCCAAAAATCGTTACCTACTGGAGGTCTAAGACGGAGGAGGAACCTATGTACAACATTCCAAGTTCCTAGGTCCAGATTTCTTGTCTGGACGATGTTAAATCATTCAGTCACTTAGTCACATCACTATTATATAGATATAGATAACTTACATTCTTTATAATTTGTCGTAATTAAATAGCATCAGAAATAAAATGCATAAGAAACTCCATCTCCATTATGCTTTTATATTCGAAGTGCCATATCTAATATATATTGCCACATTGATTTGTGTATATCAAACAAAATTCTAAGTGTTTTTTTTTGTAATTTATCTTTTTCATTAGAAAAATATACTTGTAGCTTATTTTATTTTGCAAATTTCATCAATGTTAGATTTACATGGCATGTTTTCTATTGATGATCATCAATGTAAATTTTACTTAGTATAAACTTGAAAAAATTACCAAAAAACAACTTGTGAAATTTAACAAAAACGTAGTTTACCCAAGCATTTTCGCCGTTATTTCGACACTAAGTAAATTTTGCAAGGAATGGCTTTTATAACAACATACCAGTTTTTTTCTGCGTGTATGCCAACCAAGGCGATATTTTTTTGTATGTAAATAATAATAAACATATTTGTTTACTACAAATTAGTTTATACATCGGTGTCTCAATGTAAAAAGGCCCTTACTTTTTTTTTAATTCTTTAGAGGAGAAGGAAAAAACTTTAAAAATCTAAATTGCATTTTTGGAATCCAAATTTTTTATTTTCTTATTGCCAACAATGTTTAAAAATTGCACTGCAAGAAAGTTTTTCCAAATTTATTAAAATTTTCCTTTCCCGGTAAATATATAAAATCGATGAAGGGCCTTTCTACATTAAGCCATCAAAATAGTAATTGATTGTTTTTGTAGATCATTTAAATAAATATTAAATATAAAATCAAATATGAGGTGCTAGGCAGCGCAGTCAGTATGACCGTTATCTATTTGACATCTGACTTGAAGTATGTTTTTTATACTTTTTATTAAGTGATTGAAAAAAATCAAATATTTTGACAAAACATACAGTGTATCAGGCCTGTGTCTAAAACTAGAGCTTGGCGCGTGGCTACCTTGAGTAATTCATATTACACTCGCGCTAACGACATACTCACGAAATTTTGTAGGGAAATTTGAGAGTGTTTTCCTTAAGTAAAGTCTTCATAATAGAAGTACTTAAGCATTAAAGAAAAACTTCGACTAAATCGTTATGTTTTTCACCGAAAAATCTTCCATATATCTAAAAACTGAGACATACAATAATCGAAACGATCATAATCAACAAACTCACGAGTAAAATTTTTCTGACAAATGGAGTTATCTCTGTTCTCAATAAAATTTGGATACTCAATCTCTTGTTAAGGGTTAAAAAGTGGGGTTTTCGTTTTTTCTGCTTATTTTGAATTGTTTCAGAGAAATTTTGGGCTAATTGAGCTTACGGAGACGCATTAACTGGTATGCGAAACATGTCCGATAACTTTCAAGTATTTTTGTTAATGAAAAAAATGTGTTTCAAATGATATTAAAACTGGCGTTTTGTTAAAGAATTATAAATGGATTAAGCTAAAAAATATATATGACCTACTTCAAAGATTTTCGACACCGGCTGAAACTGACTTTATATGCCTCTTATTTCTCAAGGTTTTACGAATTTGGAGGAACCATGGATATACTTAAAAGCTATGACGTGCATAGTTTCACGTTAAAACGTTGTCACCAACAGAATTAATGGTCATTTAAAAGTCGAAAAAATTAAAAAAATTACGAAACTTACAAGAGCTTTTTGATTCATTTAATTTTCGTGCTCATAGTTTTAACTTTCAGATCCAAACCAATATAAAATGGACTCAATAAACATGGAAGATACGTTCACTGAAAAAGTAATTTCCATATCGCTGATTGGTTTTCAAGTGAAACCAAAATTTTCCAATTTTTGAGCTTTCGCAGTTTTTTTAAGGGTTTTTGGGCCGTTTAATGGAATCGAGTTTTGTGAACACACTGAGCGAATTATCTTCACTTCAGTAATGCATTTCTTTATAAAATACAATTGTCACTAAAACTCGTTCATTTAAACTTTTCATTGAATCTATGAAACAGGTTTCATTAAAGTCATGTAATTTTATACAGCTTGAGTTGTTTCACGTTGATGACCAATAACGGGATACGAACATCACAAACTTGTAAGGAATTGGCGTAAATGTTTTTAAAATTTTGTTTTTGAGTCTGATATTCACAATTATATTTGAAATTGGCTAGCGTATTGCTTGAACTGAGTTATTTTAAAAAAACAGCACCTCCTAAAATTTTTAAAAATTGTCGGAACTTTTTAAAAATTTTGCGAAATGTAAATATATTGTTTCGCATAATTTAATAAAAAAGCATAGCTTCAGATCATATTTACCCAGGCAGAAAATACACTCGGCAGAGTGTTGCCAAAGCGTCTGCGATGTTCAGTTATGCGTTGGCAGAACGTCGGATTAACAATCTTAACCGCATTGTCCTGTTACCCGATTGATAACAGTGACCAACAGTTGGTTTATACAAACTTGCACCGTTGGCATAACATTGGTAATACAACAAATCGTGTGCTTTTAAAGTAGCTTAAATTAAATTAATTTAGAGAAATTTGTCTAAGAAAACACATTTAAAAAGCATATTTAAATATGTGAAATATAATAAAATAAAAATGCTTCTAATTGGTTGTAATATTTTTAAAAACAATATTGGCAAAATCAATTAGCTTGTGGTACTGGCAAAACACATGCTTTGCGAGTAAAATAGTGATTTCCTAGTACGATACTCGTATTAGTTGGACCTTTGGTAATTTTTAACACGGTGGGTTTTACAAAAATAGCAACTGTTTGCCAGTACTATTTGTTTGATGCGGTTGTCAATGTCCGCCTGGATAGGTATCTAGAGTAAATCCTTACGACGGACTAAATTTATAAAGCGCAAAAAGTATTTTTTTTTTTCATTCATAACTGCTACGGCGGCAGTTTTTTCCAAACACATTTCGCTTTGTGACAACTATAGCGCCGCATCAATTTCGCCAAAACGAGCATCAAATAAATGATTTTTATGACTTTAAATTTTACGCAGCAAACAAAATTTTCATGACCTCAAAAACCAAAATATAATATAAATATAAATAAATATAATATTTCTGCCAAATTTCATAAAAATTCGTCAATACGTTTTTAAGTTAAGACAATGTGCGTTCGTGGTATGCTATTCAAATCCAAAATAAGATTTTTTTTTAAAGCTTAGCCTTCAATCTTACTTAATGTTTACTACCAATGGTTTATAGTCAACATTAATATGTTTTTAAGATCTTTGAAAATTGTGTTCATTTCGCAATATGTATTTTTTGAAATTTTACGAAATTTCAACTTTAACTTTCACGCTTTCAAACTGTGCACTGCTCACACAAAATTTATTCATAAAATAAATTTGGTTTTCTATCCAAATAGCTTCTTATATTAAAACACTCATTTTAGCGCATTATGTCCAATTTAAAATAACCCGCCTAGAGGCGGACTTGCCGGTTAGAAGATTAATGTTCTTAATTTACTTGAAATTTAAAACTACCATCATTTTTGCGCCGTTAAAGATAAATAATTAACGCGAATGGATTTAGAATGCCTAAATATCGACTACCACACACACAAAACGTTATACATATCATAATTTTTTTTTTTTTTTTTGAAAATATTTTACCTCAAAGTGACGAGAATATTTGACACTTTCAGGTGAAATGCCAATTAAGTTTAATCAAAGGGTTGTCTGAACTTTTTCCGACATTCGCAATTGTTCGGCTTTTATGCGATTTTTTCCTATATTTTAAATACATGGCAACCCTAACACACTACATAGGCCATTGTTCATAACTTTTGTTTCCCTCGAGTACATCAACTTCAGCCATGTTTCCATACAGAAATGTATTAAATTTGCCCCCCCCCCCCCTTTCACCGGTAAATCATTAGGTTGGGCGCTAAAAAAATACGCGTCCCTTTTTTTTTTTTTGCCACTTATCCAGATTTCATTAAAAACGGAGAGAACCCATTGGGTGCCTCCTCTTGTGAGTCACAAACATTTTCTTACTCACGTGAATAATAATGAATTTTACTCACGCGCCCATCTCTTCTAGATACTATCCCACCACTATATAAACCGTCATGCAATGCATTATCTGATTAATTCTCGTTTTGAGCCTGATTGTGAAGTATACCTCAAATAACAAATTATTCTGGTAGATTATATCAAAAATCATGGATTTAACCGGTAAAAATGTAGTTTTTGTAGCTGGTTTGGGTGGTATCGGTTTTGAGGCCTGCAAACAATTGATGACTAAAAATGTAGCCGTAAGTATTTGTGCACAAAAAAGGGGGCGGGGCGGAAGGAATTAATCGAAAATTAATTTTCACATTTTATAGTACTTGGCAATTTTGGATGTTATGGAAAATCCAAAAGCTATACAAACTCTTCAGGCAATGAACACGAAAACAAAAGTCATGTATATTAAATTTGATGTCACCGATAAAATATCAATTAAAAATACAATAAATCAGATTGTTAATATTATGAAATATATCGATGTATTGGTAAATGGGGCAGGTGTTATAGCCGATCGTAGAATTGAATTTACGATCAATGTAAATTTAATTGGTTTAATCAACACAACCATGGAAGCACTACCCTATATGGATAAATCGCAAAAAGGTCGAGGCGGTGTAATAGTAAATATTGCCTCAGTTTTAGGCTTGGAACCATGTCCACCAATTGCTGTTTATGCCGCATCTAAATTCGGTGTTGTCGGATTTACACGTTCGTTAGCGGTAAGTGTCAATGTGAAAATATTTAACATGAAGGTGAAGTTTACAAATTGTCCTCTTTAGGATCCCTATTATTATAATCGTAGTGGTGTTGCAATAACTGCCATATGTCCAGGCTTAACAGAGAGTCCCATGACTGCTAATCCAACAATTAGTGATACTTTTGAATATTCCAAACCATTGACGGATCATGTTTTTGCAGCTCCACGTCAACCTGCTGCTAAAGCAGGTGACCATTTAGTTAAAATCATTGAATGGCACAAAATGGTACAATGTGGATTAGTGATAGAAGTACAATGACAAAAGTGGAACCAAAAATATTTTGGCAACCTTATTAAGAATGTGCAAAACAATCAAAAAATTGTTGTTTATTGCAATTATTGAAATTTATAAATTTGTTTTATTTTACAATATCTGGCATGTTACATTAGTTCGCATTAGTGCGAAAAGCAATCGATTTCAATTTCAATCGATTTAGTTAAAAATCGAAATTTAAAAAGTGAATAAAATATAAAAAAGAGTATTGAAATTATATTTTTTACCATTTCAGTTGAATAAGGATTATCGATTTACATCTTATAATAAAAAACAATACGCAGTATTCGGCATTGAAATTCAAAAGGATAGTCTTGAGGTCTTAATTATAGAAATATTTTAAAAAAATTTAAAAACTGATTTTCCGAGGTTGCCATATATTTAATTAAGAAATTCAATTTTTTTACATTTTTATAGCACTTTGTTTGAAAAATTACACCAGTCGACACGATTTTTGGGTCTGACTTCTAAATTTATAATTTTGGTTTCTTTTATGTGACTAATAAATGAAAAATTTTTTTTTTCATCAAAGTTAGCTAAGTGCTTTCTACTGCTGATCGTAAAATTTCCAAAACTGTTATATATACACGCAAAGAATAAGCTGATGTAAGAATATCGAAGTCAACTTTGTAATCTTTTTTTTTTATATAATGTTGATAGAAATTATGTAAGTCAAGTATAAATCACCGCAGTCCATACATATACAATTTGTTTTGTATAATTACAAAGTTCACTTTGTTGATGATAAGTACTATTGTACTTTAAAATATTTCACTTCGTTCGTGCTTCAATTTATACAATCTTGTAGCTTACCTAAGTTTTTTTTTGTAACTTTCTAAAGTAAAATAGTAAAACTATCAAAGCATCAGTTAAACAAGATACCAAATGGGTTACTTGACTGGAATACAGAAGAAAAATATAAAACTAGACTGTGAACTGCTTACCAAAAACAAAAATTTAAACGGGAAAGCAAAATAGGGGTAGTTTTTTTTCATACGTCATAAAGACTACAGTTTAGAAATAAAAAAAAATTAAATTAATAATTACAATTTTTCATTAAATTACACTATTAAAAGGTGTAGAAGCTATTTGAAATTGGTATGTATTTACGTTAAAAAAATTGCAGTTGATTTTAATGAATTTTCATTTATTACTTTAGGTTTTTCTCGAAGACGTTGCCTAGAACTGTCAGCTACCAGTAGCATTATTACGTCTACTCCATTCCTATGATTGGTTTTTATGAAATGTGCTGTATTTTGTAAGTTATAATTTAGTATTCAAGTTTTTATACAAATATCATAAATAAAATCATATTATAAAAAAAAACCTAAATAATAAGTTTTTTATTGCAAATGTGTCAAAAAATATAAAATATAAAAATAAAACTTTATAAAATGAACAAAACTAAATTGGTCGGTTTAACATAGTATATACCATGGCAAAATCATTTAAAGGTATACTTGTAATAAAACACATTCTCTTCATTGAAAAAAATCTAAACTAAAACCTAAATCAAAATGTCAAACAGCTCAAAAAAAAAGAAAAAACTAAATTAAATTTAAAATCAAATCATTTTGTTTAATATTTGCGATATTTTAGTAATTTACCTCCTTTAAATTCTGATGTTTAATCCGTGAATTTTAATTTTAAACAATTTTTTTAAAATACTTTGATGATTTGGTTTTCTTTGATATTCATAATTTGATAATGAAAATTATACCAACTCACCCTGGTAAGGTTACCGTTTTAGTTTTGCCGTGGTATATACAATGTAATTTCGCAAAAAATAACACACGAAGAGTTTACAATGTTTCTAAAGTATAAATGTCCGTAGTTTTATTTTACAAAGTTTTGCCGAAGTTGTTTGTATAGCTTATCGAAAAACTTTTAAGTTGTATTCTATACAATAAACTTAGGTAACTTATATACTATTTTTGTTGATTTTACACTTTTTTTTTGCGTGTACTTCAAAAAGCAGAAGCAAACCTTAAAAGCTAGGAATGGATGTTTTTCGATGTCTAGAATCAGAATTAAAACAGAAGCTCAAGATTTTTTTTGTCGATTAGTGTTGGTTATTAATAGAAAGAAGACTGGTGTTATAAAGGTTAAATACTGATTTGGTTAGGGACGTATGGGAAAATTTTTATAATGAAAAATATTTGTGGTGCAGTATTTACTTTTTTTTTTAAATGCAAACATCGAATCAATAACTTTCCGACATGCACTCAAAAAATCTCTTAAAATTCACAACTATTTTTTGTGTAAAATAAAATAAAAGTAAATAAAAGCATTAGATTAGATTAGATCAGAAGGCACTATGCAGCGCGACCAATGTAGGTCTTTTGTGCTGCCTAAAGTTACCTACATATTCAAGCTACCTATAAAGCCAATTATCCTTTTAGGCAAAATGTTCGCGATGTCGGAAGGTGAAATGAAGCGATCACCTAGAAACCTAAGTCTCCTATCACAAAGCCTGGGATATTCGCAGAGAACATGCTCCGAGGTCTCAGACACCATCTCGCAAAACCTTCACAAATCCGTGTCCGATTGACCCTTCTTGTGCAGATGGTATCTGAGATTACAGTGTCCAGTTAAGTACGACGCCAGGGTCCTCAAACCCCCCTTTCAAGCGACAAGAGTCGCCTCGACCCCCTACTGGAAAAAGAGATCAATCTTTTAGCCTGGCGCTGACCAGGAGAGTTTTCCCAGTAACCAGAGAACTCAGACTCTCTCCAATAAAAGCATAAAATTCGTAAAATCATTTTTTAAACACTTTCATGTACAAAATTGCACACACAACATAATAATAGGCATTATTTGTTTATAATTAAACAGTTTGTACATAAATTTAGTTCTTATGTTTGAAAATTTAAATTTTGGCCACAACGATTATGAATTTACTAACCTATAGTACAATATTATGTTTGTAATATTAAACAAATGTAATAGAACATTTTTGAAAATACATACAAAAAAAGTTTTTTTTTTTTTAAATTGGCACCAACAATGATGATTTGTGAAGAAAAAACACCCTTCTGTTGATTTTTTTGTAATTTTGAATTTTTGTTTTTAAAAAATTTATATATAAAAACTTACAATTAACAAGCATTTCAAACAAAAAATTTGTAAAGACAAATACCCTTTTGTTGATTATTTTGTAATTTTGAATTTTATTTTTTTATAGAATTTTTATATAAAAATTTGTTGGAAATAATTTAAATTTAAAAATTAATGTGTTTGAATTTACAAATTCCATTGTTGGTACCCATTGTTTTTTCTGTGTAGTAATGAAAATATTGACATATCGCTCATTTAGTAAAAGACTGTCATAAGTCAATAAACGCGATTTTTTTAGTTAACGATGTAGACTTATTAGTTTTATTCACATTGTGTAAAAATTTCATATTAATATCATGTATACTTTTCGAGTTAGAGGAGAATATATTTTATTTTTTGTGGAAAGTGGATCCCAAGGGTATATAAATATATAGTATATACTTTATATACTTTATGTATACTTTACAGCGCTACTCACGGGTCTCTCAATAATTAGCGAATTCGCACACAACTCACACTAAGAGAAAAATGCATTGAAACAACTAAACGTGACCAAATAATAGAGAAAGGGTCGACCGAGTCAGATATGGATTGAAAACTTTAAACGCGTTTTCAGCTAAGTCTTGGTTTTGACTTATGTCAGTCTTTATTTATTTATTTATTTAAAAAAATAGATAATAAATAAAAATCTATACAAGAATTTAAAAAACATGATGATGATCCCAAGATGATCCCACTACTATGAGGAAAATGTGGTATTACTGTAAATAGAAAAACTAATAGGAATTCATATCCATTCAAAATTAAAATTCCTAAGTTCAAGATATATACGGAGTCTTAAGCGATGAGGACATTCCTATATAAGTAATGGGTTTGGTAATATTATTGGTTTTTGTGAATTAATTAACTATTTTTGTGTGTCATTCTTTAAATAATTTAATTGCAATAAAAATATCATTCGTTAGGAAACAAAAAATTAAAAAAGTTTACGCACATGCAATGTAAATTTAGGCATATTACACATAATGTGTGTAATATTTTTCATTTAAACACATGGCGTAAATTTACGCAATTTATAGTAGGAATACACTCTGGAAATTAGTCAGGTAGAAATAACTAGAAATGGCAGTTAAAATGGCTTCAAATGTAGTCATACAAATTATAAGTAAAGTTGTATTAAGCCATACATAACTTTGTATGAAATCATACTAATTAATATATATATATGCCACATCTACGGTTATATCAATCGATATATTAATATGTGTGAGACCATATAAAAAATGTTCGAAAAACCAAATCGAAGATAAAGTTATATACGATTTTATGCGCCATCACATATACCCATACTACGCTATATTAAACTATGTTATTATATAATGTTATATTAAATAAGATATGATTTTATATGAACGTTTTTACTCGATATTATTTTATATAAATGGTATAAACGATATAAAATGAGTTAAATTAAACTAAACAAACAAATATTACAAAAGGCATCTAACTTAGAAACATTTTTCAAAGCATAAACGCAAGGTTCACATTTCCAGAAAAACTTTCTATTACCCGGTAATAAGTTTGGTAATAAGACATTAAGGTAGGTTAGTAACTTTTCCATTACAATCCCTATTATATTAACAAGATAATGATCATTCAGCGCATGCTCACAGCTATCTCATCTTTAAGTTTTCGGTCAATATGCGATGTATAGAACTTTTTTTAATGCCTATCATTTCACTGAAGACATGGGTCCACCACTTCGCACCTGAGACAAAGGAACTGACAAAGCAGTTTACTGGCTGAGCTCATCTTAATTTTTTCCGTTATTTTGCCAATAAGGTACCAGCATTATTTTGACTTCGGAATTCAGTTTATTTAAAAACACACATTTTTTGGCAAGATATCGTAACATATATAAGATAAATGTAAAAAAATTCAGTGATTTTTGAATTAAACAATCTTCTCTAAGTACATAAATCGGATTCGAAAATTAAAACCACATATATCTTTCTAAAAGTCATAGAAAGTAGTGCTGGTAAAATAATGAGTATTGGTACCGAGTATTTGTCCTTTTTTTTTAATTCGATACTTAAAAGTAGCTACTCGATATTTTCAGAGTTGTGTTTTGAACAGAAAAACAATACAAAAATGTGACTCCGCTAAAATAATTAGCATTAAAATATAACTCTGCTAGGAGATAAATTCAAAGGAGCAAAGTTTAAAGAAAAAAAAGAGAAAAACTATAAAAAACATTAAATAGTTTTGTAAACAAAAATTTAAAAATATAATTTTAAAATTTGAATTTTCATTTTTTTTTGTAAAAAACTAAAGTGAGTTTTAAATTTAAAAACCGTTAAGAGTTTCGAGTAGTATCGAGTATCCAAATTAAAAATATGAAGTAGTATCGAGTATTTAAAAGTAACCGAATTTAACAGCACTAATAGAAAAACCTGGTGATCCCCTTATAAAATGTGGACACAGTTACCGAAACTCCAAAAAATCGCAGTTTTGGAAAAAAATAACATTTCGTAAATTATATGGTACCCTAATGTACATATTTGTGTACCCATGACCTCAATATTATTTTTGTATATCAGTTTGACTAAAAAATAATTATCAAAATTGTATTGTATATATTATGGCAGTGTTTGAGATATTGCAGTACAAACACACACACTCAGTTCTATTACCATCTGCCTTTATTGCATTAGAAACTTTCATTAGCCAATTGCATGTAAATCTTAATCGATGAAAACGCATTAAGAGAATTTTATACAAAAAGACACAACAAACAAACCAATACAAAACACATATACTAGGGTGTCCCTTAAAAAATATATTTGGCATAACACAGAATTCGAGTCTGTGTTTGGAGCGACTCTTTTTCAGGACATTTACTCATTTATACATATTGCATATTTTGTCAATAATTAAACAAAATTTGGCTAAACTGCACTTAATGGCGATCTATCATACGTAGTGCCTCTACGAACGTTTACAATTTTTCTTGATAAAATCGCAAAATCAAAAAACTTTACTCGGCGAAGCCGCTAAACTGCCTATCACATAACAGAAAACCCCTAAGTCACTTAGAAAACTTTACTCAGAGAATCCACTAAACTGCCTATTACATAGGAGAAAACCCTTCACGCAGAAAAACTTTTCTCAGCGAAGCCGGGCTTTGGACGGACTGGAGGAGAAGGACCTTAAGCCAATAAATTTTATACTATACCAGGGTATTCCAACGATAGCAACTGAAAAGTTCATATTTTCATGTAAAATTCCTCCCCATTTTTGTACTTAAAATATACTTAAAATAGCTCTAGAGTACGCTCCGTATCATTTTTGCCTGGGGCCGCAGATAGAACAATTTTTTTTTTTTTTTAATCCCTAATGCGGCCTTTTTTATTTTTTTCGTTTTGATTAACGCCCCATAAAGTGCGGTTTTCCTCAAATTTTTAAGGTTTTTATAAAATGTTGCATAATTTTATGAAAAATATCCCTTAAACTTTATTAGACAATAATCGTCTTTATTTTTTATCTAAAATATCTTTAACACTTAGTTTAATGGGTACAAAAAAGACCCATGTAACTTTATTTTAATTATGACTAAAATAATGTAAAGCCTTTAAATTAATAAAAAAAATCTTCACCTGATAATTATTTTTTTTTATTTAACTTGATCCACATTCGTTAACTTTTACTTTCTTGGCCAAAAAAAAAACCCAACTGGAAATTTACAACATAACACCTTTCATAATTTTCGTACAATACTACTTAAATTTCATTAGAATATTATTATCTTTACTTTAGTTCAAAACAAAAACATGAAACTTAATTTCTATTTTGACTTCTTAAATGGATAAAAAAATCGACTTGATAAAAATTATTATTTTGTGTAACGTGATCCTAGTAGGGCTAATATTTTCACTTTTTACCAGAAAATACTCACCGGGAAATTTTCAAAATAAGAGGCTACAAAGCTAACGAACAAGAGTAATTCTTATATTGTATCAATATTATTTTTAACCCTTACAATAAGATTGGGTCTATAAAGGAATGCGCTTATTCGTTAATTAAGTACCCTCTAGCAGATATCCCAATTTAATATAAATCAGAAAAATATTATCCTATACATTTCCTAGTGGGTCTTTTATGGTGAAAAGTGAAACATTTTTATCAAGTGGAACATTTCTTTTGTTGCATTTAATGGTTTTATATTGTTTTCGTGTAGTCATAATCTAATAAAATTTCTTTGGTATTTTTCGTCCTCCGTCCACTTTTCTAATAAAATTTAAATGATATTATCCTAAAATTATGAAAGATGTTATTCTGTAAATTTCCTAGTGGGCATTTTTTGACCAAAAGTGTAAAAATTAGAGGGCTAGAGCATTGTTAGAGTTGAGGAAATTGTAGACAATTAAAATAATTTGTAACTATTTAATTGGTATTATTTTCAATTATAGTGTTATTCATATCTATTAAAAATTTAATGGAATATTTTTTACAGTTTTATTAGTTTTTTGTTTTTACGAACCAAACCTAAGTGTACGTGTGCCATAATGTGTCATTTCAAAAGTTGATACTTTATCTACAGTGCAATCTTTTTATTTTTTTTGGTTTGCTACTGGTTTGCATCTGGTAACATCAAAGCGACTCGAGTTCATCACACAGAGACTATTTTTTTTAATTTTTCGAAATAAATTTAAGCCTCAAACTTTGATTTATATGCACCAATTTGACTCAAATTTTCACAATTTTTTATTTTAGACTAAATGTTAACATATTTCGACCGGTGCTCCTTGAAATGCGACATTTTTAAAATTAAGTACACTCAAAAAAATAAGTTGGTAGAAAAGTTAGTAAAACGTCTTGTAAATCAGGTTATACTATTTTTTAGCAAAATTTTTTGCTAAAATCGTGTTTTCAGCTGAAATTTTTGTTATACTTATTCAGCAGTTAACTGTTTAATACTAATGCTTTAGTAATATTATACTGTTTTACTAATTAATTTTGCTAAACAAAATTGTGCTGATAATAGTGTGGACGACAACCAGATTGAAAGATATACGCAGAATGAAGCAGATGTCGCGGCAAGTCAAGATGTAGCAGAGAAGAGGAAAATTGTACTAAAAAGTACAACTCTAATAAGACATACAAAAAATCAACCATGGAAGACTTTTGTATCTGTTCTTCATACATAAAACAAAATTGAGAATTAAAACAACTTAAATTTTGCGTTGTCACCGGCTTGTGAAAATAAATGTCTATTAATTAAATAAAAGACAAAATAAAATATTTAAATTTAATATGTATTTCTAAACTAAATGTTTATAGATTAATAATCTAGTGTGGTCAAATTGCAAACAAGCAAACATATACAGACATGTATACAGAGTAAAGCGAAAGACAGGTAGATTTTTATGGTTCCTTTTTCTTATTGCAAAAAAAAGGGTTGTTTTTTTCGTTTGTTTTTGTTTATTTTTTTCGTTTTGTTTATATAATTACCTTCGGCAGTTGCGTCCTTTAAAATATAGCATCACTTAGACAACCATTGATGTAAGTAGTTGAAAGTTCTTCTTCTTCCTGTAAAGAGACTAACAAAGGAATATTCTACAGTAATTAATATAAAAAATTAATTACGATTGTCATTATCTGACGGTTGCAAAAACACTTTCTAACATAAAATTTGAATAAACTTGCTTAACGGCGACTCAATCTCTAACCTACACTTGGTATCCAACTATTGTATGTGAATAAAGCGCATCATAAAACGTGATAATTACTTGTGAAAAAGAGATAGGATTAAGAAGAAAAAGCATTCTAGTTTGAGAAATGAATTGTGCATTGGTATTAGCTAATTCTGTCTCTTCTGATCAAAACAATACTTGTGTGTACGTAGTGTGACCAAACTCCAATTTAGTCGCAGTCAACGCCTGTGTCGACCGTGGCTCAACTGGTTAAGAGGTGAGATTACGATGCATAGCTTTGATGCTAAGACTGTGAGTTCAAATCACAGTACGACACCAAAAAATAAAAAGTTTTTTCATATAGAGCAAAATTAACAATATAAAATACTTTGTTCAATTGACACATAAATTAACCACTGACGAGTCCCAGGAGGGGGACGAAACTGCGGCAGTCTGGTGTATCCCTTGTGTCCGTAAAATTTTTCAATAAAAATGTTTTTCTTCTTCTTCTTCCTGTAAGAGACTAACAAAAGAAAATTTTTTTATTTTATATATATTTATTTCTACACTCAAAAAAAAAAGTTTGTAAAGTCAGCAAAAAATTTTGCTGAGTCAGCAAAATTTTAGTCAGGAGGATGCTTGCAAAAAAGTTGCTAATGTCAGCAAAATCTTTTGCTGAAAATCAGCGAGCTGATTTTTAGCAACAAAATTAGTAGATTCAGCAAAAGTTTTGCTAACACTTAGTAGATTAGAAATAAAAAAGCCTTGGTAAAAATTAATAAATTTTTTGCTGAATTTTAGTAGACTGAAAAAAACGCAAAAAAATTGTAAAAAAATTGTAATTTAGTTAATATATTTGCTGAAAATTATAACATATTTTTGTGATTCTTTTAAAAATAATTTACAATAATTACGAAATATAAAAATTTTCTTTTTTTTTTAATTTATAACGAGCTTTCAACCTCCGTATATTTACAAAAATAAAGCAAATCAAACATATTAGCTAGGTTGATACTAGTATTTCGATCTGGCTAAAGATCTCATCAGAACCCGAAGTTTTTAGAAAAGCTAGAGCCTATATAATAGGCAGAACTTTAACAAAAAACCTATTAATAATCAATGTTGCTCCATTCTTGTCTTCTTAGTAATCAACCACGTGGTTAGGTCTTTTCCTAACAAGCATCATGACGTTACTAAATTTTGAAGACCAAAAATGTTCTATTTATATAAAAAATTTTAGTGTGTACTCTGGCTCAAGTAATATTTTTTACAGTTATATTAGTTTTTTGTTTTTATATACATCGAGATTATTTTTATGTTATTTTTAATTTATAACGAGCTTTCAACCTCCGTATATTTACAAAAATAAAGCAAATCAAACATATTAGCTAGGTTGATACTAGTATTTCGATCTGGCTAAAGATCTCATCAGAACCCGAAGTTTTAGAAAAGCTAGAGCCTATATAATAGGCAGAACTTTAACAAAAAACCTATTAATAATCAATGTTGCTCCATTCTTGTCTTCTTAGTAATCAACCACGTGGTTAGGTCTTTTCCTAACAAGCATCATGACGTTACTAAATTTTGAAGACCAAAAATGTTCTATTTATATAAAAAATTTTTAGTGTGTACTCTGGCTCAAGTAATATTTTTTACAGTTATATTAGTTTTTTGTTTTTATATACATCGAGATTATTTTTATGTTATTTTTAATTTATAACGAGCTTTCAACCTCCGTATATTTACAAAAATAAAGCAAATCAAACATATTAGCTAGGTTGATACTAGTATTTCGATCTGGCTAAAGATCTCATCAGAACCCGAAGTTTTAGAAAAGCTAGAGCCTATATAATAGGCAGAACTTTAACAAAAAACCTATTAATAATCAATGTTGCTCCATTCTTGTCTTCTTAGTAATCAACCACGTGGTTAGGTCTTTTCCTAACAAGCATCATGACGTTACTAATTTTGAAGACCAAAAATGTTCTATTTATATAAAAAATTTTTAGTGTGTACTCTGGCTCAAGTAATATTTTTTTTTTTTTTTTTTTTTTTTTTTTTCATTTTCCCACAATAACGACATGAATTAATTTAATATCTGAAAATATATAGAAATAAATATATATAACATAACAAAAAATTTCTTTCAAGTACTTACATCAATCGTTGTCTAAATAATGCTGTCTTTTAAAGAACGCAACTGCCGAAGATAATTATAGAAACGAAACGAAAAAATAAACAAAAACAAACGAAACGAAAAAACAACCCTTTTTTGCAATAAGAAAAAGGAACCATAAAAATCTACCTAAGATGTGTGTCTTTGTCTTTCGCTTCACTCTGTGTACATGTCTGTATGTTTGTTTGCAATTTGACCACACTAGATTATTAATCTATAAACATTTAGTTTAGAAATACATACTAAATTTTAATATTTTATTTTGTCTTTTATTTAATTAATAGACAATTATTTTCACAAGCCGGTGACAACGCAAAATTTACGTTGTTTTAATCCTCAATTTTGTTTTATGTATGAAAAATCTCATTTGATATAGATTGATTTTATTATTTTTCTTCAAGGTGGGAGTCAATATATAAGGTGGGAGTTCAATATATAATAATATATAATAATACATCGTTATATATGTTACTATATGGCCATGCATGACACCATATATAATCACATATAATATATTATATTTTAAGATGATAAAACATAAAACCATATTAAATTTTTTTACTCGGGTTAATTTAACTTTTTAACTAACTTTTTTTTTGTCTAAAATTTAGCTCACCTAAATTGAGCAGACTATGATTTTCAACTTTATTGAAAATTCTGCAGGCGGTAGGTACTATTTTCTATAGTCGTAGCTGAATTTTCAACTATTTTAAAGGTATTTTTTTATGAGTGTACTATTACTCTATAACAAGGGCCGTTTTAATGGGCCAAATTTCTTTAGATCCTATAGAATTCACACTTACTGCAATTTGTTTATTGTTTTTTTTTTATATTGTGTTGGTTGTTGGATATTTATTAAATTTTCGATTGACTACTGAGTGACTCTATCGGCAACAAGTACTACAAGCACTTCATACAAAAAGTACCTATTAGATATCAGGGCCCCCCGTTTTCGAGTAGTCAAGTAGCTCGACCTACTCGAGAATATTTCTAGCAAATCTCACCTCACTCGGATGAATATTGTGTAATGGGCCTACAACTACTCAAAAAACATCAGTTTACAAAAAATTTAAGTTTTTTTTTAAATTATTACTATATATTCATAAATAGCTAATTTAAAACATTAAAGTGTTTTGATAAAAAATTACACTGTCGGCGGACAACTACTCAAAAAAACTCGACCATTTCTATACAAAATTGTAAAAATATGCTATTTTTAAAAGTGTGATATCTTTTTATAAAGAAAATTTAAAAAAAACTTGCCACAAGCTTATATATATTAGAGTCAAATACTTTAGCAGAATTTGTGTTTCAAATATGTTTCAAAGATTGTTTGATAAGCCAACTACTTCTCGAAAAAACTTGATAACTGTCATAAAAATGTGTGAAAATATTCAGATATTAAATATTTTATGTCATTTACACAATTGTGACATTGGCAAACAATTATCCGAAAAAAGTCGAGAAAACTCGATCACTACCATGTAAATGTGTTAAGATATGCAGATTTTATAAATTGGATGTTATTCTACAGACATTTTTAAGAAAAACTTAATACAGACTTTTATTTTTTTAGTCGCCTGCATTAATAGATTTTATATTCAAAAATTCAAGGCAATCTGATGAAAATTGTGACCTTTGCGAACAAAAGTTTGCACTAAGATTTTCTTAAACAAATTGTGTAAAATGACATCAAATGTTTAAAATCTGCACATTTGTATGAAAGTTTTCGAGTTTTTTTTTCGAGTGGTTGTTCGCCAAGGCCACAAAGTTCATCCGAGTGAGTTGAGATTTGTTAGGAATATTCTTTACTTAGCTTTAAAATTTACCATTTTACATGAGTTCAAATGAGCAAAAAGCGCTCTTTCACCACTCGAGGCACTTGACGAGTAGTTCGAAGTCGCGAACTACTCGAGTGTCGGGTTTCATGGTGTACTCGAGCTACTCGAGTTTTATTGTAGGCACTGTTAGAAATGTATGAATCTTTCTTATTAAAGAAAGATACAATTATCATTTGTGTGTATAGACGAATTCTATTAAGTTAAATATTGTATTGAATATGGAATTTTCATCAACCACAGATCTGGAAGAACACATATTGTTCATACATATTTTGGTTTTTTTTTTTTTTTTGCTTTTCAAAATAAACAAATAGTTGCGCAATTTCAATTTAATTTTTTATAGGTATATTAGAGTGACATGTTTTTGTATGAAGAAAAACTTTTTTCGGAAAATTTCAATTTATTGTTCAGATTATTATTTGGTGGAAATTTCAGAAAAAAAACGAAGCGCCGCGACCAAAGTCTTTGATTTTTGAAATTATTTTAAATTTCTTTAATAAAACTATGTCTTGCGACCAAGTTTGGTCACCGAAATGTATAACGGTATAGGTATTGGTATCGACTTTTTGCTTGTTTCGGTATTGGTATCGGTATTCCATTCGTACAATTATCGGTATAATCGATATTTGTGTAAAATTTCAAAAAAATTTGAAAAACGTTTCAAATTATAAAAAAAACTCAAATTTAGTAATTTTTGTATCAAGTACTTGTAGTTTATGGACGTTATTTGAAACTATGAACATACAATTATAAAATATTATTAAATGTATAAATGTTTACTTTTTAAACACAAATTTCTTTAAAGTTTATTTGAAACAATATTTAATATTTGTATCGAGATCATATAAAAAAAATAAGTTTATAAATTCATATAAATGTGTTGTTAAGGCAAATTAAAAGCTTGTAACTGTACGTCGACTTTGTAAAACAATTTCCGGCAAAAACTTACTTTTTTCGGGCACGCTTAAAAACAAACAAAAGACCCCCTCTGGAATTCAAAAATAAATCTTTTTTCTGTCTAGTTAAGATGGAAGGCGCACTCCAGTCCCTAAAAACCAGTACGCTTAGTAACATATAAGTGTGGGTTCTCATATGAATTTAATATTTCTCTGGAATGATGAAATGTAGTTTGTTTCATGATCCACGATATGTGGCTCCCTCTAGACCCATTTAAATTATATTTCAGTTATCAAAATGATACGAAATTGGGCGACTTTTTTTGTACGTAAACATACTTTCATTTTTAGGAATCGACTGCTTTAGCAGATTCCGTATTCAAAAATTCAAAGGAATTTGACAAAAATTGTGGCCTAGGCGAACAATTACTCGAAAAAGAAACCCGGAAATGCTGCATACAAATGTGTGAAATTATTCAGATTTTAAACATTTGATGCCATTTTGCGGATATTTTTAAAAAAATCTTGGTACAGACTATTATTTTTTTTTAGTCGCCTACATTAACATATTCCCTATTCAAAAATTGAAAGGAATCTGATGAAAATTGTGGCCTTGGCGAACAACTAATCGAAAAAAACTCTAGAAAACTAGAGAAAACTCGATTACTTCTATACAATTGTGTGCAAAAATATGCAGACTATAGAAATTTGATGTAATTTTACTCACATTTTTTAAAAAAATCTTGGAACAGGCTTTTATTTTTGGAAGTTGCATACATTAACAGATTTCCTATTTCAAAGTTCATAGAAATCTAATGAAAATTGTGGACTTGGCGAACAACTACTCGAAAAAAATCTCGAGAGGGGTTCACATACTTTTTGTTTTGTTTTAAGAGGTGCTCAAAAAAGTATACCCAATTCAGCCCAATTTTTTATTTAAAAAATATAAATTGAAATTGATCAACAATTTTTGATGATTTATATAAAAAATGTATTTTTTAGCAAAAAACATTTTTTTTAACCGATTCAATACTGGAGCGGTATTAAGGGAAACGGTTGCGGTATATCGGTTATATATGTTATCAATTTGAAACGGTTTTGAAACGGATAACGGTTTTTAAAAAGGTATCGGTGGTCAACCTTGCTTGCGACACTTCATTAAAGATGTCACGAATATTCGGTTACTATTCGGTAATCAGCATGTTTTTACTATTCGGCAGAAAACCGAACAGTAGCACTATTCGGCAAAATTATTATTCGGTTAAAAGAAAATTTCTAAAAACCTGTATTCTATCTAAAATAAAGAAAGTCAAGTTTTTCAAAATTGTATTATTTTGAGATTATTTTTCTTAAAAAGTTTTATTGTTCTATCCAATATTGTCTATCTCTATGGAAATTAAAGAGAGAACTATTCGGCAAATATTCAGTATGGTGCCGAGTACACTCTTCGTGACATCTCTATATTTTATTAATTTTGGCATGCTGACCACTAATATTTTTAAAATCGAAAGGTTTTTCGAGATATCGAGATTTGATTTTCACTAACAATGCCATCTTTTTCATCTATTCTAGAAATTTTTCATATATTATTTTAGAATTCTGTGTTTTTTCTCAACAAATTTTTGCTGAAATTGTGTTTTCATCTAAATATTGGCAATACTTATTCAGCACTTTACTCTTTTAAACTAATGTCTTACGAATATTTTGCTTATGTTTTACTAATTTTTTTTGCTAAAAAAAAAATTATGCTGATAAGCACATTAATAGTCTAGATGACAACCAGATTGAAAGATATAGGCAGAATCAAGTAGATGTCTAGGCATGACAAGATGTAGTAGAGACGAGGAAAATTATACTAAAAAGTACAACTCTTGTAAGACATATACAAAAATCAAAATTGTAAATTAAATCTTTGAAGTCATTATAAATGTAGTGTGGTCAAATTGCAAACAAATATATGTTCAGGTAGACAGACTATAGCGAAATACAAGGACACCCACCTTAGGTAATTTTTTATGTTTCCCTTTTCTTATTACAAAAAAAAAATTTGTATATTTAGAAATCCATTGATGTAAGTAGTTGAAAGATAACTTTGTTTAAGTTATATATAATTATTTCTATATATTTTTAGATATTAAATTAATTCATGTCGTCAATGTGGGAGTATGTACATTTTTATATTTTGTAAGGTATTGTTAGTTATTTTTAAAAGAATCACAAAAAAATGTTTCAGATTTTTAGCAAATAAATTACCTAAAATATAATTTTTCTACAAATTTTTTGAGTTGTTTTCAGTCTACTAATATTCAGCAAAAATTTGATTTGCTTTCAGCAAGAATTTTTTTTTAATTTTTAATCAACTAAGTGATAGCAAAACTTTTGCTGAATCTATTAATTTTGTTGCTAAAAATCAACTAGCTGATTTTGACCAAACGATTTTGCTGACATTAGCAATGTAGTGTATTATTTTTTGGTTTTATTTACTTCTCTAGTGCAAAATTAAAAAAATGTATGATAATTTTTAAAAGTTTCTAGAATCAAAAAAAAACGCAACTTTTACAAATATCAAATTGCAAATATCTCGAAACTCGTTTGTCCGATTTCAAAAATTTCAAAATATTTGCATTCAGTATGTCACAATTATAAGTAAATATGTGTTGCAAGACATATTTTTATTAAAACAATTTCAGAGAAATGTTCAAAAATCGAAAACTTCGGTCGCAGGGAGCCACGGTTTTAAAGCTTTTCGTGTTTCTAAAATTCGCACCACATAACTTTTAGACCTAGTGCTACAATAATCACAACAATAATTGATAAAAATCGAAAGTTTAAAAAAAACCGCTCTAATTTTTATTATTTTTTTAAATAAAAACAAAATTAAAAAAATACATTTTCATTGCTTGCGGTAATCGTTTAAGCTTTGACGTCAGGCAAATAGACAGTGGCATATTGAACCATTGCACGTCATTCGTCAAAAAAATATGAATCAAGTGAACAAGCGATCACATTCAGATGATTTTTAAATTGATGTGCGGTGAGAGGTATATCGCATATTCGATCATTATCAGGGTGTTAATAATTGCGATCTGCGGAAATTCAAAAATGAAAATGATTTAGGAATTGAATTCAACGTTATAAAAATATACAAATTTAAACACATTTAACCTTAATATACGCAGTGTTGATTTTTTAAATGGATTTGCTATGTCATTGAAATTCCATAGTGAATTTTATTAATTATCAAATCAATAATGTTTCTTTTTTCTTTCAAAAATTTTCTGTACGAATTGCAATTGTTCTTATTCATTATATTAATAATGAAATTTCATTAAGAGTTTGTTCAATATGTGTACCCCATATTTTAGAAGCGATAATAACACTTCCCAGCCAACAATTTTCTGAGCGCTCAAAAATACAAAAGAAATGATGACGATAATAACGATAATAGAGTACAGTCACAATTTAAAGGTCCCTGGTTTTTCTATGCAATTTGACATTTGATTTCGTGCACCGAAATCCACGAGAGATAAAATCTATTTTATTTTCTTACCGGAATTTCTTATTCTCTTGTTTTTATACCCAAATTGTTTTAACTATTGTTGCCATGCCACATTTTCACAAAATTATACACTATTGTGAATGGTAAAATAAAACACTACTCAACTGCCAAAAAATCTGGCTTTAAAACACATGTTTTTTAATACACCAATGTACACTGAATACAAATCTGGCGAACAAATTTTCTCATTTGCATTTTTTGAAACAGCGCCATTTTTCTATTTTCATCATTCACCACATTTTCCGTACATTTTGCTTAATTTTTCGAAATTTTATAAAAAAATATGTTGAATTCTATCAGCAGCAACCTTAAAAAATGTCAATTTATTAATTTAAAGTCGCGAAAAAATATTCAATTACCTATTTGCAGCCACATGTTATAATGGGTCCACCAAATAACTTTTTTTTTTGAAAATGCTATAAAAAAAAAACTACTAAATATTTGCTAAAATTTATTTTTTTATTTGAAAGTACAATCCTTCCGGTTAATAATGGAAAATAATTTCATTCAAATGGCTGCCTCGGCTGGCCATGCAGTAGCCTACACGATCGGTGAAATTTTTAAGCAGATTATCGATTGTGGGCAGCTGTAATTCACCAATGGCTTCACGAATATTGTCCTTTAAAGCGTCAATTGTCTCTGGCTTGTTGGCGTAACACTTATCTTTGAAGGCAGCCGACAAATACTAGTCCAACGGTGTCAAATCGCAGCTCCGAGGTGGCCAAACGACATCAGCTCTGCGGCTGTTGAGAACGACGGTGAATTGATGTTGATGGCGCTTCACGCACACTTTCTGCCACAGCAGCAATATTGTCGGGTGTAAGCACTGTTTTTGGCTTTTCACGCTTTGGTTTATCGATGAGGATGCCAGTTTCTTTCACTTTTTTCACAAGATAACGAACATACGGAGTTGAAGGTGCTTCTGTTCTTCCAAAATCCGTACGCAATTTTCGCACACATTCTGCAACATTACCATGATTTTCAAAGTAATGTCGCAATATTTTCCAGCGTTGTTCAAGCGTTTCGCTGAACGAATATGGTTGTGTATATTCGTTCAGCGGAAGGATAAAACTAATTATCTGTCAAATCAGACATGAGCTAAGTGTTACCATTCACGAAATAAGCACTAGTTGAAAAAAAAAGTTAGATGGCGGAACCTTTATATTTTTTCTTTGTTACTGAGAGTATTGCTTGGTATACGCAGAATGAAGTAGATATAGCGGTATGTCAAGATGTAGTAAAGACGAGGAAAATGATAATAAAAAGTAAAACTCTTGTAAGACTTAAAAAAAATAAACCACGGAAGGAAGATTTTTGTCTGTGTTGTTCATACGAGTACAGAAGGACGGCAACACTCTGTATTCATATAAATTGTTGATCTAATAAACTCAAATATTGTGTTGAAATTGATTATTAATTAAATTAAAGACAAAATAAAATATTTAAATTTAATAAAAATAAAATGTGTGTTTGTAAACTAAATTTTTATAGTGGTAATTTATGGAATGTGGAAAAATTGCAAACAAGTATATGTTTAGGCAGACAGACTAAAGCGAAAGAGAAGGACACACATCTTAGGTAATTGTTTATATTTAATTTCTCTATGTGCAAAAATATATGTCATATTTTGTTATTTTTTTGTTCTGTTTCTAGAATTATTTAGCTTCAGTCCAAATTGTCATCATTTAGACAACAATGAATTTAGTAAGTAGTTGAAATATATTTTTGTTTTTGTTTATGTTAATTCAAATTAAATGCCGTCAATGTATGAACATTTTTATATTTTTTAAAGTATTGTCAATTTGTTTTTAAAGAAAACCAAAAAATTTTTAAGGACTTTCAGCAAATAAATTAACCAAAGTATAATTTTTCTACAATTTTTTTGAGTTTTTTTCAGCCTACTAATTAATATTCAGCAAAAATTTTATTTATTTTTAGCAAGGATTTTTTAATTTTTAATCAACTAAATTTTATCAACCAAACCGCAAAACTTTTGCTGAATTTACAAACTTTTTGCTGACATTAGCAATTTTTTTCAAGCACCCTCCTGACAAAAATTTTGCTGACGCAGCAACATTTTTTTTTGACTTTTTTCAATGTAGCACAAATAACAATAGAAACAAATATGATGTCATAAATTAAGAGCAATACTCTAAAGTTTTTACAAATATCATTTTTTAACAATTTGAAATGTGTCAAATTTTAGCATTTTGCGGTAAAACTCCATGCAAAGGACATGGAATTTTACTAGCCCTGTAGGCTAGTTGGTAGCGTGCTGGCTTATCAGTAGTGCGGGGGTCGCGGGTTCGATTCCCACCAGAGGCACTGGTCTGTTTTCGCTACAACGCGCCGAAGGCCATAGTAGCTAGTGCTCGGTTAGGGTAATAGTATATAATTTGTAATTATATGATTATTAATTAATAAAAAAAAAAGTTTAAATTTTTCGGTTTAGTTTAATTTAAAAATAACTGGCTTTTGATATTTTCTAGAAAATTCAGACACCTTATGAATAAATAACCTACCTCATTTGTTATACAATTTTTTCATATTTGGTGTTTCAGAAAGGCATGGATAACACAGGTCAACAGCAAAAAAAGGCTTGACTAACCACTATATAGATTTGATGCATCATGGCTGCCTAAGTACAAAAATGGTAAAATTTTTCAATTCTATGGATAATTTTTTTTTTAAAAAAATTTTTTTTTTTAAATTGACAATATTTTGAGCCATTTCTCCACTTATGTTGTCATAACTCAAAAACAACTAGTCCGATTTTGTCAAATTAAATTTACAAAAATTAAGGTTTACAATATCTTTAAAGAACTGTACAAATTTTTTTAATGCGATCAATAGTTTCAAAGTTATGAAACAAATTGTTAGCAAAAAAAAAAAAATGCTAAAAAAAAAAAAAAATTTGAAAAACAAAAATCTGGAAAAAATCGAAAACTGCAAAAAAATATTACTTTTTATTTTTTTGTAGTAAAGCTACATATCATGCGAATTAAACTAGATATGGATCATAAAAATCGATGCATGCTTTACATTTTTATTTACAATTAATTGAAGGTATCGCATATTTACAAGCACTGTAGAAAATTGTACCTACTATATAATGAAAATGCAGAACATAAAAACTCAGGTGCATTTTACGACACGCATTTTGGCAAAACCCCTTTGGGAAAAACCTCTATGACATTTTTATGATTCTAATAATTAAAAAAAAATAAGTAATAAACAAAAGATTGTTTAATTTTTACGATTGCGGTAGGATAGTAATAAAACGCTCATAAATGTGCGTGTACGCTGAAGTGCTCTTATTTTCCGTTAGCTACCTGTAACGGATAATTTTTTTTTTTTCATAAAAGTCCTTAATGTTTTTTAGGATTCTTGGGAATAATAAAAAATTTGCAGCACACACAAACTGTATCCACACAAAGGGTTATCCCAAATTATAGTATCAGTATTTATAAGATCTCCTTGACCCATTCAAGAAGTGTTTGCGATAACGCAAACATCATTTAATACCTACACAAAAATTAGAGTCATACAGCTTAGAAGTTAAAACCAATTTTCAAATATTAATAAAAATGAGCCAGAAAGCCAGAACATTTTCATGTAAAAACGATCCAGATTTATTTTGTTATGTGTGCGGCCAATATATCACCGGGAAAAAACGGAAGTGGTTCTTAACTTCATTGCAAAAGTCATATCAAGATTGCTATAATATCTATCCGCACAATTTGAACCAGCATTGGACACCGAGTACTATATGCATTCCATGTCGATTGAATTTATCTATGAAGTCTTCTAACGTAAAGTAAGTATAAATTAATAGATTTGGAATATTTTATAATTACAATATTTCTTAATTAAAATTTGAATTCTTCATATTCCTGATTTCAATTTTTTTTTTCATTTTACAGACGACACTTGGAAATTTTGAAGCCTATGCTATGGAAAGAAACAGCGAACCACGCATCCGAGTGTTATTTTTGTTTAAGTACAAAAAGCATATTTGATGGCCCACAAATTCGCAAATTGGTGAACGATACTGAATTTGGCAGTTCAATGTCAGAAATTGAGAAGAATGCATGGGATTCGTTTGTATGGGTTATTCAAAATTTCTTAGGAAATAACAAGGGTGATGATTACGTTGCGCACGTTGAAGAGATGTTAACTCACTTCCAGAATCTTGGATGCAACATGAGCATCAAATTACACTACCTGCACAGTCACTTAGATCGTTTTCCTGAAAATCTAGGAGACTTGAGTGAAGAACAGGGCGAACGATTCCACCAAGATATCCGGACAATGGAGGAACGATACCAGGGTCGCTGGGATGCACACATGATGGCTGATTTTTGCTGGAGTATTCAGAGTAACACTTCGTTATTCAACAATAGTAGAAAATCGACTAAAAGAAAATTTCAGAGTTTGTAGTTTATAATACATATTTATTTATTTATTTTCTTGTTTTATTTATTATAATAAATGTGAATAATAAAATATAAATTTTCTACTATTTAATTTATTTATTTATTTACATTTAAGCTCATCCAACACAAATGTCTTTCCGAAGAATAGAATCAGTATATTCTAGGTAGGGTTTTGCCAAAAAATACACGAATTTTACTATGTAATGCATTTTTGATGTGAAAATTTGTACATAGCATGTGGAAAATGTTTTCAAAATTCAATCAATCGAAAGAAGAACATTAACTACTCAATTTTATGTATATCAGACAAAAAACTAAAATTTGGTGAAAATGAGCGAATTCACTTAATTGTGAATAAATTCGAAAAAAATCAATCGATTTTTATGATCGATATCTCATTTTGTTCCTATTACATGTGGCTTTGCGATAAAGCAATAAATCTGAACGATTTTTGCCGTTTTCGATTTTTTATGATTTTTTTAACCAAAAAAATTTGCTATTTTCACGTAAAAAAAATATTTTTCCCTCAATTTTTTATTATAACTCCAAAACTACTGAGCCGATTGAAACGCAATATATTAACGGATTAAAGGCTATGTAAATTTCAGTTTTTCTAAATTTATTTGAATAATATCGGACTAATTTTTTTTTAGTTATCATTAATTATGTGGAGACACGTCTAAAAAAATTTATAATTTTAATTAAAAATTTTTTAAAAAAAACCTCTCCATAGAATTTCAAAATTGAACCATATTTGTACTACTGGGACCACAATACATCAAAATTGTATAGTGGTTTTCAAAGCCCCTAAAATTTTTTCTAAATTGTTGCCTTGTGTAATAGATGACATTTTGGTAAATTTTCACATTATCGTACATAACTCTATTCCATTATTCGTTTTAAGTACAGAAAAGCGACGAATTTCTGCTAGATTATAAGTTAGTTCAAGCATTTTTAATAAAAGATTTTATAAACTTTTTTAATTGAACATTTTTTCGTCGAAAATATTGTTGTGGCTCATTTAGCCCTTTGAAGAGCAACTTCAGGAATAAGTTTAATTTCTAATTATGCTTCGGTTTTATTGTCTTTTTAAAGAACACTTCAAAATTATGACCAATTTATATATACAATCTTCAATCGCACTTCCTGACCAATTCCATGTATTTGAGACATAAAAATCAAGATTTTTGGTGACAACGTTCTAACATGAAACTTTAAATGCCATAGCATAATATTGTCAACCTAACCCTGTCCATAGTTTACCTCAATTTATAAAAAATTGAGAAATAAGAGGCATCTAAAGTCAGTTTCAGCAGGTTTTTTTTAATATATATGATATTATATCAGAAAATTGTCCATAAAATTGTTGGTTAAAACTGGATTTAAAACGTTAAATTTTGGCATGAAAAAGGTCCCTCACAACCAGCCAACTACTTTTGTATTTAACTCTCATTTTTTTTTTACCATGTACCCCAAATATAATTTAGTTATAACACCTTTTTGTAATCCATTGAATTCTGTTAAAAATATTCTATTTCAACCAAAAAACTGTCCAAATTAAATTTTCTCCATTTTTTATGTTTTTTGCTGACAAAAAAGAATAATAACTGAAGTCTTAAAGGTTTATATTGTAATCAATATTGTACTTCAGAGAATTTAGGAAAATTTATATTTCATCCCTAGCGACGACTCTAGCTTTTGCACAATCCGCATTTGAAAATTGTAAATTTTTTTCGTCTCCAGCCTTTATACACTGCGTTGCATAACTATAATTACAAATGATTTTTGCTATATAATTGCAATTGATTTGAATGAACTAGTTCGCTATTAAAATTCAATCGCTCTTTGTGCAAGTTTGTTCAATGGTTAATATGAAAATTTCTTAGATACACTGCGTGGCATAACTATAATTACAAATGATGTTTGTTATTTTTTGAATTTTTAGAAACATTTTTTTTAAATCTTATAACTGTTTTTAAAAGTGTGGCAGCTGATCTATTTTTGTGTAAAATTTAAGAGATTACATAATTGATTTAAGAGAAAAATTGTAAAATAATATTTTGTTGGTATTTCATAACTATAATTACATATAATGCAATTTTAATCAATTTGCAACAAAATTACGCATGGTTCATATCTAATGGTGTTTTCTGGAAAAAAGTATTGCTTTTTAAAGTTCAAACATGTCAAACATTTCACCCTCGCCCAATTAAAATGCTTCATTTTACAATCAGAATAGAACACATTTTGATCACACATTGCATTTATTTAACATGTTATAGTATATTGTTATGGCAGGTCGGGTTCGAATCTCAGCCAACGTGAAAGATTTTTTTTAAATATTTTTTTTTTAATAACAAATTTTTTTAATTATTATAAAAACTTTGATGTTAGCTTCAAATTTTGGTTTTTTTTATTTAATAATTTTTATCATACCCAGGTGAAAAAGGCATCGTATATGAACATATATGATCATATATGGGATTGTATATGATCATATATGGGTATTGCTGGTCATATATGTTCATATATGGTTCGATATATGACCATATATGATATCATATATTTCCATATATGTTCGGATCCGAAATTTGAGGGTATATGGTCGTATATGATAATATATGTTCATATATGCACATATATGATCCATATATGCCCATATATGACCATATACCCTCAAATATCGGATCCGAACATATATGGTCATATATGAGACCATATATGGTCATATATTGAACTATATATGGACATATATGGGCAGCTATTTCCATATATGATCATATACAAGCCCATATATGATCATATATGTTCATATACGAATCAATTTTTACATGGGTAATTTTGTTTTTTTTTTTCAACAAATTTTAGGTTTAAAATTTATTAAATATTTGCAAACAGAAACAATAAGAAATAAAATTCAAAAATGTTTTAATTTTTGTATTAAAAATACAAAATTGATTTTTCAAATAGTTTGATTTATAATTAAGGTTACCAGATCAGGCAATTTTGTGTACTAAGGCAGACAAAAATATTCTCATAGAGGTTATTTTGTCTGTTGCATGTAATGTCTCGGTTTGAGTTAAGCCAATTATCTTTTTCTATTACAGACAACTGAAGATTTGGGTGATGCCAATGAAACAATTGTATTGTCTATTATGAAAATGATCAAACTTTTTGAAAAGCAACAAATAAAATCTTATATGGCAATATCATATTAGATTTTTGGACTTTAGGTAGAACAATATTCGAAATATATATAAAAAAATAAAATATTATAACATAAAACAAAACAAAAAAATCCTAGATTATAATAAAAAATATAGTGGTTCCAGGCACGTAGCTAGGGGGGCTTGGGGGCTGGAGCCCCCCCCCCCCCCCCCCCCCCCAACCGAAATGATTTGACAAATTTAAAAACTTAATACAATTCGTTAGAAAGTAACAATGTTATTGCTAAATTTAATATGAAAATAATTATTTTTGACTTGGATCAAATAGGAAATAGTTTTATATGATTCGAAATCTTTGACTTAAAATATAATCAAAAAATTGTTTGAGACAATGCAAACTAAACATTAAATATGTCTACACAGAAAAAACTAAAATTGAGTTTTAATTAAAATATTTGTTGGTTCAGCAAAAGTTTAACCAAATTCGGTCGTGTTTGATGCAATTGTAGTAACAACTAAAATAATTTGTATCTATTTAATTAATATTATTTTCAATTACATATAGTTTTATTCACATCTATTAAAATTTAATTGAATATTGTTTACTTTTGGGAAAAATTACAAAATTTTAAATAAATCACCAAAATTGTAAAATAATCGCCAAATTTAAAAAATCGAGACCATTTGAAAAATCGCAAAATTTGAATTTTTGAATTTTCAACTTTAAAACGATTTTTTTTAATTTTGACGACTTTTTAAAATTTTTGCATTTGTTTCAATGTTGTTCAACGTTATAAAAACTGAGAATTTTTTTAATATTATTTTCAATTGCATATATTTTTATTCACATCTATTAAAAATTTAATTGAATATTGTTTACTTTTGGGAAAAATTACAAAAATTTAAATAAATCACCAAAATTGTAAAATAATCGCCAAAATTTAAAAATTCGAGACCATTTGAAAAATCGCAAAATTTGAAAAAAAAATTGCCAAAACAATCCTCAAAATTGCAGAAATTTAAAAAACTCTCAAAATAAACGCCAAAATTCGAAAAAAATTTAAAAAAAAAATGACCAAAATTAAAGAAACGCGAATTTTCAACTTTAAAAACGATTTTTTTAATTTTGGCGACTTTTTAAAATTTTTGCATTTGTTTCAATGTTGTTCAACGTTATAAAAACTGAGAAATTTTTTTATACCAAATTCATTTTCAATTATACAGTTAATTGAAAGTAAGTTTGAAATCGAACAAAAGTTTAATTGAATGAAAATGAAAATTATTCAAGTTCGAGGCATATACTCTATATTTCTTCATTAGGATATTGTCCTAACAAATAATCTATAGAGTTTTTGTTTTCAAATTTATTATTTGACCCTTTCAGGAATGTGTTGATAGATCTATTTCGGGAATTTTCTAGGTTCCCATCATCAGAACACGTTTTGAAAGCGTAACAATCCCATGTCAAACATCAAGCATTCATATGAACTAGTTTACTCACTACATGAGAACTAATATACATATGATTTTGAAGTTAAAGATTATAACCATTGATCAAAAATAAATTGAAAACTTGTTTGTGTGTATGTCTACCTTTGGTAAATATTCAATACACGTTTTTGTTTTTTTCCTCCTTTTTATGTTTTGTTAAGTTTGTAAACAAAACAGGGGAAGTAAACTAGGCGGTACTTTGCCTTTTTTCACAAGTTTGTTATAATTTTTATTAAAAATAAAATTATGTTTTTTCGACCTTTAATTGTGCAATGAAAATGAAAATTATTCAAGTTCGAGGCCATATACTCTATATTTCTTCATTAGGATATTGTCCTAACAAATAATCTATAGAGTTTTTGTTTTCAAATTTATTATTTGACCCTTTCAGGAATGTGTTGATAGATCTATTTCGGGAATTTTCTAGGTTCCCATCATCAGAACACGTTTTGAAAGCGGTAACAATCCCATGTCAAACATCAAGCATTCATATGAACTAGTTTACTCACTACATGAGAACTAATATACATATGATTTTGAAGTTAAAGATTATAACCATTGATCAAAAAATAAATTGAAAACTTAATTTTTATTTTTAATAAAAATTATAACAAACTTGTTTAATTGAATTTTTTTTTGACAATGATTTTTTCTGTGTATATTGACATAATCTTTTAAAATGAAGATACCACTAAGACTCAAAATTAAGTTTACTTGTGCCGTAAAAGTCGTTACTTTACTTACAGTGCAATCTTTTTGTAAATTTGGTTTGCTACGCACGCATCTGGTAACATAGTTTTCAGTATTTTTTTTACGATATATATTTCGATATCTCATATTTTTTTAATTTTTTGAAACAAATTTAAGCCTCAAACTTTGATCGATATGCATAACATGTTAACGTGGTCCAATGGGACTCAAATTTTCTCAATTTCTTTTTATACTAAATGTAAACAAATTTTTTATCGGCGCTCCTTGAAATGCGACATTTTAAAATCAAGCAGCTAAACCAGTAATAACGATGTAGTTTTTTTTAGACATTTTAAAGGGTTTTTATTTAAAAAATTGATTAAAGACAATTTGAAAAGCGTTTGAAATTGTCCAAAATATAAATCAAAGTGAATTGGAAATACGAAATAAATAAGACCTAGGCGATGGAAATAAGACCTAGGCGATGTCAGGTATATTTTTAAATTTTTAAATTTTCAAATTTTATATTTTTTGTTTATTATTTCTTTCAGACTACAATCACGCTTGCTTGTAAAATTTACGATTTTTTTAATACAATACATGAAGTCGGATATATGAAAAAGGGGAAAAAATAGTGAATAATTTGTTGAAATAATTCAAATAAGTGGCAGCCGGGGTCCACGACATAGTGTCAAAATGGTTTTCAAAATGTGTGTTTTCTCGAGGATTTGAACGCTGTTTTTAAATAAGTCTAAATTTCCTAAACTTTAAACATATTTTCATACAAAAATGTGGTTAATTTTCACCACCAATTTTAAAAAATAGATACGTTTTTTCATATATTTTTGCTGCTTTATCACCTATCCGAATTTAATTTCAAAGGAAACCCATCGGAAAAGCTTCCTTATAAGTGGCAGGCAAATTATATAGGGTATTTGCTTTTAATTTGTTTTTGGACGGTTATAATTCTTTAATTTCCCGAGTTAAAACGTTTGCATAAAATAATACATTATTTTATATGCACTTATAAGGTTTTGTCTGCCAGTGCATTTAACCGGACATAATTATATAAATTTTCTATATAAAATTAATTTCGTAGAAAAAAATTTAATATGATGTCATATATAGTTGCGTATAATTGTATATTGCATTTAGAATACGCTAAAACTAATACAATTAATAATTACGTTATATTTATATACCTAGACATTGCAAAATAATATATATTTTGATATTATATCATATTTTAAAAAACACAATTTTATTTTAGATAAAATTGTATATTACCCCATGCAGAGTCACACTAGAAAATTTGTCAATTATATTTTGGATGTAAATGTGTATTACATCAATACAATACAATTAATTGCATCATTTTGTGTATAATTTTATACACAAAATTTACCCCAATTTTTGTCTTTGAATTGATTTCTTTCTGGTTCTTAACCCTAAAAAAAGAATTTGTTTCATTTGTAACATTATGAGTTCTTAATTTAGTCTAAGATTTTTTTCAATCTAAAACTCTAAATTTAGTTTCAACGTTTTTTCCGTCTTTGTTATTCAATGGTGTAAGTTAATAAATACCACAAAATCTTCATTTATATTTTTTTATTTTTGAATATAATAAAATTTCCAAATGCTATGGAATTTGTTACATATTATAAAGTTGTAAACCTTTTGCAAGTGGCTAAAGTCTAAAAGGAAGTTTTAAAATCAAAAACCGGACACAACTATATCTTATTTTGTATATTTCAGTATCAGTTCACATATAAATTTATACCGCTGTATAAAATCGTATTAAATTGTATCGTGTCATAATTCGGATGTTATTTAATCTGATATTATCAAATTAAAAATAAACTAATGCAAATATAATTATTAAGCCCATTTCTCGGATAAAACTTTATTAAGACTCATATTAAATTTCGTATGATTATATAAAGCATCATATTAATTTTAATCGGGTTATTAGAAGTTGAAACTTTTTTACTTTTTTTTACATTTATCAAGTTTTAGCTACCCTAGAAGTATATTAGCACATAAAAATATAAAGTAACGCAATTTTATTTTTCGTGGTTTTCAAAAAGTTTTCCGCATAATCCTTTTTTATATAATTAAACTAAAAATTAATATTTAGCTAAAAATTTAACGTAATTAGACAATAACGATGCATATCCAACTTAAAGTACACAAACATTTTCAAATTTGTGATCAAACAGATTAAAGCGTTGTTTCGCAATATAGACATCAAAATTCGCAAAATAATGAACACAATAAGTAATAAATGAAAAAATGCATTTTAAGGAAATGCACTTTATGCGGGAGGTTTTTGTTTCAAAATGAAATCAGAAAGCTATTTCTATATTAATACATGATTGCCCATTACGTGTAGGTAAAAATTTAGCAAAAATTTAGCAAACAAAAGAAAAAGCTGTTACTTTAGTGTGAAAAAAAAAAATATATAATCAAAAAAAAAAAATCGAAAAGCCCCCCCCCCCGAAACAAATTCCTAGCTACGTGCCTGAGTGGTTCAATGACGTTTTGAACTGGGGACCTTCTGCATCAGAAGCCAAGGTAAGAATTTTCTTCCAAACAACTTTGTAAATAATTTGAGGGCGCTAAAATTGCACTTTTTGACTTTTTTTTATGGCAATATTTCTGGAAAGAAACACGGTACCCTCTCAGAGTGTTCTCCTTATTTTGGAAAAGAACACAAAAATGGAAATTTGAGGGCAAAGCGCAAAAAATGTGAAATTTTTGTCAGAAAGAAAACGCCATAAGTGATTTTGAAAAAGGGCAAATTTCAGCCTATTTAAAAATTGGCTTAAGTTTTCAGGAAACCTCAATTTATTTATTTGTCGGAAATATTGCAAATAATCCGAGTGCTTATGGTAAAAATGATTTTTTTTAAAATTTTTCCTTTTAGGTTAGTTGGGTGACATGTCACACGACTAGTTCTGCATCACATCTATTAAGGTTAGTTCTGTGGTAAGTTCCTTTAGTTCATGGTGACATGTCCTTTTGGGTTTGCCCTGGGATATATCACAAGGTGTCTGAAATGGGGAAATACGTCATCTCCAATCATAACGCCATTTTAAAGTGGAATGTCCCTTTCAGATAAAAAGTCCGATGCCGAGACGTCCGTAATGAAGTCGATCATATCATTTGAATCAATGAAGTTAAGAAGTCATTTGATACCAATTCAAGCTTTGCAATGAAGCTAATGAAAGAGATTTATAGTTTTATTTTTTTGTAGTTCTGAATGAAATTTTTCTGTGAATCGAGCTTAAATTGAATTCATTCTTTCGAAGCTCTGTTTTCTGGTATAGGTAATTATTTTTCGTACTTCTATTGTCAATATTTTAATTAAAATTGTGTTTTTTTTTTTTTGTATATTAAACAACGTGTTGTTAACTAGTCTTTATGGCAGGCAGTATCATCAGTATTCAATTGAACAGAAAAAAATAATAAAAACCATACTTTTGTATTTACAAACATTACATTAGAACGTGCACTAAGAGAACTGTCCGCTTGTTAATAATGAATTTTTGCATTAGATCTATAAAATGTCACTGAAACACGTCCATTGAAACTTTTTATTAAATTATTCAGTTTTTTCATAAATTTAATGAAAAGTTTCATTTAAGTTAGTAAAAATTTCATACGACTTATGAAAAAGTTTCATTAAAAATTGTTTTATTAAAGCTATACAGCTTTTTTATAAAGTTTAAGAATTTGTCATTTATGTTGTGAAGAAAACTTCTTTAGTTTAGTGAAACAGGTCCAAGGAATTCTCTCAGTGTACGTTTGAATTGACAGACCATACATAGCATTTATTGAGAGTTTTGTCGAATTTAATTAACGTTTAAAAATAAAGTTGTAAGTTACATACATTTTGTCATAATTCGAATTTTTTATTTTATAATTCATGATACTTTTTTATAAAAGTACATATTTTTTAATTTATATTCAACAAAAATTGGTCACTCTACGAATACAAATATAGACATTCAGAAAAACTGAATGAATATGAACTGAACAGATTTGATGTCAACGTCTCTTCTACACTGACTTGATTGTTATTAGACAACAAAACAAACATTCAATTAAAAATTCTAGTAGAGTATAGATATTACACATAAGTTTATTAATAAAAAAAACATGTAAAATTGAATGTCTGTCAAGACCGAATATATGATGCCGTATATCAGGGCAGCGGTCCCACCAAATTTGGCTTCACGGATTACTAGACGCACTTCTATTGGTTCACGGGCCACCTAAAAGAATAGTGTTTTTCATATATTCCAAAAGATGCAAAAGTAAGGAACAAACAAAAATTGGGTTTTTTTAATGAAAAAAAAAAAAAATCACAAAAACCAAATGCAGTAAAACCTAATTAAGATAAATTTCGAGGGACCAAAATAATACAGTGCAACAGTGAAAAAAATGCGCGGACTCGACAGTATAGGTTCGATTGTACTACCAAAGGTTAATAAAACCCTGTACTCGGTTTGGCCAGTTTGACAACCAATTTTTTTTTAAGGACCTCAAAAGATTTTGAAAATCAGTGCACCACTCAAAAAAAGGTGACCTCAGTTTTTGGCCTACAGCTAATTCAGACTTAATGATATTGCTTAACTATATTTGGCAATAATGTAGTGAAGAGTCTATTGAACAAATTTTATAAACATTTAATGTGCATACAATAATTTTTATGTGCATACAAATATTTTTTTTTTTTGTTTTTAAGCATAACTAACAGGGGCTCATAATTTTTCACTAACAATATATGTCAAAATTGTAGCCATTGCAAATCTGAACAGCTTTTGTGAACATATCAATGCAATCGGAATGTGTCTAGGCATCCGAAATAGCAAACAAAGACCACTTTGTACCTTATAAATAGTCGTTTTTAACTAGACTACACTTTTATTGCATTTTTGTTTACTTTTTTTGTTATTGAAGAAAGTGAACAAAAATGCAATAAAAGTGTAGTCTAATCAAAAACGACTATTTATAGGTACAAATTGGTCTTTGTAAGACATTTCGGATGCCTAGACACATTGTATTGATATGTTCACAAAAGTTGTTCAGATTTACAATGGCTACAATTTTGTCATATATTGTTAGTGAAAAATAATGAGGCCCTGTTAGTTATGCTGAAAAAAGAAAAAAAAAAATAATTTTTCTCCTATATTTTTTCAAAAAAGTGCAAGAAAAAATATTTTATGCACATAAAATGTTAATAAAATATTTTCAGTAGACTCTTCACTACATTATTGCAAATATAGTTAAGCAATATCATCAAGTCTGAATTAGCTGTAGGCCAAAAACTGAGGACACCTTTTTTTGAGTGGTGCACTAATTTTCAAAATCTTTTGAGGTCTATAAAAAAAAAATTGGTAGTCAAACTGGCCAAACCGAGTACAGGGTTTTACTTTGGTACCTTTGGTAGTACAATCGAACCTATACAGTCGAGTACGTGCATTTTTCCAAAAGTCTTAATTTTTTGCACTGTGTAATTAATTCGGTAGAAGAGATGTTCGTATTTACTGGAGTAAAATTTTATTTTAATTTTTTTTCGTTCACAAAATCATCAAAATTATTATAAGCTTTTTTTTTTTAAATATATTGTGAAAATCTTTTATTTAATTTCATAAAAAGATAGTTTTTGATACACACGGAGAAACATTTTGCCATTTTCCAACTGAAATTCGGTTACTACACTCAGGCAAAAAAGTTAGTAGAAAAATCAGTAAAAGGTTTTTAATTTACAGTTTTATTATTTTTTTGTTTTTATATACATCGACATTATTTTTATGTTATTTTTAATTTATAACGAGCTTCCAACCTCCGTATATTTACAAAAATAAAGTAAATCTAACATATTAGCTAGGTTGGTACTAGTATTTCGATCAGGCTAAAGATCTCATTAGAACCTGAAGTTTTAGAAAAGCTAGAGCCTTCAGATTAGCCAGCGCTTTAATAAAAAACCTGTTAATTATCAATTTTACTTCAATTTTGTCTTCTTAATAATGAGGACGTGGCTAGGGTCTTTTCCTAACAAGCATCATGACGTTACTGAACATCGAAGTCCAAAAATGTTCTAATTTTGTATACTAAATTCATTGTACTAATTTCATTAATATTTAGTAATTTTTTTTTGCTGATTTTAGCAAAATCGGTTTTAAATTGCATTTTACAACAATTTTACTAAAATTTAGTAGTGCTTACTAATCATTTCTACTATTTTCATTGTACTACAGTTCAGCAGACATGTGTAGCAAATAATACCTCAAGGCTCTAAATAGTGAAATTCCTCGTAATATCAGCAAAATTTCCCGTAGCTATTACAAATTTTAAGAAAATATTGGGAATATTGTATTAAAAATGAAAAATTATGTAAAAATTTCTTTGTGACACTTTTAAAAACAGTTTATCTTAACCGAGGTTTCATCTTAAACAAGTTCGTATTAACAGATGTTACTTGAAGTTGTCGCCAAAACGTCAGGACTTTCAAATTAGTTCGTAATAACCGAGATTTTCTCTTAAACGAGTACATCTTAAACGAGGTTTACTGTACGAGACTTCTTGAAAGAATCACCAGGAACACAAAAGTGTAAAGAAAATGTGTATAGCTTTTGAACAATTCAAACAATTTCAAAAAAAGTTTTACTAATTGTGCCATAGAATTTTTTTTTAAAAGTATTTAAATTAAAAAACAAATTAAAATTAAAGTTTTTTAAAGAACTAATGTCTTGTTTTAAAAAAAAAATATTTTTACAAATATGATTTTACACTGTGACTGTCATAACACTTTTAAGACTGAAAGTCACAACTTTTGTATACAAAACAACAATAAAATTCAATCAAATAAACATTTTATCTGTCATGCAGTGATGAAGTCTGTAGAAGGTCTTCACGTTTTCTATATTTTAAACGAAATTTCAAATAAATTAAATTTACTGTGCCTCTTGCCACAACCAACACTATGGAATACAATCATAACTAGAGTCACAAACTTTTTCGTATAAATGGGCTTTTAAAATTGTTAATAGAATCAATTATAACAAGTGGAAGCATTAAAGTCCGATGTGCCGAATTTGGTATAAAAAAGATTAAATTCGGCTGTGCCGAATTTTTGGATACCCTCCATCTCATTGTTTGAATTAACCAATGCAAGTGAAAATAATATATATATATATCTATATTCCTTGTAAAAATAACAATAACAATGTTGTTTTTATAAGTAAAATAAAATATGATTAATTAATGTATTTGGGGTGAAGAAAAAAATGTTGTATCAATTATCGTTAAAAGCGAACTGCACTGTATATAAATACAGATAAAGATTTACACAATTCAATATATATGGTTTGTGTCTTTGCTATAAAAAAATCGTCGATATTCAGGCGCTGAAATCGCTATGTTTAATTTCTATGATATTAAATATATATTTGAATTGAGATTTAAAATCCAATTAATATTCTTTTAAGAATCCAATTGCAATTGATGGAAACGTCCAATTGGGAAAAGTTATAAAGGGATAGGTTTAAAGGGACAGTAATAAGAAAAAAAATTGTTTTAAAAATAATAAATATATTATGAATTGTGCGCCCCGGTAGGCTAGTTGGTAGCGTGCTGGCTTATCAGTCCGGGGGTCGTGGGTTCGATTCCCACCAGAGGCACTGGTCTGTTTTCGCTACAACGCGCCGAAGGCCATAGTAGCTAGTGCTCGGTTAGGGTAATATTTATATAATTTGTAATTATGTGATTATTAATTAATAAATAAAATACATATTGTGAATTAGTAATTTAATTTAATATCTAATTGTAATTGAGAAAGGACCTAATTGGAAGAATAACTGGCTCCTCCATTTAAATTGTGAAGGGAAGTTTATAAAAAAAAATAATAGAAAAAAATATTCTTAGGAAAAAAACTTTTGTTTTGTAAATGAAACGAATTTAGTAGAAACAAATCTAACACTCGATTAACGAGGGTTATGTAGACAAAAATAAACTCAGCTTATTGCAATAATTAAATGCAGTTTGCTTATAACACTTGAAATAGGGGAAAAGCACAAATCGATGTCTCAAAGTAATCAATATTTGTTGAAAATAATATTATCCGTACATGAAATATTTACATATAATGTAGCACTGAAATAATTATTTTTCTATAAAACAAATCCCCGGGATTTTAGTAGAAAAAAGCCACAAAATAGGCTTTTAGCAATGTAACGAAAATGAATTGTATAAAATACAAAAACACTTTAATTTTAGCGAAAAACATACCGATTTGATCTTAACATACTAGGAACATTATATTTTAATAAATGATTTTCCTCTTATTTTTCATTGAAACACAAATTAATGTTCAAAGTTATTCTGCAGGTTTGTTCTCAATGAAGGAAGTTTTTTTTTTTGGGATAATAGTTGGTTTTAAAATCAGTAGTGACAATTTACAGAATTGATAAAAACTGTAGAAAGAGTTGAGAAATCGTTTGCATGCACTGACAGGAATTTAATATTACATTTTACGCAAAGTTATGCTTTTTTCACATGGACTTTTAAAAAAGCATTTAGGGGTCCAAGAAGGGGATTACGTAGAAACTTTTGAACTGTTTTGTAAATACTACATTAACATAGTTTAGTGGCAATCGTTTCAGTTACATATATTCAGTCGAATTGGACAGAATTAAAGGGAACTGCAAATTGAAGTATTTATGAAATCTGTGTATATAAGAAGTTCGTTATATCAGACATCATTTGTATGGAGGCTGGTTGACGAGACAAACAATTTAAATAAAATGAATTCTTTATAACAAAGATCCATATTGCAATTTTTATTGTTATTGAATTTTAAAGGGAAATTAGTGTTTTAGTGAATTAGTTTTAGTGAATTTAGGGTTTAAAAAGCATACGCGAATTAAAAAAAAAAGATTTACAAAAAAATGCGCTTGCTGAGACATACATAATGAAATAATTATTAAATACCCGTTTACATTACAACACACGTGTTTATACTATACATCACATAAGTCAAACGGAAAGTGTGATAATATTAAGTTTGTCAAAAAATTAAAAAAGAAAATACTGTGTGTGTTTAGAGTGCTTTCGTGACACCAAAAATTAAAGAAACTGGTATTTTTTCAAATTATATAAATTAAAAAATTGATCCGGTGACAAATTAACATGTTTTGCTGACATATTAACCTTTTGTCCAAAATTCGTAAATTTTTTGGAAGCAAAAATCGTCCAATAGTCATTTAGTTATTTTGGGTATTAAATATCGTCAAAATGACTATAAATCGTCAAACCTGGCAACACTGCATGTGATTGCTTCTAATGCATACATACAGGCACGTAGCTAGAAATTTGTTTCGGGGGGGCTTTTCGATTTTATTTTGATTATATATTTTTTTTTTGCACACTAAAGTAACAGCTTTTTCTTTTGTTTGCTAAATTTTTGCTAAATTTTTACCTACACGTAATGGGCAATCATGTATTAATAATAGAAATAGCTTTCTGATTTCATTTTGAAACAAAACCTCCCGCATAAAGTGCATTTCCTTAAAATGCATTTTTTCATTTATTACTTATTGTGTTCATTATTTTGCGAATTTTGATGTCTATATTGCGAAACAACGCTTTAATCTGTTTGATCACAAATTTGAAAATGTTTGTGTACTTTAAGTTGGATATGCATCGTTATTGTCTAATTACGTTAAATTTTTAGCTAAATATTAATTTTTAGTTTAATTAAATAAAAAAAGGATTATGCGGAAAGCTTTTTGAAAACCACGAAAAATAAAATTCCGTTACTTTATATTTTTATGTGCTAATATACGTCTAGGGTAGCTAAAACTTGATAAATGTAAAAAAAAAAGTAAAAAAGTTTCAACTTCTAATAACCCGATTAAAATTAATATGATGCTTTATATAATCATACGAAATTTAATATGAGTCTTAATAAAGTTTTATCCGAGAAATGGGCATAATAATTATATTTGCATTAGTTTAGTTTTAATTTGATAATATCAGATTAAATAACATCCGAATAATGACGCGATACAATTTAATACGATTTTATACAGCGGTATCAATTTATATCTGAACTGATACTAATATATACAAAATAAGCTATAGTTGTGTCCGGTTTTTGATTTTAAAACTTCATGAAAATCCAAAATATCTATTTATCCTTTTGGACTTTAGCCACTTGCAAAAGGTTTACAACTTTATAATTTGTAACAAATTCCATAGCATTTGGAAATTTTATTATATTCAAAAATAAAAAAATATAAATGAAGATTTTGTGGTATTTATTAACTTACACCATTGAATAACAAAGACGGAAAAAACGTTGAAACTAAATTTAGAGTTTTAGATTGAAAAAAATCTTAGACTAAATTAAGAACTCATAATGTTACAAATGAAACAAATTCTTTTTTAGGGTTAAGAACCAGAAAGAAATCAATTCAAAAGACAAAAATTGGGGTAAATTTTGTGTATAAAATTATACACAAAATGATGCAATTAATTGTATTGTATTGATGTAATACACATTTACATCCAAAATATAATTGACAAATTTTCTAGTGTGACTCTGCATGGGGTAATATACAATTTTATCTAAAATAAAATTGTGTTTTTTAAAATATGATATAATATCAAAATATATATTATTTTGCAATGTCTAGGTATATAAATATAACGTAATTATTAATTGTATTAGTTTTAGCGTATTCTAAATGCAATATACAATTATACGCAACTATATATGACATCATATTAAATTTTTTCTACGAAATTAATTTTATATAGAAAATTTATATAATTATGTCCGGTTAAATGCACTGGCAGACAAAACCTTATAAGTGCATATAAAATAATGTATTATTTTATGCAAACGTTTTAACTCGGGAAATTAAAGAATTATAACCGTCCAAAAACAAATTAAAAGCAAATACCCTATATAATTTGCCTGCCACTTATAAGGAAGCTTTTCCGATGGGTTTCCTTTGAAATTAAATTCGGATAGGTGATAAAGCAGCAAAAATATATGAAAAACGTATCTATTTTTAAAATTGGTGGTGAAAATTAACACATTTTTGTATGAAAATATGTTTAAAGTTTAGGAAATTTAGACTTATTTAAAAACAGCGTTCAAATCCTCGAGAAAACACACATTTTGAAAACCATTTTGACACTATGTCGTGGACCCCGGCTGCCACTTATTTGAATTATTTTAACAAATTATTCACTATTTTTTCCCCTTTTTCATATATCCGACTTCATGTATTGTATTAAAAAAATCGTAAATTTTACAAGCAAGCGTGATTGTAGCCTGAAAGAAATAATAAAGAAAAAATATAAAATTGGAAAATTTAAAAATATACCTGACATCGCCTAGGTCTTATTTCCATCGCCTAGGTCTTATTTATTTCGTATTTCCAATTCACTTTGATTTATATTTTGGACAATTTCAAACGCTTTTCAAATTGTCTTTAATCAATTTTTTAAATAAAAACCCTTTAAAATGTCTAAAAAAAACTACATCGTTATTACTGGTTTAGCTGCTTGATTTTAAAATGTCGCATTTCAAGGAGCGCCGATAGAAATTTGTTTACATTTAGTCTAAAAAGAAATTTAGAGAATTTGAGTCCCATTGGACCACGTTAACATGTTATGCATATCGATCAAAGTTTGAGGCTTAAATTTGTTTCAAAAAATTAAAAAAAATATGAGATATCGAAATATATATCGTAAAAACAATACTGAAAACTATGTTACCAGATGCGTGAGTAGCAAACCAAATTTACCAAAAAGATTGCACTGTAAGTAAAGTAACGACTTTTACGGCACAAGTAAACTTAATTTTGAGTCTTAGTGGTAGCTCCATTTTAAAAGATTATGTCAAAATACACAGAAAAAATCATTGTCAAAAAAAAAAATTCAATTAAACTTTTGTTCGATTTCAAACTTACTTTCAATTAACTGTTTAATTGAAAATGAATTTGGTATAAAAAAAATGCTCAGTTTTTATAACGTTGAACAACATTGAAACAAATGCAAAAATTTTAAAAAGTCGCCAAAATTAAAAAAAAATCGTTTAAAGTTGAAAATTCGCGTTTCTTTAATTTTGGTCATTTTGTTTTTAAATTTTTTTTGAATTTTGGCGTTTATTTTGGGAGTTTTTTAAATTTATGCAATTTTAGGATTGTTTTGGCAATTGTTTTTTTCAAATTTTGCGATTTTTCAAATGGTCTAATTTTTCCCAATAGTAAACAATATTCAATTAAATTTTTAATAGATGTGAATAAAACTATATGTAATTGAAAATAATACTAATTAAATAGATACAAATTATTTTAGTTGTTACTACAATTGCATCAACACGACCGAATTTAGTTAAACTTTTGCTGAATCAACAAATATTTTAATTAAAACTCAATTTTAGTTTTTTCTGTTTAGTTTGCATTGTCTCAAACAATTTTTTGATTATATTTTAAGTCAAAGACTTCGAAATCTCTTATGAAAAGATTTTATTTATTGCTTTGCCCATTTGCAGGCGATGTTTTCTAACGAAATTTTAAGATTCGAATCATATAAAACTATTTCCTATTTGATCCAAGTCAAAAATAATTATTTTCATATTAAATTTATCAATAACATTGTTACTTTCTAACGAATTGTATTAAGTTTTTAAATTTGTCAAATCATTTCGGGGGGGGCTCTAGCCCCCAAGCCCCCCCCCCCCCCTAGCTACGTGCCTGCATACATACCAGTAATAAAAACCTTCATACATACATACATACAGGGTGGCTGATGCATATTGTTACAATAAGAAATTTAAATAACTTTTTTATTTTTATTTCTTTGTTTTTACATTTGAAAAGCCATACATTTTTAATAAGTATTTTTAATGGCTTTTAAGAAACAATTTATTTAAAATGACTAACACTCCTGATGACATTAAATGCAAGCGAAATTCCGTGCAAATTACAGAGAAAATTCCAAGCTAAGGGGCAAGTCTACTGCGTTCAATTGCTTGTTGTTTGATTTTTTTAAAGGAGAGAAATGAAAATCCTTAAGCAGAACTGTCTGGTGATAAATATATGAGCAAAAATATTCCATGTCGAAACTCTAGAATTGATTTGTATTGCAGCAACTATGGCAACCAGTGGCGTACCCAGGGGTGGGGGGCCTGGGGGCCAAAGCCCCCCCCCCCGAAATATTTTCGATTTTTTATTTTATTTTTGTTTTGGTTAGTATGTAATAAATGAATTTATAATATTTTTTTGAGACTATAATTTTTCAAACTAATGATATATTAACTGAAATTGATCTATGGAAACACTACCATAAAGACCATCAAATCCGCTAGATGCTATTCAAGATTGCAACAAGGAACTTTTTCCAAACGTTTACATGTTTTTACATTTACTGATAGTAATTCCTGTTACAACTGCATCCGCGGAGAGAAGTTTTTCCACCCTAAAAAGAGTGAAAACATGTTTAAGGAATTCTATGGGTGAAGCTAGACTTGGTGCTCTAGCTCTTGCATCAGTGTATCGAGAAAAGCAGGACCGAAAATAACAGTTATTTCCAAATTTTTAAACAAAAAAAGCAATTAGAAGTAAATGTCGGAAAACTGTTTCAAGCATACCATTTTGATCCTTATGAACTAGTCTATAATAAAATGCATTGCTTTTTAAAATTTTGATTTTTATTTTTTTTAGCAAAAATAAAAGTTTTTTTTTGATTTTTATTTTTTTGAGCAAAAATAAAAAATATTTTTTGATTTTTATTTTTTCGAACAAAAATAAAAGTTATTTTTTGATTTTTATTTTTTCGAGCAAAAATAAAAGTTATTTTTGATTTTTATTTTTTCGGGCAAAAATAAAAGTTATATTTTGGTTTTTATTTTTTCGAGCAAAAATAAAAGTTATTTTTTGATTTTTATTTTTTCGAGCAAAAATAAAAGTTATTTTTTGGTTTTTATTTTTTCGGGCAAAATTAAAAGTTATTTTTTGATTTTTATTTTTTCGGGCAAAAGTTATTATTTGATTTTTATGTTTTCGAGCAAAAATAAAAGTTATTTTTGATATTTATTTCAATTTCTTGAGTTGAAATTCCATAAGTTAAAAATTTTTATTTTTATAACGAATAAATAACAAATAACGCAGTTATATTATATATATATAATATATAAATATATACATATAATATATAAATTTTATGGTTGCCTTTTGTAATATTTTCGAGTTTTATAATCAGTAAAACTTATTTTTAATATGACGATTTTTTTGAAGAATTCTTGTTTTAAAAATGACGAATTTAATTTCCAAAAATTGACGCACTGCTCGTACAAATAGAGATGTTTGTCTTGTAGTTAGATACTTAAAAAATGTATAATAATATATTAATACAGTTATCCCAAAAAATAACATTGCAAAATATTTTCTGTATATCTATCATCACTGAAAAATCATAATTACAAAGCTAATAACTTTTATTTTTTGTAAAAAAAAATAAAATTAAAACCATAAAATGACTTTTATACTTGCCCGAAAAAATAAAAATCAAAAAAAAACTTTTATTTTTGCTCGAAAAAATAAAAACCAAAAAATAACTTTTATTTTTGCTCGAAAAAATAAAAATCAAAAAATAACTTTTATTTTTGCTCGAAAAAATAAAAACCAAAAAATAAATTTTATTTTTGCTCGAAAAAATAAAAATCAGAAAATAACTTTTATTTTTGCTGGAAAAAATGGAAATCAAAAAATAATTTTAACTTTTGCTCGAAAAAATAGAAATCAAAAAATAATTATAACTTTTGCTCGAAAAAATAAAAATCAAAAAATAACTTTTATTTTTGCTCGAAAAAATAAAAATCAAAAAATAACTTTTATCATCTGACTTTTATGAAAAAAGGTACCTGGACAAAAGGTTGAACCTGACATTGACATTGACACTTTTGACATTGACACTTTTATTAAAAAATTCGTTGAACTAAATTTTAAGAGCTTTGTTAATAGTATATAAGGATCTTAATTAATATGATAGCTCACTTTAAAAATCAAAATAAAATTATTTAATTGATACATAAATTTGTTAAATATTTCAAAAAAAAACTTGTTTGTAGATATAAAAAAACTAAAAAAACAAAGACATGTCAAAACATTTTTGCTTCAAAATTGCTATCATAACTGGGTATAACGTCAATGGTAACTTTCCCATCCAAAACTTATTTAACAGATACAAAATATTAGTGTCCGACCGAACATAATATCAATGTTCGGCCAAAGCGGAAGCTAAACTTTTTGTTCTAATAAAAAAAAAATATAAATTGTTTTTTTAGATCAATAAATTTAAACCAAAATTATATGCTTTTCAAACAAAAAAAAATTTAAAAAACAAAAATTGGGCCCCCCCCCGAAACAAAATCCTGGGTACGCCGCTGATGGCAACAATTGTATCTTACATTCGAACTGAGAAATTTTGATTAAAAGGCGTCCTAATGATTGTTCCACGATTGACAAAATAATTTACGAGCCCAATCTACTCGGAGGAGTGCCGCCTAATGTGCCCGTTAAGTTTGTTTATGCGGAAATGCCAGCCCCCAAAGCATTGTAGTGGCGCACAATCAAAATGTTAGTTTCATTACCCCATTCGTTCATTTCCTTAAATTGAAAGACGAATTAATGAAACCAAAAAAAAAAAAAAAAAATAAATCGAACCGATTAATAACTCAGAAAAAAAGTTATTACGTTTTCTTTTGTAGTGACATTTATCAGCCACCCTGTATTACAAAACAAAAAGCAACAATAATATTTTGTGGTTTTTTCCCAGATTTTTTTTTAAAAGAACTACAACTACTTTTACAAAGTGTGTATACCCTCCGCACTATGGGATGGAAAAGTATTTTTACAAACACGCTTGCGGAGACATACATAATGAAATAATTATTAAATACCCATTTACATTACGACACATATGTTTATACTATACATCACATAAATCAAACAAAAAGTGTAATAAAATTAAGTTGGTCAAAAAATTAAAAAAGAAAATATTTTATGCGTTTAGAGCGTTTTCGAGACACAAAAAAGAAAGAATGTGGTATTTTTTCAAATAATATTAATCGATAATAATATAAATCGAAAAATAGATCCAGTGACAAATAAATATGTTTTGCTGATATATTTAAACTTTTGGCAAAAATTCGTAATTTTGTTGGCAGCAAAAATCATAAAATCATCATTTAGTTATTTTGGGTATTAAATATCGTCAAAATGACGATAAATCGTCAAACCTGGCAACACTACATGCGATTGCTACTAAACATACATACATACATGCATACATACCATTTAACAAAAAAAACAACAACAATATTTTGTGGGTTTTTTGTTTTTTGTGCGTGTTGATTATGACCACGGATGGTAACAGATTCTATGTGGTTATTGGTTTGGTTAACGCTATTTTCTTTTATTTCGGTAACGGTATTTCAGAGGTAACTAGATTTCAGTTATTTCGGTTGCGGGCTTTTAGCGCTAACGGTGTTTTATTTATTGCGTTAGCGGTATTTTAGATACAAAATAACATTACATTTTAGTTATTTCGGTAACTTTATTTTAGGGAAAAGATTTTTCAGTTATTTTTTAACGGCATTTTAAGGGTAACGTTATTTTAGCTATTCCGGTAATGTTAATGCAAACTACAATTTTTGGCCCCATTATGCCCGAGTCTTAATGATTTTCTAGTTTATGATCATACTTTGGGAAAATATATATGTATATTTAAAGAAGTTTTTTTTCAGATCTTGGTAGATTATTTCGGTAACGGTATTTTTATGGTATTGATATTTTAATTATATCGGTAACGGTATTTTACGGATAATGGTATTTCAATTATTTCGGTTACGGTATTTTAAGATATTGATATTTTAATTATATCGGTAACGGTATTTTACGGATAACGGTATTTCAATTATTTCGGTAACTGTATTTTTGGGAAAACGATAGTCAGTTATAAGGGGTTTGAATCGGGGACAGTATTTAAGAGATATTGACTGCCATCCCTGCTTGCGTATATTCTTGTGTATAAGCATTGAATGTACGTATGTATGTATGATGAAATAAATAGAATATTTTAAAATTTGATTCAAAATTTTAAGAGGTATTCCCACATTTTCACTCATAACTTTTGAACGCGTTAACCGATTTTGATCATTTTCACTACCAAACTGCTCATGATATCAACAAACAATTTGACTGAAAATTAGCAACACCTCTTCTGTATTAGCGGAGTATTTTGTATTAACACAGACAGACGGACAGACGGACAGACGGACATGGCTATATCGACTTCTCTATTCATGCTGATCAAGAATATATATAGTTTATGGGGTCCCAGATTTTTTTTAAAAGAATTACAAACATTTGACAAAGTGATGTATACCCTCCTGCACTATGGGATGGAGGGTATAAAAACAATCAGTGACAGAGTGGTATGGTGCACAATTATTGAAATGACCGATTGTAAGTGACCAATGTCTAACCATTTGAGTCCAAAAAAATAAAATTTTTTTTTATTCATTTAACCCCTTCACTACCATTGTACACATTTTTTAAAACTATAATAAATCTGATAATGTAATAAAAGTTTATAGTTTTGTTTAAATATGTTCATTAAGATATTGGCCATTGAAAAAATCATTATACACGCAGAAAAAAAGGTGTATCACTTACAAAACTTAGATTAATAGTTTACAAAGTTTCAACTACATAAAATTAACAACTACATAAAATTAACGACAATTTCGCAAAAACGCTTAGGTAAAAGTTGGAAGTATTATATTTGTAAATAAGCCAAAGTTTTTTAATTTTTTAATATTGCAACGTTTTCCCGGTTCAAAAAACTATTTATTTTTGTAAATAAAAAATACTCCATTATATTGCAAATAATATTTTTATAAAAATTGATAATTTATTTAACAAAAAATAACACTTTTTAAAATAAATATATACATAAAAACGAATATAAATATATAGATGCAGTTAACCATGATGTGTTTACGATATCTTACGTCTTGAGAAGTTTTCAAATTGTATGTCGTAATAACTCCAACATATTATGCCTGAAACAAAAACAATACAAGTTAAGGGTGTTTTTTGTAGAGGTATATAACTTTGAAATTTAATTAAACAAAGATGAATTTTTTAAATTGACATTAAATTTTTACTTTTTTCGAAAGATAATCTTCTGGCATTATAATTTAAATATGACTTCTGGCATCTTAACGCCACGGCAGACTCGGATGTAGTCTAATCTGGAGGTCCAATTTTCGATGACTTTTTCCAACATTTGTGGCCGTATAGTGGCAATAACGCGGTGAATGTTGTCCTCCAAGTGGCCAATCGTTTCGGGATCATCGGCGTAGACTAGCGACTTCACATATCCCCACAGAAAATAGTCCAGCGGGGTTAAGTCGCACGATCTTAGAGGCAAATTCACGGGTCCGAAACGTGAAACTATGCGGTTACCAAACGTTGCCTTCAATACATCAATTGTGTCACGAGCTTTGTGACATGTTTCGCCGTCTTGTTGAAAACACAGCTCCTGCACATCATGGTTGCTCAATTGATGAACGAAAAAGTCAGTAATGATGGCTCTATAGCAGTCACCATTGACTGTAACGTTCTGACCAGCATCGTTTTCAAAGAGGTACGGACCAATGATTCCCCCAGCCCATAAAGCACACCAAACAGTCAGTTTTACTGGATGTAACGGTGTCTCAACATACACTTGAGGATTATCCTTACTCCAAATACGGCAGTTTTAGTTAATCGAATTAATTGTTCCGATGGACGATTATGTTGACCGTAAAATGGATGTAGTGCGCGATAGGTATTTCTAACAGAACCATGATTTTCAAAATAAATGTGCACAATTTCCACGTCAGTCTATTCATGTTGAAATGCCAAACCAAACTAAACATCACTTGACAGCTGACAAAATGGCCGCCGGTTAAAAAAGTGTTGCCAACTTAAAGTTCTATACCTGTATAAAAACCACCCTTTAGTATCTAGATTTTTGTATTTATATTGAAGATGTTACTTTCATTCTTTATAATTTTTCGTTTTTCACAGCCAATAAAATTGAATAAATGACCAAAAAACAACTTGTGAATTTTAACAAAAACGAATCTTAGAATATTACCTAAGTATTTTCGAAAGGCTTTTATAAAAACATCAGGGTAATATAGTCGCGATAATAAACTTTTATCTCCGAAAAAGGTGCGTTTGGTGTATCTGCTAAACTGGCTAACCTAGGATTTTGAAATTTGGCACGTATTTTCATCTAATGACCGAAAAGTTTTTGGTGGTACAAATGTGCTGAGAAATTTCAAAATTTCGATGTTTGGACCCATATTTTGGTGGGAATGAGGGGGATGGGGTATATATGTGAACCTTTTTCTTTTTAATTTTAGGATCCCTAACAAAAATCTGAAGTCAAAACGAAATATATCCACAAACAAAAAGTCCGTAGTGATAGGTGAAAATATTATATTATAATATTATTGAAATTTGTTTTCAACAATTATTTTGTTGAAACCCTTTGCTGACCGTCTGGAATACGGACCCACTTTTGGGAACTGTTGATGTAGGGTCTGAAATGAAATTGATTATCAAGTTGTTTTAGGTTTTGTCTAGTTTTAAGCCAAAAAATGTAATCTGTCAAGTTGAAAAATATTTTTGTTAATTACACTAGTTTTAAAATTTTATTAAATGTTATGCGACAAGCATGTGATCATTTTTTTAATATATATATTTGGGCCTTCTTAACCGAAAATTAAATTAAGAAAAAAAATCTCTTATTGAGTAGTTTTTGAAATATTTTTTATTTCTAAATTAAAATTTTTGAGTAATTTGACTACTTTGACTATATCTCGAATTAATATAAAGCTACTTTGGTCATTCAAATTGCAAAATATACTTTAATGTACAACATATATTTTGAATACTGAGTTTAAATCGCTATGGTAGTTTTGGTCATATGGGTCGAAATTACGCGGACTAATCTATTTTTTTAGACAAAAATTAGAAATTTACTATTTCGAAAAAATCTATATACATACATATTAGAGTTCGTCAAAAAAGTATAACATTTCTTTGATTATGTGATATCATCACTTTTTAAATGTTTTTCCCTCAATAAAAATGGTATTTTTATTATGTTTTAAATTTGAACTCCTATGTGGAAGGAGCGGCAGTCACAAAATCTGATTTAGGGTCGCATTCTTCACCAAATATTATTTTAAAAAAAACTTTCTTTCTCGTTTTTAAAGTGCACAATCTGGGAATTAAAGTAGACGGAACAAATCAAATTTTTTCAAAAAACTTAAAAAGTATTTTTTTATGACATTTTTATCTGAAAAAAAACTGTGGAAAAATGTTCGATATATGCTAACCCAATAAAAAGTTATTTAGTGCTCAAAATGTTGTCTTTACTAAAATGCAATATTTTATTGATTAATAACTTTTTAACTATCTGCCATATATTGAAAATGTTTGTTTGGGCAGGAATGAAATCCGGATAGGGACACGCCTACATCAGATTGTTTTTTACAATTTGTTAAATAAGTTTTGGGACTTTAGCACATTTAATTACTATAAATGCAATTAATGTTTATCCCGATGAAAATAAATTTAAATAACAAATATGCAGGTGCTTGTGCAAATTTAAATGTAACTGACACTAATAGAAAACATATGATTTTCTATTGTTGATTTACTTGAATAAACGTCACTACATTGCTAGGTCTGTCAAAAAACAGAGTAGTATTTGGAAGATGACAAAGCCAATTGTGACAATTTTTTGTTGTTGTTTTTGTTTTTCTTTGATATTTTAAATTTTGAATCTCGCTCCTAGACGAGGACAAGAAATTCTCATTGAGTTTGTGATTTAACATAACAAATATCTCTAGAAATTCTAATAACAAAGTCCCCTGAAGATTTCCTTAGGCAGGAATGAAATCCGGATAGGGACACGCCTACATTAGATTGCTTTTCACAATTTGTTAAATAAGTTTTGGGACTTTAGCACATTTAATTACTATAAATGCAATTAATGTTTGTCCCGATGAAAATAAATTTAAATAACAAATATGCAGGTGCTTGTGCAAATTTAAATGTAACTGACACTAATAGAAAACATATGATTTTCTATTGTTGATTTACTTGAATAAACGTCACTACATTGCTAGGTCTGTCAAAAAAACAGAGTAGTATTTGGAAGATGACAAAGCCAATTGTGACAATTTTTTGTTGTTGTTTTTGTTTTTTCTTTGATATTTTAAATTTTGAATCTCGCTCCTAGACGAGGACAAGAAATTCTCATTGAGTTTGTGATTTAACATAACAAATATCTCTAGAAATTCTAATAACAAAGTCCCCTGAAGATTTCCTTAGGCAGGAATGAAATCCGGATAGGGACACGCCGACATTAGATTGCTTTTCACAATTTGTTAAATAAGTTTTGGGACTTTAGCACATTTAATTACTATAAAAAAAAAAAAAAACTTAATGTTATATTTTTTAATTATTAAATTTTGGCACTTTATTTATATTATTAGGCCTGTTTTTTAAGCACCGGATTTATTTTTGGATTTATTTTGTTTCATTTAAAGTTGTATATATATCATCTTTCAACATGAAATATATTCGGGCTAGAGATCTGTTTGTTTCGCAAAAAAGTCCATGCCTTGTGTTTTAACATGAAAATTTTTTTATTTTTATTTAAATCTAACTCCAATTATATTTTATAAAAATTTAAAAAAATGTTCTAAACATATAAACACAGAAACTAAATTAAGCTAAACCCGTAATGAATTTATTAAAAAATAAATGCGGTTTGGATTAAGTTTTATTCAATTCTAGGATTTGTATTTTTGCAAAATTGTATTTCACATCATATTAGCATATAAAAGCTAGCTATCGATCAAAAAACAATGTTTTTGCTTTCAATTTTTAACGATTTTATGAGAATGATAAATAAGTAAATCTTGCTGACATATTAAATTATTGTCAAAAAATCGTCATTTTGGAAGCAAAAGTCGTCAAATAGTCATTTAGTTATTTTGGGTATTAAATATCATCAAAATGACGACAAATCGTCAAACCTGGCAACTCTGCATGCGATTGCTACTAATACATACGTACATACATACTGTATTACAAAACAAAACAAAAAAACAACAATATTTTGTGGGTTTTTTTTTTGTTTTTAAGTGTTGATCATGACCATGGATGGTAACCGATTCTATGTGGTTATTGGCCGTAGTAACGCTATTTTCTTTTATTTCGGTAACGGTATTTTAGGGGAAACTATACTTCAGTTATTTCGGTAACGGGCTTTTAGCGTTAACGGTATTTTAGCGTTAACGGTATTTTATTTATTTCGCTAACGGTATTTTAGCGGTAACGAAATTTTAGATATTTCGGTAACTTTATTTTAGGGAAAAAGATTTTTTAATTATTTTGGTAACGGCATTTTAAGGATAACGTTATTTTAGTTATTCAGGTAATGTTAATGCACACCACAATTTTTAACCACATTATGCCCGAGTTTAAATGACTGTCTAGTTTATGATCATGTTTTGGGAAAATATATCTATTTACAGAAGTTTTTTTGTTCAGATCTTGTTAGATTATTTCGGTAACGGTATTTTAAGGTAACGGTATTTTACGGATAACGGTATTTCAAGAATATCGGTAACGGTATTTAAGCGATAACGATAGTCAGTTAAAAGGTGTTAGAATCGGGGACGGTATTTCAGCGATATTGACAGCCATCCCTGCTTGCGTATATTCTTGTGTATAAGCATTGAATGTACGTAAGTATGTATGATGAAATAAATAGAATATTTTAAAATTTGCTTCAAAATTTTTAGAGGTCTTCCCACATTTTCACTCATAATTTTTGAACGCGTCTACCGATTTTGATCATTTTCACTAGAAAACTGCTCATGATATCAACAAACAATTTGACTGAAAATTAGCAGTACCTCTTCTGTATTGTCGGAGTATTTTGTGTTTCCACAGACAGACGGACGGACAGACGGACATGGCTATATCGACTTCTCTATTCATGCTGATCAAGAATATATATAGTTTATGGGGTCCCAGAATTTTTTTAAAAGAATTACAAACATTTGACAAAGTGAATATACCCTCCTGCACAATGGGATGGAGGGTTTAAAAATGGCGAGCACTCAAAATTTTATATGCAAAAAGTTCCCTAGTTTGGGTGATTATATTGCCGCCACGGGGTTTTTGGAAGGTTCAAAATCAAAACTTAAGCTCGATATTATGTTTCTTATGCCTGTTCTAAATTTAATTGCAATTGGACCACTAAGAAGGAAAATGCAAAATTATTTCCAAAAATTGTGTGATGTATAAATATTTAATTAATCAATTAATTTTTTTTCAAAAAAATAACTTTCTGTGTTTATTAATATAAAATGAACATAAGATTACCTTTGATTTGAGTATTGTTTCTTTAAGGAAATTTAAAGAACATTCTTGGATAATCGGAAATTTCCCATTTTGGTTTTTGGGTTTAAAACTTTAATATTTTCTTACGAATCTGATGGTCGTGGTTATCAAATCGAAACCGTTATTTATATAATGCTCTATCCGATTTGGCTGCAGAGTTAAGTTACTGAATAGAAGTTCTCAGAAAAAGGAAATACGCAAAATGAGTGAGCAGTGCTCACGAAAGAATAGAGATTAAATTTAAAAATCAATCAATATAATTACCATATTTTGTTAGAGTTACTCAAGAATCCAGATAAACTGGAAAAATCATTAATAAAACATTTCAACGAAATTTTACGGTCAGGGATGTTGTAGTTCGACCGTGGATTGAAAATAAATGTAGAACTTGGTGTTTTCATTATTTGTATTTTTTTAGTTACTCATTAAAAAAAGCATTTTCGAACGATTTCACTCGATCGCGAATGCCTCAATTAGGCCCCAGGCCGTGTAAACAACGATCTTGCGGTATCTCTTTTAAGATCACTTTTAAATCTTCCAGATGGTAGCTTCAAATATAAAGTAAATTTTAGTATTGAACACATTGATCTACCTCTTCATTTCAAACCATATAAAGGTCTCAATGAAACAACACTCTTATATTCTGGTCCACTCCAATGTAATAAAATGGAAGAGTTTACAAGATTTTAAGAGTGTAATTCCGCCTTAATACCATTTTTCTACGATAATCTATCAAGACAAACTCCAGAAAAGCTTAAAAATAGTTAAAGCACAATGTTATTTTTTTTTTTATCATTTTCATGCTATTTCGTTTTTAAATATTATACGAGTATATTATTATTTTTACGTCTTATGTTGTATTAAAACTGTTAACTTCAATAAAAAATTAAAAAAAAATTGACTTAAGTCATAAATTAATTCTATATATTGTTGTTTTTTTTATTACTTTACAAAGCCCTCTATCTAATAAAATTTTCTTACACATATGTACATTTTTTCCAAATCCACAAAATTCCCAATAATGTAAAATTTGAAAAATAAATTAAACGTAAGATTCAGTAGTAGCTTCTGAAAAAATATTGTAGAACATCGAGTTTTAAAAACCGTTTTAATAAGCGAAATAAACAGTTTTTATGCCCTAATGTAAAGTTCTGTTTTTTGAGATAGAGGATATTGAATATAAGTCCTCGATATCTGACCAGTCAGAAAAATACAATCGACTGAACGCTGGAAAACGTTGTAATCGGTAGTGCATACGTTGGCAAATTTCAACGTTCTTTCAACGTCGAAATGATAATACCATTAAACGGTAATGCGACTATTCTTTTCGACGTTGGCAAAACGTCGGCAATACAAAAAGTACAGATACTATTGATACCAAAAACTCAATTTTTGCAATAATTTTAAAATAAATCATTTGCATAACAAATAAAATAATAAAAATCAATCAATAAATAATTTAAGCGTTTATCGATTGAATTTGAGAACATTTTAAATGTATTTTAGATTTAATAATACACACAGAAAAATACAGTGGCAACCGAATTGAAAAGTGTATTTTAATTCAGTTAGCCCAACGATATTAACATTAGATTACCGAATATGTTGCGTGTGGCAACTAAAATTCAGTTGAATTAACCAAAATTTGTTGTGAAAACTAATGTTCAGCTTTAACAACAAACTGACATTCGTAAAAACCGAATTTGAGTTGTAGTTACCGAATTTCAGTTGGCAAATAGCTAAATTTTTCTCTGTGTGTAGCAGTTTAGAAAATATCAATTTTCTTTCAGTTATATCAATTGTTTTTCAGAAATTATAAATTTTATTTTCGATTTAACAATAGTACTACGAAAAATATCAATTTTATTTAAGATTTATTAATTAACAATAGTATTTCAGAAATTATCAATTGTATTTCAGAAATTGTCAATTGTATTTCAGAAAATTTTAATTGTATTTAAGAAATTATCTTTTCAAAATTTAATTCCGTTACACGTTGCAAAAACCGCATGAGAAAAACTGCAAAAGTTTAAAATTCGGAAAATTTTGGTTTCACTTACTTGTAAACCATCATAAATCTTTTCACCAACAGCGATATGGAATATTTTTTTTAAGTGAATAAATCTTCCAGGTCTAGTGACTCTATTTTGTAATGGTTTGGATCTGAAAGTTAAAAGTTAAAAAAAAAAAAAATTAAATGAATGAATGAGTTTCAAGTCCTTTTTTTAATTTTTCGACATTTAAATGACCGTTAATTCTTTAGGTAAAGACTCTTGAACGTAAAACTTTGCATGTTATATATTACGCTAAAAATAATTCATAGCAATGCCTATTTACTTTAATCGAGGGGGTGTCTGAGCTATTTCCGATATTTTTGAAACCGTTCGGTTTTATATGCAAATTTTCCCTAAGTGCCTTTTTCCCCTATACTGCAAATAATTCAAAAATGTGGAAACTCAGGGTCCACTAAATATGCAAAATGGGTATCAAAATTGTTGTTTTCCTGAGTTCTTTAATCCTGCTTACAAATAAATCAGGTTTTCGTAAACTAAAGACATGTTTTCATACAATAACAAATGCATTTTTAACCCTAGTTTTCAACCCTTAAACGTGAGATTGGTTAGCTAAAAAATTCGTGTGTCTTTTTCTGCTACTTTACAACATATTCAAAGTTCATTAAAATCTGCGAGTTCGCGTCGGCATACCTCCCTTGTAAGCCAATGAACCGCTTCATATGATATTTTAAACAATTTCATTGAAGTCCAAAATTAAAAATAGGCTACATTGTAATAATAAGACACTTTATAAAATATGTTGATCACTTGAGAATTAAATCTTAAAACTAAAGTTTTAAATGTATGAAAACTAATGAAATTATAAAATTTTATGAAAAAATTAAGTCTTTTAAATAATTTAATAGCTTTAAAGAAAATTTTCATTAAATTTATGAAGAGATAATTTATAAAATCTAATAACTTTTTTTTATAAAACTATGAAATTTTATAAAAAAAAGTTTTTGAAAAATTTCTTAATATTAATAAAATTTCTTGGATATAATTAAATTTACGAAACAAATTCTATGAAATTATTTCATTAATATCATGAAGGATAATTCTATTAGTGTAGAAAAATAACATTTAATTGTAAATTATTTAGTATTTTCTTATAATTTCATTAATATAAAAATAATGTCACCATTTGGATTGAGGTAGCGAAAAAAATCGCAGAATTTTTAAGTGAATTTAATTTTGGTGTCAAGTGATAGCTGCACTGAGATAATTATCTGCATGATATCAATGAATTTTTGCATTAGATCTATGAACTGTCACTGAAACTCGTCCATTGAAACTTTTCATTAAATTAACGCAGATTTTCATAAAATGTAATAAAAAATGTCAAACTATTTATTAAAAATTTCTTACGCCTAATGAAAAAATTTCATTAAAAATTGTTTCATTAGAACTATGAAGCTTTTTCATGAAGTTTTCATTCACATTGTTAAGAAAACTTCATTAGCTTAGTGAAAAAATTTTAGTAAAACTCGTCCAATTAATTCTCTCTGTGTGCTATGAGACAGTAATATATAAAGGGTGGTCTAGCCAAAGCGCACGATGTTAATTGTAAATAAAGCAAAAAGTTTTAAGAGAATTATCTTAATATTTTTTATTATGATAGAAGGATCTATGACAATTATGTGTGAAACAAAATATCGGCCAAATGCTCGCCACGGCTTCGTTGGCATACATCTATCCGATGGTCCATATTTTCAATGACTCTGAGACATAATTGAAGTTCAATGTCGTTAATGTGCCGAATTATCTCATACTTTAGCTCTTGAATTGTTCTTAGCTAATTGATGTAGACATTTTCTTTTAAATATCCCCAAATAAAAAAGTCCAACGGTATCAAATCATATGATCGTGGCGGCCAATTAACACTGCCATTACGTGAGATAATACGGCCATTGCATTTCTCGAGCAAAAGAGCCATTGTTTCGTTGGCTGTGTGGCAAGTGATACCATTCTGTTGGTCCATACCCTCAATCCAGGTCCATATCCTCAATCTCTGGCCACACGAAGTAAGTTATCCTCTCGCGATAGCGACCACCATTCACGGTAGCTGCTTGGTCGACCTCATTTTCTGTTATTGGAACACAATTCTCCCGATTGTGGACACATTTGGTCGATTATGCTGACCACGAAATACATTTTGATTTGAACGCCCATTTTCGTAAAAGGCTTCGACAATCTTAACGCGCTGCTCAATTGTGTAGCTCTCCATGGTTGAACTCGTGAAACACTGAAACAAAGAAATGTCAAATTAAGTACAACATTGCCCATAGCGTGATGCGATGAAGAAATTTCGTCAAATAAAAAGTTATAACCCTAATGTGCACATGTGTGTGCGAATTTTCGAACGTACATATTTATGTTCTATAATTTATGACGCGAACGATTTATTATGCGTTGACCATCATTTAGTTTCACTAACATCATTGACGTCTCTACGATTTTTAAAAATGAGCAAACAATCGAACTGACAGTGTTCCGAGTTTAGAAACTAAACGAGAAAATTTTGCTAACAAAAGAACTATTGTGGCGCATATACAATTTTAATTGATAAAAAGTCAAAATGCAATCCTCTCATTACGGACTTCAAATTTTTCTAAAATAATGAATGGACACGTTAATATTTTGACATTTTAATTTTTGTTATAACTTCTGACCTAAAAACGATAAAATCAAAGTCAATACCTTAAATTAAATACATGGGTCTCAAGATTTGATGCAATCAAAAGTCATTTAGATTTGAAGTGACATCCCAGCGTAGAAACGGTAATGGCTTGTCTTTACTTTTCTCACTACCAGTAATGACACCACCTTAATCTCTGCAGTACTTTAACACAGATAATAAGAGCCGACTAATCACTAGTTAATCTTCCCATTATTTGAATACAAAAACGTATGCATTACCTATAAGTACTTACTTTTATAACTATTTTAAATATAAAGTAATGATCTATTTTTAGACTCATAATTTTTTCGCTTCTACTAAGTACATATATGACCTACTTCAAACATTTTCGAACCTGTTGAAACCGATATTAGATGTCTCTTATTTCTCAAAATTTTATGAATAGAGAGGAATGACGTGGCAATGGTTCAAGTTGAAACAACTTCAACAAAAGAATTGATGGGCATTTAAAAGTCGAAAAATTAAAAAAAAATTGCTAGAAACTTACAAAAGTTTTTTTTTCTTGATTTTATTTTTTTGCTCATGGTTGCAACTTTCAGATCCAAACCAAAAAGTAAAAATTAATTTCAATTGTATGGTGGTTTACAAGTGAAACCAAAATTTTTCGATTTTTAAACTTTCGCAGTTTTTTCCATAGGATTTTTGCGCAGTTTAATGGAATTGAGTTTTGAGAACTTGGGAATAGTATTTTAAAAATGGTGTCATTTGATATCTCTCCACTATCCCCTTTCCAAAGAAAGCAACACAATAATTAATAGGAAGAATTTCCTGAGTGTTGCTTCTCTTTTATAAAAAAAAAAAAAAAAAAAAAAATGGTACTTTTATAGAGGTATAGAACGTTGAAATGGAATAAATAAAAGATGATTTTTTTAAATTGACATGAAATTAACTTCATTATAATTTAAATATGACTTCTGGCATTTGACCGCCATGGCTGGCTCGGACGTAGTCTAATCTGGAGGTCCGAGTTTCGATGACTTTTTCCAACATTTCCGGCCGTATATTGGCAATAACGCGGCGAATGTTGTCCTCCAAGTGGTCAATCGTTTCGGGCTTATCGGCGTAGACTAGCGACTTCACATATCCCCACAGAAATCACAGCTTCTGCACATCATGGTTGTTCAATTGTTGAACGAAAAAATCAGTAATCATGGCTCTATAGCGCTCTCCATTGACGGATATACTGATTGGGGTCTTCCTCTGCGATACGCTCTACAGCAGCAACGACTTCTTCTGCACGCACTGTACGACGTACCTGTGCACAGTGGTTTCCCTTATATGGAAAAGCGGTCAAAAATCAATATCTCCAAAACTAAAAAAGCTAGGGTCTTCAAAATTTTTCAGCTCATTTCATGCCCGAAGAACTTAAAGTTGGCAAATTTTTAGGAAAAAATATTAACAACAGTAGCCACAGTAGCCATTTGATCTTTTAAGGGTTAATTGGCTTATAGATCTGTTTTAAAAATTTTTGAAATAAAGTATTTTATTATGAAAAGTTGGTTGTTTTAAACAAGTTTTTTGTAAATTTTTATTTAATTTTAATTCATTCGAAATATACACTGAAAAAAACTAAATTTAAAAGTTAAACAAAGTTAAATAATGCAATATAGGGTATTATTAAGTAATATAAGGTAATAAAGTAAAATAGTAGTAATATATATCAAATATTAAGCAAATTTAAAACTCCTTGACTTAAACTACTTCTTTTCTTTGTTGGTAAGTTTCGGGCTCCAGAAATAAATGGATCTGAACTTAAAAAGAGGCGATTTAAAAGATCTGTATTTGTAGCTATGCGCGATATTTTTCGTGTATGTTGCAATCTAAACTGTTTTATATCCTTATTTTTCGCTTTAGCTGCTTCCTCCACATTTCCAATTTCCATATTGATATTTTTGAAACTTTTATCACTATCGCGAAAACAATTAATTATAAGAATCAAAATTTGACCTTTATTTTGACACTTTTCAAATGCAATGAGTAAGCTTCACTTAAACTGAAAGTCAAATACCTTAAAATAGCAAAAATGTTTCTCTTTATTCATAACTATAAATCAAATACCATAAAATTGCAATATAAAGTTTAAAATAACAACAATTAAAAAAAATAATTTCTCTTTACTCATATTCTTAAAAAGAAATAGTACAAACAAAATGCGATTCACTATTTTTTGTCGGATGACTTTGTAAATCACACCCATATGCGAAAATATGCAAAAACCCGCGGCCACAATATTTTTTAATTTAAAGAGGGATAAAAAACCTACAATTTGATGTATAAAAAGTTGTGGGTGGATGAGGGCCATATCACTAAAAGTCTACGTGAAAAAGAAGTTTTTGAAAAACGTGTGTTTTAAAAAGGTCAACAAAGTATTCTTCAGTGATTTTTTATGGGCTCATATTTTCGCAGCTTTTGCTATTTAATTTGGTAGAAAATAAGTTAAAATTTAATGTTTGTAGGGTTTTTGGAAACTTCTGCCACAATATCGCGAATAACTTTTTGGATGAACTTAAGTTTTCTTTTATGACTATGCAACCACAATATATGCAATATAAACATACCTCCACTTTCAACTTACACAAACAATAAATCTCGCCAAAAAAACAACAAAATTTGTTAGATTCATAAAATTTAGAGTGTTATCAATAAATTTTGTGCAATAAAGCTTAAAAAAAAACAATAACTTTTTTGTTTTTTGGCCTATGGGGGAAACCACTGTGCTGTGGAAGCATATTATCATTTAGAGGATAAAAACGTTCCATAGTTAATCGAATTAATTTTGAAATATATTTGCACAATTTGGAGGCGTTGTTCAGGCGTCAGTCTCTTCATGTTGAAATGCCAAACCAAACTAAACATAAATCAGCTGACAGCTGACAAAATGGCAGCCAGTTAAAAAAGTGTTGCCAACTTAAAGTTTTATACCTGTATAAAAAACACCCTTTACAATATGTATGTCAAACTTAATTTTTTTCAAAAACTTTCGACAGAAATTGCCATTTACTCGTTTTTATTCCCCAGTAATTGGAAAAAATACAAGGTCAACATTGGATTTGAATTCTCTATTAAATATTTAAGTTTCATCCATATCGTGGTGTAAGCCATACAGGAATTACCTTGCGAGTTTTTCATTAAAAATAACCAGGTTCATGTAATGTCGTTTACAATATATACGACATCGTATTTTCACAACATTAGGGTCAAAATACCACGTTTATTATAAATTTTGTTTTCTATTTTAATTTCAATGTTGCAAACATTTAAAAAAATGGAAATAATTAATTGTTTTGATTGTTTATATTAAAATATTAAATTATATATACACTCATAATAATCCATGCTTAAAAATACAAATATATTTTTCGTAAATTTTTTTTCGTACAAACATTTTGTTTATATTACAAAACTTTTGTATAAAACAAATTATATAAATTTACAAATTTCGTAAAAAATACAAACATGATTTCGTAATATTTTTTTAGTACATTGTACAAAAATTTGTAATGTTACAAATACTACATATGGATGTTGATGTGGTTAGAGGTCGGATTTGCAATCAGAAGGTTGCGAGTTCAACTCCTGGCCAGGACAAATTTTTTTTTTTAGTTTTTATATATTTTTTGTTTATTAATGTTTTTAAATTTCTATGTTTTATTTTTTTATTTCATTATTACTATTTTTGTGTTTTGATATAAATGGATATTTTGTATTTTGTTTAATAAAGAGGATCCTAAAACAAGTTAAAGAGGACCCGAAAGCACTACTTCCACTTTATATGCCGGGTTTAGTATGAAATTCAATAAAACAAATATTTAAAAAGATAAAATATTTAATAATAAAATGCAATTAGTTTGAAATTGTTATTTAAGTTTTTTATTATTATTATTTTATTATTTTTTTATTTTGTTTTTTAATATAATCTTTGATATATTTATAAAAAAATTATATTATTTTATTTAGTTCAATAAACATAATAAAAATATTTAATTGCCATTTTACCTTTTTTATTAAATATTTGTAGCATATTTTTCTAGTTTTCATAAAAATTTCATAATATTTTCGACTTAAGTTCCTTTTTAGTTTGTTGTATTGCATCAGCTACTTTGGTGCAAATGGTAGAGGGGTCTACTTCAACACAGCAGGACGTCACTGAAATCGTGAGTTCGATTCTGGTGTGGCACCATTACATTTTTTTTTTAATTTTAAAATAAACCCGTAAGGTATGCACCACATTTTTATTTAAAAAAGTTTTTACAAAACTTTACGAAATGTGATTTGTATATTCTACAAATTTTTTCGTAATGTCAAAATAACCAAAACTTTCGTAAAATGAACAACGGTTTTCGTGTATTTTACCTATAGATTATTATGAGTGTACATATATAGGAATACTATTCGAAAGAAATCTATGTGGAATTTGAGAAGAAATAAACGAAATATATTTAAAATGTGTCAACAACTGTTAATTTCCATACCTACAAATACGCGTTATGTCATTATACAACAAATACGAAGCGTATTATGAATCCCCCAAAATGTTTCAATTTACCAATTTTATCAATTTAGCAACAAAATGTTTATTCTCTAATTTTTTAAATGTATGCTAAGAAATTTCGACAAAATTAATTAATTTGTTTTTTTTTTTTTTTGAAAATGTTTTTAAACTTCAAACAATTCTCTATTGAAAATTTCATGATATATTTTTCATTACTTAGCGAACTTTGTAGTTAACATATTTTGCAATAAACAAGTTAAGACATCGCAAAATTTTTATAAGAAGCGTCTAAAAATTTTCCAACTCAGACTCTTTATGAGAAAAAATATTCTAAATCATCCAGTTTTTCGTATCAAGAACTTTCGAATTTTTGTATTAAAAAAGTCTTAAAAATAAATATAAATGTTTCAGTTAAATGTCCCAAAACATTTGTTCTACTGGAAAAAATATACTTAATTTTTTATAATGAGGGAACTAACAATTTGCACACAATGCAAATTTTCACAGTTTGCATCGTCAATACTATTCAAGGCTAAGAGAATGCAAATAATCAACAGATCATATCTGCATTGTATGCAAGTGTCTATCGTGATACCCCAAAACCAAAAAAAAGAGAGAAAAAGGAAAGCAAAAAAGAAGAGGAAAAAAGAAAAATAAAAGAAAAGAAAAAGATTTTAGAATTTAAAACGTTGCTTCATCAGAATTCCCGGGAAAGCGAAAATTTAAAACAATTGGGATTTGAAAAATTCTAAATAAGAGCCATCTAAAGTCCGTTTCAATAGGTCTTTTTCAAAATAGCTCATACTCGTATATGCTTCTTTTGCGAATAATTTTACAATACATACTTGTGTTTTAAGAGCATTTACACAGGAGGGTAAAATCATAACTTTTAAAAATTAATAAGGCTACCAATTCTATATATTTCAGGCATGCTGATTTCAATGGCGTACTTAATTTTTCGATCTATAGAATAGTTTTTCCACATAATTACTTTAAAATATGAACATTTTTTTTTGACTTTTTTAAATTTACATTTTTTTAAAATTTTTTTAGAAATATTTAAATTTTATTAACACCTCCATTTTTTTAATTTAATTTTTTTTGAAAATTTAAATTTTTATTTGAAAAATTTTCCCTTTTTTTAAAAAAAAATAAATTTTTATAAAAAAGTGCTATTGCCACCAGCATATTTTCATTTTACATGTAAGCGTCCTGACACCTTCAACTCTCCAATGATATATAATATTTTAATTATATTATCAGACTATGACCATTACGTATTCCCGTTCTTAATATCTTATTTAATCGTATTTTTTCTCTGCGTGCAGTAGAAAAAACTGATGGAGATATTTAACACATTATATTTTAATAGATGTGTTCTATATGATATATGGTTTTTCTCTATATTAGAGATGCGTGATTCACGTGAATCACGCGTGATTCAGAGTGAAAACATATTTTTTTTTTTTTAATTTTGAGTGTGAGTAGGAAAAAATTCTTCATGAGTAAGTATGTGTGAGCCAAATTTTTGCTTGAGTGAGTGTGCGTGAGTAGAATTTTTAACAAAAAACATTTTCTCTGTAAATAAATATTTTTTGAATTTTTACGCAGATTTAATGTTTTTGTCGGTTAAAATGCAAAAAAAAATACAAAATTACATATTTAGAGGAATTTTGAGTTAAACGTTCACAATTTACCTTAATTTTTACATTTCATTTTTTTCCGGTAAGATTTTGTTTCGAGAATTTACGCGATTTACGTGAATCACTCGTGAGTGTGAATATCATCTGAATTTACTCACGTGAGTGTGAGAAGTAAAAAATGTTCGTGAGTGATTGTGCGTGAGTGGAGTTTTTCCCTAGTGAGCGTGAGTAAGTGTGAGTCAAAATTCGCTCACGTGCCCTTCTCTACTCCAAATATAGAAGTTTTTCTCCATCGCATAGATTTGGCTTAATCAAGCGACAAACCAAATTTTATAACATAACTTAAAACAGCAGGTATTGTTGCTTAAAATGTAAAGGACCAACTATATTTAGCGAAGTTGAATTAATTGATTGAGCGATTGTATGAAAATATATTGAATCACCCATATTTAGCTTAAGTCAACTTTTATAAAGTTCCATCTCTATTAAGTCAGTTAATTTGTAATCGAAACTCATCGTACCAAACTTAATCAAATTAAAAAAAAAAATCAAAAAAACAAAAGAAATTTAAAAAATAACAAATAAAATAAATAAAAAAATTAATAAAATCATAAAACCTGAAACCTGAAACGAATTAACAAATGTAAGTCAATTGTACTTAAAGCTGAAAGCTTCAACCACTCTTGACTTACCGTTCGTAATTTTGTTTAAAAATTGTTGTTAACTTTTCTTTAAATTTATGAACGACCATCCCAACACTCAAAAAAAGTTAGTAAAGTCAGCAAAACATTTTGCTGATTCAGCAAAATTTTAGTCAGGAGGAGTGTGCTTGCTGAAAAATTGCTACTGTCAGCAAAATTAGTAGATTCAGCAAAAGTTTTGCTATCAAATATTAAAAAAATCCTTGCTAAAAGTTAATAACATTTTTGCTAAATATTAGTAGACTAAAAAAATGCGTAGAAAAATTATACTCTAGTTAATTTATTGCTGAAAATCTTAAATTTTTTTTGTGATAATTTATACCTCAAATTTATGCTAAAAACGTGTAGTTTTCAGAAACTACATGTATCGATGTCAAATTTCATTTAAATTTTAAACCAAAAACAAAAACTTTCAAAAATTAAAAGCCGTAGCCGAACTTCGGCCAAATTTTAGATGTTCGGGCGAAGCCCTAGCCGAACGTTTCAATTTACTTTTTAATTTGAATAAAACGTAAATTTCGGTTGATTTTGACAACGAAATTTGTTTAAAGTAAAACAAAAAATACTTAAACACTAGAAATTCACAAAAAAAAAAACTAATTTAGATTTTTTTTTTTTTCAAAAATATGAAATAATGAGTTTACTGACGTGCTTTGGAAAAAATGGGAATGCTTGAACTTTTTTATTTTTACTAAAATATATAATGAATTTAATATAAATTCTTGTGTTTGTACTCAAAATTTAAGAATTTTATCTGAAAATGTACTCAATTTCTTCAAATCCTGTTCGGCCAAAATTTGGCCTAATGCCGAACTCCGAAGCCGAATATTTAGTGGGACACTAATGATAGTTTTAATCAAAGAATGATAAAATTTTGTGGTGAAATGACATAACATTTTATTTAACGATATAAAATTATATACGAAAACATGCTAATTAATATATAACATAAGTATTAATATATGCCACATCTAGGTAATTTTAATCGGTATATATTTAGATATTTAGATATTAATATGTTAATTTAATTTTCGAAAAGCCAAATCTAAAATAAAATTATATGTGATCATATGCGCCATCACACATATCCATATTAAGCTATAGCTTTTATATAATATTATATTAAATAAGATATGATTGTATATTAACGTTTTTACTCGGGTGGTTGATTTTTGTATATGTCTTACAAGATTTATGCTTTTTAGTATCATTTTCCTTGTCTCTACTATGTATATCTTGACATGCCATGACATCTACTTCATTCTGCGTATATCTTTCAAACAGTCGTGGACGACAACACTACTAATGTGGTTATAGCACAAGTTTTTAGCAAACTAACTTAGAAAGACATTTGTAAAATATTACTAAAACATTAGTTCAAAACAGTTAAGTACTGAATAAGTACAACTAAAATTTTAGCTGAAAACACAGCGTCAGCAAAAAAATTTGCTGAAAAATAGTATACTTGATTTACAAGACGTTTTACTAACTTTTCTACTAACTTATATTTTTGAGTGTACATAGAATATATCCCGAGACTGGTTAAAGTAGGACATATTATAAAACTAGTATAATTTGCCATTGATGTGGGTTAAATGATGTCAATTATATTTAATGAACTAGTCCCCTGACCGATGAAAAGGAGATATACCACTTAACAAGCACTGTCAGCCTTATTTTATATTCGCAATGTTTTTAAAAAACGAGTTTGATCTAGTTTTTATACCACATTTATACTACAGCTAAAACTAGTAATTTTTGAAAAGTATTTGTATTTACTTTTGAAACTGCAAACATAGTTTTAAGAAAACAACTACGTACAATCGGAATTGGCTGGGGCGGTAGTGCGCTTGCTTTGTAAGCAGGAGGTTGTGGGATCGAGTCCTGCTTGCGGCAATTCATTAAAAATTGTTTTAAATTCATAATTTTTTTTTACTTATTTAAAAATCAATTTCTAGTCATATCACCTAACACTCACCAGGTGCCCAAAATGTGTAAATACGTCACCTCAAATGACCACGCCATGTTAAAGTGATATACCACTTTCATATAAAAAGTTCAATCCCGGACGTACCACCGCCACCTTGGGACATATCCTGTGCGTCGTCCGGTACATGTCCCTTTGCCCGTAGGGATATTACACTTATGTGAATTTCAGAATTTTCGCCAGATTTGCGAATAATTTCTAGTTTTTTTTGTTTTTATTAATTCTTTTATATTTTTATTTGTTATTAGCTAAATTTCTTTTCCTTGTTTCAAATGTTTTTAATTTGGTTAAGTTGAATACGATGATTTTCGATTACAAATTAGCCAAATTAATAGAGATGAAACTTAAGCTAAATATGGGTGATTTAATGTATTTTCATACAATCACTCAGTCCCTTAATTCAATTTCGCTAAATATACTTGGGCCTTAAGAATTAACTAGCAGTGTGGAATCGAATCGGGCTACTGAAAAAAAAGTTTAAAATTTTTAATTGTATTTGTGCGAATACAGAATTTGTCCACTTATCACCGCACTGTGCAAATGGTACAATAATATTTTGTTTTATTTATCAGAGACGAAATAATGTCTTACAAGCAATTAGTGGAATATATTTTATAGATACAGCTTATATTAAGTGTTCATAAATATGTGTATTGTATCTACGTACTATATACATGGGCGTGTCAAGAAAAATTTTTGTGGGGGGCGCATGGAATCTTTTAATATTCGGTTATTTATAGTACACTCATATAAAATTAAACTCAATGTGGTAGAATTAATAAAATAAAATAAAACTTTATTTCTGGTACTTATACACTCATAAAAAAGCCCGTAAACATAGTTGAAATTTCAGCTACGACAACAGAAAATAGTGCTTAAAATGATTTTAACCAACTGAATTTTTAGCTAAATTATATGTTAATATTTCGCTTAAAATCTTTGGACTCTCCGGATCTGACAAAGAACAGGTCCATATTTATTATTGGTAGTATATGTATGTAGTATATTGCTATTTATAGGCACTGATTATTGTCCATTTTGCTCTATCTCGCTTAGTTTTTGAGACAGAAGCTATTTTATGATTATTTAATAAAAAAAAAAATATGGGAAAATAACGTCATCTATAAGTGATACTGATCTGGAGACAGAAAAAAACAATAGTTTGAAAATAATTGAAGTTTGAAAACAATTTAAAAAAAAATTGTTGATAGGCAAAGGCGTAAAATAGGATAACTTTGAATCTAAGTTACGAAAAGTTGTATGAAATTCATGTAAATGGCCAAGAAGCTAAAAGTGAAAAAAAGCTCTCCTAATAGAACGGCTTCGAAATTCGGTATTGCAGAAATTAATTCAATAGGCATAATAAGTGCCTGAATAAAAACAAACATTACTGATACATATTATAACATTTTTAATTATAATTTGAAAAACTTAGTCGATCTCACAAGATTTCTTTCCTTTTTTCTTATTCATTTATTAACAATTAGTGGCCCGTTATCATAGTCCCTCACTAAAGTCGGAATTTTTAAAAGCGAAAAACCTGCGTTTACTTATTTTGCTATCATAGTCAAAAAAAAGTCAGTTTTGAGTTAAACCGTCTTTAAATGGGTGTCACATAAACACCCAGCAAAATAAGAGCTGAGGAGGAAGTAGGTAAAACACCACTTCTACTGATCTGGATGTGGTGCAAATTTAAGTAAATCATTAATGATTTTAACATTGTCGTGTCATTGGGCGGTTGGAGTGAATAAACTACTTCTTTAATATCATTTTAAACAGAGCATGAATGCTATTTTTCAATAGTTCATGGAAGGTCTTTTTCAAAAATATATATTAACATTTTTATTTAATAAAAATGTGCAGCATACTTTAGGGATGTTTCTTTTAATATTAAAAAAAAAAAAAAATCTTTTGGTGCCAGCGAGTATTGAACAAACGAACCTCCATATAAAAAAAAGAATATATGAACTTATGAAAAAGTACTTCTTAGGATGTTATTAATTTAGATAACAATTAATTTATATGGTGATGCAAATGCTGTTTAAAATAACTTTAATTTAACATTTTTGACACTTGCTAACAATAACTTCTATTAAAGTAAAAAATGTGCGTATTCTAATGTTTTGGAAGTCAAGTTAAAGAGGTTCCTAAAGCACTACTTCCACTTTATTTTGCTGGGCATGTTTACATACTCTTTGTACTAAAATATAAATGGAAACGTTGAACAGCTGATTTTATATAACCTAAAAAAAAGAAGAGTTTATTTTTATTAATAAAGGCTTTAAAATGTTGCAATAAGAAATAAATAAAAGAAAAAATTTCCAGTGTAAAAACGGTAATGACATGCCATTACTTTTCTCACTGCCAGTAATGATACCTTACTCTCTGCATTACTTTAACACAAATAATACTGACTTAGTAGTAACTAGTTAATGTTCCCATTATTTCAATACAAAAAATAATGCCTCACCCATAAGTACTTATTTTATCATTATTTTATATACAGTGGAGCACGGTTATAACGAACTCATAGGGACCGGACAATTTTGTTCGTTATAAGCGAAGTTCGCTATAAGCTTGGTAAACATTTTAAAAAAAATTATAAAATTGCAGGCTGTTGTAATAAATTCTACTAATTTTTAAATTGCTGTTTGTAATATTGAAACAATTCTTCCAATAAATTAAATTATTAATTCTTTTTAGTGAAGTTTCAAGTAACAAACTTCAGTTGTAAAAATTTGCAGCACATTTTTCATAAAAAATTTGGATTTTTTTAATGTGTTCGTTATAAGAGTAAAAATTTGTATAAAAATTTGTTAAATAAAAAGTTCGCTATAAACGGTGTTCATTATAACCGTATTATTTTGTATGAAATATGTTAGTTAATGCTTTGGGACAAGAAAAATCTTTCATAACAAAAAAAGTTCTTTATGACCGGTGTTCGTTATAAGCGTACTCCACTGTATAAAGTAATGACATAAAAACTTTTTGAAAATCTATTTTTTTGATTCCTTATTTTTTTACTTCTAGTAAGTACATATATAACTACTTATTTTCGACTTTATGCAAGCTGGAAAGTCATGACATTTTGTACAAGCAAGTCATTTATGTTTTTATCTATCAAGTATAACATGTGGAGATAGCTCAGATCGTAGAGCGGTTGACTGACAACCTGGATGCCTGGGTTCGAGTGTCGTGATGGTACATTTTATTAAAAAAAAAATTCAATTAGAAAATTATTTTTTTTATTAAATTTAGTTTTTTTTTAATTTATTATTATTTTTGTCCATACTGGTAAGCATATAGGTAACCACATAGTTTTCTATTTTTTTTAAGGCGTTTAGTAATGATATGTCATTATTTACAAGAGTTTTTAACACTTTTAATCTACTTCTGGAGTGGATAGAAAGTATTTTCTGAAAATGTGTGAATTACTACAGTCTGCGAAATAACTAAAGCATACAAACTGAACACCGATTTTTTCCCTTGTTGGTAGTATTTATAAATTTGCAAAATATTTTATATGTACACAAGGGTGTCCCGAATATGGTACTTTTTCGAATTGGTGAAAAAAAAGAAATACCGCTCAATCGGTGCATATTAAATAGCTGAATATGGGGAAATTAAATATAAAAAAAATTTAAGTGGATCTTTAGTTCCCCACCAGCGATTGAAGATGCCGGTTTTAGTATATTTTGACCAACAAAGGAAAAATATAGAATAATATTACTGGAAACATATTTTTAAATTTTCTGTAAAGTAGTTTTGGTACACCAGATTTAGACCTAGTACAATTTATATACTTTATGTTTTTAAAATTTGTACAATTTGTAATTAGAGCAATTGTACAGTTGTAAAATTAAAAAATGATCTGGTGTACAAAAATTACTCTACAGAAAATTTTAAAATATTTTTCCACTTATAAGACAAAAATTACGAAACTATTCCGAAAAAAAATTCGAAACTTTTTTGGAACCGGAATAATAGTTATTCGTGGATTTAATTCTTGGTAGAACGAAATTACCAAAGCATACAAATCAAAAATTTGTTGAAATTATGACAATTAATTGTAATATCGTTTACGGGGTAATATGAGTAATTTATGTTTTGCTTACCTCCTTTCTCCATAACGGAAGATTCTATTAACCGACATCGTGGAAAATATTCGCTGTCATAGCTTCTCCTTCCTAGTCACATTTTATTTCGAGTACTCAAACTGCATATGACTTTCATAAAGGCTTTAAAACTGATGTCTACTATATTTAAAAACGTGTTTTGGCACTGCTGTTTATATTTTAAAACAAAAACTTTTTTATTAGTTTTTTGTTTTTATATACATCGAGATTATTTTTATGTTATTTTTAATTTATAACGAGCTTTTTTATTTAAAAATTATTTTTTTTTGAAATATCATTGAGGCCCTCTGTTATCCAGTGAAAATGGATAGCATATCCAAAAAGGGAAAATTTGAGAAAAGTTTTTGGAGACGTTTTTTTGCGATTCTTATAAAGAGACTTATGTGATACTCCAACTTAAGCTTATTTATGCAAATAATTATTATTTTAACAAATTAAAAAAAAAAATAGAAAAGGCCAATCTTGGGTATAATGTGTATGACTTTTTAATATGCTAAATGTAATGATTTGATGGTAAAATGTATTGGAAAGGTGGTAAACACTCTTGCAGGTCACAAATCTTTATATTAAACATGAATACATTTGATTTTGCAGGACAAATCTTGGTTATTTCGCAAACTGTATTGTTCAAAATTAATTTTTTTTCCTGTACTATAAATTCAGATTTTTTTTCGAAAATTCAAGTTGAATAAGGTCGGTAACTGCCCAAGAAGAAATTGCCAAAAAATAGTACTGGCAAACCACAGCTACTTTTGAAAAACTCAAACAAAAACACACGCTCACAAATTCATATTGTTCTTGATCATTCCCTATGGGGAATGGGACCGGTCCTGCGTGTGCCACAGGATCGGTCCCTTCGTGCCAGATACCGGTCCTCTACTAAACCCTACCCTATGTAAACAACTGGCAACTTTAACATATGCTTGTCATAGGAGGCGTCATTTGTCCTGCTTTAAACCACATGGTGGCATGCCACAGGACTAACCAAAGGTGGGCATAAAAATAAACGAAAACTAAACAGCTTCCAATGGGTAAAATTCTGGCCAACTGGCTTTTCTTGTTAATAAGCATTCTGGTTAAGTGGTATGTCCTGCCTTTACCAGTCACAGGATTGGTAATTTTAGGACAGTTGACACTGCTTAACCATAAATTATACCAGTCCTGTGATAAGTCCTTCTTTAACCAGTCACTTTTAGGTCAATTGACTCCTCATTCCCCATATGGTTATTTGTTTTGCTTTTTCTATGTGCAGTTAGAATTTTTTGTATGTTTTACTTGAAAATGTAATTTATCGTGGTAGTACCACAATGGAAATAAATCGGAAAAAAATAGAATCCATCCGACTTCCGCTATGAAATTTACAGGGAATATTAAGGTTATATTGAGCTTTAAGAAAATATTTTTTTCAGATTTTTTGACTTGTTCGAAGATGGTGGAAAACAGAAATTAAACAAAAAAAAGAAATATTTTAAAAATAAAAAAAATAAATTAAAAATTTTTTTTTTTTTTAAAAGAAGATTCAAATACCTTTTAAATAAGGTATTAAACTTTAAAGTCCATTAACTAGTTTTAGAAAAACATCAGTTTGAAAGTTGTCATGTCGGATGACTTTTCACGATTGTGACGATTTTCAAATGCATATAACTTTTTGGAAAAAAATTTAAAATTTTTTTCTGGAAACACGGGTAAAATATTTTTTAATATTTAATACGTCTGGCAAATTTAAAGTAAATCGGAAGATGTGTTGTAAAAAAGGTGTTCGGTCTGACATGGAATGACTCATATGCTATATTCACAATCAGGGTCACTTTTTTGTAACACAAAAAATAGCAAAGAATAGAATTAACTCCATTTTTTAAAAGACGCAAAAGTATGGTCAGTATGCAAATTGTACGAAATATTCCATAATCTTTGCATTTTTTATTTGAAATATCGTAATGGTGAATATATCTAATAGACAGACTTAAAAATAAAGAGTTGTTGCAAATTTCCCCACCAAATTTGTTGCCTTTTAACGTTGAATTGTGCTACCAAAAAGTGACACTATTTTATTGTCCGTAACTGTATACGCTTCAATATATGGTTTCATATGTGAACATTTTTAGCCGGGAAACTTAAACAAATCATAAAAACTTTGGTTTTAAATGTCTTTGAATGCAGTTTTTAAAAAATTTTGTCAACAAAATAAAATATTACATTTAAGGACAAGCATTTTTGAATCCTAAGTTATTAAGGCTGTTGGGGTAAAAGTCTATGTTCATACTAATGTGTCAGTGTGTCAATGAAGATATTTTAAAAATTCAAAATCTTTTTGTTCTTCAGTAAAAGCTTACAGAAAGAGCAAGAAATAATATTAGAAAAGGTCAATGCTGCTTTTCGATTTATTATCGAATTTGATTGCTTTCAAAATGGACTTTGTAGGACAGGAGTAGCACTTTTAGATACCGTAACGATCTAATTGAAAAAAAAATAAATTTCTGGAAGTTACAGGATCTCAAATTTATACAAAAACGCGTTTTTTGCACTTTTAAGTTAGAATCTGTAATGATAGGCCTATTCTGAGGTCAGATTCGGATTCAGCACGTCTAAAACTTTCTTGGTTAGAAACATTTTATCAAATTTTGTCGGCCTGTGTTATTGGCATACTCCGTGCAAAGGAGTAGACACATATTTTTAACACAGTTTTTATTTTCTGCAAATTCAAATTATTTCTACCTCAGGATTGTGAATTGATATTGACTAGGGTACTTCAAAATTCTAGGAATTTTCCACCGCTTCACGGCTCAATTAATGTTAATACATATTAAAAGTGCAAGAAAGCAAATTTAAAAATGATTAATATTATTTAAATTTAATACCATAGAACACGATACATTAAATATACAAAATATTTTGGCGATAATTACAATTATGAGATAGAATTTTGAAATAAAATAGCGGCTTCGCAAAAATGTGGATACAAAAGTAATAAAAAATAGATAAGATACGTAACGGGCAAATGTTCAAAGTTGCCCGGAATTTTTTTGTATTAAAAGTTTTTATATTTTTAGTACTTCAATTGGAAGGTTAATACCAATTTGTATTTCATTTAATACCAAATTTGTATATTGTTTCTTGAAGAAAGCTTTTAAAATGTTAACCCTTGAACGTGAAATTGGCATTAGAAAGATACCCATTCTTATTAATTTTCTCTTATTTAACACTTATCCAAATGTTATTGCAATCGGAGCAGATCACTGAGAGGTGCTGCCTGGTTAGTTTTAAATAAATATTAGTTATTACTAGGGCAACCAAAAATAAGCTGGAGCTTATTTTTATTTGAAAGGATAGACTTATTTATAACTTGTATTTAAGTTCTGATCATAAAATTATGAAAATTTTAAGCTATATTTGTTAGAGCTTTCTTTTTCCTTAAAAACTAAGCTTATTTTAGGTTTTTTCTTTTGAAAGAGAGCTTTTTTGCTATTTGTAACCAACCGATATTGTAGTATTGAAGTATTTCTTTAAGAAGTATTTCGTACGTAACTCATAAAGGTCGCATTTGAAAGGTTACAATATTATCGATGATTTGATATACAACATAATTTTTTAATTGAAAAGGGGAAAGTTCACTTTTATTGACCTATAAGTCGAAAAACTATATGTTTGAAAGCGAACTTTTTGAAAAAAAAAAAAAAATATATATGTGTTCAAAAGTGGAGATATTTTTGAATCCAGAAGTTTAAATCATATTGTATTGTATTCTGGCTTGCCAAATACTTTTTTGCTTTACCCCAAACAAAACAAAAAATATCGCCAAAGAGTCCCCAATTGAAATTCTTTATATAATTTGCCCACATTTACTAGGCTTGCCAAACACTATTTTTCGATATCAAATCAACAAATATACCCAAAATTCCCCAAATTCAACTATGTAATTTTTTAGTAACATTACTTTGGGTTTTAAAATTGGCTTTTATTTAATAGAAATATTATTGTAAACTACAGCATTTTCAATTGTATTTCAGAAGTTATAAATTGCATTTCAGAATTATTAATAGTATTTCAATTGTATTTAAAAAATGTTTTTTTGTTATTACTTCTGAAATGCAAATGATAATTTTTGAAATACAACTGACAATTTTTGAAATACAATTAACAATTTCTAAAATATAATTGTTAATTTCTGAAAAGCAATCGATAATTTTTAAAATACAATTAATAGTTTCTGAAATATAATTTTAAGTCTAATATACAATTGATAATTGAGAATGGTGTAGTTCTAAAAATCAGGAGAATTTATCACTTTTTTTCGTACAATTTATCTTAATTCTCAAACTTTTATATTTCAGCAAGGAACCCCTTAGAGTTTTATTACCTCTGTTAAAAACTCCATTAAGTTTAAAAGACCTTCAATTTCAGACATTATTTAATTTTAAAAATATAGATACATAAAAATATATTTCATGGTTTTTTGTACATTTAACATGCCGATTTAAAAACAGCCAAATTTTTATTTAATACAGACAAAAATAATCTAAATAGAATTATTGGTGGGTAAAAACCAAGCGAATTTTTGTAAAATTTCTAGCAGTCCTTGACGAGCCTTCGTGTTTGAAGAGAGTTTTCTAGAACAATGGCACAAAAATGACTCAGAAAACTAAATAAATTTGAACAGTTTGTGAATATTAGTATATGTTTTTTACCTTTATGAAAAATGTTTTTTACCTTCATACAAAAATTTTAACTTTTAGTAATATATAGCTTATTTTTGATTAATTTAATCGTGATGTTATTCGCTTAACCCTTTATAGCCTCATGTAACATTACTATAACAAACCCCAAAATCCCGAAATAGTACATACTGAATTTATTTAGCTCGCTCAAATTTGTGATACCCTACTGTGAACAAATTAGTACCAAAAAAATATCATAGATGGCGTAATTTTTTTTGACTTCCGTCAGTTTGTCCCTATTCGTGTTTGCATAATACGAATAGGGACAAGTTTGAAAATTTAAAATTTTATAAAAAAATAGAAAAAGTGCAAAAAATTGGGTTTTTTTATGAAAACCTGTAGGTAAGTGAATAATATTTTTTACTTATTGTATACAATGCATATTTTTACATTTTTACATGAAAAAAATTATATTTTTATGTTATGTAACAGTAATGTCACAATCCCTAAAATGTCAAATAAATAATAAATAAAGGATATTTTTTAATTTCTAATTAATACGTTTTTTTATTTACCTTAACCTTTCCCGTACCAAAAAATTTTTAATTTTTAAGTTCATGGGCTACAAAGGGTTAAATCTAAATGAAATTTTTTCACATTATGAAATGTTTCAAGAATATTTTACATTGTTTTTATAAAAACCCTGGTAAAGTTGTTTGGAAAATGCAGATGTCATATAGGCTTTAACTTGACTGATTTTATGGTAAATCTGTTTTCAATTTCTGTCAATATTTGTCAAAAATTTCTAATATCCTCAAAAAACCACTACATATTTTTAAAATCCCCTGTCCCCAATTTAAAATGTCTGTCCCCAAGACCAACAAAAAAATCCCCAAATTTGGGGACAAAACCGCAAGCCTGGCAAGGCTGATAGATATTTTACAAAGAAACACAAAATATGTAAAAAGAAGAGTCCGTTTTAGGATTAACACCGATTGCTATGAAATTTGGATATGTTATAAAGAATCAAAAATTAAGAGACACATGTTCTCTTATTTAGGAGTTAAAAAGTTTGGTCAAATATGACCTATTTTCAGCTTTTTGCGTTTGCCTCATATTTTTTCAAAGATCTAATGAAAAGTATTTGAAATTCGCATTACCGGTATAAAATAGCATGTTCGAGCATGCTCAACTTATAGTGGTATTCGAAAAAACTCATTAATTTCGGGGGTTTTGTACTAAGAGGTATAGTCGGTTCAGTTCCAAACTCAAATATATTATTCTTGATTAAGTTTTAGTGTGCAAAATGGGCTATGAATAACATTTATTATTAATATTAAAGGAACTTCGCAGTTGTGTATTTCATAATTGACCTCACTTTTTAACCCATAAAGCTTAAAAAAATATGGGTCTCTTAACTTTTGATTCTTTATAACATATCCAAATTTGATCGCCTTCGACGTTAACCCATGAATGGACTCTTCTTGTAACACATGTTTAATTTCTTTGCAAACTACGAGGGCGGATCAATAAGTTCGTAACTTTTCGAACTTCCCTCGTAGTTATATGAAATGCAACACTGCTCCCATCAAGTACCACCTATTAATAGACTACTGTCAAATTTTGAGCAAGTTCAGTCATTTACTTTCTGTTTAACAGCTGTTCAAAACTTACAACCTCGTGGATTTTTTTAAAAATGGGAAAAAGTGAATTTCGAGAGCTCATTAAACATTATTTTTTGCGAAAAAAAAGCAATCCAACCAAGGAAAAGCTAGATAAATACTAAGGGGACTCTGCACCATCGATTTCAATGGTAAAAAAGTGTTTTACTGCTTTCTTTGTGGTCGCACAAGTACAAATGAACGTTCTGGACGGCCAAATGAGGTCAATACACCAGAAAATGTCGAAAAAATCCACGATATGGTGTTGGCCGATCGAAGAGTAAAGTAAGTGAGAAAGCTGTCTGCAAGATGGGTGCCGCGTTTGCTCTCAATTGACCATAAACGTAGTCGTGTGGCTACTTCAAATTATTGTTTGGAGTTGTTTAACCGCAATTCGAATGAGTTTTTGTTGAGTTTTGTAACTGTGGATAAAACATGGATCCATTACAACACTCCGGAGACCAAGCAGCAGTCTAAACAATGTGTTTCTCTGGATGAACCGGCTCCGAAGAAGGCCAAGGTAAGTTTGTCGGCCAATAAGGTGTTGGCAACAGTTTTTTGGGATGCACGCGGGATAATCCACATTGATTATTTTCAAAAGGGAAAAACAATAAACTGCGAATATTATGCCAAAGCTCTTTTCATCAAGATAATGCACGGGTGCACACGTGTGCAGTCTCAATGGTAAAATTCCATGAATTGTGCTACAAATTGGTACCCTCATCCACCATATTTACCGGATTTAGCCCTCAGTGACTATTTCCAATTTCCAAACCTAAAGAAATGGCTCGATAGAAAGAGATTTAGCTCTAACGATGAAGGGATACAAAAATTGGAGAAACGTTGGACTAAGTGTATTGAGCTAAAAGGAGATTATGTTGAAAAATCTTTTTTTTTTTGTAAAAAAACTGTGTTTCATTTGTCACAACTTAAGAGAAGGAAACCATCTTTAACATATATGTTTTTTAAAATTTTGAAAAGGTCGCTTTTAAAGATATAGCCTTCTGACTTATAGGCCAAGAATAGAGACATTTGACCTTCCCAAATAAAAAATAAATTTTTTATCAAATCAATCTTTCAAATGCGATGAGTTGCGTACCTATAACACTTTTCAAGAAAATAACAATTAAGTTATTACAACTTTGTACATTTTTATAGTTTTTTCGTCTTTCAAGATATCATATTTCCGGATTCAGATGTGTCAGTGTCCCCAAACTTTGTATTTTGGTTAGTTCTCTGATAAACTTCATACATGACAACATTCATAAATTTTGGAAACAGTAATGTCAAAAACACCAATATTTTAAGTTGAATTGAGATGGATTCAATCAAAATCTTTTTTCTAATCGAAGATGAAAAAAGTACACACTAAAAATTTATTATATAAATAGAACATTTTTGGTCTTCAAAGTTTAGTAACGTCATGATGCTTGTTAGGAAAAGACCTAACCACGTGGTTGATTACTAAGAAGACAAGAATGGAGCAAAATTGATTATTAATAGGTTTTTTGTTAAAGTTCTGCCTATTATGGAGGCTCTAGCTTTTCTAAAACTTCGGGTTCTGATGAGATCTTTAGCCAGATCGAAATACTAGTATCAACCTAGCTAATATGTTTGATTTGCTTTATTTTTGTAAATATACGGAGGTTGAAAGCTCGTTATAAATTGAAAATATGAAGTATTTTAAATCAAACAGTTACGCATGTTTTGTTGCTTTGTTCGTTGTGTTTAATCGAGTGGATGTCTGAGTTTTTTTTGACATTCATAATTGTTCGGATTTTATAAGTTCGTAAATATTGTAAATAAATGGCAACCCGAACCCACTACACAGGAAATAGTACATCAAAGCTGTGCGCACAAAAGTTGAATTTCATTAGGTTTAGACATGTTTCCCTTCAAAAATATATTAACTTTGGCCCCTCCATTTAAGCCTTAAACGTGAGATTGGTCAGCTAAAACAAAAGAAGTGTCCAAATTTCATTAAGTGCGGGAGACTGCAGTTCTTAGCCGAAAATAACTTTTTACAGCGGCATCTACATTATCGTCTAAGAAACATATTTTGTTTCCAGTTGAAAAAATTGTTAAGTTGGAACCAACAAGCTTTTTCATTTATAAAAACAGAGCGCTTTGTGGCTGCAAGTGAAGCGCTACGAGCTGGGAGTATGAAAAGGATGCGGAATTGATACAGTGATTCCAGTTACCGAGAGGTGTAAATGGTCTCGCTTATTACTTTTAAGGGTGCGAAGTGAGAAAAAAGTCGACAGTGTTCTGAGACCACACTGAATGAGTGTTGGCTCATTCACTAATTGAGCTAGGTGATTGTGCGTTTTAAAAAGCTCGACCTAAGTACTAACGGAAGCCATTAATAGTTGAGTATATTAAAATCGCCATCAACAATTCAGGCAACTCTCTAGGATTCCCGAAATGAAGGCAGAAAGAGAATAAAAAAATATGTTCTTCCGAAGTGAATGAAGTGTGCAATGCTCTGCAATTTAACCTAAAGGCAATTAAATTCGGAATAATACCTGGTCAATTGTTGCTGCCACAACATAATTGCGAACGTAGACCGCAAGGCCCATATGAAAAATAAATAACGATAGAAGATAATAGAATTGTATATACAAATTCTGCGAATCAGTATCCTCTTTTACCTTGGTCTCACATAAGGCCTAAAAATCGGGTCGATGAAAGCGAATGTGAGAATAGTGCCAACATTTCAGTAGGAATCTAGTGCCACTTTAGCTAAATGTATTTCAGCCATCTGAACTGTTGTTCTTTTTTAGAACAAACAACTTAATCAAATTATGGGGGCCACCAGTCAGTCTAGGTGGGGCTTACAAACATTTCCCCCACCCCAATTTCTGCCTTTGTCAGCGAATGACTATATTTGTATGTAGATGAGTATGAGTACATACATATGTATTTGAATGTATTTCAAATGAAACATTTTTTTCTTCTCAATTGTTTGTTTGTAGAACAACAGACGGATTCTCATAGATAAAATACACATAAATTGGATGGATGTTTGGATGAATGAACGTGTGTATCTCTTATTGTTGTTTGAGTCTACTTCGCAGCATGCGATACAAATGCACATTCAGTTTGATTTTCAACTCGAAACGGCATAGATTAACTTCAAAACAAATATTAAAAAAGAACCGAAAAAAAACATTAAAATTATTTTTTTAATTTTTTCCAAGTGTTTACATTAAACAATTTAAATCTTGTAGAGGGGCAGTTGTAATTGCTGAGAGTACCTCGCGTTCGTATGTTTATACAATAATTTCAAATAAAATTTGGAAATTGGAAAAATTACATTAAAAATAACGCATTCAAACGATAGTGTGCGACTGCCATCGCGATCACCATCTTCACAGACTGTTATAGTATCCAGAGAGATGCACATTCATCCAAGTTCTCCGAATTCAGATATATCGCTGCAATCGGAGGAAAGTGCCGCCATTAAGATACAAGCCGGCTTTCGGGGATATAGAGTGCGCAAGCAATTGACACCTCGCACACACAATCGCAGTTCGTCAGCGAACGGTTATCAGAGTCATAACTCGATTCGGCGACGTCAACAGCGTTATCAACAACAAGCCATGTCTCAAAATCAGGGTTCCGTAAACAATGGTGTCACTTCTGCATCAGCACAACTCAGGGATGAACGCAGCAGTGGCTCAGAAGGATCCTCTGTAGAAGATCGGTGTGCCACCAAAATTCAAGCTGGTGTTCGGGGATTTTTGGTGCGTAAAAAGCAAAAAGTCGCTTCAGATGCAGCAACTAAAATCCAAGCAGGATTTCGTGGATTTAAAGCTCGCAAAGAAGCTCAAATTTTAAAGCAAAAGTGAAAAGTGAAGAAGAAACCCAAATAAATATTTATCTAAAGACAACAAATGAAAGTCAAAGTGTACAGAAACTAAGAAAATTTGTACAAAAAAAAAAAAAAAATGTAATGAACAAAAAAAGTATGATTGATGATTCAGAATATAATAATTGAATATAAATTTATGTAACTACACAGAAAAAAAAAATATTACCCACCGAATTGAAAAATGTCGTTAGGTTAATACAACCAATAAATTCGGTTAGTGCAATTATATTTAAATGTGATTAATATTAATTTTGGGTGCTGTAACTAAAATTTAGTTCTATTAACCGAATTTTATTGTGAAAACCAATATTTAATTGATCCAACTGATTTTAATCATAGTAACCGAATTTCAATTGAAAATCGTTAACATTTTTCTCTGTGTGCAACTTTCACTAACACTATTTTGGTGGCTACAACTAATAAATTCGGTTAATACAACCATATTTAAATGAAATTTCTAAATATTTTAGGTGTTGCAACTGAAATTCAGTTGCATTAACCGAATTTTACTGTGAAAACCAATATTCAATTGTACCAACACAATTTTAGTCGTAGTAACCGAATTTTGGTTGACAAATAGGAAATTTTTTTTCTGTGTGTATAAATTAGGGCGTTTCAGCATTTACACTGTTTTGGATTTTTGCAACTTTTGAAGCGGAATTTAAATACTTATGACCCAAAAGATATTTCCGAATTTGTTCAGAATTCAGCGGGTATGGGGACGCTAAAATGGATTATGGATTATGTGCAAAAATGTGGTTATGAAAAAATTTATTTTTTCCTTGTGATTTCTTTTCAGAAAACCATTAAAATCACTACTCAAGGCTTTTAGCCTAATAAAAACAATTATTCCAGATAAAAATTATTAGTTTAAATTTGGAATGAAACTAACATTCCTACTTGTGACTTGTTATGACTGTCATAAGATCATTTTTAAGACTGAAAGTCTTAAATTTCTATACACAACAACAATAAAATTCAAATTTTATATGTCATTTTATGATGACGTCTGTACAAGATTTTTATTTTTTCTACTTTTCAAACAAAATTTCAAATAACAGTTTTTGTAACTATTGCAACAACAAACACATGGGGAATACAGTCTTAACTAGAGTCACAACATTTTTCGTTAGAATAGTTCTCTAAATTTGTTTTTAAGGGCTTTCAAATGCTTTTAATTTGATACCAATCGCAAGATTGACACTTCTGGAAAAATATTGAAAAATAATAAAAGTCAAGCAAAATGATTTTTTTCGCATGGTTCGCATTAAATTTGGAAAAAAAATCAAATTTGGTATCAAATTAAAGGAATTTTAAAGACTTCTCCAACAAATTGTATTTCACGTCTATTTCTGAAGTTATTGCGAATTTGGAAAATTTTGTTTTTTTTTTCTTTTAAGGTCATCAGAGTGACCCTTTAACTAATAATTAGTACCCCGAATATTTTGTTTAGTAGGCTTGAACTCTTAAGTAGTGATTTATGGGGTTTTTGTGAAAAAAAATATTATCATAACCAGGTTTTTTGCACATAATGCATTTTAGCGACCCGTAAACCCCTTCAAAAAAAAATCTAAAAAAATTCTCAAAAAATATGTTGGGCCATAAGTATTCATATTCTCATTCAAGAGTGAGTTGCAAAAATCAAAAAAAGTGGAAATGCTGAAACGCCATCCATCCATCCAACCGCCTAAGGTAATTTATCTATTAAATAGTACACTACCCACTAATGTTATTCCTAAAATTGATTGCAACTATTTTTTGAACAAATAGTCGTATATAACTAAACATGAATGTATCTCAAATAAGTAGTTAGATAAGTTAGTTTGTCCAAGTAAAAAAATTTTAAATATAATATTAAGCTATTTAGACAGACATCCACTTGTAGAATGTTATAAAAACTACTTTGTAGAAATTTCCTTTAAATTAAGCAAATATTTACTTTTAAAATATAGATATAAATTTTCGTAGAAGTATTTTGTAGCAACTAACCAAATTTGAATTTATAACGTTGTTCACAAGGGATGTACTAAATGTTGTATGTGTTGTGAATAGTCGTATCGAAAATAGAGATGGTCAAATTTTATTTCAAAATATACAACAATAGTACGATACAACATTTGTAACTATTTTTAGTGTAATATGTTCAAGTGTGATAACAGAGTGAAAATCCAAAACAAAACAAAAAAGAAAGAAAATCCCAAAATCTTCGTAAAATTTAAAATAAAATTTTACCATCTCTATTTTTTAAATACAACATACACAACACTTAGTACACCTTGTGAACTTCTTTTATTATTGTATTATTCTAATTGTGAAAATTTTAATGAATTATTAAAGCAATCTTTATGCTAAAAATATAACATAAATATATAAAGAAACAAAAATTTATAACAAAAGTGCCTGTTTTATTATTCAATCGATTGAACAACTGTTGTTGTACAGGTAGGGAACTAAATTTATGGTACAAGTGTTTATTTTGAATATTTTTTATCCAAATATAGGAAAGTGGGACCTTTTATATAAAATAAATAAATAAATAATTTTGATGAATTATTTTTAACATTCTATAGTTTTTGTGCTCAATGGAGGAAATAAAAAAAAAAAATAAGTTAGTAGAAAAGTTAGTAAAACGTCTTGTAAATCAGGTATACTATTTTTTAGCAAATTTTTTGCTAAAATCGTGTTTTCAGCTAAAATTTTTGTTATACTTATTCAGCACTTAACTGTTTTATACTAATGCTTTACTAATATACTAATGTTTTACTAATTAATTTTGCTAAAAAAAATTGTGCTGATAAGCAGATGTCGCGGCATGTCAAGATGTAGTAGAGAAGAGGAAAATGATACTAAAAAGTACAACTCTAATAAGACATATAAAAAAATCAACCATGGAAGACTTTTGTATCTGTTTTTCATACATAAAAAAAATTGAGTATTAAAACAACTTAAATTTTACGTTGTCACCGGCTTGTGAAAATAATTGTCTATTAATAAAATAAAAGACAAAAGAAAATATTTAAATTTAATATGTATTTCTATAATAAATGTTAATAGATTAATAATCTAGTGTGGTCAAATTGCAAACAAACATATACAGACATGTAGACAGAGTAAAGCGAAAGACAAAGACACACATCTTAGTATGGTTCCTTTTTCTTATTGCAAAAAAAGGGTTGTTTTTTTCGTTTCTTTTGTTTTTGTTTATTTTTTCGTTTCGTTTCTATAATTATCTTCCGCAGTTGCGTCCTTAAAAGATAGCATCATTTAGACAACCATTGATGTAAGTAGTTAAAAGAAAATTTTTGTTATATATATTTATTTCTACATATTTTCAGATATTAAATTACTTCATGACATCAATGTGGAAAAATGAAAATTTTTATATTTCATAATTATTGTAAATTATTTTTAAAAGAATCACAAAAATATGTTTTATGATTTTCAGCAAATATATTAACTAAATTACAATTTTTTTACAATTTTTTTGCGTTTTTTTCAGTCTACTAAAATTCAGCAAAAAATTTATTAATTTTTACCAACGCTTTTTTATTTGTAATCTACTAAGTGTTAGCAAAACTTTTGCTGAATCTACTAATTTTGTTGCTAAAAATCAGCTCGCTGATTTTCAGCAAAAGATTTTGCTGACGTTAGCAATTTTTTTGCTAGCATCCTCCTGACTAAAATTTTGCTGACTTATCAAAATTTTTTGCTGACTTTACAAACTTTTTTTTTGAGTGTATATGAAATAAGTATATGGTACAAACTTAACTTAAAATTTCGAAAAACTTAAGATATTTTATAGAAAACAAATTTAGTTATAACTCATTGTAGTCTCTAAACTAAAAAAAAAATAAGTTAGTAGAAAAGTTAGTAAAACGTCTTGTAAATCAGATATACTACTCTTCAGCAAATATTTTGCTAAAATTATGTTTTCAGCTAAAATTTTAGTTATATTTATTCAGCACTTAACTGTTTTGAACTAATGTTTTACTAATATTATACTAATGTTTTACTAATTTATTTTGCTAAAAAATAGTCCTGATTAGCACATTAATGAATGAATTAGATATCGCGGCATGTCAAGATGTAGTATTGACTATTAAAATGATACTAAAAAGTACAACTCTATAAGACATATAAAAAAATCAAATATGGAAGATTTTTGTGTCTGTTTTTCAGACATAAAACAAAATTGTGGATTGAAACAACTTAAATTTTGCGTTGTCACCAGCTTGTGAAAGTAATTGTCTATTTATTAAATAAAAGACAAAATAAAATATTTTAATTTAATAAAGATTAAATGTGTATTTGTAAACCAAATGTTTATAGAGATTAATAATCTAGTGTGGTCAAATTGCAAACAAATATACAGCAGGTAGACAGACTAAAGCGAAAGACAAAGACACACATCTTAGTTAGATTTTATGTTTCGTTTTTCTTATTGCAAAAAAGGGTTATACAGTGGACTCGCAGAAACGTGACAATCCAGTAACATAAACGTCCCAGAAACATGAACACTTTTTTTACATTGACTATTCCAAAACGTGAACAAAGTTCAATAGCTCTAAAACGTAAACACTTTTTTTATAAAAAATGTTTCTATCTCTTCAATATTTTAGTAATTTGGGTAATTCCCGAATAATAACTTCACCATGTTCTTATAGTAAACACCTTTTTTAACGTGAACATAAAAAAATCATTAAATCTTTTCCTGTATCTCCGACTTTAAGAATTTTTTTATATAAATTTTTTTTAAAACGTATAGAATTAAATTTAAATGGAATTAACAGTTATTTTTATAGTAAATGTATTAGAAATTAAGAGCTGTTAAATATCAAAAACGTGTTAAAATCAATAATTTGGGTATGCAAAAATTGATTCTGAATTTGGTCTATTTAAAAAAGTCCCAGAACTAGAAAGTTTTCTGAATATTTAAACAAATTTTCTAAAAATGTATGTTTGAATTTCAGAGTTTTTCAGGAGAAAAATATTCAAAATCTTTGCATATTTTATTTTTTTGTTAAATAATCAACATAATGATTGGTTCTGAAGTACTTGGAATATAATTTTTTCTAAGTGGATCAATTCTGTAGTAAAATCAAAAACGCGAAAACCCCTTGCAAAAATTAGTTCACGTTTTTGAGAGTTCACTGTATGTATATGTTATATTATGTTATTTTTTCGTTTCGTTTCTATAATTATCTGCAGCATTTGCGTTCCTTTAAAATATAGCATCATTTAGACAACCATTGATGTAAGTAGTTGAAACATAATTTTGTTTATGTTATATATAATTATTTTTATTTTTTTAGATATTACATTAATTCATGTCGTTAATTCGGGAGTATAAACATTTTTATATTTTGTAACGAATTGCAAATTATTTTTAAAAGAATCACAAAAATATGTTTTTTTATGATTTTCAGCAAATAAATTAACTAAAGTATAATTTTTCTACAAATTTTTTGAGTTTTTTTCAGTCTACTAATATTCAGCAAAAGATTTTGCTGACATTAGCAACTAAATGACATTAGCAAACTAAAATTTTGCTGACTCAGCAAAATTTTTTGCTTACTTTACTAACTATTTTTTTTGAGTTTAGGACTAAATGCAACTAAATTTAAGGGCTTTGCGATGTGGAAAATATTTGTATTCGGCGTAAATTTAAAGATTTTTTAAAAATCTCTAATTATACAATATAAATATTAACCAGTTAGATTTAACAAAAACTTAAATAAAATGTTTTGTAATTATTAATTCCACATTTATTTACGATTTCCAGTCGAAAGTATCAATAAAAGTCGTTTCTAAATGTCAGCACGACTCTTAAGTCATTTAAACTGAAGGGACATTTAAATGAAATCTAAAACTGAACCCACAAATTTTGAATCCAAATTCATTTTAAACTTTAAATGTACACTTAAAAAGAATTAAATAAAAGTTTTATATAAAATTTATAATATATTTTCTACTGAATGTAACAAATTTTAAAATACACTCAAAAAAAAAAGTTTGTAAAGTCAGCAAAAAATTTTGCTGAGTCAGCAAAATTTTAGTCAGGACGGTGCTTGCAAAAAATTGCTAATGTCAGCAAAATCTTTTGCTGAAAATCAGCGAGCTGATTTTTAGCAACAAAATTAGTAGATTCAGCAAAAGTTTTGCTAACACTTAGTGGATTAGAAATACAAAAGCCTTGCTAAAAATTAATAAATTTTTTGCTGAATTTTAGTAGACTGAAAAAACGCAAAAAATTTGTAGAAAAATTCTAGTTTAGTTAATTTATTTGCTGAAAATCATAAAACATACTTTTGTGATTCTTTTAAAAATAATTTACAATAATTACGAAATATAAAAATTTTCATTTTCCCACATTGACGACATGAATTAATTTAATATCTGAAAATATATAGAAATAAATATATATAACATATTTTCTTTCAACTACTTACATCAATGGGTGTCTAAATGATGCTTTCTTTAAAAGGACGCAACTGCGGAAGATAATTATAGAAACGAAACGAAAAAATAAACAAAAACAAACGAAACGAAAAAAACAACCCTTTTTTTGCAATAAGAAAAAGGAACCATAAAAATCTACCTAAGATGTGTGTCTTTGTCTTTCGCTTTACTCTGTCTACATGTCTGTATATGTTTGTTTGCAATTTGACCACACTAGATTATTAATCTATAAACATTTAGTTTAGAAATACATATTACATTTAAATATTTTATTTTGTCTTTTATTTAATTAAAAGACAGCGCAAAATTTAAGTTGTTTTAATGCTCAATTTTGTTTTATGTATGAAAAACAGATACAAAAGTCTTCCATGGTTGATTTTTTTATATGTCTTATTAGAATTGTACTTTTTAGTATCATTTTATTTTTCTCTACTACATCTTGACATGCCGCGACATCTGCTTAATTCTGCGTATATCTTTCAATCTGGTTGCCGCCCACACTATTAATGTGCTTATCAGGACAATTTTTTTTAGCAAAATTAATTAGTAAAACATGAGTATATTAGTAAAGCATTAGTATAAAACAGTTAAGTGCTGAATAAGTATAACAAAAATTTTAGCTGAAAACACGATTTTAGCAAAAAATTTGCTAAAAAATAGTATACCTGATTTACAAGACGTTTTACTAACTTTTGTACTAACTTATTTTTTTGAGTGTACAAGTTTATACTTAGAAGTAATACATTTAATCCATAAAATGTTATAGTTAGAATCAACTGCAAAGGGCAGTTAAAGTAACTACATTTGCAGTTGAAAAGGTGTACTCTACATTTGCATTTAACCCTTTCACTACCGACTTTTTGTTATATATTTCTATTTTGACTTTATATTCTTGTTAGGAGTGCTTAAATTAATAAGAGCCCGAAAATCCAATTTCTGAAACTTCTTAGCCTATTTTTTACCATTAAAGCATTCGACTAACCAAAAAAAAAAACTGTGTTTGGTTTAGTTCTTGGCTTTAGATGAGATTCTAGTTTTCTTAGTTCACCAGATACACCTAATAAAAATCGGATTTTTTTATTAAATATCGCGACTTTATTGCCCTGATGGATAGTTTATCCATATACTGATTTTTGTTCAATGACCAATATACTAATGAACATATTTAAATAAAAAATAATGTTTTATTGCATTATCCAAATGTTTATATTTATTTAAAAATGTGTAAAGGGTTAAATAAACTGCAATGTGCTGTTATTTTTGACTGTAAAAAATTAACTGTTAAATGTGGTAAAAACAACTACAAATGCAGTTCAAACAACATTATCAGCATTAAAAAAATATATTAATAAAAATAAACATTTTTGTAAATATTCTTAATCTGATTTTATTATGAAAGGAAACCTTCCATGTAAACAAAATCTTTTAAAGAGAGAATTCTCAAAAATTACTTACGCAAAAATCCTTAACAATTTTTAAGCTTAGAAAATATTCGAAATTGCTGAATTATTCGGGACAAAAAAAAAACGTTTCTGGAAGAGCTCTGAAATCGCCCTGTTTTCAAAAACACCCTTTCATGGGTAGGTTTTTCTGCCCCTAAAACACTTAACAGACTCAGTCGTGGCTACCGTACATGATCATTCGTTTGTTTCGGTTAGTGCTACCGACATTTTCGGCTGTGATAACAATCATTCTATTAAAATACACAGAAACTTTGCCAAGACAATAGAATATTAGTTGCTTCAAACAAATTCGGTGAATACAAGCGAACCATTCGACTGGCTACAAATACGGTTGGTACGACCGAGTCTGGTTTTTGAGTGAAACCATTGAACTTTGAGTGCTAATTTTTGTTTGTTAAGTATGAGTGTTTTTAATTATCAATATTTTTGTTCAAAATCAAGATGTTTTTGGTAAATGTCAAGCATTTTGCAAAATTTGAATTTCGCAACCCTACCTCCACCATATCTGATGGCGCAGTGCGATAAAGCCATGGGCAGTAAGGCCATATGGTGTTTTTTTTCCCATTTCATTTGGAAATAAAGCCATTATGGCTGTATTACACAATTAAAAAAATTTTGTTCAACAAAAATGTAGCATATTTCATTACAAAAAAATAATATTTACAACAAAATTAACAAAAAAAATTTACCAAATTTTTTCTGCGTAGCCGGGCTAAGGGGGTTTTTCCTCCAGTATGTCCCACTCTTGGCTTCGCTGAGGAAAGTTTTTCTGTGTAAAAGTAATCTATTAATAATATGTGGCTTTGCCGAGCAAAGTTTTTCTGCGTAGCCGGCCTTTGGCCGGGCTTAGGGGGTTTCTCCTCCAGTATGTACCACTCTCGGCTTCGCTGAGGAAAGCTTTTCTGTGTAAAAGTAATCTATAAATAATAAGTGGCTTTGCCGTGGAGGGCTACTCAGAAAAACTTTGCTCGGCAAAGCCACTTATTATTTATAGATTATTTATAGATTACTTTAACACAGAAAAACTTTCCTCAGCGAAGCCGAGAGTGGGACATACTGGAGGAAAAAACCCCTAAGCCCGGCCGAAGGCCGGCTACGCAGGAAAACTTTGCTCAGCAAAGTCACTAACTTATTTATAGATTACTTTACCCCCACCCCACTCGCTCCCGCGATTGTACCATAACTTTTCAACACTTCGCAATGACAACTCATTATTTTGTCACTATGTAACTAAAAAAAAAAATACACAACATTTCTTTATTTCCCATTTGGTTGCAAAACGACCATGGCCTTATATCCCAATGAGTTGGAAAAGACGCCATATGGCATTTCCCATTTTTTTGAGAAATAAGACCATATGGCCCTACTGCCCATGGCTTTATCGAACTGCGCAATTTTAAGATGATTTATAGATGTCCGTCTGTCTGAGTGTTGAAATGGCGATCACGGCGCAAAAACGCAGTAGGGACTGCTCATTTTTACCTAGATTGATGGACATTTTCACAAAAAGTTTGGTATTGAAAATAAACAAAATCGGGTTATGGCCGTAATTTCAAGCAATATATACCTACTGGTGCTTAGATACCTACCGTGTACACGAACAAAATCGGGTAGGTATCTAAGCACCGGTAGGTATCTATTGCTTAAAATTACGGGCATTAGCGGTCCAAAAATTATGAGTGAAAATGTGAAGGTACCTCTAAATTTTCCATACAAATTGCTATGGAATATAATGCATTGTATATTAGTACAATTTTATATGACGTTATATAAAATATAACGTCATGTATTTACACCAGATGCTAGGAGGTGAATAATATTGAAAACTAACCTCAAATTTTTATTTCACTTTAAAATTTTTTTTCATCACAATTTTTTTTTAACGCATAATTTTTTTTGAAACATATAAACGAAGGAGGGTATACAAAAATTGGTAAAACCAATCTTAATGCATGTACTTGTTTTTTCTCAAGCTGTAATTTGACAAGCAGATATCCAGGCACAAATTATCACTTATAACTTCTTTTATGTTAAAAAGTGAACTTTTTTTGAATAAAGTTATCTTTTAAAAAAGTCGTCAGATTATGTGATCAAAATAATAGCGAATCAAAGCAAGTTTTGAAAAAGCGGGGTTTCGAACTGGGTTGGAATTAAAGAAACAAAATTAGTTTTTTTACATGCGACTTTCAAAGGTATTTGAACCCCGATTTTTTTAAATAGTTCGAATATTTCATAACTCTTTTTGGGATATTATTATTTTATTAAAAATAAATAGAACTTCAAACTTACAAAAGAAAAACCATAGATTACATAGATCTCGAACTCTTTGACATTAGCTGTCAGTGCACGTAACTCATGAGAATGTGTTGAACATAGATGGTATACCTATACAAAAAAATATTTGAATGTGTATGAAAAAATGTGTTTGTTGATAAAAGAATAGTTTGATATCTATGTTATCTATGCGAAAAACCCTTCCAAGTGATTCTGATTTTGTTAAAATTTTAACATGTGATAGAGAAGAAATAATAAGCCGATTCCAATTGTTTTTTTCGGTCCACGCTTAGGAGTACAACATCGTTCAAAGTTTATTTTCAATATTTTAAATTTGAAATGGTGTTGTGTTTACGTATGAAAAATCTCTGTGGAATTAGGTCTTCTTAATCTTTAAGCACACGCCGTCTTCCCTTCTTCTTTTCACCGTCGGCACTTTTTATTTTTTCCTCATATGCTTGGGTATGACGCGCAATACTTCCGAATCTATTTGTACGGGCATTGAATTTTGTCTCATTGCAAGCCATCTGATTTTGTTTTCCTCAATTTTTTGGCGCGGACTGCCGCTGTAGACGTTTTGACTGAAATATGAAAAAAGAACAAAACATATATTTTATACATTTACGAAAACAACAAATAACATAATAATATTCATTGAAAATTGTATCAATTAAAACATCTTGAGCAAAACTAAAAATATTTATACATAGTATAACAAGATGTTCATTCATATAAATTTATATTTATATAATTAATACGCCCAGGTAGAAATCGCCAACGGTACAAAAAACTTGTACTGGGAGAAAACATTTTTTTTTAATTGAACGTATCATTCAAAAAGTTCTCTGTCAGCTCTGTTTTCAGCATATTATCTATGTACTCTAGACTGGCCCACGCTTCACAGTGGGATATGGCACATAATTTTTGGAAATAATTCGGCCATTTATTACCAAGTTGTCCATTTGCAATGAAATTTGGAACTGGCGTAAGTGACGTAATATCGAGTTTAAATGTTTAACCTCCCAGACCCCCCGGGGCGGCAGCATGATCCCACAAAGTAGCGCACTTTTTTTATAATAAGTTTTGAAATCAAAATCTTAACACAGTTGTAATGTGCTGGTAGAGACCAACAAAAAACATGCTTTCTTGTGTGGGGTATATCCTATAGTTCCCGAGATAATCCCATTCGGAAATGTGAAACTCTAAATTAGGTCCGAGTCAGGTCCAGTTTTTTGCGAATACCGCGAAAAATTGAAGCCAATTTTGTGTTTAAAATATTAGTTATTTAACCAAATAATTTCCTTATTAAATAAAACTACTTTCGCTCAAAAACTACTTTTGCTTAAAAAATTAATTTAAATAAAATCAAATTTTAGCGATTTTTCCCCAAAAAGCTCCAACAGTCTTTTGTCTCCAGATAAATATTTTCTTTCAAAACATATAAAGTATGCTTACTTATTGTAAAAGATTTTTTCATGTAAAAGCGAGTTGTGTCAAAAAAATCTTTGATTTGAATATACTTTTCCCCCAGGCCACTTTTAAATTTGCCACATTTTTTAGGCAAATATTAGCTTTAACCTAGACTTGGGTAATCTAGTTCTCTCTTTCTAGTTCAGTTGATCTTAATGAACTAGGTCGCTCTTCTAGTTCAATCGATCTTTAAAATTTCGTTCAATCGCTCATTAGATCATTTGTTTCATAATTTTTAATCGAATTATTCATATGAGACACTTCCTTTTAACATTAACAGAAATTGAGCTGGCAAAATTAAAAAGCAAAATTAAACTCAAAAGACCCATAAAAATTTAAATATTACTCAAATGATAAAAAAGAACGAAAGACCTAAAAGAGCTGAAGATTGCGAACTAGCTCACTAGTTCAAAATAAAGACTAGTTCAATTGAACTAGCATCGTACACAACTCTAATTTAACCCACTATTCTAAAATTTTTAAGCCTCGAATTAGGTAGCGGAGCAGGTTGTAGATACTCCAACATATACCGAATTTATTGGACAAGTCTCTTCGAACTCGAAAATTTGTATGCAAAAAATGTCACACTTTGGGTGGTCATATTGGTGCCCCCGGGGGATGGGAGGTTCAACTACAAAAATTAATTTCGATATTACGTCTCTTATGCCTGTTCCAACTTTAATTGCAATCGGACCACTAAGTAATAAATGACCGAATTATTTCCAAAAATTATGTGATATATCCCACTGTGCACTTGTATGGAAAAATAAAAATATATTCCGATTCTTTCTCCACAAGCTTGCGTTTGTTCATTTTATCAAAATATACGAGTATACCAAAAATTATCTCAATCGGACGATATTTAGAGGTCGCTTAATGCGAAATGCGACATTTGCGATTCGGCTCTTACATAACGTGTAACTACACACAGAAAAAAATTTAGCTATTTGCTAACTGAAATTCGGTTACTACGACTCTAATGGCCGTAATTTCAAGCAATATATACCTACTGGTGCTTAGATACCTACCGTGTACACGAACAAAATCGGGTAGGTATCTAAGCACCGGTAGGTATCTATTGCTTGAAATTACGGGCATAATTCGGTTATATTAGTGTTCACAACAAAGTTTTGTTAATTCAACAGAATTTTAGTTGTAACACATAAAATCTTCAAAAATCGAATGTAATTATCGTTGTACTAATTGAATTTATAAGTTGTTACCATTAATATACACTTTTCAATTCGGTTGGCACTTTATTTCTCTGTGTGTACTAGCAAAATTGTTGATTAATAGGTTTCTTGTTAAAACTCTGCCTATTCTGGATGTTCTAGCTTTTCTAAAACTTCGGATTCAGATGAGATCTTTAGCCAGATCGAAATACTAGTATCAACCTAGCTAATATGTTTGATTTGCTTTATTTTTGTAAATATACGGAGGTTAAAGCTTGTTATAAATAAAATAATATAAAAATAGCCTCGATGTATATAAAACAAAAAACTAATAAAACTGTAAAATATATTATTTGAGACAGAGTAAAAACTAAATTTTTTTTTTTATAAATTGAACATTTTTGGTCTTCAAAGTTTAGTAACGTCACGATATGTGTTGGGAAAAGATCCTAGCCACGTGTTCGATTACTAAAAAGAGAAGAATGTAGAAAATTGTTAAAGCTCTGCCTATTCTGGAGGCAATGCTCAATTCGAAAGAAACAACAAAATTACCGATCTTTAATCCTAAATATTTCGGCTACGCTGAGCTTAGTTGCGTCCCCAATTTATTCACTTATGGGCTAGATTTTTCTCAAATTTGCATTAAAGATTTGCCTGTTTTAACGCAAATTGATTTTTAAAAATCAAATATTTTATCTTAGTTAAAGGTAAAAGACCCTCATTAGCATTCGGTCATCAAATTTGTTTAATAAATGTGCAGCATTGAGAAGTAAATCCACGTTCTTAGTTTCTACTTAATTTTACTATTTTTTCACAATTTATCATCCCATTTCGCAATCGATCAAAGCATTTTTGTGCTTAAGCTAAATGACAAATCTTAACAATTATTTCTTGTAAAAAAGAAAAAAACAACAACGTGCGGTTCATGGGATAATTGCAAAATGTGCCTAAAATTTCTATGACAGCATAGCGAAAAAGGACGATCTAGGAGTTTATCTTTTAGTGTAATATGTAAATAGATTCAAAAATGTTGTGTACCAAAATTCAGCCAAAAAGTTTGTATTTGCGAAATTTATTTTAACAAACATATAAGTACTTATTTAGCATTTATTTATTTATTTATTTATTTATTTATTTATTTATTAAGTCTTTGGAATACAATTTCCTTACAGACTAGATCTTAAAAGTAAATTAAATCTAGGTAATTTCTAAATTTATATAAAGAATCACAAAAATCTAAAATAAATGATATCTTATCCGACCTGAACTGTACAATTCTATTGAACTCACTTAAAGCCCGAACAATTGGTTCATTAATTGAATAATTTTGTCTATGAACTGGTACAAAAAAGAATTCATTATTACGCAATCTTCTAAGTGGTATATTAAAACTTAGAAGTTTCAGTAAGTCAGGACAATCAATCAATCCACAAACTATTTTGAAAATAAACAATTGAGACAACATAGTCCTTCTATTCTCCAAAGTTTTCAATTGTATAAGTCTACACTTATCAATATATGGAGGAGTAGGATCAAAAATAATGTTTTTAAGGGAATATTTAATAAATTTTCTCTGAATTCTCTCTAACCTAGTAATATGTACTGCAGCATAAGGATTCCAAATTATGCAAGCATATTCTAGTTTGGACCTAACTAAAGATGTATAAACCAATTTATAGGTATATGCATCAGAAAAATCGCGACAGTTCCTTTTAATGAAGGCAAGCAAGGAGTATGCTTTAGGGATAGTAGAATTGATGTGGCTAGAAAATGAAAAGTTTGAATCAAAAATAACACCTAAAGCAGTAACTTCAGTAACCCTTTCTAAAAGGATATTATTAATTGAATAAGAATAATAGATAGGATTTACACGTTTAGTGCAGCACATGTGATAGCATTTAGAAACGTTAATTTCTAAACAATTATTTGAACACCAATTAACGATACTGTCTAAATCCGCTTGTAAATGAAAGGAGTCTATAAGAGAGTTAACACTCAGAAATATCTTAAGATCATCAGCATATATTAATACTTTGGACCATATGACTTGAGAAGTTATATCATTAATAAAGAGTATGAAAAATAGAGGACCCAAAATACTACCCTGAGGAATCCCAGATGTAGCAATATACATATATGATTTAGAATGTTCAATTGTAACAAAGCAAGTTCGCTTACTAAAATAGGATTTTATCCAATTTAAAAATACTGAGTGGAAACCAATCAAATGCAGCTTATGAAGTAAAATAGAATGTGAAACCCTGTCAAAGGCTTTGGCTAGATCTGTATATATTGTATCAATCTGCAAACCATGCTCAAGATTAGAAATACAATAATTAGAAAATGTTGCCAAATTAGTTACCGTAGAACGACCTCTGACAAAACCATGTTGATTTAAAGAAATTAAATTTTTAACAGAGAAATACATTTTCTCAAAAACAATGTGCTCTAAAATTTTAGAAACATTACATAATTTCGATATTGGCCTATAATTAATAACATTCTCCTTAGGGCCGGACTTATAAACAGGTGTTATTGAAGTTGTCTTCCATCTATCAACAAAAACACCCTCATTTAGTGATTTATTAAAAATATGTAAAAGCGGCATTGGCAAAGACTTACAATTGTCATTACAAATCTCATTACTTTTATATATATTTATAAACACCTTACGAATAATCAAAAAGTAATGAGTATACAAATATATTTTCAAAAAAAAAAAATTTTTTTAAATTGAAAATTATTTCAAATAAAATGTGCCCTAACATGATTAGAACCCGGGCCTCCGGTCAATCAATGGCTCTACCAACTGAGCTATCTCTACACAGATAAAAACATAAATGACTTGCTTGCACAAACTATCATTACTTTCCAAATTATAAAAGCAAAAATATGTAATTACATGTCATTGCCGTTTCTACACTGGGTAGATTTAAATTCTAATTTGAGTAAAACTATGTCGGGAAATGTGCAAAAATATTTTTCAGGGATGGCAGCAATACCGCTTAAATATCGTTATCGATTCAAAAGCCTTTCAACTGACTATCGTTATCCCTAAACTACCGTTACCGAAACAATTGAAATACAATTATCCGTAAAATACCGTTACCGATATAACTAAAATACCAATACTCTTAAAATACCGTTACCTAAATAACTAAAATACCGATATTGGTAAAATACCGTTACCGAAATATTTGAAATAACGTTATCTTTAACACACCGTTCCGTAATAATTTGACAAGATATTCATTATAAACTAGCCAGTCATTGGAATTCGGGGATTAAGGGCGCATGAAAATATCATTGTGTATTTACCTCAACAACTAAACTAACGTTAACTGTAAAACCGTTGTCCTTAAAATAACGCTACAGAAATAAGTAAAATACAGTTGACGCTAAAAAAACCGTTAACGAAATATCGTTGCCCCTCAAAAACACCGTTACCGAAATAAAAGAAAACAGCGTTACTCTTACCGATACCCGCATCGACTCGGATAACATCCGTGGGGTCTCGAAATTGGTCTTTTTTGGAATTATACTTACAATTTTCAGATTTGTTCCAAAATTTGGAAACATTTAAGCGATGTTAATAACATGCACTTCAATAAATAAAACGAGGGGTCAAACTTGGAAATCTATTAAGTAAATCCAGGAATATATAAAAATAGTACGCTAGGTCTATATTTCGGGAGGCTGGTTTAATTTAGATGTTTTTACTTCATATTCGTTTTTGGGATGCCAAACAACTTGAGAAAAGTTTTTTTATAAGTCTGTGCAAAAAGCTTCCTACATCCATATAGATTTTGAACTTTGAAATTTCGGCCTAACCTGAATAATCACTATTGCAACAGGGACAGCCTTGTGGAGCTCCGAAATTTGCCAGTATTTTTTTTTTTTGCCACCCTTATGTAATGTTTATTGAATTAATAGGAAGTTTGCTAAACGATATTTAAACTAAAGTTCGGATTGTATAAAATTCATTTGAATTGTATCCTCCTAAAACTGTACGGCCGGCCATCATTGCTAGACTTAAGTTTCGAAAATAAACAACAAATAAAGTCATTTCAAAACAGATTTTGATGTCTTTTACTTAAAATATACTAAAAAAATCACTTGAGTCAATGCAAACTTAAAATTTAAATATCTTTTTGTTTTGAACTAACCTATATAGATATTAAAATCTTCCATGGTTGATATTTTATATGTCTTACAAGAGTTGTACTTTTTAGTATCATATGCCTCTACTCTACCATATCTTAACATGACGCGAAATCTACTTAATTCTGCGTCAATTTTTCGATCTGGTTGTAGTCCACACTATTAAAGTGCTTATCAGCACAATTTTTTTTAGCAAAATAAACTAGTAAAATATTAGTAAAACATTCGTTTAAAACAGCTAAGTGCTGAATTTGCAAAATAATTTGCGGAAAAATAGTATACTTGATTTACGAAACGTTTTACTAACTTTTCTACTAAATTATTTCTTTGAGTAAACCATAATCATTGATCGTCTTACCAAATGCCTAGCATGGACAGATTATTTTATTGGCCCGGTTTTACAGAATGGTGTAGGGTATAATGAATCGGTCTAATGTACGCATTAAACAATGTTTCATCGTGTTGTTGTGGGTGTATATAAAAATTTATGTGAAAAACAAAATAAAATATATTTATGTACCTAATACATAGTATATGTCATAGAAATCTTACGTCAAAACATATAAATTGTGAGTGGAAAACAACAAATTTTCATAGGAAAATTTAAACAATTAAAAAAAATTCACATGCATTTGTCTTGTATTAAGGTGACACCAATCATCATTTACCGATTGACGGGTGGAATGTTTCGGCATTAGGTTGGACAATAAAATGAATTAACTCAAAAAAAAAAAAAAACTAACAAAAACTAAGAGATCAAATGTTTGTAAAACTCATGTTTAGAAAATAAGTTTACTTATGTTCAAAGATTAAGTAAAAATTTAACGTTCCATTATTTTATTTAAGTAAATTCATTTTTCAAAAAAGAAAATTGCTCGAAAGAGAAAACTACTGGAGATAGAGCAAAATTCTATCTAAATCTAACCAACGAGCTATTCAGATTTCCTGATGCTCAGTAGACTGGCACAAGCTTGTATGGAAAAATAAAAGTATATTCCGATTATTTCTCCACAAGCGTGCTTTTGTTAATTTTATTAAAATATATGTGTGTACCAAAAATTGGCTCAATCCGACGATATTTGGAGGTCGCTATAAAATGCGACTTTTGGGTTCTCTTCTTTTTACTAGTGTTATTGTATTTGTCTATTTATTTCTGACAGTGTATTCTTGTTTTGTACTGTATTTATATATTTTAGACTTTGTAAATGCTATTAACACTCCCGGGAAAAATGTTATTTTGGTCAATATTGCGGAGATGTCTTTAAAATCTGTTATATTTTTATGGATTTGATTCCTACATAATTTGAGTAAACTAATTTGAGTAAAACTATGTTGGGAAATGTGCAAAAATATTTTGGAACACTGCAGGGTCTTGCAAATGGTCTTATTTTGAATTTGTACCTACAACATTCAGATTTGTTTAAAAAAAACTAAGGGTGAAACTTGGAAATTAATTCAGTAAATCCAGAAATATATGGAAAGTAGGTCAACTTTTTTAACTAATTTTTTTTTTGAAGTACACTAGGCTAGAATCGATTCGGTTGCTGCAACGTCGTAAATTCGGTTGTCACAACCGAATTCAGTTGTCGCAACCGAATTTGGGTGTCACAACCCCCCATTCGGTTACAAAAACCCAATTCAGTTGAGACAACCGGTTGGATGAAATTCTACTGATACAACCGAATTTGTTATGTGAGTGTGGTTCAATTTAGGTGTTTGAACATCAGATTCGTGCTTAGGAGGTCAAAGTACTTAAAATTTTTTTTATAAGTCTGTGCAAAAACCTTTCTATATCAATGTGAAATTTGAACTTCTGTTAAATTTCGGCTTAACCCTGAAAAATCGTGAATTTGTAGCGAGCTCTAAATATTGACCGATGTGGCTGAAATTTGGACTCAGTACTACTGAGAACTGTTGGAACAGTAGCAGCCTTGTGGAGCTCTATCACTGCCTATCTTTTGAAATTAGGGAATTCTATCAAAAACAGGGAAATTTTACTCAATTACCAATCTGCACAAATTTTTGTTGGAGCTTGGAGCCTTACCGATTCTCTATTATTATTCGTACTCTATGGCTCAGTTTTGTCTTTTATCTAGATCAGGGCTGCGCACAGTATTACATTTGGCCAATTAGAACGACAAAAATCGAATACAGACTAGAAATTTCGTTTGTAGATGGCGCACGGTGTGTTTAATGTTCCCCCCAAAAATAGGCGGAGTGGCTCCATTTCCACTCCCACTTTATACATAAATAGTTTCTTTAGTAAAATTTAGGTCTTGTAACTAAGTAAAAATTTTCATTCTGATAATAAAGAGTCTTGGCCTCGCCCTATTTTATATGCTTTTTAATAAACATTTTTTTTAGATTTTGTTTATATTCTACTAGAATTGTCCAAAAAACTGTTTTTGGCCTCCTACGAGTGTTTCTGGAAGTGAATGGTCTAACATACAGAATAAACTCGGTCATATCAACTAACAACAACTAATCGTGATTCCTGGATCTGATGCACGCACCCCATTTTGGTTTATTTCACGGACATTTTGACTTCACAAATAACTTAAACTATAAGAACAATAAAACTTAAACTATAAGAACAATAAAAATAAAACTGTTAAATTTACAAAATTTGAGTTATATTCGAGTTGAAAATTCAGTTGCTAAATTCAGCAAAACTTTTTCTAAATAACCCAGTGTAGAAACGGTAACGACATATCGATACTTTTCTCACCACCAGTAATGACACTGGCTTACTCTCTGCATTACTTTAACTCAAATAATAACGACTTACTAATAACTAGTTAATTTTCCCATTATTTCAATACAAAATATAATGCGTTAGCCATAATTAATAAGTTATTTTAAACATAAAGTAATTCTCACAAAATAGTTTGTAAATCTATTTTGAGACTTTTTATTTTTTCACTTCTAGTATGCACATATATAAGTACTTATTTTTGATTTTTATAGGCTGGAAAGTAATGACATTGTGTCATTTATGTTTTTATCTTTCAAGTATAAGATGTCGAGATAGCTCAGATGGTAGAGCGGTTGACTGACAACCTGAAGGCCTGGTTTCGAGTCCTGTGGGGAAAAACTTTATTAAAACAATTTTTTTCTATCAAAAAACTTTTTTTTGTTAAATTTAGTTATTTTTTAAATTTATTTTTAGACTCATTACTTTTGTCCATTCTGGTAAGCATATAGGTAACCACATATTTTTATATTTTTTAAAAATTATTTAGCAACGATATGTCATTATTTTGCTCGGCATCACCATATAAAAGTAATGAGATTTGTAATGAGAATTGTAAGTACTTGTTTGTCATTACCAAATATGTACTTATATCAGGACTTATATGGTAATGCTTTTCTACACTTGGAATTGTAGAAAAAACTTTAAACAAAAACTTTAATATCACAGTGTAGAAAACCATTACCATATAAGTGGTTATATAAGTACATATTTGGTAATGGTAAGTACTTACAATTGTCATTACAAATCGCATTACTTTTATATACGAATGTCGAATGTTGCTATTAATATTTTACTATTATTTGACAAAAAAAATCTACTAATTTTAGCCGTTTTTACTGAAACTTAATTTTGAGTTAAGTTATATAAAATTCTTATTTCAAGTAGCAAAAAAAAACTTTATTTAGGAGTGTTATGACAATCGATTTTTTGTATACATTTTTAAAATATGTAAATTAACATAAAATTTTGATTTACGATAACTTTTTTTTAGATACACAGAAAAAATTAAAAACGGCTTTCAATTAAAAAATTTATTGAATCAATTAATATTTTAATTTATTTTGCACCTTTCACGGCAATGATACTATCAATTAAACCGTTTATTAAAATTAAGAAGAAAAAAAAGTTATAGAAAACTGTGAAAAGAAATATCTATATAGCATTCAAGAGTAAACGACAGAACATAAAAAAGTATCACATTGTACACTGAGAGAATTCTCTGCATGGTATTAATGAATTTCTGCATTAGATCTATGAAATGTCACTGGTACTCGTCCATTGAAATTTTTCATTAAATTAATACATCTTTTCATAATATTTAATGAAAATTTAATTTTATTTATTAAAAATGTCATACTTCACTTACATTGTGAAGAAAACTTTATCAGTTTAATGAAAAAATTTCATTTAAACTCGTCCAAGAAATTCTCTGTGTGAATGATTATTGTAATTTCGTCATAGAATAGCCGATATACTTTAAAAACCCAAATATTTGCGAAAATTAGCTGATGTGTAGCAAACAAATTTATTGACGCACAAAAATTAATAATAAATAATTAATCATTTTTTTTAAAAAATTTTGATTTTGATAGCAAAAAAAAACATCACGATTTTTCATATGTATGTAGGTCAAAAGTATCTATAAGAAAAACGCATGTGGCATTGGAAATCAGTTTATCTGTACCACGGTCAGTGATTGCACAGAAAAATTTCATATAGACGCAATCGAACAAATAAAAAAAACATAACAAATATTACATTATTCAGAAAAACAGGGTCACTGACGAAGGTTCAATACCAGAAACTGCAAAGAATATATCATAGATGTGGCATCACTTACAACATATGGGAAAACAGCGGACACTAGAGTGAGGTAAGTTTCTAAAAATAGAACTGTTGTGTTGATGGAGTTGTACTTCTGAGATTATGTATGCAATAACAAAACACTGTGTATTGAATAAAACTAGTTTTAATCACAACAAAACTCGACCTGACGATAGCTCAGTTCCCTAAAGCGCTCTGTCTAACGTGTAGTGCGAGTGCATGTGGCATTAGAAATCAGTTTATCTATACCACGGTCAGTGATTGCACAGAAAAATTTCATATAGACGCAATCGAAGAAATAAAAAAAAAAACATAACAAATATTACATTATTCAAAAAAAAAGGGTCACTCACGAAGGTTCAATACCAGAAACTGCGCAGTCTGATTCAGAAAAATTGAAAATTTACAATGTAGTTATGATTTCTAGAAAATACACTCATTCTTCTCTACCACGCCTTTCACAAAAATAATTGTTGTTTTGTTTTTTTGTGCACAATAACACTTACAAGCAGGGCAGCGACTTAATGGGCTCAACAAACATGTTTCCAATACCAAAAATTATCCTCATTACCTCTTGATATCAAAAAACGAACCAAATATAGTTTTTTGAACGAAATGTTCGGTCAGACACTACAAATCTTTGCAAAAATGTTTTTCATGGGTGTCAGTTATTATACCGATAATAGTGATGATCTTAGTGACAGTTGGTGAAAGCAGTCATTAGTTCTATTCCACTGAAAATTGCATTTTTAAATTGTCTTTTCTAATTATTCGAAACTTTTTTAATAAAAATAATAAAATTGAGATTGTAAATAAAAAAAATCTTTGGGCACTATCATTTAAAGAAGCGGGTCCTTCCCGTTGTTTCAGTAATAATTACCAAGTCAGAAAAAGACAAACGCACCACAGCTGGCAAGCCACTTTAACAGGTGGTACAAGGCAACAAATGCTTTCCCAATCCCAAAATGAAAGCCTTATTAGCCAAAAGGCCCATCTGTTCAAAAAGTGTTGGAAAAGCACTGGGTAAACAAAATTTCCAACGTTGGCCAAAAGTTGGTAAAACCATAAAAAAGGTGACCCAAAAATAGATTTTACAAAATAAAACTACAAAAAAGTTCATTTATAATGTTTTTGGCAATGCCGGAACTCAAACCCTGGCCACCAGATAGCTCTACCCACTGAGCTAACAAGACATATAATAATTAATAGCTTAAAAACGTAAATAATTTATAACTGCTGGGTAATCATTGGTTAATGGGATATGCTAGCACTAGTATAATAAAAAAATCATAAAAAAGTTTTGTCTGAAACCGGGATCGAATCCGGAATTTTCTGACTGTAAAATTTTTTAAAGAAAAATTCATAATTTTTATAAATTAAATGCTGCAAATGTTCGACCTTCGAGCCGTTGGCAATTTATGACTGGGTAGCACTGGTAAAATACTTTTCGCCAACGTTGGCATAGTGGTCTCAGCCAATTCCTTGTCAAAGCGTTTTTTTTTTTTTGTAGATCATTAAAATTATTGTAAAACTAGTAATGGCAAGACGCTTTTTGGAAATGCAGGTTAAGTGTCTCCAACAAGTGTTCTGCCAGCAATTTATTTACAATGCCTTTGTTAGCTACACTGAGAGAATTGTCTGCATGGTATCAACGAGTTTTTGCATTACATCTATGAATTTTCACTGGAACTTGTTCATTGAAACTTTTCATTAAATTAATGCAGTTGTTCATAATTTTTTTTTTATGAACCTAAGAGTCGCAAACATACTGCCAGATAATCCAGAAAAAAAAACATGTTGGGGAAATAAGTGCCACTTTAATGCAATTACATCAATTCATAAATAATAACTTCCGTATGCCAAAAAAAAAAATATTTTGGGAAAAAACATGACAGCAAAATGCACAATTATATAAAAATAACATTGAATTATATACGGCTATAAACGAGGGTATAAACTGAAAAAATATTTAGTAAAATATATTAATACATATTTTTACTATTATTCAGCAAAATTTTAGTTAAAATGTTTTAGTTCACCTTTCGTGTTTTACAAGATTACTAATTTTTTACTAATTACCTTTAGGGATGCACCACTGTGTAGTTTCCTTGTTAGATATATACATTTATAGCAAAACGTATTAGTAAATAAATTTTTTAAATATATTTTTAGCTGGGAAAGATTAACACATATACAAAGTCTTAAACAAATCAATAGATTTAATCCACAATTGTATTAAGCGAAAAAGAATTAAGGGAATGAGCGATGGTATGAAATACATTAAAGCACCCATATTTGTCTCAACTTTCGTAAAGTTCCATCTCCATTAATTTGGTTTATTTGTAATCGAAGCTCATCGTACCCAAATTAACTAAATTAAAAACATTTTAAACAAACAATTTTTGTTATATTAACTACAACTGGCCTCGAGCTCGAGCATTTTTATTTTGTTTAATTAAAACTGATAGGTCGAATAAATACAAATTTTAACAAACAAAAGAATTTTAAAAAAATAATAAAATTAATAGAAATATAAAAAATTAATTCGCAAATCTGGCGAAACTTTTCAAATTCAACTAAATAGTACTCGAGAAAACAAAAATTACAAAAAATAATCATATCGTCTATGATGTGGGCTTAGGGTTTCCACTTATTTAAAATATTTAAAATATGGGTTACAAAAGCCCTTCGGTAAAAGCAGTGTTAAAGTCGAACGATTACGAACATTTAAAAGAGCTAAGACACCCCCTCGATTATATTAAATAAGCATTATTATATGCAAATTTAAATTCAAACCAACAACAACTTCACTTGCAAATGTGGTATTCGAAAAATAGCTATTTTAATAACAAAAATGTCCGGATATACACGTACATTAGGGTGTCCCGACAATGGGTGCTTTTGCAATTTGGCTTGTGTAATAGCACTTAAACGATGAGTATTAGAGAACTGTATTCGGCAAAAATAAATAACTTTTGTTTGGACTTTGGTATGGTACTTTTAGGTCCCGACACGCAATTTAAGATTTTAAAAATGGTACGTTTTGCTGAAAAAAATTGTTGTCTTATTTTTTTTTTTATCAAAAAAGGGATCAAAAGTTTCTTTATATAGAGCTTATTATGGGAAAAATATTTATATATTTTTATTTTTAGAATACTTTTGGCCCACCATATAATTTTTTAGTTTTGAGCAAGTACATACTAATTATATATTTTTTTGGGAAATTGTTAATAAAAACACTCAAATAACACCTAGCAAATGTCAACATTTTTACAAATCCGCAAATCGCGAAATAAAAGATAAATAAATTTTTTAACAAAATATGGCTCTATATTTATTATTTTTAAAATATTTTTTTGTTATTACTGTCCCTTTAAACCTATTCCTTTATAATTTAATGGATGATGTTATTGCCAATTTTCCCAATTGGACTCTTCCAACAATTACAATTATGTAGATTCTTCCAACAATATCAATTGAATTTTAACTCCCACTACAAATATATATTTAATATCATAGAAATAAAATATAGCGATTTCAGTGCCATGTATGTTTTTTAATATCAAAGACACGAACCATATATAATGAATTGAGTAAATCTTTATCACTATTTGTATACACTGCAGTTCGCTTTTAACTAACGAATCTTTAATTGATACAACATTTTTTTCTTCATCCCCAATACAATAATCAATCATATTTTATTTTACTTATAAAAACAACATTCTTATTGTTATATTTACAAAGAATATATATATATTAGGCCGGGTCGATTTGTATGGAGGCAAAAAAAATCGCTCAACGTTCAAGGAAAATCGTATTCTAGGGATCATAAAAAGAAACTTTGCCGAAGGAACCATACCTATAAAACGAATTCTGATGTCCCGACTTTTGACCCGTAGGGTCAAATTTTGAAAAAGCCCACTTTGATATTTCAGAAATTAGGAGGAATCTCTCCAAGATTATGGGAGATACTTCTTCTCCGGGAGACGCGCTAGCAGATTAATGCATAAAATGTTTTTTTAGCAAAATGTGCAAATCTCGGGATAGAGATATTTCAGAAAGTAGAAGGAGTCTTTCCAAGATTAGGGTCTCTATTTCTTACCCGGAAGAAATAGAGTATAAATATATTCGATTGGGTTGGATTCGATTGGGGCACTCTAAATGGGTCAAAGTGGGATTTTTCAAAATTTCAACCTACGGGTCAAAAGTCGGGACATCAGAATTCGTTTTAGAGGTATGGTTCCTTCGGCAAAGTTTCTTATTTTGATCCCTAGAATACGATTTTCCTTCAACATTGAGCGATTTTTAAATCGACCCGCCCTAATATATATTGTTTGCACTTTCCCTGGTTAATGCAAACACCGAGATGGAGGGTACCCAAAAATTCGTCACAGCCCAATTTAATCTTTTTTATACCAAATTCGGAACCTCGGACTTTAATGCTTCCACTTGTTATTAATTTGTTTATTTAATATATTTCTTATTTTTTAAATTTATTTTGTTCGTTTGCATTTTTTTTTAATTTGATTAAAGGAACAACTATATTTAGCGTAGTTGAATTAAGAGACTGCGCGATTGTATGAAAATACATTGAAGCATCAATATATTTTGCTTAAGTTAAGTTTCGTAAAGTTCCATTTCCATCAACTTGGTTAATTTGTAATCAAAACTCATCGTAAGTGTAAATTTTTTAAGAAATGGCTATTGTTGATAATACACACAAAAAAATCATTGCCAAGTTCAAAAGAACTTTTCCATAAAAAATCAACAGTTATTTAAAATTTTAATCCGTAAAGCCGTTTCAAAGGTATATACGGTTAAATTACCAAAGAAATATATTTTTTAACTTTCTGTCTGTTATTCAATACACAAAATAAACAAAAAATATGGACTTTCGGTAATAGTTAAAATATTCAGTTAAAATTTTCTATTTAAAACAAAAAGTTGTTATATTATATTGAGTATTGAAATAAACGAAAACAATCTATTGGTTTAATCGATTTTGTCAATTCATTTTTCAACAGTTGAAAATAAACTAAAAAATACAATTGAAGAGCTTAATGTAAAAACTTGATAAGCCACATTTCGTTTATTGCTGATATTATCTGTTTTCTAGTTACCTATCGAGGAGTATTTGATAAAAGCCTTCCTTATACACTTAATACAAGTATCTAGAGAATAAAAGTCTTGCAAAAGTCATACTTTATTTATTAAATCAAAACTTTGAAGGCAAAACCCAGTAAAAAATAGTATGTGGCTTATCAAGCTTTTACAATAAGCCCTTCAATTGTTTTAAACGAAAAGTATGTAGTCCTGTTTTTAACTGATTTTCAGATAATTTAATGTGTATATTCGGTAGTCTTAACGGAAATAATATTGTGAGTGTATGTGAAAACTAGTAGCATTTTACCAAGTTTTTTGTTGTTTCGACTTAATGTTTAAATAATTTATGTGAAAAAACTTTATTAGTTGAAATGCTCCTAATTAATTGGCAACAATTTTTGTGTGTGTAAGAATAAGTAAAACATTTTCAAAATTTAAGATATTTATGATCTTTTTATAAAGCAATAAATAAATAAATAAATATAAATTTTTCTTCAGGCTCAACTATATTTAGTTAAATTGAATTAAGGAAATGAGAAATTGTATGCAAATACATTGCAGAATGCATATTTAGCTTAAGTCAACTTTTGTAAAGTTCCATCTCTATTAATTCAGTTAATTTGTGATCGAAACTCATAGTGCCCAGCTTAATCAAATTAAAAATAATTCATCAATACAAAGAGAATTTTAAAAATAGCAAATAAAATAAATGTCAAATAAAATAAACAAATTAATATTAAAAAAAAAAAAAAAAACAAACATGAAACTAATCCGCAAATTTGACAAAAACTCGTTCGTGCCAAAATGGTTGGAAGTGATTTTGCTCTGAACGAAATTTACAAAAAATAAGTAATTTTTCATTTAAAAAATATATATTTTAACTAAAGCTTCAACCATAATTGACTTACAGTTTCTTTCAATTTGCTTTAAATTTAAGATTAATCATATTTAACTTATTTAAATTTCAAAATTTTCGCGATATTTGCGAATTCTTTTTATGTTTTTGGCTTTTATTTGTTTTTTTTTTAATTTCTTTTGCTTGTTTCAAATGTTTTTAATTTGTTTAATTTGGGTATGAAGAGTTTTGATTACAAATTAACCAAAGATGATGGAACTTTACGAAAGTTGATTTAAGCTAAATATGGGCGCTTCAATGTATGTTCATACAATCGCTCATTCCCTTAATTAAACTTCGATAAATATAGTTGGACCTTAAAAACTTCAACGCATTTAATACCTAAACTTTTTTATGATCGTTTTCGCTTTTCCTTGGCACGTTTTAATGTTGTACACGAACTTGTCTTAGATGATTTGATATTAAAAAAAAAGTTATATCCCTAATGTATATAATTTTGGGAAAACCCAAAAGTCTCATTCCATGTAAAACCATCAAAAATATCGAATTTTCGACCTCTACCCCCCTTCAATTTTAACCAAACTTGGTACGGAAGGTGTCATATTGATATGTCATGGTACAAGTTTTTGGTTGTTACTTCTAACGGTCGTGGAAATATCGCGTTTTAAAATATGAAAAAAAAAATCAAAAATTTTACAAAAATAGTCGTACTTAATCGTCCATATCTCTTTAACGGTTAAAGCTACGTGATTCACTGATACCTCATTTCAAAGCCACTGTTATTGTGCTTTAAATAAAATAAGAGAAAAAACAAGTGGAAGCATTAAAGTCCGATGTGCCGAATTTGGTATTAAAAAAGATTAAATTCGGCTGTGACGAATTTTTGGATACCCTCCATCTCGGTGTTTTCATAAACCAGGGAAAGTGCAAACAATATTAATATCTATATTCTTTGTAAAAATAACAAAAATAATGTTGTTTTTATAAGTAAAACAAAATATGACTGATTGATTAATGTATTTGGGATGTTACAAAAGAAAAAAATGTTTAATTAAAGTTTACTAAAATGAATCTGAAATTCTGCAGTGGGTATTCAAAGGTTATTCTGATTACCTAAAGAAGAACGTGTAGTGAAAAATATATATATTTGTATAGTTCCTTATGATGTTAAAAAACTGTTGTAAAATTCGCCTGTTGTTTGTCTCTTTGCCTATATAATAATGAAAGAAAGTTACTAAAATATATTTTTGGATCGTTAGAAGAGATGCAATGAATACAAACGCATAAAAACAGTTTCAAATAATCAGAATTTTAGATAAATTTAAGGGAACAAAAATACACTTGCGGAGACATACATAATGAAATAATTATGAAATGCCAGTTTACATTACAACACATGTGTTTATACTATACATCACATAAGTAAAACGGAAAGTGTGATGAAACTAAGTTTGTCAAAAATTATAAAAGAAAATCTTTCGAGTGTTTTCGAGATACAAAAAATTAAAGAAACTGGTATTTCAAATTATTGTTTTTCAGCTCAGTTGCTTGTGCAATTCTCGTTTACGACTCCTAGAATAAGAACCCTAAGAAATTTTCCCAAAATTCGATTGGTTTTTACACATCAATACTTTAATTTAGATTATTTTTGTATGTATCAAATAAAAATTAGGGCTTTTAAGGAAAACAAATGCATATAATCAAAAGATTTTAAGATCAAGTATGCACCTTATATGTCTTAAATAAAAAAGTTCTGAAAGTGAATGTCCTTTAAATTGAATGGGGTTTTTAATAAATGTAATTAGAATGTAAGAGTTTCCTTGCAAATTTATTAAAGGTTGAGAATGAAAATAAGTAAAAATAGTGTACGAAAAAAAGTTATGAATTTACATTGTTGGATTCGGGGATTTTGTTCCTGGATATTTTTTTGATCTGATAACGATTAATATGTCTGGCAACTCCGGTTAATGCAGTCAAATAAATAAAGAATTTTAACTAAACTATTTTGTTCTACCTTTTTCTTATTGGTGATTTTTTGATTTGTTGGGGTTAACAAAAAAAGGTATATGGCAAGCCTGGTATATGGAAAACAAAAGCATACTTTATAAATTAGCTTAACAATTTTTCGAGGGCTTCTCGCATTTGCACTTATAACCAGTGTTGCCAGGTTTGCAAAGCATAAAAACGACAAACTTTCTAGAAAAAATCGTCAAAATCGTCATCATATTTTGAAAAATCGTCAAAATAAAATATATTTGTTAGAAGAGGGATAAAGTTTTAATAAAAAATAAAATACAATAATGTTATTCATATTTCAAATGTTAACGTGTTATCGTTGTAATATAACACGATTTTTGACACTTCTCTTTGGTTTAAACTTCGAAAATCATTATATTTTACAACGATATTCATATTTATAAAATGTTGAAACAGTGTGCCCCAGTAGGCTAGTTGGTATCGTGCTGGCTTATCAGTGCGGGGGTCGTGGGTTCGATTCCCACCAGAGGCACTGATCTGTTTTCGCTACAACGCGCCGAAGGCCATAGTAGCTAGTGCTCGGTTAGGGTAATAGTATATAACTTGCAATTATATGATTACTAATTAATAAAATAACAAAAATATAATGTTGAAAGATCAAATAAATACAACTTTAAATCAAACAAATTTTACCACTTGAACTGTTAATCACTTATATATGCATAATTCTGTGAACAACATTTCAGTGGCACAACTTTTTAAATATTAAATTCTTTCACAAAATTTGGAAATTCTTTAACAATAAGTCTGTTCGATTACTTTTCCTGTAAAGTTCAGTAAAAACTACTCAGTAACAAAATTACAAATAGTAAGACAAATTTACAAAAAAGTAAACGAACAGAAAATTTGTAGGAATTATTAAATTAGATAAAATAGCTTGTTTTAAATATTAAAAAAAAAATCAACTGGTCATTATGGAAAAGGAAAAAGTTAATTGAAATTATCGACCAAAAATAATTTAAATGTTTTTTAACTTCTTCCATAGTTAATTATTTAATAATTTTCACTTTCAATCCATAAACAATTAAAATTTAATTTTTGTTTACTAAAAATACAAGCATATTTTTTTATTTTTTAGTCATATGTTTTTTTCATCTTACAAATTCTTTCTGGCAAAAATGTATCCAGTAAAAACTTGTAAGTTCTTTGGCATCAAACTGTCACTTTACTCTCTCTTTTTACCAGTTTTTACTGCGTATTTTTCTAAACGAACACCTTCCAGTAAAAACTTGTACAAATTTTTGTGTTATCGAACAAACTTAATGTTATATTTTTTAATTATTAAATTTTGGCACTTTATTTATATTATTAGGCCTGTTTTTTAAGCACCGGATTTATTTTTGGATGTATTTTGTTTCATTTAAAGTTGTATATATATCATCTTTCAACATGAAATATATTCGGGCTAGAGATCTGTTTGTTTCGCAAAAAAAGTCCATGCCTTGTGTTTTAACATGAAAATTTTTTTATTTTTATTTAAATCTAACTCCAATTAAATTTTATAAAAATTTAAAGAAATGTTCTAAACATATAAACACAGAAACTAAATTAAGCTAAACCCGTAATGAATTTATAAAAAAATAAATGCGGTTTGGATTAAGTTTTATTCAATTCTAGGATTTGCATTTTTGCAAAATTGTATTTCACATCATATTAGCATATAAAAGCTAGCTATCGATCAAAAAACAATGTTTTTGCTTTCCATTTTTAACGAAATAATATAAATTTAATAATCGAGCCGGCGATTTTATGAGAATGATAAATAAGTAGATCTTGCTGACATATTAAATTATTGTCAAAAAATCGTCATTTTGGAAGCAAAAGTCGTCAAATAGTCATTTAGTTATTTTGGGTATTAAATATCATCAAAATGACGACAAATCGTCAAACCTGGCAACTCTGCATGCGATTGCTACTAATTCATACGTACATACATATATATATATAGTCCCGTCGTTCCTATAAGGAGCATAGGGCCGTACATACATACTGTATTACAAAACAAAACAAAAAAACAACAACAATATTTTGTGGGTTTTTTTTTGTTTTTAAGTGTTGATCATGACCATGGATGGTAACCGATTCTATGTGGTTATTGGTCGTAGTAACGCTATTTTCTTTTATTTCGGTAACGGTATTTTAGGGGAAACTATACTTCAGTTATTTCGGTAACGGGATTTTAGCGTTAACGGTATTTTAGCGTTAACGGTATTTTATTTATTTCGCTAACGGTATTTTAGCGGTAACGATATTTTAGATATTTCGGTAACATTATTTTAGGGAAAAAGATTTTTCAATTATTTTGCTAACGGCATTTTAAGGATAACGTTATTTTAATTATTCAGGTAATGTTAATGCACACCACAATTTTTAACCGCATTATGCCCGACTTTAAAAGACTGTCTAGTTTATGATCACACTTTGGGAAAATATATCTATTTACAGAAGTTTTTTTGTTCAGATCTTGTTAGATTATTTCGGTAACGGTATTTTAAGGTAACGGTATTTTACGGATAACGGTATTTCAAGAATATCGGTAACGGTATTTAAGCGATAACGATAGTCAGTTGAAAGGTGTTAGAATCGGGGACGGTAATTCAGCGATATTGACAGCCAGCCCTGCTTGCGTATATTCTTGTGTATCAGCATTGAATGTGCGTATGTATGTATGTATGATGAAATAAAAAAAAAAAATTTTAGAGGTCTTCCCACATTTTCACTCATAACTTTTGAACGCGTTAACCGATTTTGATCATTTTAACTAAAAAACTGCTCATGATATCAACAAACAATTTGACTGAAAATTAGCAGTACCTCTTCTGTATTGGAGGAGTATTTTGTGTTTCCACAGACAGACGGACGGACAGACGGACAGACGGACAGACGGACATGGCTATATCGACTTCTCTATCCATGCTGATCAAGAATATATATAGTTTATGGGGTCCCAGAATTTTTTTAAAAGAATTACAAACATTTGACAAAGTGAATATACCCTCCTGCACTATGGGATGGAGGGTATAATAATTTTTTAAGGTGAAGTACATATTTTTCAAAATCCGGGGTTTAACCGGTGTATTTAAAAAAACTGGTTTTTTAAAATTTTCTAAAAATATATGTTGATTATAATTTATTCCACTATGCTGTTGCCAAATTAATATGTGGAGCTCTTACGAAATTCAAAGTTATGGATACAAATCTATAAAAAGTTACTAAATATAGTAGAAAAAAAGATTTGCATAAAGAAATAATGTATTGAAAAAAATAAAATAACAATTTTGCAAAAGTAGTTGAGCATAATTGTCCATATCTTTTTAACAGTTTTAGCTACAAGAGTCCCTCATTTTAAAGGTACTTAAATTGCGGTTTTACTGATTCACAGACATAATTCACTTCTGGACGTCAAAATTAATTTTTTTTTTAAATCCGTGGTTTAAACCGATGTATTTCAAAAAACTGGTTTTCTAAAATTTTGAAAAAAATATATGTCTAGTATTCTTCTATACCGTCGCCAAATCCATATGTGGTACTCCTACATCTTTCTGAATTAACGGCGTTTTAGTTAAATTTTTTCAAATTATTATTCATAATTCTAAACATCTCCAAGTAGGGATTTGGGAGCGCATAGGAATTTAATTTAATTAAAAAAATATATATTAAGTATTCTTCTATACCGTCGCCAAATCCATATGTGGTACTCCTGCATCTTTCTGAATTATCGGCATTTTAGTTAAGTTTTTTAACATTTTTATTCATAATTCTTAACATCTCCAAGTAGGGATTTGGGAGTGCATAGGGATTTAATTTTTATTTAACATATATTTTTGACAAAATTTTAAAAAACCAGTTTTTTGAAAACAATGCATTTTGCGTGAAAAAGTGAATAATATGTGTGCACTTGTAAAACCACAAGTTCAGTAACTTTAAAACGAGGTATCAATGGGTCTCGTAGCTTAAGCTTAAGAAATATGGAATATTATGTACCAATACTTATTGAAAAGTTTTCAAAAATTTTTCATATTTTGAAACGCGTTATTTTAAGATCTACTTGTATTAGCTGTCCAAAAGTTGGACGAAGTTACAGTTAAATGATGTACACCAATTTTAGTTGCAATCAGAGCTGGTGGTTTAAATTGAGTGGTTGATTTTATATGTTTGCAGTCAACAGTATTAAAATTCTCTATATTATCCCTGTCATATACATAAAACAACATAAATCCCGTTATCTGTTCATCGTAACCATTCATTTTAAGAAAATCTGTACAATTTATGTACCAATCAAAGTTCCAATATTCGGATATCTCTAATCTGGGATAGCATTTTCAAGACGATCGGGATAGAATTTTCAAGACAAATACCTGTGTAGTCAATCTGGCATGTAATAAAACCCGGTCGAGTTTGATTCCAATCGATTTGGTTAAAAATTAAAATTGTAAAAGTAAATGAAGAGGAGTTTAGTAAAAAAGTATACCCTGCAATATAAGCAGACAATTAAAAATTTTAAAATTCTATCTAAACTGTTTTGTTTGGCCTGAATGCAAGGAAATCTAATCCGCGAACTTGATGTGAAATCTTATTGTTCATTTCTCACAAGAACAAATAATTTCTAAACTACGATGTGTTTTTTACAAGTTCATGTTGTCAGACAGAGAAGAACCGTTCATTTGAAAAAATAATACCCCCCTTTTTTTTCTTAAATTTGAAACAAACCTCTCTTTCTCTTACCTGGTGATAAAATATTATTTTCGTCCACCTTTAATTGTAGCTCATCACTGCTCTTACTTTCATTGCTACTAGACAAAGTAATACTCTCTTCTGCGCTTTTAAGCTTTTCTTTCTGGTCATCACGATATTTACCATTATCGCTACCATTACTGCTGCTATTACCCTCATCAGGAGTCGAATTATTACGAAGAGCATCACCCCTTTGTAGCATTATGGATCTCTTTTGAGCCAAAGAACTCTCCATGCTAGTTGTTAATTCTGGTGATATACTATCATCTGGTTGATTCATATCAGCTAACTTTTGACGATAATGTTTTCTGTAGACTTTTTGAATTCTTTTAGCTGCTGCCTCTTGTACCAAATGCTCCAAGGATTCACTTATCGCTGCGTTGCCAAAAGATGCTTTGCTGGTTTCATCTTGAGGCAAAGATTTATAATCACTAGTCAGACTAGTGCGGCCCAAACGTTTTCGGGTTAAATAACCTCTAGCTCCAGCTTGTAGTTTAGTAACAGCCGATACTATGGTGGATTCAGTTTCAGTTGAAGTGTCTCCGTTATCTAGCAAAGCCGTGCTTACGTTGAAATCGTCGTATTTTGGAGACTTTACATCTATGCTAGTATTGCTGGTATTATTTAAAGTTTTATCAAAATAATCTGAATCAGCTTCTGACAAGGAATAAGCCATCATTTTACGGCGTATATTTTCCGATGTATCATCATCCAAACACAAACTACCACTGTTTAGTTCATAGTCTGGTGGTTCAATGTATTTGATGGACTCATCAATTGTAACATTTTTTAAAAGTGCTTTTGCATCCACGTCACCCGCTATTGTGTGAACACGTTTGAGTGAGCCCTTAGCCGGAAAATTAGTATCGAAATCGATGTTTTCAAAGAAATTCAAGGTTCCTTCATTATCTCCACAAATAACGACATCTACATCACTTTGAGCTGAACTCTCGCGCGTTTCTTCTCTTTGCAATTTATTGACGACAATTCCTTCTTCATCTGTATCTAAATTGTCTATTGGTCCTACCAAAGGTTCATCAAAATTGTACTCTTTAGGATTATCCAAACTTGATATTTTTGTGGTAGAATCACGTCGCTGTTGCATCTTTTCTATGGCCATTTCCGGTCCTTGTAGTTTGACCGTTTTCGTACTTAAACTATCTTCAGTATCATTGTCAATATCTGACGATGTTGAGACGTCTTCATCTCCAATGGCTTCATCTTTAGAATCGGTTGTTATCAGTGATTTCGATACCGTTCTTTTGATACACGGCTCTTCTAGCTTTTCATAGGGAATTGTTGAATCGTTAAATGCATTTTGCGAATCTACAAACTCTGTTAGGATTTTAGTTATTTCATAAACATCGGGTGTTTTAAATTCGATTTCTTGAAACGATGGGTTGAGTTGATTAACACTTTCAGAATATTGACGTTCAGAATTTATAAATTGACCAATTAGATTGTTATATTCTATAGCTTTTCCCTTTTTGTTAGATGCAAGATTCTCTTGATGAAGTGCAACTAAAGGTTCGTCATTGTTATCTGAGAGTGGTGAAACATTCTGAGCTTCTGCAAAATAAAAACGGAATGATTAGTGGTGAACAAAAAATGGTCGCTAAAAGTTTTTAAGCATTTTTTGGGAAGTTATTGCGATTAAATCCGAGTTATTTGCATATAAACCCATAACCTTGCTAGATTTGCAAGATGAAACCATAATTTGCCTGGACTTGATATATTTCGAAGGGAATTCCGATATACACAGTGGAGCGAGCACATTGCAATTATAAACGATACTGGTTGATCGAATTTATACAAAATTTTGCACACACGTAGGTGTCACCTAGACGAGCTAATGTTCCAAAGATTGGCTTAATTGCATTAACCCTCAAACCGGCTAAATCTTTTTTGCAATGAAATTTATACCAGTTGTACGGCACGAAAAATAAACAATGTGTTCTTCCACCAAAATTTTTTTCGTGGTCTTTTTTGGCCGATGTGGGCCAAAATAGATTCAGAACGATTTTCTCAAAAACTAATCCATAAAAATTAATAACTTCTGGTATAAATTATTCCACTTACCAAGATATAACTACATTCCAAAAATTATATGGCGATTTTCGTTTTTCGAAAAGCGCGAAATTGTGCGAAAACGTACTTAAACATCAACATAAATTGATTTAAACTTTCTGTCAAATTTCATAAAAATACGTTTTCAAGTTAAGGCGATGTCCTGCACAGGTATTTTTTTGGAATTCTGTATGTCCTTGGACCACAGTTAGACATTTCTTTAAAGCTAAAGCTTTCATCTTAGTTTGTGTTAAGTATCAACTGTTTATAGTCAACATAAACATGCTTTCAAAATTTTTGAAAATTGCGTTTATTTCAAAATATTTATTTTTTGAAACTTTACGAAATTTTTGCATTAACTCTTTCTCGCTTCTAAACCGTGCCATGCACACACAAAATTACTTCACAAAATATTTTGTAATTTTTATTTTCTATCAAAATAGCTTAAATTCTTACTACAAAAAACTAATTTGGTGCACTTTTGGGGGAATATAAAATATCCCGCCTAGTGGCATGCTTCCCGGTTATAGGACTAAGAGGAGCTGATTTAGAGTGGAGCGTTTGAGCAACATGTAGTTTAAAATATCTCCAGTTATTTATATTTTGTGCACTTAGAATATTATGTAGGCAAAGACCACTAAATTTATAGTTAAAAACAAATAAAATTTCACTTGAAAAAAGAACGACTTACATTTCATTAAATTCAACTAACATTGTCATTGAACTACAAATGTAGTAAAAATGAAAAAATTCACAATCGTACATTTGTTTAATTTTTTTAAATAAAAACAAAAAAACTGAAAAATTAATTGAAATTTATAATACAGTCATTTGATGTGGTCCGTTTTTTTTTTTTAAATGAACTACAAATGTAGTCAAAAATTAAATATCTTCTATAAATTCCTGCTTTTTCACTTAAAAATAAAGATAAAGAAGTTCACTGAGTGTAAGTTTTTGATGATTGTTACATCTTTTGAATCTGCAAGTAAATCACTACATAAAATATTACAAAACAATCTGAAATATTTTTAACAATTTACTGAATGGTGTTACCAATAATTTGCACCTATGTGTCACCTTCTGTATGCAACTAATTCCCGATTACTGAATGTACAGTTCAAATTTAACAAAAAGTTAAATTCAAAATTTATATGGGAAACAACAACAAATGTGTCATTTAAAGTCTCAGTTAGTAGATAACTGGACATTGTGAAAGTGAGGCTAAATTGTATTATTTAATAGTAAACATTTGCGAAGTAACGATTCATTGGGAAATAAATGAATTTTATGGCAAAAAACTAAAATTTTTCATTCGTCTGTAATCTCGAAAAGTTTAACGGTTTTTTTTGTGTTGTGAGAAGTAATAAAAGTCGAAAAAAGTTAATAATCATAAAGTTTAGAATGTATTTTTACACTCAGAAAAATAAAGTGCCAACCAAATTGAATAGTGTAATAGCAACAACTTATAAATTAAGTTAGAACAACGATATTTACATAAAATTTCTGATTATTTTGGGTGTTACAACTAAAATTCAGTTGAATTAACCGAACTTTGTTGTGAAAACTAATGTTCAGTTGTAGCAACCGACTGAAAATCGTATTAAACAAATTTAAGTCGTAGTGACCGAATTTCAGTTGGTAAATTTTTCTCTGTGTGTAATTTTAAAAATATATACATTTGTTTTAAAATTCACGAAATATTTATTTTTTTTTAATTTCGATTCGTTACAGAAATGTAACAAAGTGGTATAAAGTAACAAATTGTAAGTAACAAATATCATATACATCAGAAAAGTATAAAGTTTCTTTGTTTTTCGGATATCATCACTTTTTAAAATCGTTTTGGACCAATAAAAAAACGGTGTTATTATTTTTGAAAAATTCCAACTCCTTCCTCATGTGAGCGGCGGCCAAAAACGCTGATTTAGGGTCCCTTTTCCTACAGAGCAATTTAAATTCACCTTTCGATTCTATACGAAGCATTATTTTAAAAAACTTTTTCCCCGTTTTTTAAGTGCACCATTTCGAAAATAGAGTGGTCGGAAAAAATTAAATTTTTTCAAAAAACTTGATAAGTATGGTTTTATTACACACAATCAAAAGCATTTTTAGAGAGAAATGGTGCAAAAATTTTCATTTTATTTTAACCCAGTTAAAAGTTATTAAGTTTTCAAAATTATGTCTACTAAAATGATATATTTTATTGAATCGAAAATGTTTGGTGTATTTCGCTTAGCTCAAAATATGAAATACTTTTTCATTGTGTGTGCTAAAAAGAGATTTTTATTCTTTTTTTTACAAAATTTATACCTTAATAACTTTTTAGCGGTTCGCGATATGTGAAACATTTTTTACCATTATTCTCAGTTGGTGATATATTTTTATTGTGTGTGATTAAACAATTTATTTTTAAAAGCTTTTTGAAAAACAGAGTGACATAGAATCGAATGTCAGGTACGAATTTAATTTAAATTATTTTTTTTGCTCTGTAGTAAAAGGGACCCTTAATTAGCTTTTTTGGTCAAAGTACGCACGCATGTGGAAGGAGTTGAAATAAAAAAAATCCATTTTTATTGATGCAAAACCCGTAAAAAAGAAATGATATCCCAAAATAAAATTTTTGTGACGAACTGTTATATATGTACATACGTAGTATTTTTTTTACTAGTTGGTGATAAGTGTAACAATAATATTTATAAATCTATTTCGTTTAATGAAGTTTTTAGTATTAGCGTCCAGATGGTTAAGAACAGAGTAAGAGATGTGAATTTTCAGGAAATAAAGGATCACGTTTCAGCAAATATAAAAATGTAGCGTTACACTATGCTTAATTTTAAATAATAACACAGCCACAAAGTTTTCTAATCCTAAGGGATGGGAAAATTCGTTCTTAGTGATTAACTTTTCAGTTATATTTCTTGCGACTTTTTTCAGCTACCGATTATGTACAAGTAATTTTGTTAACTGAGCGGCAGTTAGGGATATTTCACCTGAGACTCAGTTAAATTTTAGTTACCAGTAACTGTGAATTTTTTCGGTGTAGTAATGTTGAACCTATTTTGAAACAGAGGTAGTACTATTTTTGTAAATTTTTTTAAATTTGTTTAATCAAATCTCGCACTGAAAATGTTATGGTTTCTCTTTAGGGTTTGTATGGAAACTTATAATAAATTTAGGAATAGTGTAAATAAATAAAAAAATAAAAAATTACATACCCTTCAATGATTTCTCATCATTAGCCACTTGCTCGGCGGTATCTTCTTTGGGAACATCTGAATTTCCTTGATCCTTTTGCATCAGTTGCATTGCTTTTATACCTGTACCTACTACTGAAACTATTTCCCCAGAAAAGTTAGTTTGTTTATCATTATTCAAGACAACATTATTAATACGACTAGATACTGGTGCTGTTGGACTTCTACTAAGGTTGTTTGCATCACTTTTTTCCAAATTACTACTTGAGTCAACTAAATAATGTGAATTGTCCTTTAACTCAACATAAGCTTCGGTCTCGTCGAAAGAAATCTGTGACGATGTTCTGGACAATGATTCCTTTGCTATTATAGGTTCATCGCCTACAAACCAATTTGATTTTGTGCTTATTGCTGCATTTGTTGCATCATTAATTGAATTTGATTTAGGTTTTCGTTCAATAAACTTTCTGAGAGCTTTTTGTAAAATTCTAGCGGCTCTTTCTTCACATAACTGACTAGAATTCATGCTATCTAAAGTGGAGGAAGGGGAAGAAGAAATTAGATCATCTTCTGTGGGAGCAGTTGGTTCAAAATATATAGCTTCATTATTTAGGTAACTTAATGTACTTGTTTCATTCTTGTTGGCTAAATATGATCTAAAAGCTTTTTGTATAATTGCAGCCGCCAATTCTTTTGATGATCCGGTTGATCTCAAGCTTTTCGAGTTATTTTCCATATCTTCAACATATTCATTATTTATACTAGTTTGATTCCGAGTAAACTTATCGTTAATAATTTCTACAATAACACTATTTTGTTCTTTAGAATCGTAATTATCAATAGTCTCCACATTTTTATTATTTGGGTTTTCAATATTTTCTTGAGACTTATGATTTTCTGTTAATTTATTGATAACAATATTATTTTCAACATTCTCCTGATTGAAATGTTCAGTATTGTTCTCTACATATTTATTCATTTTCTCTTTAGTTTCATCTGTCAGATTGTAATCAATATTTAGATTTTCCAAATCTATGTTAAAGTTGTCGTTACTTTCAACATTGGTATTCTTATAAATCTTTATATTTTCATATTCATCTTTCGCTGTTAAGCTTTCTAAACCTTGTGCTATATTTTCGCTATTAAGTTTGGGATGATTAAACTTTTCACTAGCACTGTCAATATTTTCGTTAGAATTTTCATCCGTTTTATTTAATGTTATATTATCGGCTATATTTCCAATATTGACATTATCAGGAATGACATTTTTAAGACTTCATTTAAAATTTCTTTAGTTTCAACTATAAGATTATTATTGATGTTTAGATTTTCCAAATTATCATTCGTATTCAAATTTTCAAATTCTTTAGATAATTTTTCGCTATTTAGTTCGTTCTGATTGAACTTCTCAACAATAACGTCCGTACTTTCATTAACTTCGCCATTTATTTTATTTAGTAGTATGTTACTATTGTTTGGATTTTCCTCTTCAATATTTTTCGCGGTCAAGCGATTTTTTGTCAAATTATCGGGTATAATTTCAGCTTTAAGGTTATTATGATTGTAATTTTTGATATCCTCAATTTTTTCTATATCATAATCGCTGCTTTCACCATTGGGATCATTATAAGTCTCTAATTGTTTTAATTCTTCATCCGCTCTCAAGGTGTTAAATCCTTTGCAATATTTCCGCTATTTAGTACGGGTTGATTAAACTTTTCAATAACAACGTCTGCACTTTCGTTAGAATCTTCTTTCAAGAGTATGGTGCTATTGTTTGAATTTGGAAATTCATCATCATTTGTAGAGCTATTGTAAGTTTCAACTGTGACGTTCTTATTAATGTTAAGATTTTCTAATTTATCCTTTTCTCTCAAATTTTGAATATCATTTTCTCTTCGATTGAACTTCTCAATAATAACATCCGAACTATCATTAGAATCTTTATGCAGTTCACTCAGGAGTATTTTACTATTGTTTAAATTTTCAAATTTATCATTATTTATGGAAATTAACTCCTCAGCTTCGTATGGTAAAAATTCGTTTGGATTAATCTCATCTTTACCTGTTAGAACTGATTTGGCCAAAGATTTGTTAATATATGGTTCCTCTAGCTTTTCGCGAGAAAGCACCATGGAATCACTTTTTTCTTTTGTGAGTCTACAAATTCATCAATTACTCTGGTAATTTTGTTTATATCGGGAGTTTGAAATTCAATTGCTCTTAGCAATTGATTCGCTTGGTCGTGTTGATTCACCACATCTGAATATTGACGTTCAGAGTTAATAAATTCACCTATTAGATTATTATATTCCAAGATTTGTTCATTCGTAATGGATGTTAAATTTTGTTTATGACCAACAGTTATTGGGTCTTCATGAATTTCTGAGGTTATTGTTTCATTTTGTGAGGAGTTATCAGTAAAATTTTCATTTATGCGGTCTACTTTACTAAAATTTTCAATTATTTTTGTAGTTTCAACTATAGAGCTTTCTTTTGGTTGAATTAAAAGATTATCATTATCTTTAATATTTTCTAATTTTTCTTTTTGATAATTTGTACTATGCAGGTTATCTTGATTCAAATTTTCAATAACAATGTCCATATTGTCGGTAGAGTTTTGCTCAGGTTTAGTTAAGAGATCACGATTGGGATGTTTCCATTTCGTAATTTTCCTGTTTCTTATCAATTTGAGTCATATCCTTTTTCACGTTTTCAATATCTTCCTGAGATTTTTTATTTAAATCTTCACTCGAAATATCTTCATTTTTAGATTTCGATTTATGATCCAAGTATTGTCGAAAAGCTTTTTGTATAACAATAGCAGCAGCTGTGTTTTGAGATTGATCAGGAGTTTGTTTGAATTCGGTAGGAATTGCTTCAAAATCCTTATGGCTTTTAGTAGTTTCATCCGAAAATGCATCGTCTTTAGCTTGAATACGTGCCGAAACAGCATTAGATGCATCGGAATCTTTTATAGAACCGACTTTGTCTTTCCCGTCTTTATTATTTTCATGATTATCAAGGTTTATGTTTAACATTTTATTTAAATTTTTCTCTTGTTTTCGCAATTGATAAGACCGAAAAGCTTTTTGAATTGTATAGACAGCCATAATTAATGTTTTCTGGGCATAATTAATTTCATTATAATATTCATTGTTTTTATCTGTTATGGGAAAATCTTCCCCAAAATCTTCTTCGGCTGTATTGTCTGCTTTACTATCAATAGATTGTGGTTTCTTTTTTAATTGTACTTTATGTTCAAAATACTGTCGAAATGCTTTTTGTATAACAATTGCAGCTTTATCGTTTTGAGATTGTTCCGATATTGGTCCAGATTTATGAGAAATCCTGTCTTCCTGATTTTTATGCAATAAATAATTTCTAAAAGCTCTTTGAATTGTGCAGACAGCCAGTATAAATGTTTTTCTGGCATTAATTATTTCATCCGAATAATCATTGTCTTCGGGTGATATCTCTCTTTTTCTTATAATATACTTACGATAGCATCTTTGTATTTTCTCTGCAGCTGTTTCTTTTAAATCTTCAAAATACGGATCATCATTTGGAGGAGATGGTGCCGTTTTTACAAGTTTCTCATAATTGTCATTTTTTAATTCAACTTCTTGTGATATGTCTACTTCATTCGAATATTCATATATACCTCCTTCAGTTTTATGTTTGCTATCCCCTTTGTCAATGGTCTTGTCTATATTATAGTTTTCATCGTCTAAAAATTCATCGGAAACAAATGAATTGTCTTCTTTAGATCCAGTCGTCCAACTAGTATTTGTGCTATCGCTGATTTTTTCCAAATTATTCAAATAATCCTCATCGCTAGGCTGCAATTGATCTGCACAAAGAATTTTAGAATCAGGTCTTGGCGTTTCTGATTCACTCAATTCGATAATTGTATGTAACATCGATTCGGGTGTTTCTGAAAATTCACTACATTCCAGTATATTCTCATCAGTTTCATCGGATTTTGTTGGTGATTGGTTTCAGAGGTTAAACGTATAATAATTGGAGTATATTCAATTATATCAATATCGTTGTTATCCTCATTCTCATCGGAATTTTGTTCAGAATCGTGTTCAGTTTTTAAACGTAGAATTTCATCGATGGTATATGTTATTTCCATATCTATATCATGGGTTTCATCATATTCAAATTCATTTAATTCTTTAAATAATTTTGTTGGAGTTTCTGAATTTAACAAAGGTTCTTCAACATTTGCACAATTTTCTAAATTAATTTTCTTTGCATTATCAATTTTGTTTTCTTTAGAAATAGCTTCTTGTTCTTCATCACTAGAGAAATCCGCGTGAGTATTTTTTGCCAGAGATGATTTCACAGCGTATTTGGAATCCGTAGATTTGTCAAAGGGTACGGTAAAAGAAGTTGGTTCTTTACAGGTTTTACGTTTTGCCAGTAAGTTTTCTTTGTCTGTTGTACGTGTTACACCAAGAAAATATCTTGGAATCCGTTCAAAAGTTTTAATAGAAGAATTTGTGCCGTCATCAGTAGCATTTGCATTGTCAATGATTTCTAAAATATTCTGGTTATTGCCATTTTCTGCAAGAATTGTCGACTCTTCATTGCTCTCCTTGAATGTTGCCGACTGAGGCAAATTTGAATTTTGGCTTTCATTTAAATTTTGCTTATCAATTATGATAAAAGCCTCTTCAACTAGTTTTGGATTGTTATCAATACCTAGATCCAAATCATTTGTTCGATCTTTATTATCTTTATTATCTTTCCCGATTTCCTCATCTTCCTTTAGTTTACTATTATTTATAAGTTTTCCATTTTCTCCAAATTCAATGTATTGACCAATTGGTGATTCATTATTCATTTGATGTTCTTTCCAAAATGATTTCAAATGAGTTTCAGCAAATCGTTGTCCAGAAAAACTTCCTATGAGACCTTCGTTATAATTTCTACTTCTACCAATATTTAAATTTTGATTGCCAATAATATTTTCTGGGGATTTGTTGCCAATATTGTGTAATGTAGTTTCCTAGTCAAATAAAAATGTGGTGGTTTAGATAAGTTCAAAAAAGTAATACCTTACCAAAATTTACTTGATCGTTTATACTTTTACTGTTGACTAGATCTGATCCTATATCAATGTTATCTGGAATAATGGTAATATTATTAGATAGTGATATCTTAAATTTTGGTTGATTTAAATCTACCTTGGACACTTGATTTGGAAGAACTTTCGTTGTTTGCGTTTGTGAGATTTTCATCTAAAATAGTAATTAAATATTATTTGAAATAACTGCTGAAATGTGAATGAAAAATGTTTAAAAAAGGGAATAATTCTTTTAAAAATATTAACTTCGACCATTAGATATTTGAAAAATAAATTATTATTTATACCATATATTTATATATATTGTATTACAGTAAGACCAGTTGTTATTAGGGTATTAAATCGGTTAACTGTTACTCGATGAATTTTAATAAAACAATTGTTCAAATAATTTAAAATGGCAGATTTCGAGCATGGAATAACTTGAACAATTTCAGTTCAAACTTATATATGACGTTAAAATAACACTGTACTAAAATACATTATAAAATTTGCCCTGCGACGATGTCTCAACATAAACGCAAAGTTGTCTACACTGAACGTAAAAACCATACGTCAATCTGGTAACGTTGTGAAATAGAGATTGAGGAGATTAGAAAAATAAACACAAAAATTTAAAAATCGAATATTTGTGTTTGTTAGTGTTGGTCACTTCTGAGTATAATATACAATAACAGAAAAGCTAATAGGAAAGAAAATTTAGCAGCATTACATTCGAGTCCATACTTGGGTGTGATCACTAAACGGTAATGACTTGGTATTGTTACGTTTGTAATGTAAGAAGAAGCGCAGGTTTGATTCTTACAGCCGCAAGTTGTTGAAAAATGTATCGTATAGAGACAATCTGACAATTATAAGACACAAATAACACAAGGCAACAATTTTGAAAAAATTTTAGGGGCTTTGAAAACCACTATACAATTTTGATGTATTGTGGTCCCAGTAGTACAAATATGGTTCAATTTTGAAATTCTATGGAGAGGTTTTTTTTTTTAAAAATTTTTAAGTAAAATTATAAATTTTTTTTAGACGTTTCTCCACATAATTAATGATAACTAAAACAAAATTAGTCCGATATTATTCAAATAAATTTAGAAAAAACTGAAATTTACATAGCCTTTAATCCGTTAATATATTGCGTTTCAATCGGCTCAGTAGTTTCGGAGTTATAATAAAAAATTGAGGGAAAAAATATTTTTTTTACGTGAAAATAGCAAATTTTTTTGTTTTAAAAAAATCATAAAAAATCGAAAACGGCAAAAATCGTTCAGATTTATTGCTTTATCGCAAAGCCACATGTAATAGGAACAAAATGAGATATCGATCATAAAAATCGATTGATTTTTTTCGAATTTATTCACAATTAAGTGAATTCGCTCATTTTCACCAAATTTTAGTTTTTTGTCTGATATACATAAAATTGAGTAGTTAATGTTCTTCTTTCGATTGATTGAATTTTGAAAACATTTTCCCCATGCTATGTACAAATTTTCACATCAAAAATGCATTACATAGTAACATTCGTGTATTTTTTGGCAAAACCCTACCTAGAATATACTGATTCTATTCTTCGGAAAGACATTTGTGTTGGATGAGCTTAAATGTAAATAAATAAATAAATTAAATAGTAGAAAATTTATATTTTATTATTCACATTTATTATAATAAATAAAACAAGAAAATAAATAAATAAATATGTATTATAAACTACAAACTCTGAAATTTTCTTTTAGTCGATTTTCTACTATTGTTGAATAACGAAGTGTTACTCTGAATACTCCAGCAAAAATCAGCCATCATGTGTGCATCCCAGCGACCCTGGTATCGTTCCTCCATTGTCCGGATATCTTGGTGGAATCGTTCGCCCTGTTCTTCACTCAAGTCTCCTAGATTTTCAGGAAAACGATCTAAGTGACTGTGCAGGTAGTGTACTTTGATGCTCATGTTGCATCCAAGATTCTGGAAGTGAGTTAACATCTCTTCAACGTGCGCAACGTAATCATCACCCTTGTTATTTCCTAAGAAATTTTGAATAACCCATACAAACGAATCCCATGCATTCTTCTCAATTTCTGACATTGAACTGCCAAATTCAGTATCGTTCACCAATTTGCGAATTTGTGGGCCATCAAATATGCCTGCTTTCAGCTTTTCCATACTTAGATTGGGAAACTTCCTTGAAATATACTGGAAACATTCACTATCTTTGTTAAGTGCTTTAACATATTGTTTCATCAGACCAAGTTTAATGTGAAGAGGGGGTAATATGATGCGATCTCGGGGCACTAGAGCCACATTTATAACATTTGGCGTACCTGGAACTAGTGTTTCCCTAGAAGGCCATTGTTTTCTCTTCCAATGTTCTGTTTTAGCTCTGCTGTCCCATAAACATATAAAACAAGGATATTTTGTAAAGCCGCTTTGTTGGCCTAAGAGGAAATTTACCATCTTAAGATCAACACAAATTACCCACTTATGTTCATCATACTTTATCTTCTTCATGACCAATGCAATTACAGAGTATTCTTCTTTTACTTTGGTTGAATGTGCGATCGGCAAGGAGTGAAATTTATTTCCATTATGCAAAAGGACACACTTCAAGCTGCGTTTTGATGAGTCGATAAATAAACGCCATTCGTTTGAATCATATCTCTGTAAGCCCATGGCAGTCATCAAACCAGAAATATCTGTGCAGTACACAAAGTCATCCTCTTCAGCAAAATAATGAAGTAAGTCTTTTTCTCGAGTACGGTAATACGAAACTTTAGTTTCTTTAGTTATGAGACCTGTTTCTTTCATCCGGGACGCAAGTAATTCAGAAGATCTTTTCGACAATCCAAGGTCTCTAATTACATCATTAAGCTGATCTTGATTCCATGGTCTCGGCGAGAAATGTTTGTGTGGGATGAACTCGTCATTTTCAGCTGTAGATGGTAGTGCTGGATCTGACATATCTGATTGGTAAGACATACTTGAGGTTGAGTGTCCTGGTGAAGATGAAAGCACATGACTACAGCTTGCACCCCGATCTTGAGCATATTCTATTTCTTGTGAATGTAGAACTGCAAGTGTAAACCCATCAGCAGACCTCGTGGGGTAAGACCATCGCATATGTTTTCCAAAACCGCTTTTTGTACTTAAACAAAAATAACACTCGGATGCGTGGTTCGCTGTTTCTCTCCATAGCATAGGCTTCAAAATTTCCAAGTGTCGTCTGTAAAATGAAAAAAAAAAATTGAAATCAGGAATATGAAGAATTCAAATTTTAATTAAGAAATATTGTAATTATAAAATATTCCAAATCTATTAATTTATACTTACTTTACGTTAGAAGACTTCATAGATAAATTCAATCGACATGGAATGCATATAGTACTCGGTGTCCAATGCTGGTTCAAATTGTGCGGATAGATATTATAGCAATCTTGATATGACTTTTGCAATGAAGTTAAGAAGCACTTCCGGTTTTTCCCGGTGATATATTGGCCGCACACATAACAAAATAAATCTGGATCGTTTTTACATAAAAATGTTCTGGCTTTCTGGCTCATTTTTATTAATATTTGAAAATTGTTTTTAACTTCTAAGCTGTATGACTCTAATTTTTGTGTAGGTATTAAATGATGTTTGCGTTATCGCAAACACTTCTTGAATGAAATAAAAAGGGTCAAGGAGATCTTATAAATACTGATACTATAATTTGGGATAACCTTTGTGTGGATACAGTTTGTGTGTGCTGCAAATTTTTTATTATTCCCAAGAATCCTAAAAAACATTAAGGACTTTTATGAAAAAAAAAAATCATCCGTTACAGGTAGCTAACGGAAAATAAGAGCACTTCAGCGTACACGCACATTTATGAGCGTTTTATTACTATCCTACCGCAATCGTAAAAATTAAACAATCTTTTGTTTATTACTTATTTTTTTTTTAATTATTAGAATCATAAAAATGTCATAGAGGTTTTTCCCAAAGGGGTTTTGCTAAAATGCGTGTCGTAAAATGCACCTGAGTTTTATGTTCTGCATTTTCATTATATAGTAGGTACAATTTTCTACAGTGCTTGTAAATATGCGATACCTTCAATTAATTGTAAATAAAAATGTAAAGCATGCATCGATTTTTATGATCCATATCTAGTTTAATTCGCATGATATGTAGCTTTACTACAAAAAATAAAAAGTAATATTTTTTGCAGATTTTTGTTTTTCAAATTTTTTTTTTTTTTAGCATTTTTTTTTTGCTAACAATTTGTTTCATAACTTTGAAACTATTGATCGCATTAAAAAAATTTGTACACGTTCTTTAAAGATATTGTAAACCTTAATTTTTGTAAATTTAATTTGACAAAATCGGACTAGTTGTTTTGAGTTATGACAACATAAGTGGAGAAATGTCTCAAAATATTGTCAATTTTACTTAAAAGATTTTTAAAAAAAAATTATCCATAGAATTGAAAAATTTTACCATTTTTGTACTTAGGCAGCCATGATGCATCAAATCTATATAGTGGTTAGTCAAGCCTTTTTTTGCTGTTGACCTGTGTAATAATACAATTTTAAATGGAAATCACTGATTTCGCCTGTCCATAAAAAGGCTGAAAATAGTCTAGTCTGATTTAAAAATTAATAGTGTTTATAATTTTTAGAGAAAAATGTTTGTTCTTCTTCTTAAAATCATCCTTTCTGAATTAAATTTGTCAAATGCATATTAATTAAAAATTAATTGCGACTGTCTATATGACGTTAAAATAACACTGTACATATGTTTTTAAATTTGTTTCAGTTTTTAGATATTTTTCTTATAATATATAAAATAATCTCTCCGTTACCATTAAATTTACATATTTTATATGTATATGTATTAGGGGTATAACTTTTTTAGTAAAAAAAAATAACATTACACCACGATATGGATAAAAAAATTTCCGCACAGAGAACAATTTCTTAAATATCACATTTTTAGCCCTTTCTTCAGATGTGTTTTAAATATCCTTGAACAATTACTGACATTAACCCCAATTAAAAGGCTTGTTTATAAAGACATCAAATCAAAACTATAACAAAGAAATTGCAAAAATTCTTAATATTCGACAAAAAATTAAAAATCGCTGCAATTTTAAAACGATTCGATTCTGTTTTTTTCAAAATTCGGATTAAAATTAGTTTATCATTCCCAGTTGGTATTACAGCCTGAATTTGGCCTTAGCCTCGTTCACATTTTTCTTCAATTCGGACGCGCTTAATTACATTAACTAACTAAAAATTTAAATATAATAATAAAAGTTAATAATAAAAATAATATCTAATATATATTATATATTATTACCCCAGAAGAAGTTGGCAAAAATTCGAATGAAACGTCGGATAAAAATAATGAAAACAAAAATGTTTATTTTCATTAGAAGCCCGCTTAGAATATATTTCTAAAGAATTAACAAGAAAAGTAATGAAAATATTGAGTAAGAAATCGTTACATTTAAAAATTTTATATTTTTAATGTTTAGTTATTGCAAAAAATCAAATTGAACAAAAATTTGCCTTCCAAATGTCGTGGCAAATGCCTTGAAATTTGAAATTGCCTTAAAATTTGGCTCAGAATCGTTTTCCGTTAGCCAAAATAAAAACTCAGTTTGAGCTGATGGATACTTTTAAGTATTTTTTTTTTAATGGACAGAACTTTTCTCCAATTTTAGTTTCTTTTAAATCGATTGAGTATCTACTTATTGATTAATTTAAGGTCAAAATTTAACTTTTTTTTACTTTTAGCATGAAAATATGGGTTTTAGTTTGTTAATCTTCCTTATTAACAAAAAAAAAAAAAAAAAAAAATGTTTATACATAAAACAGTTTAATAATAATTATAAATATTTTTGTAACAATTAGAAGTTTTTTTTAAATGTTTATTATTTTTTTTAATAATATTTATTATACTGTAAATATAATATTTTTTAAATTAAATAACTGAAAAAGTTTATTATAATTATTATTAATTTTATTCGAATATTGCTTGCAAATTTTCCGTACTCAGTTGTATATTATTTCTGTTCTGCAGTAGATTTTTAATTTTGGAAGTTTGGTAAAAGAATTTTAAGGTTGTATGGGTGGTGACACGCCCCATTTTATATGCTGCCCACATCACACAAAGTGCTTTAAAATAATACTATAAAATTTTGGTAAACAATGTGGCCACCAGGAGCCTAGTTAAAGTATTTTAAAATTAACTAAATCTAGGTAGTATTGGAGGTACCACGACCCCTTGTCTTATCCCTCCTATATTTGCCAAAGTTTACTTTAAGATGGTTTAGGGATTGTATAGGAAGTGCCCCACTCCCTGGTCTAATCCCGCCCATATTTGCTTCGTCGAGTATAGATGATAATTTAGCACTTGGTGTCAAAGCTAAGGCAGTTAATAGAAGCGAAGTTTGAACAATTTAAAATTTTGGGTTTTACGTGAAGTGCCACTTCCCCTAATCCTAAATCATTAATTTTTTTTTCGTTAAATTTAAAATGTTATTTCTATTTAATTTAAGGTTGTTTCTACTTCATTTTAAAATATGTAATTATTGTGTGTGTAGCATGTCAATTAAAAGTAGCATAAGCTGACTTACCTTGATTTTTAGCTTCTTCAGTGTTCAATTTTTCATTAGAAATATTTTCCGTATTCTCTGTGGAAATGAGTGGCGATCTTTGTTCCTCCATTTTGACTTTTTCTACCTTATTCAAATTCTCAACATCCAATATATTCTCCGTTATAATTTTTTCTTCAAGTGATCTTTTCATTCTATTTTGTTGAGATAATTCTTCATCCTGATCGTTGGTAGTTGTATCACTCGATTCTTGGTGAGAATGTTGTAATAAATTTAATTCATCAGAATTATCAGGAGTTTTTTCCAGAGCTTTATTTGAAGCTAAAAAATATATTAATTACTTTGTAAAGAAATTCATAAATTAAATTTACTCACTGTCATTTTTAAATAGTTCTTTTTCGGAATTGCTCTTTGTTAAAGATTCTTCATTAAACTCTTCCGCTTGATTAACATTTGTATTATCTACAACGTCAACTGCTTCATTATTGAAATTTTCGGTCATTGACTTTATTTCATCTTCTTTACTAGTACTTAGACCTACATTATTTTCGGTACGATCTTTATTTAAAATATTTTCTTCGTTTTCAGTTCTAAGTAATTGTAGACGCCCTGATAGAATTTTATGCATTTCTTCATCAATATCATTTTCTGAATTTTTATTCGCTTCATTGTTTGGTTCGGTATTCGCGATTATCGTACTTTCCTGTATTAATTTTGAGTAATTATTCGTTGCTTCATTTTCTTCTTCTCTCAATTTTACTGGATCTTGTAACAAAATTGAATTTGCAACCAATTTACTGTCAGTTTCAGTTTCAGTTTCAGTTTTGTTTTCTTCTTTATCTTTGACATCATTACCAGAACCATCAATTGCTGAACTTTGAATGCTTGTAAGAGGTGAACTAATATGTTCCAGTTTTGTCTCACCTTCTACAGCAATTTTGGTTGCTCCATTATTTGTTTCTGAGGGATCACTACTGATCATGTGTCCACTTTTATGATCTTTGTTTTCAGTTTTTTCAGAATCTTCAATTGTTAATTTATCTGATAAAACAATATTTTCAGTGTTATCGTTATTTATATAAGGTTCATTTTTATTTCTATTTAATAAATCGTTCTTAGGTAGATTCTCTATATTGTCTTTATTAGATTCCGCTTGCTCTTTATTGTCACGGTCGATTTCAGTTTTGTTTTCTATTTTATCTTTGACATCATTACCAGAATCATCAGTTGCAGATCTTTGTAAGCTTGTAAGATCTGAACTAATATGTTCCAGCTTTATCTCACTCTCTACATCAGTTTTAGGTGCACCATCATTTGTTTTCGAAGGATCACTACTGATCTTGTGTTTACTTTGATGATCTTTGTTTTCAATTTTTTCATTATTTTCAGAATCTTCAATTGCTAATTTGTCTGATGAAGTAATATTTTCAGTGTTATCGTTATTTGTATAAGGTTCGTTGTTATTTAATAAATCATTATTTTTTTGATTCCCTACATTGCCTTGATTAGAATCCGCTTTTTCTTTATTGTCAAGGTGAGTTTCAGTTTTGTTTTTTATTTTATCTTTGACATCATTACCAGAATCATCAGTTGCTGATTTTTGTAAGCTTGTAAGATCTGAATTAATATGTTCCAGTTTTATCTCACCCTCTACATCGGTTTTGGGTGCTCCATAAATGGCTTTCGAATGACCACTACTGATCTTGTGTTCACTTTGATGATCTCTGTTTTCAGTTTTCTCATTATTTTCAGAATCTTCCACTGTTAATTTTTGTGATGAAGTAATATTTTCAATGCTATCCTTATTTATGTCATGATTGTTTTTACTTTTATTTAATAAATCGTTTTTTTGTAGATTATCTACATTGTCTTTATTAGATTCCTCTTGCTCTTTACGGCCACTTTCGATTTCACTAGTGTTTTCTATTTTATCTTTGACATCATTACCAGCATCACCAATTGCTGAACTTTGAATGCTTGTACGATCTGAATTATTCTGATCTAGTTTTATCACATCATTTGTTCCATCATTTGTTTCCGAAGGATCACTGCTAATTTTGTGTTGACTTTTATGATTTTTGTTTTCAGCTTTTTCATTATATTCAGAATCTTCCACTGTTAATTTATCTGATGGAATAATATTTTCAGTACTATCCTTATTAATATCAGTTTTTGTATTCCTTTCATTTAATAAATCGTCCTTTTCGAAATTATCTGTATTGTCTTTTTCAGATTCCGCTTTCTCTTCAACTAATAAACTCGAATTCACCTCATTTTGATTATTCAAAACTAATTCTTCAATATCAATTACGTTGGCTTCTCCTTTATTAGTCTTGGTTAATTTATCACTATTACAATCTAATTCAGATATATTGTCATTATTTTCAATCTTACTATTATCTGGTTCTATTGATTCACTCTTTGACTCAGTTTGCCCTTTCAAGTCATTGAAAATAGATTTACTGCTATGTGTATCTAGTTCTTGACTTCCCAGAGAATCATCTGTTGGAGTATCATTTTAATTTGGTTATGTACACTGTGTAATATATTTTCGTTTCCATCAGGTTCTTTTTGACTGTCATTCGATAAATCTCGCTTTTGACGACCATCTATATTGTCTTCTTTATATTTATCTTGCTCCTGATCTATAATCATTTCACTTTGATTATCCAAAAAAGATTTTTCAGCATCTTTTTTGACTTCGGTGGATTCATCTTTATTTACTTTGGTTAAACTATCATTATTAAATTTAGAATCCGATATTTTGTCATTAATTTCAATATTTTTATTGTCTTGTTCTGATTCTTCGCTTTGCTTTTTCGATTCATTTCCAATAGATTTACTGCTAGGTGTGTCTAAAGTGTCACTTCCTTGAGAATCGTCTACTGTTAATTTATCTAATGGTATATCATTATTGAGTTCGTTATATGAACTCTGAGGACTTTTTTGATAGTCATCGGCTATCTTTTCACTGTCATTTGATATGCCATCCTTTTGTAGACTATTTGTATTATCTTGATTTGATTGCATTTGCTCAGTTACACCCAAATTTGGATTTACTTTAGATTCTTCACCATCTCTTTTGTCTACAGTGGGTTCATCTTGAACAATCGTGGTTAGTTTAGTTGGCTCTTTCGTTTCATTTATAGTTGATGCATTAATTGGTTTATCTAGTTTTTCACCTACTAAAACTGAGACTTCGTTATTATTATTCACAATCTTATTATCATATTGTTGTAAATCTTCACTCTTCAACTCAGTTTTCTCTTTCCATTCATTCACAATAGATGGATCGCTCTGTGTATCTTGTTCTTCGTCTCCATTTCCTAAAACTAAGACTTTATTATTATTATTTGCAATCTTATTATCATCTGTGTTGAGTTCTTGACCTGTTAATACTGTTTGTTCTGAGTGAGATATTTTTTCATTAATATTAATCCTATCATCTTGTTGTAACTCTATTTTCTTCATCTCAGTTTGATCAATGGATTCATTCACAATAGATTCATTGTTCCGTGTATCTGGTTTTTCACTTTCTATATCTGGGATTTTATCAGAATTATTCACAATAGATTTATTTAACTGCTGGATAGATCCTTGTGTTTCAAGTTTGACTCCATCTCTTTTTAAAACTGAGGTTTCATTCATGTCATTAATATTTTCAAATGGTTTATCGTGTTTATCAATAATATCTTCATTTGTTTCATTCATAATAGATTTATTTAATAGTTCCTGTTCCTGCATCTCTAGTTCACATTCTTGTAATGTATTTTCTTTAAATTCATTCGAAACTGATTCATCGTTCTGTGTATCTTGCTTTCCAATTCTTGATTCTGGATTGGATAGGTGTGTTTTAGATATTAAAATATTGTCTTGGTCTTCATTCTTTGCGAGTGCACTTGCACTCGATATTGTATCATTAGTAACATTATCCATATGTTGTTTGTTAGAGTTCTGAATTTCAAGTATTTCCTCTTGTTTAACTCCCTCAATTTCTAAAATATTGGCCGCAGTCAAATCATTCTCCATGGCTTTAGCATTTTGTGTATTATTTTCATCACTTTTATCTTTATTAGAATCATGGCTTCCAGATTGATTTAAATGTATGTTGGATTCTTGTGTTTCAAATTTTTGTTCTTGTGGAATTTCTACACTATTTAATACTGTATGCGACACATTGAGAGTAAGTTCATCGGTATGTTTTTCTGTATTTGGATCCACTTCATCTTCTGTCATATCCTTCCCAGTTAATACATCTTCGTTTTTATCTAATTCTGTTGAGGAATTCTTGTCTTGATAATCAGTATCCCCCCCGTTTTAGTTTACCAAGTTCATCTTGATCTTTAATTGTGAACTCCATATTATGCTTTGATTTTGCTTCAGTCTCAATAAATGAAGTCGTTTCCGTTTTTGGAGTATCATCATAATTTGGATTATCTATTGCTTGTTCTAGTATATCTTTTGCGTATTCTTTTGCTATTAAATTATGTTCTTTATTATTTAGATCTGATAATGATTTTTCACTTATGATTTCAGTTTTATTAACATCTTTTTGTGTCTCTCCAGTTTTAATGGCATCTTCAGCGGTTTCTTCGTTAATTTTCTTTTGCTGTTCGTCAGAATTTGTTGTTTCTTTTTCATCTGCAATATCGGTTTTAGATTCCTCATCAATGCTTTCATCGATTTCTTTCTTCCCGTGTGGAGGTTCGATTTTAATACTATAATTTTCCGGTTGATTTGTTATAAATTTATTTGTCTGCTCCTGTTCAGGATCAAGTTCATGATTTCTAATTTCATCATGATTTTCATTTGTTTCCTCAGAGTTTAGTTTATGCTTGTGTTTTCCAGTTTCGTTTATACTAGTTTCCTTATCCGTTGATATGTCCTCATGATGTTCAATCTCTGTTGCAGAACTTTCAGCTTCTCTTTTATTGCGATTTTGTGTGGTTTCGGAATTAGAATCATCATTAACAGGTTTAGGTTTGTTTTCTAACAAATTGTCACCAATTGTTTTATTAATGTCATCCGTTAATTCAGTCATAATATTTGCTTCATTATCTGGTTCTGCTAAAGATTCTTTGTGTTTAGTTTTTGCTAAATCTTTTTCAAATTCTTTATTATCAGTGTTTTCATTTGACTCAATATCGGCTGATTTCTGCGATAAATTTTGAAGTGATCTTGATTTTTCCTGTTTAATTTCAGTTTCTTCGTTAATATTTTTAAGAACATCAGCATCTTCATTTATGTTATGATCATTATTTTTGTTTACGTTAGAATTTTCGCTTCCTCGATCATCTGATGTTGGTAAGGATTTTTCATTGTCAGTTGTAGATTCATTTTCATTTGGAAGTTCAATTTTTTCTTCAGGTTCTTGGTCATTACTTTGGTTCTGTGTTTCACATTTTATTGAATTAAGATCTTCCTGTGTTATCGGGATATTATCAGTGGCCTCGGCAATCTTGTCCTCATTAGTTCTACTTTGCTTTGATTTATTTTCAAATTTAGCTGCTGCATTCTCTTCTCCATTATCTAATTTGTTATTGTTTATAAGCTCATTTCCATGTTCATCCTTTATCATTTTAGATTTCATTTCATTAAGTTCATCAAATGATTTAATATCATCGGTTTTTGATTCACCAACAGATGTATTTTTTTGTTCAATTCGTGTTGCAATATTTTCATCGACTTCTTTTCTTTCTGCCTTAGTTATAGTATCAAATATGTGTTCCTCCGATTCCTTTTCATGTTTGAATTCATTTCCCTTTTTAATAGTATCATTAGTGGAATTATTTTCCTTGTTATCCAATCCTGTCAAAGTGGATTGTTCTATAATTCCAGTGTTATTACGATTTTCAGTTGTTGTTTCATTGTCTTTCAGATTGTCTAGCTTTAATTCTTTTTCATTTTTATCAGGGGTCTTCTTCAAATCTTCAACAATTTTAATAAAATTTGCCTCATTTTTCAAGGATTTATCCTTTTCAAATGATTCTTTACCATGTTCATGGATTTCAGTTGAATTTTTTCGTTGAATCTCATCGCAGCATTGAATTATATCTTGATTTAATTTTATAATGGTTTTATGTGTCTCATCATCTAAGGTTTCATGTTCAGGAGACTCTAAAGTAACGTTGGAATTTTGATTAATTTTTTCCTCTTTTTCTTGGACTTCTGGGATTGTATCTTCCTTCAAAGATTTAGATTTATTTTCCAAACTTTTAGTCAAATCTTGGTTATTAAGTTTAGTATTTGTAAGAGATTCTTGAATTTCAAGTTCATCGCCCTTGTCTTGATCTTGTTTAATATTATTTACTTGTGGGTTTGGGTTATCTTCCTTAAATTGGTCGATTTCTGTAGATACCTTTCCAATAGAATCTAATTCTAAAGAGCTATCATCTAACACATTTCCTATATGTTGTTTGTATTCTATAGTTTTAATGTGATCATTATCAGGGTTTCCCAACTCCATGTAGATTGTATTGTTGTCATGTTCTTCTTTGGTAGATTTTTTTATTTTATTTTCTTTTACTTTTTCGTCTTCATCATTCCAATTTTTATGGTTTTCATTATTCTCTTTAAGATCGTCTTTTTGAAATCACTATTTAAAGAAGAACTCATGTTCGGATCAGCGTGTTTTCTTTCCCAAAGATTCAGTTTCTTCTGAAATATTGAAAAAAAAAAAACAAATTATAAACGTTCTAATCAATTTTTTTTTTTTTTTTTTTTTTTTAATCTGTAAATTAAGTATTTATATAAATTTAAGATGTTGATATTGTATTAGAACCATGGTTGGCAAACACTAACCCTGAAATACCATTAACGACTAAAAACTATTCAAAGAACTATCGTTAACCTTGGGGTCGAAGTAGCGAGTGCTACAGGGGTCCTTGAAGCGTACACACAGCAAATCTGTTGAAAATGCCACAGCCTATCAGGATTCCAAAGACCGTCCATGCGTGGTTTAGTATCACATCCTGCACGAGGTGTCCCTGCTATTTAACAGAACATGGCGGATCTAGAGCGGACACTCGATAAAAACCCGTAATCCCCGGTGTTATCTAACCGTGCCTATGGGATGAATAGCACTACGTTAGTGTGTTTTCGAACGGTGGCCTCCAGGGCATGGCGAACTCTGGTTGTATTTAGCCCCCTGGTAGCACAGGGCTCTGCTACTAGGCGTTCTTTTTAATCCCTTCTTATTTATTTATAGATGGATTTTAACAACCAAAAGTTTAATAATGAGCAAAAAAAGACCGATGCAGGTCTATCCTCAACTGGCCAACAGGTTTTATGCCTAAATGTCACTGAGGACGCTAATAAAATAGTCGAGCAAGAAAAGGACGTTCCCAGTCCAAACCTTGCTGAGCCTATGGATATGGTTATCGTGTCTCAGGATCATCAGGGTCCTACCACTGACATAGATATCCCTACGGACGAGGAGGATGAACTTTTATGTTCACAGCCTATTAGTACCGCGAATGAGGTTACGAAAGCTCCAGGTGATCAGTCGAAACCTGCGACTGAAAGAGTGAAGCTATGTGGTGCTGCTCGAAAACGCCTGAGGATGTACCTGGACGAGGGTATTGACCCAGAGGCAGCGCGGCGACTTTGTTTGCTATCAATGCGCGAAGCCCGAAAAGAGGTTAAAGAGCTCGCTGGTAAAAGAAAGAGGGTACGCTCAGATGGCTCAACGCCACCAGGGTCGAAACAACCTGCAAAACGGACCGCTGAGATTGCTGTGGATGGCACACCTCGCAAGGTTGAAGGCGGCACATTGCCAAAGCCAGCCTTGACGGTTCCAGCGAAGCAGCAAAAACAAATGGCGCCGTCTTATAAAGAAGCAGTCTCCACCGTAAAGATTGGTGTAATTCCGCCTGATTTTCCGGCGACTAGATGGACAGATGAACAGCTGCACTCCATTCAAAGAGCTGTCTTGTACAAGATCGCGGAGCTTAGAAAAGGGACAATAAAGCCCAGTTTCTCTAGTTGCTCCTATAAGCCAGGTTGGCTCAGTTTTGTATGCCGCGACAAAGACACAGCGCAGTGGCTGGAGACTCACGTCCCCACTCTGAAGCCATGGAGCGATGCTGTGTTGAAAGTAGTGGCGGAAGATGAAGTGCCGAAGGCCCAAGTGTTCGTGGGATACTTTCCCGAAAAGGAGGACACGTCCAGTGATTTACTTCTTGGACTAGTTGAGGGCCAGAACTGTGAACTTTCGGTTGGGTATTGGAAGGTACTGAATAGGGTCATAAAGGGTGGTATTGTTGAGCTAACCCTCTCCATTGACCCAATCTCAGCCGACCTACTCAAGCGAAAGAACTACAGAGTGAATTTTGGATATGGAACAGCGCTGGTAAGGCCTACACGTCAGCAACAAGAGGTCGGGCGTGACATACCCAATAGGGCAAATACAAATAATTCGGCAGCAACGACTAAATCCGACAACAGGGTCTCTAATGACCCTAATATGGATGATAAACCGGGCTGCTCGAAGGACCTTGTAAGGCCCAATTCATCTGAGCCTAAAGCTAAGAATATGGCCAATCAGCAGGCTCCCAACAGGCGGAAAAAGTGGGAGAGAAACTCGGCAGAGGAGGCGGTTCTGCTGAACTCCAACAGGGGCAGAAAGGTGGCAAAGCGTGCCGCCAAGCACGCTCGTAAATAATGGCTACCGGAAAAGGTAAGACACCGAAGCACTTAAAGTGCTTACAGGTGAACCTTCACCATGCCAAAGCGGCATCGGACGTCGCCAACAGAAGGTTCACCACTGAGGCCCTGGATGCTGTTTTTATTCAGGAGCCATGGGTGCACGACGGAGCCATAAAAGGGCTTAACGCAAATCAAGGTAGGTTGATTTACGATTCAAAGCATATCAGGCCAAGAGCGGCCATCCTAGTTAGGGACAATCTAACATATCTTCCAATTTCAGAGTTCATTATGGGAGACTTGGTTGCGATCTGGGCAAAGGTGCCCTCCTTATCTGGGGAACACGAGGTAGTTCTGGCCTCTGCTTACCTTCCTGGCGATGCTGACACGGTACCAACTACTGAGGTCTCGGCCTTGGTGGAATATTGCCGAAAGAGGAAACTCAGTTGGATCCTCTGTTGCGACGCCAACGCACATCACACAACATGGGGAAGTACCAATGTAAACAAACGTGGTGAGTACCTGCTTGAATTTATATGTAGCAATAATATAAACATAGCAAATAGGGGTGACGAGCCGACTTTCAGGAATGCTATTAGGTCAGAGGTCTTAGATCTCACTCTTACTAGCTCTGATATTTCTTTCGCCATCTCCAATTGGCATGTCTCCAATGAAGTATCAATGTCTGACCACCAACACCTGGTATTCGATGTTGTTAGTTCATTGGACTCATGCCAGATCTATCGTAATCCCAGATGCACAAACTGGGAAAATTTTCGTCATCATTTGAAAAACGGTGCAGATCTTTCTAAAGGGCTCATCTTGAGCACAAGCGAAATTGATCATATAGCATCTGATATTCATTCAAATTTAACTTCTGCTTATACTCTGAGCTGTCCTGAAAAGACCAGGAAGACGAAGAGGGATGTTCCATGGTGGAACGATGGTCTGGATAAGCTCAAAATGGAGGCCAGAAGACTGTTCAATAGGGCCAAGGAAACAGGAGACTGGGTTACCTATAAGGCAGCGCTCACTGAGTACAATAAAGAACTACGTAGATCCAAGAGGTCCACGTGGCGCAACTACTGTGAGAAGATCTCTGATCTTCCAGAGGCGGTGCGTCTACAAAAGGCCCTGTCCCAGGATCATACGAATGGTCTATGTACTCTCAAGAGGCCGAATGGTACCTACACTGAATCTCCCATTGAAACCTGTGAACTCCTACTTGATACGCACTTCCCAGGATGCGTTGACAACTGCGGGTCTGTCGTGATTCAACGAGTTCCAGACCTAACAGGCAGAAATGTACGCCTATCAAGTGCTGTCTTTCAGGAGAACAGGGTAAAATGGGCGATAGGTGAATTCTCTTCATTCAAATCTCCGGGTCCGGATGGGATCTATCCTTGTCTGTTGCAGAAAGGGATGGATTTAATTGTCCCACAACTGGTTAGGATATTTAGATCTAGTCTGTTATTCGGTCATGTACCGACGCCGTGGAGGGAGGTTAGAGTGGTCTTTATACCGAAGGCGGGGAAGAAGTCTGAACAACTGCCCAAATCCTTTAGACCAATTAGCCTGAGTTCGTTTCTCCTTAAAACAATGGAGAAAGTCTTGGACCAGTACATTAGGGATACTTACCTAAGGCGAAAGCCGATACACAAATTACAGTTTGCGTATCAACGAGGTAAATCTACCGAGACTGCTGTCCATCATGTTGTCACTACAATAGAACGGGCACTAGAGGCAAAGAATATTGCCCTTTGTGCCTTTATTGATATACAGGGCGCCTTTGACAACACGTCCTACGAGGCAATTAGGGTGTCCATGGTTAGAAAGGACATCTCTCCAATTATCATCAATTGGACTTTGGAGATGCTACGCTCTAGAATAATCACGTTCGGCATAGGGACTACTAGTAGGACCGTAAATGCGACTAGGGGCTGTCCACAGGGGGGTGTTTTGTCGCCGTTACTCTGGACGCTGGTCATTGATGAACTACTCGAAGGTTTGAACGACCTGGGTTTCAGGACTTATGGATACGCGGATGATCTTGTCATTTCTGTAGTGGGATTTGATGATAGGACCATATCCGAACGTATGCAACAGGCTCTGAACTATACTCTTTCTTGGTGCCGGGAAAAGGGCTTGTCTGTCAACCCGTCGAAGACAATCCTGGTACCATTTACGAATAGGAGGAAACTTAACCTGACAATGCCTGTCCTTGATGGGGCCACGGTGGGCTTTTCCAGTAGTGTTAAGTACCTCGGCGTGACTCTTGACAGATCCCTTACCTGGAATGAACATCTTGACTATGTCTCCAAGAAGGCCACAAGGGCATATTATGCCTGCCAAAGGCTTTTTGGTAAGACATGGGGTCTAAGGCCGCAGATGGTCTACTGGTCGTTTAACACCATTGTTAAACCTATGATCACCTATGCTGCCCTGGCATGGTGGCCAAAGGTTGAACAGGTAGGGGCAAGGGATGCTCTCAAGAGGATCTACCGTCTTATGTGTATTGGCATAACGGGGGCAGGCGGAACCTGCCCGACGGATGCCATGGGGGTTATGCTGGGGATACCACCATTGCATATTTCTGTAATGGAGGCTGCCTGCATAGGATCCTCCAGACTTAGAGAATTCGGTGACATGAGGGGAGGTGATCTAAGGGGTCACATGAGGATCGCTAGAATCCTAATTGATGACCCGATTACAAAGGTTACGGATAGGAGGTCACCGGAGTACATCTTTGATAGGAACTTTAAAGTGATGCTGTTCGACAGGGCCATGTGGACCAACAGATCCTGGGAGCCAGAGCGGGGTTCTCAGATATGGTTCACAGATGGCTCAAAGCATGCGAATGGTGACACTGGTGCGGGTGTCTATGGACCAGGTTTCCAACGGGCCTTACCCATGGGTAGATACCCCTCCATTTTTCAGGCAGAGATTTTTGCTATCTGTGTCTGCGCGGAGGAGTGTCTACGAAGGGGCACTATTAGATCTCGTATCTACATTCTTTCCGACAGTCAGGCGGCATTAAGGGCTTTAATGTCCTATGAGGTGTCATCTGGTCTGGTCATGGAATGCATTCTGGCTCTTAACCGACTTGGCAGGCGCAACTCGCTTACCTTAGGGTGGGTTCCTGGTCACGAGGGGCATGAGGGCAACGAGAGGGCAGATTGTCTTGCTAATTGCGGAGCCCGAAGGCCCTTTATTGGCCCTGAACCATTCTGTGGTATACCTTTGGGGTATGTTAGGGAGAAGCTCGGGTCGTGGAGGGAGTCAGAATTCTCTCTCTATTGGGAAAACTCTCTTGGCCAACGACAGGCTAAGAGATTGATTTCTTTTTCCAGTGCAGGATCGAGGAGACTCTTGTCCCTCGGGAGGGGTGACTTGAGAACCCTGGTGTCTTACCTGACTGGACACTGCAATCTCAGATACCACCTGCTCAAAAGGGGTCTTTCGGACACGGATGAGTGTAGGTTTTGCGAACTGGTAGCTGAGACATCAGAGCATGTTCTTTGCGAATGTCCGAGGCTATGTGAAAGGCGTGCCAAGTTTCTTGGCAATCGCTTTGTCTCCCCTTCGGACATTATGAAGATTTTGCCTAATAGGATTATTGGCTTTATAGGTAGCTTGAATCTTTAGGGTAACTTTAGGCAGCACAAAAGACCTAAGTTGGTCGCGGTGCATAGTGCCATATAATCTAATCTAATCTAATCGTTAACCTTAAAGCACCACTAACGGAATAACTTAAAACACAGTTAACCTTAAATGATTTCTTAACATTTTCAGAAAAATTATATTTTTTCCAAAACTCAAGTGTTGATCCATTCAGAATAAAGTTTTTAAAATTTGCGAGTTTCTCTACAGCAGAAAGCATAAATCCGTTTAAAATCGCAGATTAATTCGTAAAGAAGTGCTTAGAATCTGAGAGCTTAAATATTTTAAAACCGGCCTAAGCCTGTTTGCGATAAAATTTGTACCATGTGTTCGGCACGAAAAATAAACAATATGTTCTTATACATACTTTTTTTTCGTTACCTAATTTTGGCGTTATGGGTAAAAATAGGTTTAGAGTGAATCTCAACAACTAATCCATAGAAATGATGAAGTTTAGGTATAAATTTTTCTTTTTACCAAGAAATAACTACAGTCCAAAAATTACACTTTTTGTTTCGTTTTTCGACAATCGCGAAATTGAACGAAAACTCATCTTAACTTCAATATATATTACTTTGCTACTATTACTAAATGTAGTATTTCTGCCAAATTTCATTAAAATCCGCCCATACGTTTTCAAGTTAAGATGATGTCCTTTTGAGGTATGCTATGAGAATCCTGCATGTCCTTGGACCAAAATAAAAATTGTTTTTTAAAAGCTTAAGCTCCTATCTTACTTTGTGTTTCCTATCAATGGTTTCTAATTTATATAAATATGTTTTTAAGATTTTAGAAAATTGTGTTCATTTCACAATATTTATTTTTTGAAATTTTCCGAAATTTTAACTTTAACACTTTCTCGCATCTAAACCGTGCACTGCACACAAAAAATAACTTCACAAAATATTTTTTAAAATTTGGTTTTCTATCGGAATAGCTTAATTTCTTATTGTAAAACACTCACTTGGCGCACTCATGGGCTTGCCGGTTAGAGGGTTAAGAAAACAAATATTCAAGAGAAAAGTTAAAAAGCATTATGTTTTTATGAAGCTGTTTTCAATGATACTTTTTTATAATAAATAAAATGAACTTTTCATAAAATTTTATGAAAAACTATTAATCTAATGAAAAGTTTCAATGAACGAATTCCAGCGAAACTCCGTTGATGTAGACAAAAACTCATTAAAAAATTAAAATAAGCGTACAACTTAATTCGTAAAAATTGGCTGACAAGGGAGGTATCCCGACCTGAACCCGCAGATTTTAATAAACTTTTTGTAGTGTGTATAAAAAGAGACACTAGTTTTCAAAATTTTGCAAAAAACCGAACGATCACGAATATTGGAAAAAGCTCTGACAACCCCTCGATAAAACTAAACAAAAATTCCTTAATGAAGCGCCACAAATAATATTACTTAAAACATATTTTTTAAAAAAACAAGTATACTTGAAGTCTTCTGACCTAATTTCTACACCAAAAAAGCTTTCATTGGATATAAAATGTGTCTATAGTTAATTTAAAATAGAACGAAGTAATCCGAAAAAAATTCAAAATGGGGCCGTTTTTGGCACTACTTAGTAACCCCTACACATCAGGTTTGGCAAATATAAAAATACGTGACCATAAAAATTGTATTCTCTTCAACATATCCTAGACTCATTAATATCTACAGGTTCATCTCGGGATACCTCCCATGTGAGTCTGATATTTTTTATTTTTATATAAATTTTTGGTAATTTTCATAATCTGAAGTTACTTTTTTATACAAATTTCGCCTTAATTTGAATTTTAAATGGGATAAGTAATTCGCTGTTTTATTAGAATTTTTTATAAAATTTTTATTCTAAAAAATTTTGTACTGATTTCACGTCAGAAAAAATACTCACCCTACCGTTAGCTCTAAAATACCCTAATAAAATAAATTAAAAATATGAAATAGCTTTAGTTTTTTATTTATCTTTCTCAAAAGCGTCATAAATGAAAAACTAAATTTTAACTCTTATTGGCGATATATTCTTGTTGTTTATTTGCCTACATAAGACTTAATACATTGACGTTAACCTTAAAACACCACTAATAAAATAACATAAACCGATACCGATAACCTTTAAATGACCTTACTAAATAATTTTAAATACCGTTATCCAATATCACTAGCCGTATAAATCAGTTAGCAACCCTGATTAAGACTAAATGTGAGCCAGAGATAATAATGAATTGTTACTGTTTATTTTGAAAGTGGCGTAAGTCCGTTATGTTTAAAAAGAGATATCAAATGCTTTTCGTTTAAGTCCATTAAACACTCAGACAAAGAGACTCTCCCGATGGGTTCTCTCCGATCTGAATGTAATTTGGGTATGCGATAAAGAAAAAAAAATAAGGGACACGTATTTTTTTTAGCGGCACAATCTCATGTTCATTGGGTTTTCGTTTTTCGGCTTATTTAGAATTGTTTTAGAGAAATGATAACTTAATATTTTATATATGAGTACTTATTCTGCATTACTTTAAATAATGAAATAATGGTTTTGTAAATTGGTGTGATCGATCCATTAGTAATAAGTGTAAAGCTGCAAAAGAGGAAACGCAGGTCATCTCGAGAGTATATCTCGAGATGACCTGCGTTGCCTCCCTGTGGCTTACACAGTATAAGTGAGGGTGACTACATTTAAATGCCTAACTCCTAACCAACAATTACACATATGTTTCGTTTCATTCGGTCCAGTAGTTAAGAAATTCCATGTTAATTACCACGTTTTTCAGTTTCAAACTGCAGTGCATTTATTTGCATTTACTGAGTGTAGATATGATATATATTTTTTAATTTTTTTTTTCTTTTTAGTGCATAAAACAAACTCTAAATTATGTGATCTGTTTTCCTTTTTAACAAAAATGTGAATTTTTTCATTCGCAAAAAATGTTTTTCTCTATTCGTCAATATCGACCCCGAGGGAGGAAAGTGTAAGTTTTTTGGATGGTTTGAAGGTTAATAGGCGATAAATGTAATATTAATGTTTGTAAAACTATTTCGTATTATGCTATTTTTTAAGATTAGATTTTGCTTAATGAGAAATAATAATACAAGCCAAATAGTGTTCTACCCTGATAGTCCTAAACTGACCAAAAATGACTGTTTTGTAGTGGAGGAGTACCACTTTTAGATACAGTAACGATCTTTTGGAAAAAAAAAAATCTTGAAGTTACAGGACCTCAAATGTACCCAAAAAATTATGATTTTTAAATATCGTGTAAACCGCGATTTTAAGTCAGAAATTTATGTTTTTGAAACAACACAGATTTTGACAATAATTTTTTGGAAAGCACAAAATAAGGGAGTAAATTTCCATAAAAATGCCAAAAAAAAATATAAAGCAAAGGTATATACGAGTATATACAAAATTTTTTTATGAATCAATAAAAAAATTCAATTTTTAGAAACGTTAAACTTTAAACCGACATAACGTTTTAGCCCGTTGTCAAAATAGATTAACGCAAACGGATTTGACGTGTCCAAATAGAGATTTATTATCCTGAAAATCCTATTAATGTGTCGCAAAAAAATTGTTAAACCCAAATAATAAATTTATCATCAAACTTACCATTGTTGAGAACAATTGTTTCAGATTCCTTTGGCTGCATAGTACCAGCGTTGTCGTCCATATTAGCATCGTTGATTTGTGCTAAATCATCTTTCTGAACCATTTGAGACTGATTCAAAATATTTGAAATATTCTCATGATCATTAGCGATTTCTTCTCCTTCTAAAATTGTATTTCTAAAAATATTTTCTGCCGTACTTAGTTCTGAAGTTTCACGTCCTGATTCTGAAGCTGATAGTAGAGCTGTAGAAGCCGATGTGTAAGAAGCAGCTTCCGAAATATTATCATTCTCATTATGATTCAAGTGAAGTTGCGGTACAACAGGAATTTTATCACTTGATGAATCAAATTGTTGCGCAGATTCCCTACCACTACCAAAAACGTTTCTAAGAGTTCTTTGTGTAATTATGGCCGCTGTTTCTTCACTCATCAATGTATTTTGTAAAGTTGAGAGGTTGGAGTAGGAGGAATTGCTATTGTGTTTTGTTGTTGTTGTTGATTTTCTTTTTAAATAACGGCGTACATATCGTTGAATTACGTAAATCGAGTTCAAATATTTCTCCGAATAATCGTATCATTTTGTAAAACGTCCTTGACGTTATTATTGTTTGTATCCTCAAGATTCGTAGCTATGGTTTCTGGTCTATATACTGAGTCATTATGATGGACATGATTTAGGGAGCTTAATTGCTCCAATTGATAACCACTGCCAAATCCTTCACCAAAAGTTCTACCACAAGTACACTTTACATATGGTGTAAAAAGAAAACGTTCCTTATTAATAAAATAGTTTTCGTAGGCGGTATAACTGATTTCTTTTGCCATCTCAGTTTGGGAAGCCATTTTCAAATGGCGAAAATATTCCACAGCGAAATCGCATAAATTTTCTGGTTGTTCACGCAATACTGCTTTAATTAAGTCTTTTATTAAATTCGTAAGACCTTCTGGTATAATGGAGTATACCAAAGCAACTGGAACTTGATAACGTTGAGGGTTTTTTATATATGAAAAATCATATTTTTTAGAAGTTGGTTCAAAATCTTTTACCGTATAATTTTCTTTTTGTGGCAAACGTGATTGAAAATAATTTTCAGCAAATTCATAAATGTCGGTTGGTTTGTCCTTAAGAATTTCTCTTGTAAGATCTTTCATTACATCACGAAGACCTTCCGGAACTCGAGGTCTAGAAATTGTGGACATTTTTTTATTTATTAAAAAATGTCTGCTATTTTTCAACTGAATATTTTACTAGTTTTCGTTGCGATAGTTGGATCAATAATGACAAAGAATACTGTTGAAAAACCAAAGCGACCGACCAAAACACAAAAAAATTCCGTTTCCCAGAGCAACCCATAATGAAAACACTTAATTCAGGTGAAATAAAAAAATATTACAATTTACCGCAACAGACACTTGTTGCAGGGACATTTATAAGAGTATTTGAACGACAAACATTATTATAAATTAGGGTGTCCCAAAATTGTTTTTGTTTTTTGCACAAGCTTAAATTTAATGTTTATGGGGGTAAAGTAGTTTTGAGATTATTTGGAAGAGGTTTAGAGGTAGCGCAAATCGATTTTTCCCAAAGAAAGTGGTTGTCTGGACGTTTTCAGAATAATAGTTATAACTCGGTCAATAACTCAAATTGTCTTAACTTTTGATTTACCATTTTTAACGAAAAGTGTCCAAACTTTATTTGTATGTGAGTCATTCCATGTCAGACCTTACGATTTTTGCTAAAAACTGACTTTGGTGTCACTGATGTCTTTCAAAATTTTAGTACATATTCTTCATTAAAAATATTTTATACGTGTTTCCAAAAAAAAATTAAACATTTATTTTCAAAAAGTAATGTTCATTTGAAAATCGTCACAATCGTGAAAAGTCTTCCGACATGACAACTTTTAAACTGATGTTTTTCTAAAACTAGTTAATCGATTTTAAAGTTTAATACCTTATTAAAAGGTATTTGAACCTTCTTTTTAAAAATTATTTTTTTTTTAAATTTATTTCTTTATTTATAAAATTCGGTTTTTTTACTTAATTTCTGTTTTCTACCATTTTCGAACAAGTCGAAAAATCTGAAAAAATATTTTCTTAAAGCTCAATATAACCTTAATATTCCCTGTAAATTTCAGAATGGAAGTCGGATGGATTCTATTTTTTTCACTGATGAAGAATTTTTTCCTACACACACTCACTTACATGAGTAAAACTGAATTTCGCTCACACTTACGCGTGATTCACGTGAAACACGCAAAATTCTGCTCACGTGCCCATCTTCGACGGTATTAAGTCAAAAAATGCATTTTGAGTTTCTGATTGCATTTTGAGTTTTCTGAATGCATATTTTGTTTGGTATTAACAAAAATTCCAGTTTCTGACATAAGACCTTTTTGCCTAACTTCAAAGAATTTAGAGTTTAAAGCAAATCAGATGCAATATTCTTTCTTTTATACAATGGGCACAAAGATAGTAAGGGGTATAACTAACACAGGTACATTAAAAGCAAATTAAAATATATTTTTTCAAACTGCATCATTAGTTTTTTACTTTTAATATAAATAAAATTTGGTTTTTTTTCTCTAAACACATCCACCCAGAAGCTAAGAAAATTTTGGTCATTGATCAAGTTATAAATTAAATTCCAAAAACACCGATTTTTGGGGAAAAAATCGATTTGCGCAACCTCTAAACCTCTTCCGAAAAATCTGAAAAAAATCTCAAAAATTCTTTACCGCATAAGCATTGAAACTAAGTTTAAGCATCTATAAAAATCGAAAAACACAAACATTTTGGGACACACTAATATAAATATGTATGCCAAATGTGAATGCTCTCTAAAAACAAAGTAAAATAACAATGCCACTTATATTGGTGTAGGTCAAAATATGTCATCGATTTATTATAATACCAACCAAATTCAGAACACTTATAAACATTTATGCATTGATTTCTTTTTCTAATTAATCTTCGCTTGCCTCGACTATGCGACATATTATGGGTACGTCTTGAATACGAGTTGGATTTGCAGTCGAATTAGGATTCAAATGAATTTGTATAAGATCCTTTTTAAATTTCTGCCACTGACGCGTCGCTAAAAAGTCTTTAAATAATGTTTGACGTGAAGGTATAGTTGAATCCAGGTAAAAACGTCTACGCTGCCAAATATTTCCAGGATTTTGATGCTTTTCAAAAAGCCAAAATCTTGGCAACATTAAACATTGTACTGTAGTGCGTGCCATTATAACGCGATGTTCTAGTTTTTCACCAAGGCCAAAAATGCTACCAAATGTTAAGGAGCCCACGTCAATAAAATGGGTTTCAAGATTTCCCAAAGAACGCTGAAAATTTAAATATAATTTATTATTTTTTTTTATGTAATGGTGCGAATTACTTAACCCATGTGGAAATGTTCATATATTGTCATATATGGCCACATATATGAGTTCATATATGTATTAGTGTTCATATGTGGTCATATATTATTACTTTTCCCATATGCTCGTATAAATAAGGCAATTTTTTAAGTTTTTATCAAAACTATGGTCTTTTTATTAAAAGAAAATGTTTCTACTATACTTCTAAGAACATGTTAGAAGTATAATAGAAAGGATACCTGTAAAGGCCAGGTCTTAACTTCAAAACGCATAGATGGATTTTTTATGAAATTTGGCAGAAAGATCATATTAAGTAGTATTAGCAAAGCCTTTAAGTTTAATCAATATTTGTTTGAGTTAAGGTGCGTTCTCTCCCAATTTCGAGTATTTCGAAAAACGAAAATCGCCATATCTTTTTAAGTAAAATCTCAAAAAGGGTAATTTTTGTACTGTGTCTTGGTAAGAGGAATAATTTATTAACCGGTTTTTCGGTTTTTTTTAAATCACTTTATATGGCAGATATCTAAAATTTATAGTACAAAATTTTAAAAAATTAACAAAAATTTAAATGTTGACAGATAAAACTAAACAGATATCCTTTCTAAGATCCTTTTTAGATATTTTCTAAGTATGGAATTAATTAGGAAAATTTAAAATTTTAGTCCTCGTAAATTCAAAAAATTTTCAAATTAATACGTGTGAAAAAATAGTACAAGTTAGCGATATTTAGACCGATAGTTAGACCTTTTCGACTAAACTAATTTTGAAGAAAATTAAAGTATTAAAATTACATTTGGCTAACATGGAGGGTCTTTTACCGGTACACTCAACGATGTGGATTAAATATGGAAATGTGAAATAAAACCAAAAATTGTGCATTAAAAAAATCGATTTTACCTTAATTGGTGCCCTGTATAAATTGGTGCCCTATAAAAACACTCTTTGTAAGCAAAATCTTTTATAGCCTTCAAAGTTATTATCAGATGAGACCAAAAATGCAAAATTTTATGTACATTAGGGTTATAATTTTAAACTATTTTGCAAATATTAAATTTTACTATCCATAAAAAATAATACTACTTAGGGCCATTATTACAACTTGCCAATAGCTAAAGTTCGGATGTTATCTGACAGATTATTAGTTTTTCGTTAATATAAGTATACTTTAAGCTAAAAGTGACCGATAAGCTAAAGGGAAGATATTGTTGCCTTTAACTTTAAACGTAAGGTTTATGTGTTTAAAGTTGCCACGTTTTCTGCTCTATAAAGAAGAAAAAGAAAATACCGAATTTCACAACCGAATTTCACAAATTATTGTTTGTTTGTAAACAAATAAATAAATGTACGTTGCCACTACGTATTTTTATAAACCAATTCATAAACCAATAATCGGGTTTTAGTTTGGTGCTGCCACATTATCAAAAATATTAATTTTATTTTATTGGGAAGTTGTAATAACGAAAAACATTATAGCTCACTTTATTCCCCACTTTAGCTAAAGTTACTTTTTACTAACATTTACTTTAAAGGCAAGTTGTAATAACGGCCCTAAGAAACATTATATTACGCGTAGAAAATATAAAAGGAACAAAGCTAATTTGTTTTCTCAGAATTTTTTTATTTTAAACTAAGAGAATACTTTGCAAAAATGTTTATTTCTCTGAAATTTTCAAATTCAAAAATATTCGAATTATGCGTGACGAAAAAACTAGTTTCTCGAATAACTTGAAAAACGAATTTTTTCAAAAACCGGTTTTCAAAAGCGTTAAATTAAAAAATAAAACGATTTTTTCGAATAATTCGGAAACAACTCTACACACTAGACTTTGGAGACACAGGGGAAAACAAAATTTTAAAACAAACTAAATTGTAAAAAAATCGCTAAATATAGGAAAAACTCTTTTTTAAAAAATTTAAAAAATCGCCAAAATTAAAAAAGAAAAAATCCAAAATTTGATAAAAAATCGTCAATTTAAAAAAAAATGGCTTCATTTTAGCTATTTTTTTTTAAATTTTGAGGTTTTCATTTTGAATTGTCATTTTCGAGATCATTATTAAATGTTACAAATAGAAAACACTAATTGTTAATAAATATAAGAAAAGGTTTTTTAAAAATATATTATATTTTCTTTGTTGTTATTATAGGTTATAAAAACTGGACATTTTGTGAGCACCATATTCATTTTCGAATTAACATTAATTACAAATTGTTAAATTTTTAATTGAAAGTGTGTAGGAAATCAAACAAAAGTTTAATTGGAATTTTTTGATGATAATTTTTTCTGTATTGGACTTTTGTGTCGTTTAATCTAATTGAGTTTTGAGAACAGCATTTAAAAAATTGTGAATTTTATATAGTTTGAGGTATACCAAGTTGATGTCAGCGCACCAATAACGGGATACACACATCACAAACTTATAAGGAATTGGCGTAAATCTTTTGAAAATATATGTTTTTTGCGTCTGACTGAGAGTCGAAAAGGCATTTTAAAAATTTTAAACGCATAAATTTTACGAACTTTTTAAAAATTTTGAGAAATTTAATTACTTTGTTTAGCATTTTTTTATAAAAAACAAAAACTTGGCTTGGGAGCATAGTTAGGTATCTTGCGTCGGGCTAAGGCCAAGTTTTTATGATGTAGATTAGCTTTAAACTTAGATTAATGAACTTTTTAAATGGAATACTGCTTCTGAAATGTTATTTATTTTGTTTTTTTATGATAGACAAGATAAAGCGGTTCCCACAAAATTTTGTTAATGAACTTGGAAATGGCAGACAACATTCGTTACCGGTTTAAATAAACCAAGTTTAACTGACATCACAAAAACTCGGCCTAAATGTATAAAGTGCAAAAAGTTTAATTTTTTCATTCATAGCGGGTACAGCGGCAGGTTTTTCCCAACACATTTCACATTGCAGCAACTAAAGCGCTATAACAATTCCGCCAAAACGTACATCATATAAAATATTTCAATGAGCTTTATACTACAATCGAAAAGAAATCAACAAATTCTAAGCACTTTAGATTTTATGGAGCAAACAAATTTTATGGAGCTCCACTCGAAAAATAAATAATAAGTTCTTCAACAAAATTGTTTATCGTTGCCTAATTTAGGCGATATGAGCCAAAATATTTTAGGGTGCATTTTGAAAACTAAAGCATATAAAAAAAAAGTTCTGAACAAAATTATTTCTCTTACCAAGATATAACCACACTCCAAAAACTATTTTTTTCTGCTCCTATTTAAGTAGATATCACGATTTTCGCTTTTTGGCGAAAAAGTATCAAAACTTCAATTTATATTGTTCAAACTTTAACGCTTTGCTATTAATACTTAATGTCTTCCTTCTGCCAAATTTCATAAAAATTCGTCTATTAGTTTAAAAGTTAAGATGATGCCCTTTAGAGGAATCCTGATAAAATCCGTTGAACTCGTGGACCAAAGTAAGGACTTATTATTAAAGATAAAGCTTCAATCTTACTTAAATTTTATTATATATACATATTTATATATATTTTTTGTGAAACCGTGGACGGCACACGAAAAATTTCTTCGCAAAATATTTACCAAATTTAGTTTTCTATCTAAATATATTAATTTCTAAGTATTAAACGCTCATTTGACGCATTTGTGGTAAATTTTATGAAGACTGCCCTGAGTTAGCCTTACCCGTTAGAGGGTTAAATGTATTTAACATGAAGTCCTGCAAATAAGTAACCACGAACCCAACTAAATATTATAATCCAGCAAAAAATGCTTGTTTTCCAAAATAATCGTTGTTTTATTTTTAAGTTCTAATATTTACAATTTTTTTAGTGTATTTTTATATTTTAAGTGGTTTAACTTAAATTTTGAAAAGTGATATACATATACAACGAGATCTATAAATTGATGTAGCTTTAGACAAACGTCAACTAACATATACACAACCCAGCAAAACTTTGGTAATGGGCGCGATAAAGTAATGCATTAACTTGTAATGTGTACTCCTTACCTGTATCATTATTTTCCAACAAGAAGTAATGAGTTACCGATAATTGAACATTCATGGATTACCGTGTAATGAGACCTCATTACCTTTTACATTACTTCAAAACATAAAATAATGACTTACCGATCATCAATTACATGATGCATGAATTTTAAACGTAAAGTAATTATTAATATATATTTTTGAAAATTTATTTATAGACACATTACTTTGTGATTTTTTGTAAGCATAATGGTAAGGTGTATATTTTTGATATTACGAACGAAAACACGAAGCACAAAAACTCATCTACATTTTAAGCAATGAAATATTGTATGTATCGATAGCTCAGTTGGTAGAGTTCTGGCCTAACTAATTGTTAAATACCAGAGACCCCAGGTTCGAGTCCCAGCATGACCAAGTTATTTATTTAAGAAAAAAAAAGTTATTTATTTAATTAAAAAAAAATATCTGTAAAAAAAAATTTTATGCATATAAGTAACCAGTTACATTACCCCATATAAGTTAATGAGTTACTTTGAATCAAGTTCTTCGCATTAGAAGTTTGGCCAGACCGCCCAGAGGAAACTTTTCTAATTTTTTGAACCTCCCCACAAGAATTTCCAAAAATCACGTCTATACAGATGTATCTTGTGACTAAAATCCCGAATACCAAGTTCCTCGCTTATTGGTTTGGACAGGCAGACAGGGGGGATACTTTTTCCTATAGAAATTTCCAAAAATTCTCTCTATACAGATGTCTTTCACCTTTCAAGTAAGAGGGATATGGGCAGGACACCAGAACATCAAATTTCAAGTTCATCGCTTTAATGGTTTGGCATGGCCGCCAATGACAGAGTTTCCCTATATTAACCCTTATTTTTACTCACATACCAAATTTTGATATCCTAACTTCAGCAGTTTACTTTTCCCCTTTTTGCCCCTCCCCGTGGACATTTCCAAAAATCCTGTTTATACAGATGTCTACTCGTGAATAGGATCCCACATACCAAAATTCAAGTTACTAGCCTTAGTGGTTTGGCCAGGCCGCCAATTGGGCAAATTTTGCCCCTCCTCGTAGGCGTCTAATCAGGAGTACAGTTATCTACTCCTGCTTAGACGCCAACTACGAAATTTCAAATTCCTCGCTTCAGCGGTTTGACCAGGCCACCATGGGGGGAGACTTTTCCCCCTGGTTTCCTAGAAATAAATTCAGAAACTACCATAGCAGGGAGTAAGGTCACATCCGAATTAACACATATTGAAAATTTTAGTCAGAGGTATATAGCCAGGATGCCAAGAGGGTGACTTTCCTCTTTTTGCCCCGCGCAGTATGAATTTTCAAAAATCCCGTCTTAGTTGACGTCTACGCTGTAGAATAGAACTCCGTGACAAATTTGAAGTTCCTAGCTCCAGCGATATAGGCTGCCCGATGTTGAGAGGGAGTAATGTTATGGTTTTATATATATTAATTTTTTTAAGTTAACCGATTTTTTGGAAAAATATATATTTTTTTAAAATTGTCATATGGCAACCCTGATATTATAATTTGTATAAGTGTGGTAGTATTAAAATAAAAACTAGCCATTATTTATGTTTTAAGTGAAAAACTGAATAAATTTTGTGTATTTGAAAAATACATGGCCCGATCGGTCATATTTTAAAAAATTATATACAATCGATGAAATAATTTTTAGCAGAGAAAAATGTCCCATCAAAAAAGATAAAAAATTAATTCTTTCAAATAATTATTTGGCAACCCTGTATAACAAGTTTCCAGTTTCTTTTACGTTTGTAGTCTAGATGACGAATTTTTTGAAGGTTTTTAAATCACTTAATTAGCCATTTAAAACTACTGGGTCGAAAAAGGAACACTTGGTCAATAATGAGTTAAGCCTAGAGCGAAATTTGTTTGCAGTAGTGAACATGAGATAGAAAATGTTATCTATCGTAAGCTTGCCATTGATCAGACAAAAATTTTTTTAAGGCCGGAGAGTTGGTCTAAAGGATTTCAAATGTATGAATTTTTTATATAAAAAATAACGACTATTTTGAAATTAAATAAAAACTTTTTTTATACGTTTTTTTATAATTTCATATGGTTTTGGATAATTTTTGGACTACGGCTGTGTAATTATTTGTTTTACTGGTGGCAATACTGATTTACCTTTAAAGGAGGATTATCACCAGAGCGTATTGATCCCCGCAAAGATTCTCTTATAGTATTGCGTAATGATTGTAGGGTAGAGCGTCTTTTATCTCTGCTTAAGTTTCGTTCACTGCTTAGAGCAGCCTCCCGCTCTGCAAAATATGTCTTATCAGTTCTACTTGATCGAGTCTTTGAATCAACGGAATCTTCTTCTGGTACATCTTCTAAAGTAGTATTTTTCATTTGTATCTTATGCATCCTTTTCTCATTTTTATTTTCGGAATCAAAAGACACTTTATTAGGGTGTATATTTTGAGCTGGAATATCAATTTGTTTAAAGGGAGTAGGTTCATCGGCGTCTTTCAAGTGTTTACCGACATCGTCATCACCTTCTTCCACATCAATATCTGCCATAACTGATTCTTCTGCATCGTTTGCTAGTTTCTGAAACTCTTTATATTCATTTTCTATTTCTTTTTCATCAATGACTTTTGAAGACGTTGTCATTTGGAATGGTACATCAATATTTTCAGATTGATTTAAAGACTCAGATTTTTCGGAATTCGTTATGTTTGAAGTGGTATATTCGTCAGATTCACTACTGGGTTGGTGTAAACCACATTTTATTTCGATGCTTTTAATATCCATTTTCTTGACATGAAAGTTAAAAAGGTAATAAATACAATATTATTAAATTAATTTTTAAAATAAGGTGAAAAGAAATACATATTTTTTAATAGACTTAGGTACGCTGAATTCAAATCTGTCCAAATTTTTTCTCACTTGCAGTTTTTGTAATATCGCGGTATTTTTATGACATCATTCACCTCATCTTTTTGAAATTAATCAAATTCTTGATATATATTTTAATAAAATAAATCTACACAAAATTATCTTTCATTTGAATGTAGTAATGTCGGTGATAGTTTCAAGATATCAATAGACAATTTTGCATGTTTATTGGTATCCTTATAAATTGTATGTTTGCTAAAATAAAAATTAAAGTTATCACTATGCGTAAACTAAACATTCCACCAAATTCATGTTTGCATTAAAATTGTAAATCCATTGAAAATATCCTGAACTATTTAGAAAAGAAGAAAATGTTTTTATAAAACAAATGAAGATTCAGGCTCAGCGTACCTAGATCTGCTAAAAAATATGCAAAAAGTTGCAAATTCTTCAGTAACTAGTAACATTTATTTGAAGCATGCGGGAAATTAATTACAATTTTAAGTTCTTTACTAAATATATATTTTCAATAGATTTGCAAGTTTAAAACAAAGCTGCCAGTGCTGGCAAAGCTATGTACCACTAGTGGTACGAGGCGGCACGCAGTTTTTTTTAATTATTTAAAAAATGATAATCTTATTAAAAAACTATCCACAACTCTGTTTAAGTAATTACACTGTAAGTAAAATTTAAATTTTTGAAATGACACACCAAAGCCTCGGGACACGTAAACTTAATTTTAGGTCTTAGAATCCAGTGGTATACTTCGTTTTAACAGGTTAGGTCAAAATAAAAAGATATTTCAATTTTAAGTTTGCATTGACTCAAGCAATTTTTTGAGTGTATTTTAAGTAAAAAATATCGAAATCTCTTTATTTGTTGTTTATATGTCGAAGCTCAAAGCTAACAAAGATGTCCGCCTTTTTTGAGACGATGCTTTCTAATGAAATTTAAAAATTCGAACCATATGACACTGAACTAACAGATATCAGTATAATGGCCGTAATTTCAAGCAATATATACCTACTGGTGCTTAGATACCTACCGTGTACACGAACAAAATCGGGTAGGTATCTAAGCACCGGTAGGTATCTATTGCTTGAAATTACGGGCATAAGTTAAAGGTAATTAACCTGGCGTTTCGAGTTATATATAAATTAATTGTGTCCTAATAAAAATGGACGTTCATTATTGTTAGACTTAAGTTTAGTCAAATAAAAAATAAATAAAGTCATTTCAAAAAAGATGTTTATGTCTTAGTGGGCGTTGTGGTGTAATGGTTAGCGCGTTGGACTGTTAAACAGATGGTTCGATTCCCGGTGACGACAACATCAATTTAGAAAAATAATATGTATGAGTTTTTTATCACTTATATGTATCGCTGCGGCCACCTTCGGTGTTCCCATAGCACTTAACCCCACCGAAGTAAAACAATGAATCAGGGCTATGAAACAAAAGCTACAATAAATTCGCCAACTCTACATCAGGTGGCGAGCAACCGCTGTTCTAAGACTTATCATCTCGCGCAATTGCAGTGCTGCCATGTTTGAAGACCTTTATCTTTCACCACCTTTCATCTCTCCACTATCCCCTTTCCAAAGAAAGCAACACATTAATTAATAGGAAGAATTTCCTGAGTGTTGCTTCTCTTTGTTTAAAAAAAAAAAAAAAATTTAAATTGAAATATCTTTTTAGCCTAATAAAACGGAGTATGCCTCTGAATTCTACTCCTCAAAATTAAGTTTACATATCTTCGGGTTTGGTTTGTCATTTTCACATACTTAATAACATAGTTAGAGTTATAAATATTTATTATTGATACAAAATGTGTGCTTTAAACCGATTATGGGAAACTTTTGAAAGATTGTAAATCACCTTTTAAAATGATTGAAACAGTGTCAAAAACTACTCTCCTTTTTACAGAATTGCGATTAATAACCATAAAACGTATTTAAGAAATCAAGGTAGTACAAGTTATAAATATAAGATATACGGAAGTTTTTCGGAATATTGTTTTTCAGAAGTTACGAGTATATTGTTTTTTAAAAGTTATTGTTTTTCAGAAATTATAACCTGAATGCCTCGCTCGATAGTTATAACTTTTTTGTACTGATCATCCATATCGTTTTTTTAAGTCAATTCGGAACAAAACCCTTCCACACCGAACCCAATTTCTAAAGCCTTTTTGGTTTAAAAATTTATTTAAATAACACACTCAAAAAAAAAGTTAGTAAAGTCAGAAAAATTTTTGCTGAGTCAGCTAAATTTTAGTCAGAGGGTGCTTGTAAAAATTGCTAATGTCAGCGAAATCTTTTGTGGAAAATTAGCAAGCTGATTTTAGCAACAAAATTAGTAGATTCAGCAAAAGTTTTTCTAACATTTAGTTGGTTCAAAATTAAAAAATCGTTGTTAAAAGTTAAGTTAAACTGGAAAAAACTCAAAAAATTTGTAAAAAAAATTATACTTTAGTTAACCCATTCCTGCCTATTGGGTATTTAAATACCCAAAAAGGAGCCATCTTAAAAAAATTATAGCTAAAGTCAGGTAAGAGTTGCATCAAATTGATTTTTACAGGTAGGTGGGGAAAGGATTAAAATACTTTAGGAAAATGTTGGTGTAAAATTGGGGGTTGGTAATTATCTGTTCAATTGTCTGCAAATTTACATATTCTGAAAAATTGAAAGAAAGAATTGAAATTGCCTCTGAAAAATTGGAGAAGCGACACATCGGAAAACTTTATTGTTGGCTAATAGTGTTAGGTATTCTTTAAAGTGCAAAAAATTGTAGCTGGGTAGGACCACCCACTTGGGCTACAGGTATGATTTCATGACATGACCATTAAAATACGTATTTTACAGTTTTATGAAGTACCCTTGCTTGAAATATCGATTATTTTCAAGTAAAAATGAAGAGTTTTACATGAAAGAACATAACAAAATAATTTAATTAAAAAACCACAGAGGAATTATTTTATATCAGTGGTTAATTCATAAGTCCCAAGTATGGGAAATCGAAAAGAAAATTATATCAAATAACTTCCAAAACCTTAAGTAAACAATGTGTGAAATTTCATCGATATTGGACAATGGAATCGGGGGTCAGGCATTAATGGGTTAATTTATTTTCTTTTAAAAACAATTAACAATAAGTTACAAAATATAAAAATGTTCATAATCCCATATTGACGACACGAATTAATTTAATATCTTTATCTTTCAACTACTTACATCAATGGTTGTCTAAGCGATGCCATATTTCTAGAAACGAAATAAAATAAAATATGAAATATACAACCCTCTTTTGCAATAAGCAAAAGGAATCATACAAAATTACGTAAGATGTGTTTCCTTGTCTGTCGCTTTATTCTGTCTACCTGAATGTATATTTGTTTGAAATTTGACCACACTACATAAATAGTTTTTTCAATCCGCGATTTATATGTATGCGATAGACATTGTTGGCGTCTTTTTGTTTTATTATGTATGAAAAACAGATTTGATTTTTTATATGTCTTACAAGAGTTGTATTTTTTAGTATAATTTTCCTCGTCTCTACTACATCTTGACATTCCGCGACATCTACTACATTCTGCGTATATCTTTCAATCTGGTTGTCGTACATACTGTTAATATGCTTATCAAGACAATTTTTTTTAGCAAAATAAATAAGTAAAGCATTAGTCCAAAACAGTTAAGTGCTGAATAGGTATAACTAAAATTTAGCTGAAAATATAATTTCAGCAAAAAATGTACTGAAAAATAGTATACTTGATTTACAAGGCGTTGTTCTAACTTTTCTACTAAATAATTTTTTTGAGTGTAGAATCCAACGTGTATGTGTGTTGGAATGACGGGAAAATATTTTTTATTTAAGAAAGGTCGATAAAAAAATTTTTATAATTAAAGAATAAATATCGATCTATGTATATCAAATGAGATCTGATCTTGTATTTGAGATGTAACTTTTTTTTGATCGAGTACCCAGATGTTGTTACTAATTCCCATGTTATGTATTAAAATTTTTATAAATTTTCTAAAGAAGCCCACAAGTGTTAGCTTAGGTCTGAAATAATTAATGATATTCAAAAATTTCACACGTGAATGATTGTGAAATGTGATTGACGCAGCCCATGTCTGGTTATTCCACATTTTGTTGGACTTTTGATGGTAAAAATATTATAAAAACTATAAAATTTATGATCCAAACAAATTGTGGAACTTTGATTCTTGTAAAACGATATTTAGATTTTTTTTTAACCAAATGTTTGTAAAAAATATTTAGGAACATTTTTACCATTTCCATTTTAAAGAAATATATAACTTTTTTAATTTATTTTTTTTAAATAAAATGAAGATTTTTGAAAATATTCAAGAAAATGTCGCGTGCCACCGAAAATCCGCTTGCGTACCACTACTGGCACGCACACCATAGGTTTGTGATATCAAATTTGTTTCTTTTGTTAATAATATTAAGATTTCAAAATGGTCCTTTTTTTGTTTCCACCCTTTGCTACAGTAACAAAGTTTAGTAACGTCATAATTCTTGTTAGGAAAATACCCTAGCCACGTGTTTGATTGCTAAGACGACAACAATAGAGCAAAATAGATGGTTTAATAGGTTTTTTGTTTAAGCTCAGCCTATTCTGGAAGCTCTAGCTTTTCTAAAACTTCTGGTTCTGCTGAGTTCTTTTGTCAGATCGAAATAAATGCATCACCCTGGCTAAAATAATTTATTTGCATTATTTTTGTAATATACGGAGGTTGAAAGCTCTTAATTAAAAAATAAAAAAAGCTTAACAACCCATTGAACGGGAATCTTTAACTTTGGTTGCTGTTACTTTTTAAAAATTCAATTGTTTTGGGAATAAAAAATGCTTGCCCAACATCACATTCAGGAAAATACAATCGGCACAGTGTTGGTTATGCGTTGACAGAGCATGGGGTTAACAATCTTGACTGTAATGTTCTGCTACCCGATTGATAACAGTGACCAGCAGTTGGTTAAAGCGAACTTGCTTCCGTTGCATAACGTTGGTAGTTAAAAAAAATTGTTGATTTTAAAATAGTTTAAATTAAATAAATTTTAAGAAATATGTATTATACAACACATTTAAAAAACATCAACACAATTCGTTTTTAGTCATCATACATACACTCAAAAAAATAAGTTAGTAAAACGTCTTGTAAATCAGGTATACTATTTTTTAGCAATTTTTTTTTGCTAAAATCGTGTTTTCAGCTAAAATTATTGTTATACTTATTCAGCACTTAACTGTTTTATACTAATGCTTTACTAATATACTAATGTTTTACTAATTAATTTTGCTAAAAAAAATTGTGCTGATAAGCACATTAATAGTGTGGACGACAACCAGATTGAAAGATATACGCAGAATGAAGCATATGTCGCGTCATGTCAAGATGTAGTAGAGAAGAGGAAAATGATACTAAAAAGTACAACTCTAATAAGACATATAAAAAAATCAACCATGGACGACTTTTGTATCTGTTTTTCATACAAGGCTTTTTTATTTCTAATCTACTAAGTGTTAGCAAAACTTTTGCTGAATCTACTAATTTTGTTGCTAAAAATCAGCTCGCTGATTTTCAGCAAAAGATTTTGCTGACATTAGCAATTTTTTTGCTAGCACCCTCCTGACTAAAATTTTGCTGACTCAGCAAAATTTTTTTCTGACTTTACAAACTTTTTTTTTTGAGTGTACAGTGGGGAGCACTTGTGAGTACATGTAAGTACTTTTTACACCTAAAGATTCAGGTCGAAAAATTTTTGACACTAGAACTAAATTATACTTTTCTAACGTTACAAGGTACGCTGAATCCAAATCTGGCTTAAGATTCACTCTCCGACATCAGGCGTTTGAGCTAGATTAACGAAAAAAGTGTATGTTTTGATCAAAATGCTCCGATTTTTCACGTTCCTGGAAATGTATTTTTCGTAATACTTGTAACGGCAACTGAACACACTATTATTACCATTTTTTTCAGTTTTTCAATTTTTAAAATATCTTATTTCCTTATGACATTATTGTAAATTGAGGTTGTAACAGCAATTTTAAAGTCCCGCAATGCTAAATTTTAAATAATTCAAATTTATTATCAAGTTCAACCGACGATAATGTCGTAAGGAAATAAGTTATCATAAAAATTGAAAAACTGAAAAAAATGGTAAGAGTAGTGTGTTCAGTTGCCGTTACAAGTATTATGAAAAAATCGGAACGTGAAAAATCGGAGCATTTTGATTAAAACATACACTTTTTTCGTTAATCTAGCTCGAACGCCTGATGTCGGAGAGTGAATCTAAGACCAGATTTGGATTCAGCGTACCTTGTACCTTTAGAAAATTATAATTTAGTTCTAGTGTCAAACATTTTTCGACCTGAATCTTTAGGTGTAAAAAGTACTTACATGTACTCACAAGTGCTCCCCACTGTATGTTAAAAAATTGGTTGTAATATTGGTAAATAATTTTTGCGGATGGGACTGGCATAACACATGCTTTGCCACGAAAATAGTGTTTTCCTTGTACAATATTAATTTTACCTTTGGTAATTTTTAACACTGTGGATTTTACAAAAATAACAGTGGTTTGCCAGTACTATTTTTGGTATGGTTGGCAATTTCTACCTGTGATGTTTTCCTTCGATTGTAACTTACATCAGATGCTTTTAGAGATTGGTCGACATTTTCATCTTCTTCAGAAGCAATTAACTTATCAACATCGATAGCAGATTTATTGGCTGAATTATTATCTGCCCTTAAAATCTTTAATAGTTCAGTATTAGTTAGATCTTGAAACATTGAACTAGAATCATCTCTTGTTATATCAGTTAATTCAAAGGTTTTAACTCCGTTCTTTTGGCTGACCTAAAATTGGACATTGTTTAATCATTATATAATGTAGATTATAGAGTTGGGCATTTCGTCCATGAACTAGTTCATTTTTAACCAATCGGTTTTGATTTTTGAACAAATTAGTGCTATGAAAATTGTAGATTGAACAGTTGACTTGTTCATATAAAGAACTAGTTAAAAATTCAAATGAACTAAATGACCTGAACTATGTGACCCGAAATGCCAAACACTAATGTAGTAGTATGTACAGTGAAGGTCGGTTATAAAAAACTAGCAGGGACCCTCTAACCCTCTAATCGACAAACCCAGCTATAGGCGGGGTATATTAAAAAGATCACTATTGTGCCAAATAACTGTTTTATAATTAGCAGGGACACATACTTCATGCACTAAAAAAGTGTGTATTTAAGTTAAGATTAGCACGTGAGCAGAATTTTGCGTGATTCATGTGAATCAGGAGTGAGTGTGAGCGAAACATAATTTTAATTACGGGAACGTGAGTGAGTGAGTAGAAAAAAATTCTTTGTGAGTGAGTGGTAAAATTTTACCAACATTTTTTTTACTTTAGTAAATGTTTTTAACATTAAATATACAGTGCCACTTCGATTGACGCAACCCTCGATAAATGCAACTCCTCGATTATTGCAACTAGTAAATTGTTTGCGTTGTTGACTCAGTTATCGCAACTTTTCAAAAAAAATCTCAGTTATCGCTACTTTTCTCCCAAAATTATTAGATTATCTGTTTTATTTACATATTATTTTATTGAAGTTGCTATTGAATGTTACTGCCGTCTAAAACTATTACGTTTGAAATTAGTTTTGGATTTACCGCTGTTCCTAGAATACTGAAATATGCGTGTTGTACTTGTTTTTTTACAGATACATATGTACTCAGTTGAAAGAATCTGTTATTTTTAATAAAATTAATGAATTTATTTTCAAATAAATGATTTAAATGTGTGATAAAATTTAAATTTTCAATTTAAACTATAAAAAGAAGTTGCGGCCTAAAAAATTGTGACTCAGTTATCGCAACAACATCAGTTTTCGCAACGGCCGAAGTTTCTATTAGTTGCGTTAAGCGAGGTTGAACTGTATATTAATATTTTAAAACACTAAAAAAATGTCGAAATAACATATTCATAGCAAATTTGAGTCAAACATTCACAATTTACCTTAATTTTCAAGCATAATTTTTTTTCGGCCAGATTTTATTTCGTGAATTTGCGTGATTAACTTGAATCACGCGTGAGTAAAATCTGAATATACTCACGTTAGTGTGAGTCCAATTTCACTCACGTGTCTATCTCTAGTTTTAAGCGCCTATAACATGCATGAAAAACATTAAAATATGCACTTTAGGGTTCAGTTCGATAAGTCTAAACTTTTCCCATTTTTTTTTTTTTGGATAGGATGGGTTGTTAATTATCTTAAATCAGTACCTAAGATAATTTAAATCGAATGTAAGAATGATAAGTGATATATACACTTATCAAGTTATATATAATTTGATAATATTTGATATAAATTCATAAAATTCTTTGGAAATCCGCATTTCTATTCTGTTTCACATTCCAAATAATAATGAAAATTTAAGTATAAATCAATGGATTGGAAAATTAGACGAAATTTCAATTTGGCTAATATGTGATGCCATATACAATTATATTTAAAAGTGATAGAATTTTTTCTTGTTTCTACCATATATGTTTATATATAATTATCAGAGATGACAAATTATCTTAATATGGAGTATAATAAAATGATATTTCATTTGATAAGTCATTTAGATATAATTTGATACAATTTTAACCGAGATTTGTCCATATCCGGGACATTCAATTACATCTAATTAGATATAAATATATCTGATTTTATAAAATTTTAGCCAATATCTTTTGGTAACTTGAAGTTATGCTTAAAATTTTAAGTTGAAAATTAAAGTTTCTAGAAATCAACAATTTTAAAGAGCAAAATTTTTCTAAATGAAACAACGAAATTATTAAAAATTATCAAGCACAAATTTAGTGTTTCAAAAACATAGAATTAAGTGCTGATTTCGTTGTAAAATTAATATGGTTATATGTGAAGCCATATGTAATAAAGTCTTAACTTGCAGGTAACTTAATTTGATATTGAAGTTTACCAAAATATGTATGGGATTATATATAATGCTATATAAAATTATAAGGAACATATTTTCAGATTTGTCCATATCACATATATTTTAATTGGGCTTAGTATGGGATCATATATAATGGAGTAAAATTTCGAGACATATAGTATGAAGTACCATATAAAAGTTTGAAGTCTTGGTTACAAACATGGCTTAAAAATATTAAAATTTGTAATTCCAGGATAGCCATACAATGATTTGAAAAAAACAATTTTGGCTTTTTTATAGCACTTTTTTCCCAAAAATATTAAAAATATAAGGTAGACCAGAATAATAAGTGTTATATGCTGGTTTTGAAAAAGACATAACCATCAGCAAAATTTGGTTACTTTTTAAGGGTTCCCATTCTATGTGGCGCAAATGAATTGAATAAAACACATATTTTTAAAATTAAAAAATATTATTGTTAAAAATTACTCATGTTTTGGAGAAAAATAGGAGCCTTCCAAAAATAATCATAAAAGACACAAACATTTGAAGAAATAACTTAATCCAAAAATTGGTTGAGAGTTGACTCAGAATGTAGTTAAAGGTGAATATTTTGTGAACAATTAATTCGATTAACTATGGAACATTTTCGCACCACTTTTACTCTAAATGCTAATATGCATCTACAGAGACGTCGTACAGTGCGTACAGAAGAAGTCATTTCAGTCTATCCGCCATCGTGTACAGGAATTGGAAATGTGTCCATCAATTTTATGGAAGATTTTGAGGAAAAAAGCTTGGTTTGCGTGCTTACAAAATCCAACTCGTGCAACAATTGACGCCACACGATCACCTAGCAAGGCGTAGATTCGGTGAATGGGCCCAAAACAAGATTGCCGTTTATCCCGATTTTCATAAGCGAATTTTGTTTAGCGATGAAACTCACTTTTGGTTAAATGGATACGTCAATAAACAAAACTGCCGTATTTGGAGTGATGATAATCCTCAAGTGTACACCGTTAAGTCCAGAAAAACTGACTAGTGTGCTTTATGGGCTGATGCAATCATTGGTTCGTACTTCTTTAAAAACGATGCTGGTCAGAACGTTACAGTCAATGGTGACCACTGTTGATCCATGATTACTGACTTTTTCGTTCATCAACTGCACAACCATGATGTGCAGGAGCTGTGGTTTCAACAAGACGGCGCAATATGTCACACAGCTCGTGCCACAATTGATTTATTGAAGGAAACGTTTGGTAACCGCATAGTTTTACGTTTCGGACCCGTGAATTGGCCTCCAAGATCGTGCGATTTAACGCCGCTGGACTATTTTCTGTGGGGATATGTGAAGTCGTTAGTCTACACGATAAGACCGAAACTATTGAAAACTTGGAGGACAACATTCGCCGAGTTATTGCCAATATACGCCCACAAATGTTGGAAAAAGTCATCGAAAATTGGAACTCCAGATTAGACTACGCCATATGTCAGAAGTCAGATTTAAATTATAATGCCAGAAGATTATCTTTCGAATATTCCATTTCAAAGTTCTATACCTCTATAAAAAACACCCTTTATAACATACGATGCAATACAACAATATATGATGATATATTACTTATTACTTTAAAAAAAATTCCTAAACCAAGTACAAGATATGAACATATTTCGTAATATATTGCCACACATATATGCATATATAATGATATCAAGTTGTATATGCGTATATAGAACTTTTTCATCGGAAAAAATTCCATTGCAAAAAGCTTTGGCCGGTTAGAGGGTTAAACATTTTGAAAAAAAAATTTTGGTGTTTTTTTTCTAAATTCATCTAATTTAAAAATGTTTCTTTTGCAATATTGAAACAATTTTTTTGTATTGAATTTCCTTTCATACAATATTAAATTTTTTTTTTTAGTAAATTTTTTAAGTAGAAAGCTAAAACTTTCAAAATTTGTGGCACATTTTTAAAACCTTATTATTGTACTTGTTATCAGCATAAAAATGTGTATGCTAATTTGTAAAAGGGTCTAAAAAAATTTGCTAATTTTTATAAAAAGTTCTAGCCGGTGTTCGTTATAAGCAAACTTCACTGTATAAGCAATTAGTTTTCAAATTTAAAGTGTACCATCATTTTAAGACATTGAAGAATCATACATTCACCACTTATTACGAAATGTACATAACTCAAATGACCCTTATCCTTGTAGTAAATTGTTTCCAAAGGTTCAAATTGTCTCAATACACACAATTTGCAAGCATTCATAATCTAAAATAAGGGGGTTGGAGCTTAATATTTAAATGTTTCAAATTATAATAATATATGGGTTATACTCACCTGATCTCTGGTAAAAAAATTAAAATAATCTAAAGCCATAATTGCACATTTCTTTTCCGTCCATTGTTTTTCCATAACCGGCCGCAATACACTTTCAAAATCTTCTTCAAATACCACCAATAGCTCAACAACATCTATGAAATACAAACAACTAAATCATTCAATTTGTATATTTGAATTTGTAATTCATAAAGTTGCAAAATATCACAACAAAAAAAAAAATCCCAAACGAACTAAATTAAAACGATTTTCGAGGCTGGCACGATAATAAATTGTATTAGCCAGGAATGAAATAGTTTCATATCCTAAAAACAAAAAAATTGCAATATGTCTACAGTTAACACAAATCAACATTATAATCAACACAAACAATCAAAATTCTTAGTAGAAATAAAAAAAAGTGAAAGTAAATTTTTAGGAAAGGTACATTTCATGTCAGAACTCATCAATTTAATAGGAAAGGATTGTACAACAGTTATTAGTGTTAAGGAGTGTGTAAGTGTTTTTGTCATGTTGCTCTTCAAAAATTTCAAAAGTCAAAATGTTTATTATTCAATAGTTTCCAAAAAAAGGATACAAAACACATTTACTAATTATTCGCTCTCAATCTTTGTAAATATTTCTGTTTATTCCTTGTAAGCTAATCACGCAAATTAATTTGACAAGGTGGAAAGTACTTTAGAAATATGTAATAAAGCGTGTTAAATAAAGAACGTTACAGTGGGAAAAAGGGGTCTGTGGAATGCAGACGCGGATCCAGGGCGGGGAGGGAAATAAGAGTAGTTTTTATTAAATTTGCTAATTTCTTTTACAATTTTGTATTGAAAAATTTAATTATGAGGGAGAAAATATTACATTTGCCCTCCCCCTGGATCCGCGCCTGGTTAAATCTTGTTTGCACCGCACAGTGCCACATTTGGTAAATTTAGAATGGCAAAAATATAGTATTAAAGATATTGACCTGCAATTTGCTGTTTAGGTAGTCCACAAAGTCTTTAATGTTCAGACAATGGGTGAAGTGGGACTACTGCCACGCCCACTTTGTACATATATATTTTATATAGTAAGTTAAAACAACTGCTTCAAACAGCTGTTATAAAAATGCAGCGTTGTTTTCAGTTGCTTTTTTTTAATAACTGGCATTATAGTTATTATGTATTATTTCATAGAAAAACTCATATACTCATAACTGCACAAATAACTGTCAAGTAGTAACTGTCAAACTTTTTTGAGTGCAGTTTTCATTTATTGGAGAGATATTTCTTTCCCGGAATCCCGGGCCTGTGTAATTAAACTTGTGGCAAAAGATAATAATTAAAATCAAAACTTACTTGAGGAGGTGTAAGTATGTCTTCTTGTACATCTTTCGATCATTTCAACATCACCCAAGCAATCACCAGGGCCGTTAATCATCTCAAGTCTATCAACCCAAGTATTTTTAATCTGAATTAAATGAAAATCAATGTAAAATTATTTTTGATAAAGAGCCAAGGAAAATACATAACAGTAGTGCTGGTAAATTCGGTTACTTTTCAATACTCGGTACTACTCGATATTTTTAACGGTTTCTAAATTTAAAATTCCCTTCAATTTTTCAAAATTTATAAAAATTTTCCATTTTATTGAAAATTCAAATTTTAAAAATATGTTTTTAAAATTTTTTATAAAATATTCCATGTTTTTCATAGTTTTTCAAATTTTTTTTTAAACTTTTCAACTCTGATTTTTTCTTATTGTTTTTCTGTCCAAAATACAACTATGAAAATATCGAGTATTCACTTTTAAATATCGAGTACCCAAAAATAAGACAAATACTCGATGCCCACTACTCATTTTTTTACCAGCACAACATCACCGGTCGACTTTTATGGATGAGAGAAAGCTAACGAACATTTCCTTGTTGGGGTACTTTATGATGTTTTTAATATTGATATTCACAATCTAACCAAGCCCGATCTTCTTTGACTAACACTTACACTCATTGAAATAAATCTGTAAACATTGAAATAAAAACTAAAGGGTCCGCCATCTAACGTTTTTTTTCAACTAGTGCTCATTTCGTGAATGGTAACACTTAGCTCATGTCTGATTTGACAGATAATTAGTTTTATCCTTCCGCTGAACGAATATGGTTGTGTATACGCTTGAACAACGCTGGGAAATATAGCGACATTACTTTGAAAATCATGGTAATGTTGCAGAATGTGTGCGAAAATTGTGTATGGATTTTGGAAGAAGAGAAGCACCGTCAGCTCCGTATGTTCTTTATCTTGTGAAAAAAGTAAAAATTGTCTCATTTGGGGCACAGAAAACCCGCACGCATACATTGAAAAGCCGATACACCCAAAACAAATCACTGTTTGGTGCGGATTTTGGTCCAGAGGCATAATTGGGCCATTTTTCTTCGAAAATGAGCAAGGAGTGGCCGTAACAGTCAATGGCGATCGTTATCGGGCCATGTTGAACGAAGTTTTGTTCACAAAAATTTAAGAGGAGGATATTGGCAACATTTGGTTTCAACAGGACGGCGCTACGTGCCACACAGCCGAAGCTACACTCGATGTTTTGCGCCCTGTTTTTGAAGATAGCATTATCAGCCGCAGAGCTGATGTCGTTTGGCCACCTCGGAGCTGCGATTTGACACCGTTGGACTATTATTTGTGGGGGTGCCGTCAAAGATAAGTGTTACGCCAACAAGCCAGAGACAATTGACGCTTTAAAGGACAATATTCGTGAAGCCATTGGTGAAATACAGCTGCACACAATCGATAATGTGCTTAAAAATTGGACCGATCGTGTAGGCTACTGCATGGCCAGCCGAGACAGCCATTTGAATGAAATTATTTTCCATTATTAACCGGAAGGATTGTACTTTCAAATAAAAAAATAAATTTGAGAAAATATTCAGTAGTTTTTTTTTATAGCATTTTCAAAAAAAAAGTTATTTGGCGGACCCTATATTAAGAATTTGTTAAAAATTTCGTTGAAATACTGCTAAAAGTAGTAGAATTGAACAGCAATGAAATCTGTCCTTAATTAGTTATATTTCAGCTAAATTTTGGTTAATTTAAAGTAACAATTTATTCTGTTAAAATCAGTAACTTCTGCTAAAATTACTAAACAAAAAAAGTCACAAATAATATTACGTTTTCAGTTTTTTTAAGATTTTTTTTATGCGCATTAAAATCGATCTTTCTGAAATCAGCAGTCTACTACTTTTTTTTGCAAATAGTTCTAATGATTTCAGCAGGCTTATTTGTATTCAGCTAAATTTGACTTAAAATTAACTAAAGTTTTATTGACATAACAGTTTTTTGCTTATTTTGGTTTACAAATATTTAGCAAACTATTTTGTTGATTTTAGTAAATTGCTAGTTTAAATTAACTAAAATTTAACACAAATATAACAGAACTTTTGTATATTTAGCAGATTTATTTCTGCTGTTCTTAACTTACTAAAATTTAGCAGAAATTAATTTCAGTAGTGTTTTCGGCAATGTAATTTTTATCTAATTTTTAGTAGGTTTTTCTGTGATTTTTACAGGTTTATTTTTATGAGTGTATCCGAAGGTGGGGTAATTTGGGACCAGCTTTTTTTAGCTCCTAAAAAGCAGACACCTTTATTTGTTTAGTCTTTTGATAGACCCAAGAGTGGTTAGTAGTGTAGCTTCTTAACCCAAAAGAACACAACTTAGTTATTCGTTAGTTTGATTTTTGGCGATTTTTTTAATGATTGAATTCAATTTCATTTTGGGACTGCATACAAAATATAGTTAAACATAAAAACCAATAGTTTTAGCGGTAATTCTAGTTGATTATATGATAATTAACGGTATAAATGATATAGAAAAAGTAACAAAATGAAATAAAACTACAAAAAGAGTACTGCGGCAGTTTTTTCCAAACACATTTCGCTTTGTGACAACTAAAGCTAAATTCCGCCAAACTAAATTCCTCCAAAATGTACATTAAATAAAATATTTTAAAATCGAAAAGGCAGCATAAAGTTTTAAGGACTTCAAATTTATAGAGCAAGCAAAGTTTTCATTACCTTAAAAAGCATTATATACAGTTTTTAATTTGATTTTTACGATTGCGGTAGGATAGTAATAAAACGCTCATAAATGTGCATGTATGCTGAAGTGCTCTTATTTTCCGTTAGCTACCTGTAACGGATGATTTTTTTTTTTCATAAAAGTCCTTAATGTTTTTTAGGATTCTTGGGAATAATAAAAAAATTGCAGCACACACAAACTGTATCCACACAAAGGGTTATCCCAAATTATAGTATCAGTATTTATAAGATCTCCTTGACCCTTTTTATTTCATTCAAGAAGTGTTTGCGATAACGCAAAAATCATTTAATACCTACACAAAAATTAGAGTCATACAGCTTAGAAGTTAAAAACAATTTTCAAATATTAATAAAAATGAGCCAGAAAGCCAGAACATTTTTATGTAAAAACGATCCAGATTTATTTTGTTATGTGTGCGGCCAATATATCACCGGGAAAAAACGGAAGTGCTTCTTAACTTCATTGCAAAAGTCATATCAAGATTGCTATAATATCTATCCGCACAATTTGAACCAGCATTGGACACCGAGTACTATATGCATTCCATGTCGATTGAATTTATCTATGAAGTCTTCTAACGTAAAGTAAGTATAAATTAATAGATTTGGAATATTTTATAATTACAATATTTCTTAATTAAAATTTGAATTCTTCATATTCCTGATTTCAATTTTTTTTTTTCATTTTACAAACGACACTTGGAAATTTTGAAGCCTATGCTATGGAGAGAAACAGCGAACCACGCATCCGAGTGTTATTTTTGTTTAAGTACAAAAAGCGGTTTTGGAAAACATATGCGATGGTCTTACCCCACGAGGTCTGCTGATGGGTTTACACTTGCAGTTCTACATTCACAAGAAATAGAATATGCTCAAGATCGGGGTGCAAGCTGTAGTCATGTGCTTTCATCTTCACCAGGACACTCAACCTCAAGTATGTCTTACCAATCAGATTTGTCAGATCCAGCACTACCATCTACAGCTGAAAATGACGAGTTCATCCCACACAAACATTTCTCGCCGAGACCATGGAATCAAGATCAGCTTAATGATGTAATTAGAGACCTTGGATTGTCGAAAAGATCTTCTGAATTACTTGCGTCCCGGATGAAAGAAACAGGTCTCATAACTAAAGAAACTAAAGTTTCGTATTACCGTACTCGAGAAAAAGACTTACTTCATTATTTTGCTGAAGAGGATGACTTTGTGTACTGCACAGATATTTCTGGTTTGATGACTGCCATGGGCTTACAGAGATATGATTCAAACGAATGGCGTTTATTTATCGACTCATCAAAACGCAGCTTGAAGTGTGTCCTTTTGCATAATGGAAATAATTTCACTCCTTGCCGATCGCACATTCAACCAAAGTAAAAGAAGAATACTCTGTAATTGCATTGGTCATGAAGAAGATAAAGTATGATGAACATAAGTGGGTAATTTGTGTTGATCTTAAGATGGTAAATTTCCTCTTAGGCCAACAAAGCGGCTTTACAAAATATCCTTGTTTTATATGTTTATGGGACAGCAGAGCTAAAACAGAACATTGGAAGAGAAAACAATGGCCTTCTAGGGAAACACTAGTTCCAGGTACGCCAAATGTTATAAATGTGGATCTAGTGCCCCGAGATCGCATCATATTACCCCCTCTTCACATTAAACTTGGTCTGATGAAACAATATGTTAAAGCACTTAACAAATATAGTGAATGTTTCCAGTATATTTCAAGGAAGTTTCCCAATCTAAGTATGGAAAAGCTGAAAGCAGGCATATTTGATGGCCCACAAATTCGCAAATTGGTGAACGATACTGAATTTGGCAGTTCAATGTCAGAAATTGAGAAGAATGCATGGGATTCGTTTGTATGGGTTATTCAAAATTTCTTAGGAAATAACAAGGGTGATGATTACGTTGTGCACGTTGAAGAGATGTTAACTCACTTCCAGAATCTTGGATGCAACATGAGCATCAAAGTACACTACCTGCACAGTCACTTAGATCGTTTTCCTGAAAATCTAGGAGACTTGAGTGAAGAACAGGGCGAACGATTCCACCAAGATACCCGGACAATGGAGGAACGATACCAGGGTCGCTGGGATGCACACATGATGGCTGATTTTTGCTGGAGTATTCAGAGTAACACTTCGTTATTCAACAATAGTAGAAAATCGACTAAAAGAAAATTTCAGAGTTTGTAGTTTATAATACATATTTATTTATTTATTTTCTTGTTTTATTTATTATAATAAATGTGAATTTTCTACTATTTAATTTATTTATTTATTTACATTTAAGCTCATCCAACACAAATGTCTTTCCGAAGAATAGAATCAGTATATTCTAGGTAGGGTTTTGCCAAAAAATACACGAATGTTACTATGTAATAGCATTTTTGATGTGAAAATTTGTACATAGCATGGGGAAAATGTTTTCAAAATTCAATCAATCGAAAGAAGAACATTAACTACTCAATTTTATGTATATCAGACAAAAAACTAAAATTTGGTGAAAATGAGCGAATTCACTTAATTGTGAATAAATTCGAAAAAAATCAATCGATTTTTATGATCGATATCTCATTTTGTTCCTATTACATGTGGCTTTGCGATAAAGCTATAAATCTGAACGATTTTTGCCGTTTTCGATTTTTTATGATTTTTTTAAAACAATATAGAGCAAAATTAACAATATAAAATACTTTGTTCAATTGACACATAAATAACCACTGACGAGTCCCAGGAGGGGGACGAAACTGCGGCAGTCTGGTGTATCCCTTGTGTCCGTAAAATTTTTCAATAAAAATGTTTTCTTCTTCTTCTTCCTGTAAAGAGACTAACTAAAGAAATATTCTACAGTAATTAATATAAAAAAATTAATTACGATTGTCATTATCTGACGGTTGCAAAACACTTTCTAACATAAAATTTGAATAAACTTGCTTAACGGCGACTCAATCTCTAACCTACACTTGGTATCCAACTATTGTATGTGAATAAAGCGCATCATAAAACGTGATAATTACTTGTGAAAAAGAGATAGGATTAAGAAGAAAAAGCATTCTAGTTGAGAAATGAATTGTGCATTGGTATTAGCTAATTCTGTCTCTTCTGATCGAAACAATACTTGTGTGTATGTAGTGTGACCAAACTCCAATTTAGTCGCAGTCAACGCTGTGTCGACCGTGGCTCAACTCGTTAAGAGGCGAGACTACGATGCATAGCTTGTTGCTAAGACCGTGAGTTCAAATCACAGTACGACACCAAAAAATAAAAAGTTTTTTCATATAGAGCAAAATTAACAATATAAAATACTTTGTTCAATTGACACACATAAATAACCACTGACGAGTCCCAGGAGGGGGACGAAACTGCGGCAGTCTGGTGTATCCCTTGTGTCCGTAAAATTTTTCAATAAAAATATTTTCTTCTTCTTCTTCCTGTAAAGAGACTAACTAAAAAAAAAAAAAAAATTTGCTATTTTCACGTAAAAAAAATATTTTTTCCCTCAATTTTTATTATAACTCCGAAACTACTGAGCCGATTGAAACGCAATATATTAACGGATTAAAGGCTATGTAAATTTCAGTTTTTCTAAATTTATTTGAATAATATCGGACTAATTTTTTTTTAGTTATCATTAATTATGTGGAGAAACGTCTAAAAAAATTTATAATTTTACTTAAAAATTTTTTAAAAAAAAACCTCTCCATAGAATTTCAAAATTGAACCATATTTGTACTACTGGGACCACAATACATCAAAATTGTATAGTGGTTTTCAAAGCCCCTAAAATTTTTTCAAAATTGTTGCCTTGTGTTATTCGACCCGAATAATCCGTTAAAATAGGTCAATTAAGAAGTAAAATTTTTTATATGGATTTTTTCCAAAACTTGCAAAAAACTTTAGAATAAAGAAACGCTATTAAAAATATCATCAATTGCTTTAAAAATCGATGGAAAGCAATTTTTGTTCGCTTTAGAAATTTACATAGACAATTTTTAATTCTGTTTTAATTCTTTTAAAAATTCAAAGCAAATCAATATGTGTATGTTTGTCCAGACAAGGCTGAATTTGTTTTAAATTGATGTCACGCAATAAAAAGACACTTTTGAATATGTTTGCAGGCAATCCCTATATATCGTATGTATGTTTACTAGGGCGGGCCGATTTAAAAATCGCTCAACGTTCAAGGAAAATCGTATTCTAGGAATCAAAATAATAAACTTTGCCGAAGGAACCATACCTCTAAAACGAATTCTAATGTTCCGACTTTTGACCCGTAGGGTCAAATTTTGCAAAAGCCCACTTTGATATTTCAGAAACTAGGAGGAATCTCTCCAATATTATGGGAGCTACTTCTTCTCCGGGAGACGCGCTAGCAGATTAATGCATAAATCATCATTCTAGGTGACCGTTAATGGGTTAAAATTTAAGTTAAAAGAGAGCCTTTTTAATCGTGTTTTTATAGCAAAATGTACAAATCTCGGTATAGAGATATTTCAGAAAGTAGGAGGAGTCTTTCCAAGATTAGGGTCTCTATTTCTTCTCCGGAAGACGCTCAAGCAGATGCATGTATAAATTATATTTGATTGGGCGTAAATGGGCGTTGTGGTGTAATGGTTAGCGCGTTGGACTTTTACACAGAAGGTCCCGGGTTCGATCCCCGGTGCCGGCAACATCAAATTAATATGTATGAGTTTTTTCTATCCCTCATACGTATCGCAATGTCCACCTTCGGTGTTCCCATAGCAATTAACCCCACCGAAGTAAAATAATGAATCAGGGCTATGAACCAAAAAGCTTCAATAAGTTCGCCAACTCCCCATCAGGTGGCGAGCAACAACTGTTCTAAGACTTATCATCTCGCGCAATTACAGTGTTGCCATGTCTGAAGCCCTTCATCTTTCCCCACCTTTCATCTCTATACTATCCCTTTCCAAAGAAAGCAACACATTAAATATAGGAAGTATTTCCTGAGTGTTTAAAAAAAAAAAAAAAAAAAAAGTAAATTTTTCAAAATTCGAGACATCAGAATTTGTTTTAGAGGTATGGTTCCTTCGGCAAAGTTTCTTATTTTGATCCCTAGAATACGGGTTTCCTTGAACGTTGAGCGATTTTTTTTGCCTCCATACAAATCGACCCGGCCTAATGTTTACCATACTTGGGACTACTTAATTGAATGGAACAATTCTTTAATTGGCATTGTTTGACGTCAATGGTAATTAAATTGTTTGGCATTGCAATTGCTTAAAAACGATGCCAATGCAATTTTGTACAGTATACTTTTCTAAAGATGTAAGGTTCGCTGAATTCAAAGCTGGTATCAGAATCACACTCCGACATCAGGGGTTCGAGCTATATTAACTGGAAAAATATCACTTTTGATCAAAATGTTCCGACTTTTCACCTTCCTGGAAATGTAATTTTTATAATTCTTTTAATAACACCTGAACAAACTTCTCTTACCAACCAGACTTTTCATTTTAGAATCTCGATTTTTTATATGTTCGTTATAAGCGTAACAATTTATATGGAAACTCGTAAAAGTGTAAAAAAATAGGTCGTTATATCAAAAGTTTGTTAGAAACAATGCTCGTGATAACGGTATTATTTTGTATGAAATGTGTAAGTAAGTGCTTTGTGGCCAGAAAAATCGTTCGTTATAAAAAAAAGTTCGTTATAAACGGTGTTGGTTATAACCGAACTCCACTGTTTAAACAATTTCATTGCCATATTGTCACCAAACCCTGGACATTACGTACCGGAAGCAGCCATCCTTGTCCGACTAGCTCACGGACGACAGGAGGGTATGACCCGCTACTTCCGGTCGAGGGCCGAACAATAAAATTTATACAAAAAACTACATAAAACTAAACTCAAAAAAAAAACACAACTCAAAATCAACAAAGAAACAAAATTAACCGCAACATATCACTCAAAATGTTCCATTACTATATGTCCCTAAACAAAAAAAGCTATATTTTCTAACAAAACGGACTGAAAAAAATTACAATAAACTGAACTACAATACAAAAAACGAGGACAAAAGATATAAGATGTCCCCCCTAGCTTGCCCACCCTTCTATGGTAATCTACACTTAACATTTAAACGATTACCCCCCAAACACTGCACTAGTCACTTTTACCACATACTTACGTTAACACACACTTATGAACTTCTGCCGGACATTATCTTCAAAAAAATGCCAACCAAATAAAAACATATTAATTTAAAATTTAATAATATAAATATCCTATTCTATTTATTGGAAATTAAATGAAAAATAATAAAAAGTAAGTAATAAGAAAAAATTGAAATATAGGAAAGTAAGTATACTAAAAGATTACTAAAAATATCATTAAATAAATTGAAAAATAAGGATATATACCGCATCTTTATATTCCTTTATTGTTTTTGGCTCAACTAAAAGTGTGCGAATGTCGAGTCCGTCGCCCAGGAATTTCCCATATGTATTTATTTGCAGCCAAACATATATACATACATATATATTTGCCTGTAGACGTTTTTCACATTAAATTATTGTATTATTTTTCAGTATAGTTGGAATAATTTTAAGAAATTTATTTTAATTACCAACAAAAAGGGGAGGTAAAAGATTGAATATATCTAAATCGGTACAAAAAATTTAAATTTGCAAAAATGGCTTAAACTTCCAAAATCAGTGGACATTAGAGTAAGGTAAGTTTCTAAAAATAGAACTGTTGTGTTGTTGGAGTTGTACTTCTGAGATTATGTATGCAAGAACAAAAAAACACCGTGTATTGAATAAAACTAGTTTTAATCACAACAAAACTCGACCTGACGATAGCTCTGTCTAACGTGTAGTGCGAGTGCATGTGGCATTAGAAATCAGTTTATCTATACCACGGTCAGTGATTGCACAGAAAATTTCATATAGACGCAATCGAACAAATAAAAAAAAACATAAAAAATATTACATTATTCAAAAAAACAGGGTCACTGACGAAGGTTCAATACCAGAAACTGCGCAGTCTGATTCAGAAAAATTTAAAATTTACAATGTAGTTATGATTTTTAGAAAATACACTCATTCTTCTCTACCACGCCTTTCACAATTAAACGTAAGTAAAATTGCATATTAATTATAGTATTAATTACAATTGTCTGAAAAAGACGTTAAAATTCAAACTCAAACAAAATCAGTGTTGAAAACCCAAAAAAATATTTTTAATTTAAACATAAAATTGTTCGATAACTAAAAACTAAATAACAAAAATAAAATATAAGATTTTTTTTTATCAAAAATAAGATTTTTTTTTATCGAAATATTCAAAAACAAGAGCAGAATATTAAAAAATATGCTATAAAAAATCAATGTCGGAATTCCTCAATTGTTCTAAAACAGATAATCATTAATTTTTTAATACGACGCACAGGAAAAAACATGAAACAACATATTCTGGTTGTGCTTAAACAGAGGATATTTTGTGTAACAAAAATCCGTAAAAACTTCTAGGAATTTTAGATTTATAGAAGTTTAAATGTTTCGGTGGGAAAAATAAACGCCAGAAATTCTGCAATAAAATTGTAATTAAAAAGACAGAAGGAAAACATAAGTGTAAAATTTTGGAAAAACACTTTAAAACTCAACGAAGTCAATATTTTTTTTAAAACCAGAAAATCTTAACAAAAATTTGTTAAGAAAATTAAAGATCCAAAAAGTTGTAAAACAGCCAAAAACGACCAATTATTTTTTTTTTGGTTTTAGAAAAACAAATTTTTCGAATTTTATTTTTTTTTTAATTTTATATAAGTGTTTGACAAATTTATTTCAGATTTTATTCGATATAAAAATTTTTTGTTCAACGGTCACTTTCATGACCTTAAAATGAAAAATTCCGAATTTCACACCCATACTTTTACTGAAGTTAAAGAAGATTTTATTTGGAAAATTCTAAATTTTTAAATTTAAGGTCATCAAAATAATAAATAATTTGTAATAATTTGATTCAGCCTGGAACTCTTGAGTAGTGCGGTTTTGCGAAAATATGACGCAAGAAAAAATAAAAATTTTTATGTTTCATATTCTAATTTTTCGGATAAAAATACATCTTAGAGATCACGAACGCCAAAAAACATGAACAATTTCTTTAAAATTTACAAAAATGTTCAAAAATTATCCGTCCCCAAAAACGAGGGCTGAATACTACACTGCACTAGCAAAAACTGTAACTTTAATATTTTTAATTTGATTTACACTTAAAACCGTCCTTATTTTTGAGCTGTTAAAGATATTTGGATTTAGCATGCTTCAACATCGGATAACACATACACAAAAATTTATTCATGTCATAAAATTGTTTTTTTTCTTTTTTTGAAACTTAGAGATGTCGTGAATAGTTGGCTATTATTCGCTATTCGGAATTTTTCACTATTCGACAAAATTGCCAATAGTAGCACTATTCTATAGAACTATTCGGTTAATAGAAAATAGCTCAAAAACCTGTTATTTGTATATAAAAAATTATGAAAATCCAGGGGACAGATTCTCTAAGCAAAACGATATCGTTTTGTTTAAAACGATACCTAAATTGCTATCGTTTTGACGATGTTTCTTACGAAAACGTTAACCTAAACGATGAAAAATTGTTGTCTTTTACCAAAATTATTAACATTATTTACAATTTGTAGTAATATTGTAGTAATTTAACTTCCAAAAGTGGACGATTATCGTCGATAGTCCTACAGAATTCCTAGCGAGGTTTTAGCAAAACAGTTTTCTTTCAAATGTCAAACTGCTCTTTGTACTGGTTTGAGATGATGTTTCAATCTAAAATGTTATATGGTTCTATTTAATTTTGTCTATATCTAAAGTACAGCGTATTTTTATATGAAAATAAATGAAAGTATTATTTGGCAAATAAAACCGAATAATCGGTTTTAACCGAATTGAACATATCAGGCAGTAAGTGCATCTTTTAAAGTATACTTACATGATCATAAACTCTTTTTGTGACTTCAACTTCACCGGTAAGTACAAAATATACCATTAACGGTAAGTCACCTTCTTTGATTAACTTTCGTCCAGGATTTATGACCATAAATTTGATGCATTTAGATAAACGTGCACGAACCTTCTGTATTTGAAATATATTTTGGTTTAAAAGAAAACATCAACAATTGAATTGATTTTGATTACCGGAGGTATTCTAGAGAAACAATTTAAACCAGCCATCAAAGACACTAATTTCTTTCGATCAGCAGTAGTACGCAAAGTATGATCAGTTCGTATCAAAGATTTTTCCTACATAAAGCGTTAAAGTTGAATATTCGTCAGAATGCAAAAATCTTCATTTCATACTTACAGCCATTGTTAGTAGACCGATTTTTCTCTGTGTCCTTACAAGCATTGCAATATTTTTTTTAACATTTAACGACAACTTGTGATCACCTAAATCTACCAGCCATATGCGATTTAACGCTACACTGCGTATGAGATTGCGAAAACGCAAACGCGACATTTTACGTCTCTTAACTTCTTCTGCATCTCTAGCTCGTTTTGACATTGCAGTTGACTATTGTAAAAATTCTATACAAATTTTAAAGCAAAAAAAAAAATATATGTATGTATTTATTTTTTTATGAAACAATTCTAAAAATCATTACAAAGTAAACTCTGTTCTCAATTTTTTTTTTAGACTGCTACCAAGGAAAGTTTCTTTGGGGTGTACACTAGGGTATAAAAACAAAACATGTCTATTTTTATTTAAATTAATCAGTTGACGCTATAAATTCAAATAGTTTATGTTTCCGGCAGAATCATGAAGTTATACAGCAAATTCATGAAATTTTTTAAATTTTGTAGTGTTATACACACAATACCAAACAATTTAGAGTTGCTAACTTATCTGACGTTAACCAAAGTTTAGGGCTTAACCATGTTTATGAATGTCATATTTATATGGAAATATGTACATGTGGTTAAAGTTAAACTCTGGTTATATTTAGAAAAGTTACTCGCCCTTAATTATGAATTTTGAAAAACAAATTTATTTCAAAGATGGCAGACAATACCGCTGAAATAGCGTTATCGATTCAAAAAACCCTTTCAACTGACTATCGCTATCCCAAAAACACCGTTTCCGATATAACTAAAATACCAATACAATTAAAATACCGTTACCGCATTAATTGAAATATCCGTTCCGAAATAAGACAAAATAATCGCTGTAAATAGATATATTTTCACAAAATTTTCCTCATAAACTAGCCCGTCATTAGAAGGCGAGCATAATGGGGCTAAACATAACAGTGTGCATTGACATTAAATACCTGAACAACTGAAATAACGTTACTTTAAAAATACCGTTACCGAAATACCTGTATATTAGGGCGGGTCGATTTAAAAATCGCTCAACGTTCAAGGAAAATCGTATTCTAGGGATCAAAATAAAAAACTTTGCCGAAGGAACCATACCTCTAAAACGAATTCTGATGTCCCGACTTTTGAACCGTAGGGTAAAATTTTGAAAAAGCCCACTTTGATATTTCAGAAAGTAGGAGGAATCTCTCCAGGATTATGGGAGCTACTTCTTCTCCGGGAGACACGCTAGCAGATTAATGCATCATTCTAGGTGACCGTTAAGGGGCTAAAATTTAAGTTGAAAGAGGGCCTTTTTAGTCGTGTTTTTATAGCAAAATGTGCAAATCTCGGGATAGAGATATTTCAGAAAGTAGGAGGAGTCTTTCCCTATTTCTTCTCCGGAAGACGCTCTAGCAGATTAATGTATAAATTATATTCGATTGGGTTGGATTCGATTGGGGCACTCTAAATGGGTCAAAGTGGTATGGTTCCTTCGGCAAAGTTTCTTATTTTGATCCCTAGAATACGATTTTCCTTGAACGTTGAGCGATTTTTTTTGCCTCCATACAAATCGACCCGGCCTACTGTATATATACCTGTTATCCTTAAAATAACGTTACCGAAATAGCTGAAAAATACCGTTATCGATAAAATATTATTACCGAAAAAAGTAAAATACCGTTACCGCTAAAAACCCGTTACTGAAATAACTTAAATATCGTTACCCCCTGAAATGCCGTTACCGAAATAAAGGAAAATAGCGCTAACCTTATCCATACCCTCATCGAATCAGTTACCATCCATGATTTATTTACATATCCAAGAAAAATTGTACACTCAAAATAGTTTGTTGTTTAAATTAACAGAAAATGTAATTAAGCATAATTTATAAATCACTTAAAATCCGGTCTACTTACTTTTCATTTAAATCAAATGTTCCTTGTTATTTATTTTTAAATATCGTTTAAATAACTTACAAATCCATAAGAACAAATTAATAGTAATTTTAAAATAAATGTTTAAATTTTAACTACAGATCGGTAAAAATAAAATATAAATTGTGTTTTTCTTTTATAGAGGTATAGAACTTTGAAATGGAATAAAACAAAGATGATTTTAATAAGTTGACATGAAATTTACTTTATTCGAAAGATAATCTTCTGGCATTATAGTTTAATGACTTCTGGCATATGACCGCCACGGCTGGCTCGGACGTAGTCTAATCTGGAGGTCTAATTTTCGATGACTTTATCAAACTTTTGTGCCCGTACATTGGCAATTACGCGGCGAATGTTGTCCTCCAAGTGGTCAATCGTTTCGGGCTAAAGACTTCACATATCCCCACAGAAAATAGTTCAGCGGCGTTAAGTCGCACGATCTTGGAGGCCAATTCACGGGTCTGAAAATTGAAACTATGCGGTTACCAAACCATTTCCTTCAATAAATCAATCGTGGGACGAGCTGTGTGACATGTTGCGCCGTCTTGTTGAAACCAAAGCTCCTGCACATCATGGTTGTTCAATTGATGAACGAAAAAAATCAGTAATCATGGCTCTATAGCGGTCACCACTGACTTATACTGATTGGGGTCTTCCTCTACGCTACCATTTAGAGTAAACATGTTGCGAAAACGTTCCATAATTAATGGAATTAATTGCTCTGATTGACGATTATGTTGACTACGCGCGATACGTATTTCGAACAGAAATACGATTTTCAAAATAAATTTGCACAATTTGGAAGCGTTGTTCAGGCGTCTGTCTATTCATATTGAAATGCCAAACCAAACTAAACATAAATCACTTGACAGCAGACAAAATGACCGCTAATTAAAAAAAGTGTTGCCAACTTAAAGTTCTATACCTGTATAAAAAACACCCTTTATGTTCAATTATTTGAAATAATTTCAGTTTTTATTTGTTTCTATTTTATACAAAATGTATACACACACAAATTTGTGTAAACCTTTTCAATTTCTTGTAATTTGAATTGAAATAATTTTGTGTTTCCATTTTAATACAACAAAAAAAACACGAGTTTTTTGAATATTTTTTTTGAAAAAAATAATGTAAATTTATAATAACTGTAACGGGAACAAATAAATGACAAAATTAAGTTTTTGCGGTTAAATTTCAAAGGTTGAAATGGCGTAATTCTTTAAATAAATGAAATTATACTAAAATTTCATTCCGAAAAAGCTTTTCTAAGTAGTGAATTCTTAGCTTAATTCTTAAAAGCTTTAAATAATATGAATGAATTCTTTTTGGAATGAATTGTTTCTTGAATGATTCAAAATTTTCTTAATTCATTTAGTAAAAGGGTGAATGAAGAAAGATTTTTTTTTTCATTCATTTAGTCAAATGATTAAACTGAATTATTTACATAAAACAAAAGCAAATAACTTTTAATTTAATTTCTTCATTCAATGTAAAATGTTGAATGAATATATAATTTAATTCATTCAAGTTAGGAATTCATTCAATATCTATTAAAGCTTTTGAATAAATCTACACTTAGAATACTACCACTGCAAATGTAGTTAAAACTAATGAAATTTCACTTAAAGAAAGGACGACTTACATTTCAGTAAATTCAACTAACATTGTAATATGTTTTTTAATGTTCAAAAAATTAACCACAATTGTAGTAAAAATGAACTACATGTCAGTGAAAAATAAACAAACATTTATGTATTTAAAAAATGAATGTAAACTCATAAAACAGTCATTTGATGTGGTTTGTTTTTTTAAATGAACTACAAGGTTAGTAAAAAATTTATTTTGTTCTACAAATGACTGACATTTACATTAAAAATAAAGAAACTGTAATACAACCCAAGCAACTACATATTTTTAAAGCAGAAGTTCCCTGAGTGTAGTGAATGAATTCTTGGGGAATGGATTAATGGAATGAAATATAAGCATTTTTTAATTGTGAATTACATTTTTTGTGAATTTAGCTCAAATCACATTAATTCTTTCGAAGCTCTGTTAAATTTGTATGAAACTTTAAATAAATGAAACTAAAAAAAATGTTAGTAAATGCTAATAAATTAATTTGAACAAATGTACAAAAAAAGTTGAAAAAAATATTTATTTGAAAAACAAATTCATGTTACTTTATTTTTAACTCAACTGAAAACTTTATTTTATTTAACTACAAACAATAAACTACATAATATTCTGAGTGTAATTGTTTATTACGTGAAATACGTCTAACTAGTACCACGTTTCCATTATGAGGAAAACAACATGATTTGATGAAAATACACAAACTGTTTCCACTAACCATAAAACGTTTTGTGTATTCGAGTTTTCAAAATTAGTTTGACGTTCGGCAAATATTTGCTTTGTTTATCACTGATTATTCTTTTTATTCTGTTGGTTTAAGTGAAAACAATGTTTTTTTTAATTTAATTTATGTACATTACATTTAATACTTTTATATTGTTTGCTGCAGCCAACTACCAGTTTTTAATTTTGGGGGGAGGGGCCTTTTTTTAACTTATACGTCGTGTACAGGGCATCGACTTTTCACGCAAATACATGTTTGTAGTCAGTCGAAAAAAATTCGATTCTGACGAAATTCTTTTCAGAATAAAAGAATTTGCAACAAAATTGGTTTGACTTGCCGCTGCTTATGTTTGTATAAATGCATAATATAGCATATTTTGGTTTTAAGTGCATATTTTCTGCATTTTTAATGATTTTTGTTGCATGTTTCAGCATATTTAGCGTTTAAGTACATTTTGTTTTCTTTCTGCAATTTTATTTGCAATCTATTTTACAATAATAAGCCAAATAATTATTAAAAATAAATCAATGCTTTATTCGAAAAATTCTTTTTGCGATAAAAAAACAAAATATGAAAAATTATTCTGAAAACTATAATTTAGAATTCGGGCTACCATGGCCACCCTGGTAACCATTTCATTATAAACCCTTTGCCATCGTAGAGCCTTGGGTACTCATCTGAGAAAAAAATTTGAATTTTGTTTCACACACTATTAAATACTTAAGTCCCTAACGTAGCCGGATTTTTAAATTGTTGATTTGTATTAAAATGATAGTTGTTTATTAAAAAAAAAGTACTACACTCAAATAAAAAAGTTAGTAAAGTCAGCAAAAAATTTAGCTGAGTCAGCAAAACTTTAGTCAGGAGGGTGCTTGCAAAAAAAATTACTAATATCAGCAAAATCTTTTGCTGAAAATCAGCGAGCTGATTTTTAGCAACAAAATTAGTAGATTCAGCGAAAGTTTTGCTAAAACTTAGTGGAATAGAAATTAAAAAACCCCTGCTGAAAATTAATAACATTGTTGGTGATTATTAGTAGACTGAAAAATATTTGTAGAAAAATTATACTTTAGTTAATTTATTTGCTGAAAATCATAAAACATTTTTTGTGATTCTTTTTAAAATAATTTACAATTTGTTACAAAATATAAAAATGTTCATACTCCTAAATTGACTGTATGAATTAATGTAAACAATAGAAATAATTATATATAACATAAACGAATATATATAACATAAACGAAATTATTAATTATTATATTATGTCTTACTAGAACTGTACTTTCTAGTATAATTTTCCTCGTCACTACTACATCGTGACATGCCGCGACATCTAATTCATTCTGAGTAAATCTTTCAGTCTGGTTGTCGTTCACACTAGTGATGTGCTAATCAACACAATGTTTTTTAGCAAAATAAATTAGTAAAATATTAGTAAAACATTAGTTCAAAACAGTTAAGTGCGGAATAAGTATAACTAAAATTTTAGTTTTAAAACATAATTTTAGCAAAAAATTTGCTGAAAAATACCTGATTTACAAGATGTTTTACTAACTATTCTACTAACTTATTTTTTGAGTGTAAGCAAAAATTTAAAAATGTCCCTACATTAGGGAATTAATTTATTAGTACTCTACAGAACACAAGAAACTGATTGAAATTCTGTCCATCCGTTAAGGCTGCACCCGATTTTCAATATCTTGTTTTGAGAAAAAGTCATTTAAAGTAAATAGTGCTCATGTAAAATATGTATAGGGCCAGGAGTTTCTTTAACAAGCTGTAACTTTTTTATTTCGTCGATATTTTCTCCAAAATTTTCATAGCATATAGAACAAGTGGAAGCATTAAAGTCCGATGTGCCGAATTTGGTATTAAAAAAGATTAAATTCGGCTGTGACGAATTTTTGGATACCCTCCATCTCGGTGTTTTCATAAACCAGGGAAAGTGCAAACAATATTAATATCTATATTCTTTGTAAAAATAATAAAAATAATGTTGTTTTTATAAGTAAAACAAAATATGACTGATTGATTAATGTCTTTGGGATGTTTCAGAAGAAAAAAATGTTTAATTAAAGTTTACTAAAATGAATCTGAAATTCTGCAGTGGGTATTCAAAGGTTATTCTGATTACCTAAAGAAGAACGTGTAGTGAAAAATATATATATTTGTATAGTTCCTTATGATGTTAAAAAAACTGTTGTAAAATTCGTCTGTTGTTTGTCTCTTTGCCTATATAAAATTGAAAGAAATAAGGGTTACTAAAATATATTTTTGGATCGTTAGAAGAGATGCAATGAATACAAACGCATAAAAACAGTTTCGAATAATCAGAATTTTAGATAAATTTAAGGGAACAAAAATACACTTGCGGAGACATACATAATGAAATAATTATGAAATGCCAGTTTACATTACAACACATGTGTTTATACTATACATCACATAAGTAAAACGGAAAGTGTGATGAAACTAAGTTTGTCAAAAATTATAAAAGAAAATCTTTCGAGTGTTTTCGAGATACAAAAAATTAAAGAAACTGGTATTTCAAATTATTGTTTTTCAGCTCAGTTGCTTGTGCAATTCTCGTTTACGACTCCTAGAATAAGAACCCTAAGAAATTTTCCCAAAATTCGATTGGTTTTTACACATCAATACTTTAATTTAGATTATTTTTGTATGTATCAAATAAAAATTAGGGCTTTTAAGGAAAACAAATGCATATAATCAAAAGATTTTAAGATGAAGTATGCACCTTATATGTCTTAAATAAAAAAGTTCTGAAAGTGAATGTCCTTTAAATTTAATGGGGTTTTTAATAAATGTAATTAGAGTGTAAGACTTTCCTTGCAAATTTATTAAAGGTTGAGAATGAAAATAAGTAAAAATAGTGTACGAAACAAAGTTATGAATTTACATTGTTGGATTCGGGGATTTTGTTCCTGGATATTTTTTTGATCTGATAACGATTAATGTGTCTGGCAACTCCGGTTAATGCAGTCAAATAAATAAAGAATTTTAACTAAACTATTTTGTTCTACCTTTTTCTTATTGGTGATTTTTGATTTGTTGGGGTTAACAAAAAAAGGTATATGGCAAGCCTGGTATATGGAAAACAAAAGCATACTTTATAAATTAGCTTAACAATTTTTCGAGGGCTTCTCGCATTTGCACTTATAACCAGTGTTGCCAGGTTTGCAAAGCATAAAAACGACAAACTTTCTAGAAAAAATCGTCAAAATCGTCATCATATTTTGAAAAATCGTCAAAATAAAATATATTTGTTAGAAGAGGGATAAAGTTTTAATAAAAAATAAAATACAATAATGTTATTCACATTTCAAATGTTAACGTGTTATCGTTGTAATATAACACGATTTTTGACACTTCTCTTTGGTTTAAACTTCGAAAATCATTATATTTTACAACGATATTCATATTTATAAAATGTTGAAACAGTGTGCCCCAGTAGGCTAGTTGGTAGCGTGCTGGCTTATCAGTGCGGGGGTCGTGGGTTCGATTCCCACCAGAGGCACTGATCTGTTTTCGCTACAACGCGCCGAAGGCCATAGTAGCTAGTGCTCGGTTAGGGTAATAGTATATAACTTGTAATTACATGATTATTAATTAATAAAATAACAAAAATATAATGTTGAAAGATCAAATAAATACAACTTTAAATCAAACTACTTTTACCACTTGAACTGTTAAACACTTATATCTGCATAATTCTGTGAACAACATTTCAGTGGCACAACTTTTTAAATATTAAATTCTTTTACAAAATTTGGAAATTCTTTAACAATAAGTCTGTTCGATTACTTTTCCTGTAAAGTTCAGTAAAAACTACTCAGTAACAAAATTACAAATAGTAAGACAAATTTACAAAAAAGTAAACGAACAGAAAATTTGTAGGAATTATTAAATTAGATAAAGCAGCTTGTTTTAAATATTAAAAAAAAATCAACTGGTCATTATGGAAAAGGAAAAAGTTAATTTAAATTATCGAGCAAAAATAATTTAAATGTTTTTTAACTTCTTCCATAGTTAATTATTTAATCATTTTCACTTTCAATCCATAAACAATTAAAATTAAATTTAATTTTTGTTTACTAAAAATACAAGCATATTTTTTTATTTTTTAGTCATATGTTTTTTTCATCTTACAAATTCTTTCTGGCAAAAATGTATTCAGTAAAAACTTGTAAGTTCTTTGGCATCAAACTGTCACTTTACTCTCTCTTTTTACCAGTTTTTACTGCGTATTTGTCTAAACGAACACCTTCCAGTAAAAACTTGTACAAATTTTTGTGTTATCGAACAAACTTAATGTTATATTTTTAATTATTAAATTTTGGCACTTTATTTATATTATTAGGCCTGTTTTTTAAGCACCGGATTTATTTTTGGATTTATTTTGTTTCATTTAAAGTTGTATATATATCATCTTTCAACATGAAATATATTCGGGCTAGAGATCTGTTTGTTTCGCAAAAAAAGTCCATGCCTTGTGTTTTAACATAAAAATTTTTTTATTTTTATTTAAATCTAACTCCAATTAAATTTTATAAAAATTTAAAGAAATGTTCTAAACATATAAACACAGAAACTAAATTAAGCTAAACCCGTAATGAATTTATAAAAAAATAAATGCGGTTTGGATTAAGTTTTATTCAATTCTAGGATTTGCATTTTTGCAAAATTGTATTTCACATCATATTAGCATATAAAAGCTAGCTATCGATCAAAAAACAATGTTTTTGCTTTCAATTTTTAACGAAATAATATAAATTTAATAATCGAGCCGGCGATTTTATGAGAATGATAAATAAGTAGATCTTGCTGACATATTAAATTATTGTCAAAAAATCGTCATTTTGGAAGCAAAAGTCGTCAAATAGTCATTTAGTTATTTTGGGTATTAAATATCATCAAAATGACGACAAATCGTCAAACCTGGCAACTCTGCATGCGATTGCTACTAATTCATACGTACATACATATATATATATATATTCCCGTCGTTCCTATAAGGAGCATAGAGCCGTACATACATACTGTATTACAAAACAAAACAAAAAAACAACAACAATATTTTGTGGGTTTTTTTTGTTTTTAAGTGTTGATCATGACCATGGATGGTAACCGATTCTATGTGGTTATTGGTCGTAGTAACGCTATTTTCTTTTATTTCGGTAACGGTATTTTAGGGGAAACTATACTTCAGTTATTTCGGTAACGGGATTTTAGCGTTAACGGTATTTTAGCGTTAACGGTATTTTATTTATTTCGCTAACGGTATTTTAGTGGTAACGATATTTTAGATATTTCGGTAACTTTATTTTAGGGAAAAAGATTTTTCAATTATTTTGGTAACGGCATTTTAAGGATAACGTTATTTTAGTTATTCAGGTAATGTTAATGCACACCACAATTTTTAACCGCATTATGCCCGAGTTTAAATGACTGTCTAGTTTATGATCACACTTTGGGAAAATATATCTATTTACAGAAGTTTTTTTGTTCAGATCTTGTTAGATTATTTCGGTAACGGTATTTTAAGGTAACGGTATTTTACGGATAACGGTATTTCAAGAATATCGGTAACGGTATTTAAGCGATAACGATAGTCAGTTGAAAGGTGTTAGAATCGGGGACGGTAATTCAGCGATATTGACAGCCATCCCTGCTTGCGTATATTCTTGTGTATAAGCATTGAATGTACGTATGTATGTATGTATGTATGTATGATGAAATAAAAAAAAAAAAATTTTAGAGGTCTTCCCACATTTTCACTCATAACTTTTGAACGCGTTAACCGATTTTGATCATTTTCACTAGAAAACTGCTCATGATATCAACAAACAATTTGACTGAAAATTAGCAGTACCTCTTCTGTATTGGAGGAGTATTTTGTGTTTCCACAGACAGACGGACGGACAGACGGACAGACGGACAGACGGACATGGCTATATCGACTTCTCTATCCATGCTGATCAAGAATATATATAGTTTATGGGGTCCCAGAATTTTTTAAAAGAATTACAAACATTTGACAAAGTGAATATACCCTCCTGCACTATGGGATGGAGGGTATAAAAACGTTCAAACGTTCTTGAAATATGAATAAAAAAAATAAAAAAAATAAAGCTAGTAATCCTCTTTATTTCCCCCTTTGTCCCATCGGAAACAACAATATAAAATATTTACTACACAGAAAAAATTATCATCCTAAAATATCTAAATTAAAATTTGATTTGAATTAAATTTGTTTCTAAACAATTATTTAATTGAATCAATTAATATTTTAATTGACTCTTAAATATATAAATACATATTTTATCTTAGACGTAATTCTCAAATCATTTTTTCATACACTGTATGCTTAAATAGAAAATTTTCTGTATAAAATACTAAATGCGTTTGAAGTTTACAAACAAAGCAAGCACACAGCCAAACATACAAACAGACTCAGCCTTAACAAAACCACACATACCGACATATCGTTCACACACTTTTTTTGTGAGTACATATCATATTTAGTTTTTTGTAGAAGTTATTTATAATTTTTTTTAATTTTCAATTAATTAAAGTTTTAATTGATATTATCATTGCCGTGATATGGGCAAAATCAATTAAAATATTAATTGATTCAATAAATTTTTTAATTGAAACACGTTTTTAATTTTTTATGGATATATCCGAGTAGCCAGTACATTTGTTTAAATATAATGTCAAGTAATTTTCTCTTGGCTTTTATATGCAACTAGCTGAAGTGCCCGGTGTTTCCCGGGTCTACTTTGACTTTTGAAGGCAGAACAAATTTTAAGCTAAGAAATAGACTACTTAATTCTGTTGTGTTTTGCGGAATCAGTTAAAACTTTAACGTTAAACTTGAAATTAAAGATTCCATTCGAAATTTATGAAATAAGGTTACAAAACTAAAAATTATTTTATCTATAAAGATGTTGAATACAAAATGATGCTTTCAGTAGCAATTCACAACTATAAATCAATGTGCTTTATCAATAAAGATGTCTCATATTGATTTTAGTGCATGGTTTCGAAAAAGTTTTTCCTTAAAAATTTTGTATGTTTTTATACCCTCCATCCCATAGTGCAGGAGGGTATATTCACTTTGTCAAATGTTTGTAATTCTTTTAAAAAAATTCTGGGACCCCATAAACTATATATATTCTTGATCAGCATGAATAGAGAAGTCGATATAGCCATGTCCGTCTGTCCGTCTGTCCGTCTGTCCGTCCGTCTGTCTGTGGAAACACAAAATACTCCTCCAATACAGAAGAGGTACTGCTAATTTTCAGTCAAATTGTTTGTTGATATCATGAGCAGTTTTCTAGTGAAAATGATCAAAATCGGTTAACGCGTTCAAAAGTTATGAGTGAAAATGTGGGAAGACCTCTAAATTTTTTTTTTTTTATTTCATCATACATACATACATACGTACATTCAATGCTTATACACAAGAATATACGCAAGCAGGGATGGCTGTCAATATCGCTGAATTACCGTCCCCGATTCTAACACCTTTCAACTGACTATCGTTATCGCTTAAATACCGTTACCGATATTCTTGAAATACCGTTATCCGTAAAATACCGTTACCTTAAAATACCGTTACCGAAATAATCTAACAAGATCTGAACAAAAAAACTTCTGTAAATAGATATATTTTCCCAAAGTGTGATCATAAACTAGACAGTCATTTAAACTCGGGCATAATGCGGTTAAAAATTGTGGTGTGCATTAACATTACCTGTATAACTAAAATAACGTTATCCTTAAAATGCCGTTACCAAAATAATTGAAAAATCTTTTTCCCTAAAATAAAGTTACCGAAATATCTAAAATATCGTTACCGCTAAAATACCGTTAGCGAAATAAATAAAATACCGTTAACGCTAAAATACCGTTAACGCTAAAATCCCGTTACCGAAATAACTGAAGTATAGTTTCCCCTAAAATACCGTTACCGAAATAAAAGAAAATAGCGTTACTACGACCAATAACCACATAGAATCGGTTACCATCCATGGTCATGATCAACACTTAAAAACAAAAAAAAAACTCACAAAATATTGTTGTTGTTTTTTGTTTTGTTTTGTATACAGTATGTATGTACGGCCCTATGCTCCTTATAGGAACGACGGGAATATATATATATATGTATGTACGTATGAATTAGCAGCAATCGCATGCAGAGTTGCCAGGTTTGACGATTTGTCGTCATTTTGATGATATTTAATACCCAAAATAACTAAATGACTATTTGACGACTTTTGCTTCCAAAATGACGATTTTTTGACAATAATTTAATATGTCAGCAAGATCTACTTATTTATCATTCTCATAAAATCGCCGGCTCGATTATTAAATTTATATTATTTCGTTAAAAATTGAAAGCAAAAACATTGTTTTTTGATCGATAGCTAGCTTTTATATGCTAATATGATGTGAAATACAATTTTGCAAAAATGCAAATCCTAGAATTGAATAAAACTTAATCCAAACCGCATTTATTTTTTTATAAATTCATTACGGGTTTAGCTTAATTTAGTTTCTGTGTTTATATGTTTAGAACATTTCTTTAAATTTTTATAAAATTTAATTGGAGTTAGATTTAAATAAAAATAAAACAATTTTCATGTTAAAACACAAGGCATGGACTTTTTTTGCGAAACAAACAGATCTCTAGCCCGAATATATTTCATGTTTAAAGATGATATATATACAACTTTAAATGAAACAAAATAAATCCAAAAATAAATCCGTTGGTTAAAAAAACAGGCCTAATAATATAAATAAAGTGGCAAAATTTAATAATTAAAAAATATAACATTAAGTTTGTTCGATAACACAAAAATTCGTTTAGACAAATAATCAGTAAAAAGAGAGAGTAAAGTGACAGTTTGATGCCAAAGAACTTACAAGTTTTTACTGGATACATTTTTGCCAGTAAGAATTTGTAAGAAAAAAAAAATATGATTGAAAAAATATGCTTGTGGCTTTAGTAAACAAAAACAAAAACAAAAACAAATATTAAATTAAATTTTAATTGTTTATGAATTTAAAATGAAAAATTTTAAAGAATTAACTATGGAAGAAGTTAAAAAACATTTAAATTATTTTTGGTCGATAATTTCAATTAACTTTTTCCTTTTCCATAATGACCAGTTGATTTTTTTTTAATATTTAAAACAAGCTATTTTATCTAATTTAATAATTCCTACAAATTTTCTGTTCGTTTACTTTTTTGTAAATTTGTCTTACTATTTGTAATTTTGTTACTGAGTAGTTTTTACTGAACTTTACAGGAAAAGTAATCGAACAGACTTATTGTTAAAGAATTTTCAAATTTTGTAAAAGAATTTAATATTTAAAAAGTTGTGCCACTGAAATGTTGTTCACAGAATTATGCAGATATAAGTGTTTAACAGTTCAAGTGGTAAAATTAGTTTGATTTAAAGTTGTATTTATTTGATCTTTCAACATTATATTTTTGTTATTTTATTAATTAATAATCATATAATTACAAGTTATATACTATTACCCTAACCGAGCACTAGCTACTATGGCCTTCGGCGCGTTGTAGCGAAAACAGATCAGTGCCTCTGGTGGGAATCGAACTCACGACCCCCGCACTGATAAGCCAGCACGCTACCAACTAGCCTACTGGGGCACACTGTTTCAACATTTTATAAATATGAATATCGTTGTAAAATATAATGATTTTCGAAGTTTAAACCAAAGAGAAGTGTCAAAAATCGTGTTATATTACAACGATAACACGTTAACATTTGAAATGTGAATAACATTATTGTATTTTATTTTTTATTAAAACTTTATCCCTCTTCTAACAAATATATTTTATTTTGACGATTTTTTCAAAATATGATGACGATTTTGACGATTTTTTCTAGAAAGTTTGTCGTTTTTATGCTTTGCAAACCTGGCAACACTGGTTATAAGTGCAAATGCGAGAAGCCCTCGAAAAATTGTTAAGCTAATTTATAAAGTATGCTTTTGTTTTCCATATACCAGGCTTGCCATATACCTTTTTTTGTTAACCCCAACAAATCAAAAAATCACCAATTAGAAAAAAGGTAGAACAAAATAGTTTAGTTAAAATTCTTTATTTATTTGACTGCATTAACCGGAGTTGCCAGACACATTAATCGTTATCAGATCAAAAAAATATCCAGGAACAAAATCCCCGAATCCAACAATGTAAATTCATAACTTTTTTTCGTACACTATTTTTACTTATTTTCATTCTCAACCTTTAATAAATTTGCAAGGAAACTCTTACATTCTAATTACATTTATTAAAAACCCCATTCAATTTAAAGGACATTCACTTTCAGAACTTTTTTATTTAAGACATATAAGGTGCATACTTCATCTTAAAATCTTTTGATTATATGCATTTGTTTTCCTTAAAAGCCCTAATTTTTATTTGATACATACAAAAATAATCTAAATTAAAGTATTGATGTGTAAAAACCAATCGAATTTTGGGAAAATTTCTTAGGGTTCTTATTCTAGGAGTCGTAAACGAGAATTGCACAAGCAACTGAGCTGAAAAACAATAATTTGAAATACCAGTTTCTTTAATTTTTTGTGTCTCGAAAACACCCTAAACACTCGAAAGATTTTCTTTTATAATTTTTGACAAACTTAGTTTCATCACACTTTCCGTTTTACTTATGTGATGTATAGTATAAATACATGTGTTGTAATGTAAACTGGCATTTCATAATTATTTCATTATGTATGTCTCCGCAAGTGTATTTTTGTTCCCTTAAATTTATCTAAAATTCTGATTATTCGAAACTGTTTTTATGCGTTTGTATTCATTGCATCTCTTCTAACGATCCAAAAATATATTTTTGTAACTTTCTTTCATTATTATATAGGCAAAGAGACAAACAACAGGCGAATTTTACAACAGTTTTTTTAACATCATAAGGAACTATACAAATATATATATATTTCACTACACGTTCTTCTTTAGGTAATCAGAATAACCTTTGAATACCCACTGCAGAATTTCAGATTCATTTTAGTAAACTTTAATTAAACATTTTTTTCTTTTGTAACATCCCAAATACATTAATCAATCCGTCATATTTTGTTTTACTTATAAAAACAACATTATTTTTGTTATTTTTACAAAGAATATAGATATTAATATTGTTTGCACTTTCCCTGGTTTATGAAAACACCGAGATGGAGGGTATCCAAAAATTCGTCACAGCCGAATTTAATCTTTTTTAATACCAAATTCGGCACATCGGACTTTAATGCTTCCACTTGTTTTTAATGGACTCGTTGTTACCAAAAACGGTAAGGAAAAATAAAATTTAAAAAAAATGAAATCATAAAGACATTGCGAAAAAATCAGGAGGTATATTATACCGGGGGAAAAAAACCTTAAAAACTAAATGGTTTTTCCTAAAATGTTTTGATTGGATTTAATGCTATCAAATTAAAAAAATAATCTTTTGACGTTTTTGATCAAAAGTCGGTATTGTTGGTGGGCTATGGTAATGAAACTTTTACTGAGGCCTTCCTCGGGAACGTAGAATATATTTGAGTAATTTCAAAGAAATCCGTTAAAAGTTTCTTAGAAGTTTGTATTCGAAAAAAAAGAAAAAAGTTGAAAAGGTGAAATAATGTTATTTTTACATTTTTGTCAAAAGTAGGCGTAGAAGTGGGCGTGGTCGATGAAAACTATACTATCTAAGTTGAGCTCCGAGGATTATTCATGCCAAATTTATGGAAAATCTGTTGAGAATTGCAAATTTGTAAAGAGAACAAACAAACAGAAAATGAGTTTTATATATATAGCTTTCCAAGTAATTTGTCGGTCTAGATCAGTGTTTCTCAACGTGGGGCGCTCGCCCCACTGGGGGACAATTTCAACATTTTAGGGTGGCAATGGGCTAATTTTTGTAAGTTGTTTAACTTTTTATGTTTTTTTAATATATAAAAATAAAATTCTGCAGAATAAAAAAAATCTGTATTTTTACTTACTTACATTTAAATCGTCATATTTATTAGAAACCGGATTTAGTGTTTAATTACCCAAGAAACATTTTTACGGACTCTCCGGCATGTACGGATTCTTGAATCCGGGGTTTACGGTACGTTTTCGGACCGTTTAATCGGATTTTCGAAAACACGTTTTTAGTCCGTTTGGGGATATCAGTTTTCGTGCCGTTTAATACGGACTTCACCGATTTTCATCCGTTTCAAGTCAGTCACAATCGGTAACAATTTTTTTCAATTTGTTTTATTAAAATAAAATTAAGTAAATAATATAAAAGATCGGGGCGCCAAATAAATTCAGATAGCATGCATAATATGCATTGCATACGTTAGATGGTAAGTATTTATATAATTTAAAACGCTCAAATGAGATTGAAAACAAAAATATATTTGTTTATAGAATCCATCGTTTTTAAACCCCACTTAATATTTTTTACATGTAAATATCTGATTCAATAATGGGTCACAAACTAACAATGATGCTCTTGGTGGAAACAAAAAACTGCATCGAAAAAGTAAGTATCAATTTTTTTTTTAAATAAAAAAAATATATTCCAAGAAAACTCTTACTATCTCTTGAAACTAAAATAATAAATTCTTTTTTCCTTTTAGATTTTGAATATTATCGACCACAAATGTTCCGTGATGCTGCTAAGCTGGATACAAAAAGTAGCTGTGCCGAATTTCGTATTTAATTATAGTTAAATGAAGTATATTTTAATATTTTTTCAAATAAATTAATAAATGTATAAAAAAAAATAAAATCCATTGAGTTTTTTGTAAAAAAATGGTTGGAATACGGACCAAATAAGTATTTTCAACGATCCGTTTATTGTCCGTTTTATATCCGTAAAAAACGGAATCATGCGTTTTCAGCACGACAAAACGGTCCGGAAACGGTCCGTATTTGACGGACTTTAAACGGATTTGAGTCAGTTTTTAACACGACCCAACGGTCCGTAAACGGTCCGTCATTGAAGGACTTGCAACGGATTCGAATCCGTATTCGATGTTCCTTTTAATCCGTTTTCTGGTCCGTATACTGATCCGGAAAACGGTACGGAAACGGACTCCGGATCCGACAATGCTGTACCGAAAACGGCACATAAACGGACCGGATTGTTTGCTGGGTAGTGATTTGTTATTAAAAAAAAGAAATCGTCTGGAAATCACAAATCACGGAGACTTACGATTAAAATTAACAAAATTAGAACCTGATTTAAAAACCCTTTGCAGCCTGCCCCAAGCTCAAGGATCTCATTAATTTTTAGAGTATTTATTATTAATTCTATCTTTATAACAAAAATATATGTTTGTACATACATCCATTGAATTAAACAAATTGTTAGGTGTGTTTTTTATTTAAAGTACTCTCTATTGTACAGAAAAAAATTAAGGGGGGACATGGAACATTTTTTAACCCAAAAGTGCGGCACGGCCCAAAAAAGGTTACGAAACACTGGTCTAGATGAAGTCCTATGTATTTGACATCATCTTTTCTGGGATTTAAAATTAAAACTATTTTTTTTTATTTAATATAAATAAAATATTTAAAAAAATTAAAAGAAAAATTTTAAAACCTAAACGCAGCACTTAATTTATATAAGAATCATCAAATTGCCATCAGACATTTATTTATATTAGCGGTTTTCATTCTTGGTGTTATAGTATTTAAATTGTGTTATATTTACTACGATTTTTTACAACAAAGCGTGTGTTTTTTTTTTTTAATGTATGGTAAATTTTTAAATCAGCTGATTTCTGTTGTTCGCCACATATGTATCAAAAATTATTTTAATTTTAGAAAAATGCCAAAATTTATAGAAAAAGACAAAATCGCAAATTTTTTAGTACTAAATGCTAAATACTTTCGTTTTAAACTAAGTTTTTCGATGTTTTTATTCATTTTTAACCAGGGTACGTATATGAAACCACGAACTGTTCATTTTTGGTTTTTCTTGTATCAACGCAGAATAAAGATAAAACAAAAAATGTTTTCATTCCATGTGTTTCCATTTGAAAATAAACCTTGCATCTCATTCTCATGCGTATGATATGATCGTTTTATTTACTTGTTTCTCTTTCATAGAACGAAAAGGGAATCGTAAATAATTTGGTGAGGTTTTAACATTGAAAAAAAAAATATTTTCTCTTCTTGAAAACGAAGGGTGAACAAAAAAAAAATGTGAATGCGTTTCACAATGTTTTTTATATTGTTGATGATACTGAATATGATACTTATTTGTTCTTTTTCACAATTCTGCAAAATTAATAAAATGGATAAAGACTTTAAAAATTGTATTATTGTTAATTGGAATTTAAAAATATACAGTGACCAACAATACACGCTCAATATTATTGATAAATATTTTTTTTGTCAATAAATTATTTCAAAATAAAATATTGTACCCTATATTGGTAGTTTATCATATAAAGAGGAATACAGACGTTAAATAGTATTGATAAGTTTAGGGTTACTTACAAACAAAATGAATTGGTGTTCCCTATATTGGAAGTTAATCAATTAAATTAAAAACTTCAAAAAAAATTTTTAATTTGTTTTTTCAGTGACATATTGGAATGTGTATGGGCAATATTAATGTATTTGTTTTTTTTCAAAATTTGTTGTAATTTTGATGTATAAAAATTAATAAATTAAATTAAAAATGCATATATATTATTGCGATATAAAAAATATTCATGCAATACGACATTCACACTAGATAGCAAAACATATGTTTTGCCAAAACACGTATTAAAGCTCTTTATTCCATTCCAATACTTCTTTATTCTTTTCCACTTGTTTTGGCAAAACAAGTGTTTTGCTATCTAGTGTAAATGAAATATAAAATGTGCTTAATTTTTTAAATCTTTTGACAAAATTAAAGTATTGATCAATTTTGATTCACCGAAATAAAAATTTTAAAAAGCTATACCATTAATGACATGTTTCCTCTAATAAAACCGGTTTAATTTTTGAAGTTTACCTGTTTGATTGCTTTTCTCTGTTTGAGTACTTGTCTCTGAGTTTGTACAGTTATTTTATACAAATTTTTGGACTCATTAGTGAAACATAGTTTGTTTCATAAGTAAATAGGAACATAGGTTTAGACAATAGGAACATAGTTTTAGAACATTTATTAGTTGACCTTTAACGCGAGTGGCACGGCACGTGTAATAAAAATTTAATCAAAATGAATTACTATACTGTTTTCGAAAATGAAAATAAATTAGAGTGCACTGAATGCAAAAAAAAATTAAGTGGTACAAACAAAAACAACATTTTGCGACACTATAAACTTGTTCATAAAAAAGATATTTTGATTTCAAAAAAAAGAGCAAATAATGATGAATGTAGTGTTGGTTCGATTAAAAAAAAAACCTAAAGTCTCGGTAAAAATAAATATTGACAAAAATTATTTTTTAAAATGTTGTGTGGTTTAGTTGCGGTTAGAAATTTGCCATTCCGCATATTTGACGATCGTGATTATTTTAAAACTTTAATCTCACCATTAGAAGAGGCATTTGATACCAATTTAAATTCAAGGAATATTGTGAAGGTACTGGAGTCATCCAGTACTAAAATTCAGGAATGTATAAAACGTAAAGTTAGAAATGAAATGGTATCACTAAAACTGGACATTGCGACAAGACTAGATCGTAGTATACTTGGAATAAATATACAGTACATGAAAAATTATACAATATGCATTAGCACCTTAGGTAAGTACATTCAAAATTATACAATTTTTAAACAATTCTCAGAATTTTTATTTTCTTTTTTTTAATATCTTTCATTTTTTATCTTAAATATAAAAAATGGCAAAGGATGGTTAAACAAATTTTTAAATTTACAAATTTTAGTAAAAAATTTTGTTTTTAGCAAATCGATTTTCGTGAACGGTTAACTAAACGTTTACTATATTTTAATGACGGTTACATTTTAAAAAATCAGACATTGAATTCAAAAAATTGCATTTGATTTTCAAAAAATACCAAATGTAATTTAAAAACCACAATTGTAATTTCAAATTACATCAAATTTATTCTACTACAACGGATAACGGTGCCAACGTTATAAAAGTTGGCAAAATCCTACAAGAACTACAGGTAGACCAAATTATGGGGCACGATGAGACAAGTGATGAAAATGACTCAATTGATGAAAATATCCATACATCGTTGACGGCTGTATTGTCAGTTGTCAGATGTGCAGCCCACACTATTCAACTTCCGGCTTATGACGTCATTAAAAACTTGGATTCGCAAATTGGAGATTGTAGAAAAGTGATAACAATACTACATTACAATACTACATTAAATAATTTATTAATAACAAAATTAAATTTTTCCGAAATTGATCAGAATAATATTAAACTTGATTTTTCGAACGAAGTAGATCTTAATTCAGATGTTGATATAATAAATTGTTGAGCACAAACTACTCTATTTCCACTTCTTATTCAAAACATAACAATTCAATGGTTTATTAAAAACTTGATAAGCCACATTTATTGTTTCATATTTTATCGCTGTTTTCTAGATAATTATTAATTAATTATTTAAAAAAAAATCGTGCAACAATTATTACAAGTACCTAGAAAAAACCAATCTAAAATAAAATGTCGCATATCAAGTTTTTACAATAAGCCCTTTAATTGTAAATTCTAAATTACATTTGATTTTAAAAAACACAAATATAATTTCAAATTTGGTAATCAAATTCAAACGAATCTCTTTTAAATTAAAAAATAGCAAATGAAATTCAAAAACTTCATTTGTAAATAAAAAAAAATACCATTTGTTTATCAAAAAATTTTCCAAAAAAAAAGCAATTGTAAATCAAAAAATATAATTTGAAATTCAAACAGTAGCAATTACAATTATAAAATAATCTCTAACAAAAATGTAATTAAAATTCGAAAATGCCAAACAATATCAAATGTTATTCAAAAAATAAAAAATGCAATTCAAAACATTTAAAGATAATTAAAAAAATAGCAAGGATAATTTAAAATATTAGTCTAGTTTTATTTTTCTTGAATTCACTTGGTATTTTCGAATTGGCATTTTTGTTTTTCATTTTGTATATTTTGTATATTTTGTATATTTTGAATTTTAATTGTGTTTTTTATAACGGATTTTGTTTTTGATTTGTAATTGCTATTTTCTGTTAATGTTTTTTTTTTTAATTTTAAATGGTATTTTTTTTTTAATTTTAAATGATACTTAAATACTTTAAATAACAAAGGGAAATGGTGTAAAGATTCCATAAATTGAAATTCATGGCAATTGATGTTTTTCTAAATAACAGTGTCTGCGTAGTTTTTTTTATATATTTTTTTTTGTGATAATAATTTTGAACTCATTGAATTATAATAAATATATAGTTTTTATAAATGTTTTTCGCAATATGCATTGTTCTTTTCTCAATGGCAATTGATGTTTTTCTAAATTGAAGTATCTGCATAGTATTATATACTTATTTTTTATTTGTTTGTGATAATAACTTTTTAATTCATTGAAGTACAATAAATATGTGATTTTTTTTTAATATTACCTAGTTTTTTATTTAAAATGTTGTTAGTGTTTAACACGGTCTACATCAAAAGAGATATGATATTATATTTGAGATATAAATTTTTTGACCGGGAATTTACCACGCCCACATCAATGCCGATATGATAGTTTTGAAATTACGATTCCAATGGTAGCATATGCCTTCTGATATAACAGGGCTTTTTTAAAAAAACTTCCCATTACATTTTTTTTAATCAACAAAATAACGTTATACATCTTCGTTTCGGTATTTTAGCGTTATTTTGACTTTGGTTCAAGAAATTTTAAAATCAAACAAACAGGTAAACTAGCAAAATTAAACCGGTTTTATTAGAGTAAACATTGGAAACGTGTCATTAATGAAATAGCAAATTAAAAATAATTTTTAATTTTTTTTTGGAATCCAGCATTACACACCTCTACAATCTAACAGTACCCGAAAAAACTAAATGCATAACGAATAAGACAAGACCATGGTACACGTCTGAAATTAAGGCTTTAACTGAGAGTAGAGATCGGGCTTTTATGAGTTGGAAACGCTTCAAAACCACCATATTACGTGAAGAATTTCGAAAGGCTAGACGTAAGGTAAATAACTTGATAACGAAAACAAAATCCGAATATTACACCAATAGATTCTCTAATGCGGTCAACTCTAAGCAAACATGGAGGACGATTAAAGAAATTGGTGTTGGGAAATCCGTAGAAAAGGCCAATAATGCTATCAACGTAGATAAGATCAATGAAACTTTCACCAACTTACCTGTAGTACCACCTGATCCAAATTTTTACAAATTTAGTAGCAATAGCAATGTAAATAACTTCTCTCAGTTTGAATTCAAGTGTGTAAGCCAAATTGAGGTTTTTAACTGTTGTTTGAGCATAAAATTTAATGCTGTTGGACCAGATAATGTTCATCCTAAATTCTTAAAAATTCTTCTTCCTAAGCTCTTTCCTTATTTAACAGATCTCCTTAATACAGTTATTACTACCAGCTCATTTCCCCTTAGCTGGAAGCACTCCAAGATATTACCCGTACCCAAGGCAAACTCTGAGTTTAGACCTATAGCAATCTTGCCATATGTCTCTAAAGTTTTAGAAAGACTACTGCACCAACAGATGAACAATTACCTAAACAGATATAACCTACTGACAGGAAAGCAATCTGGATTTCGGCCAAAACACAGCTGTGTTTCTGCCCTGTTGAATGTTTCCGAGGACCTTAGACAAAATATTGATAACGATGAAATAACTTTCCTTGTTTTACTGGACCACTCTAAAGCCTTCGATACGGAAGATCACCATATTCTATGCGAAAAGATGAAATATATGTTTAATTTTTCTGAAACTTCAGTAAAATTATTAAGGTCATATCTTTCTGGCCGCACGCAATCCGTATATATTGAAAATTCTATTTCTAAAAAACTTTCTGTGACAAGAGGGGTACCCCAAGGATCTATTCTTGGCCCTCTTCTTTTCTCAATGTATCCAATTAGACAACTGCAACGTGCATATGTATGCGGATGACGTCCAGCTCTACCTTGGCACCTCAATAGGTAAACTTGATGAGTCACTAAATAAACTAAACATGGATTTAAATCAGATCTACAGGTGGGCGACAGCCAATGGCCTTTGTCTAAACCCTAAGAAGTCTAAATGTCTATTAATTTACAAGAAAACTTTGAATTTCACAAGAGACTTGGATATCACGTTGAATGTCCAAAAAATTGATATTGTCAAATCTGTCATAAACCTAGGAATTATTTTAATGAAACCCTTACCTGGTCAAATCACGTTAACAGCATCGTAGGCAAAACGCACTCAATGCTACGGAACCTTTGGGTAACTAGATCGTTTACTTCTTTTAATACCAGGAAACTCATTGCCAATTCATATCTTATGCCCAGCTTAATCTATGGATGTGAAATTTTTGCAAATTGTGACTCTATCAGTAAACGCAAATTGAATGTAGCTTATAATAATATCACTAGATACGTCTTTGGACTTAGCAAATATACTGAACTATCACCATACGCCTCGAAATTACACGGAACTACCTTTGACAACCTTATGAAAATCCGATGCATAACGTTTTTTCATAAAATTATATACGATCGTGAACCAAACTACCTATATCAACGTGTGAACTTTGCTAGATCGAATAGAGGTAGGCTAGTAAAATCTTTTAAATTTAAATACCTACTTTCAACATGGCAGTTTTTTGTTGCCGTGACACGTCTTTGGAATAGACTACCAATTAAACTTCAGGGTAACAGTAATGCAGTAATGTTTAAAAAAGACCTTAAAATATACTTTAACAGCAATGCTTAGTGACTTTATTATGCAAATTATTATGATTTTTTTTCTTTTTTTCTCTTTCTTTTTTTTTTTTTTCTTTCTTTTTTTTTTGATTTGATCCTATCTTTTTATTTTATTTTTTTAATGTCATGGTTTTTAAACATTTTGAACTTAACATCTTTTATATGCTATTTGTTTTTATCTTATTTATTTTTCTAAATAAACATGTATAACGTAGTTTTGATTATTTTCTAACAATTGTTTTTATATACATATATATTATTTTCTTTATTTGTAACTCATGATTATTTTTATATCTAAATTACTGTTTTTAATGTTTTAATTAAACAATGTATTGTACAAATTAATTATGAGCACAGATATTTCTATGCTTTAATTATAAGATTTCATCTTGTTGCATAGAAAAGGAAATAAATAAATAAATAAAAATAAAATAATTGATTAACTTCCAATATAGGGAACACCAATTCATTTTGCTTGTAAATAACCATAAACTTATCAATACTATTTAACGTCTGTATTCCTCTTTATATGATAAACTACCAATATAGGATAAAATATTTTATTTTGCAATAATTTATTGACAAAAAAATATTTATCAATAATATTGAGCGTGTATTGTTGGTCACTGTATATTTTTAAATTCCAATTAACAATAATAGAATTTTTAAAGCCTTTATCCATTTTATTAATTTTGCAGAATTGTGAAAAAGAACAAATAAGTATCATATATCATTACACTCATTGTAAAACACATTTATATTTTTTTTTTTCACCCTTCGTTTTCAAGAAGAGAAAATATATTTTTTTTTTCAATGTTAAAACCTCACCAAATTATTTACGATTCCCTTTTCATTCTATGAAAGAGAAACAAGTAAATAAAACGATCATATCATACGCATGAGAATGAGATGCAAGGTTTATTTTCAAATGGAAACACATGGAATGAAAACATTTTTTGTTTTATCTTTCGTGTGTATGAAAAAACTAAGACAGAAAACATATTACATTGTACGTGGAGATGAAATGAAAAGGAACAGCAAATACGTACTCTGTTTTTATACCCTCCATCCCATAGTGCAGGAGGGTATATTCACTTTGTCAAATGTTTGTAATTCTTTTAAAAAAATTCTGGGACCCCCATAAACTATATATATTCTTGATCAGCATGGATAGAGAAGTCGATATAGCCATGTCCGTCTGTCCGTCTGTCCGTCCGTCTGTCTGTGGAAACACAAAATACTCCTCCAATACAGAAGAGGTACTGCTAATTTTCAGCCAAATTGTTTGTTGATATCATGAGCAGTTTTCTAGTGAAAATGATCAAAATCGGTTAACGCGTTCAAAAGTTATGAGTGAAAATGTGGGAAGACCTCTAAAATTTTTTTTTTTTATTTCATCATACATACATACATACGTACATTCAATGCTTATACAAAAGAATATACGCAAGCAGGGTTGGCTGTCAATATCGCTGAATTACCGTCCCCGATTCTAACACCTTTCAACTGACTATCGTTATCGCTTAAATACCGTTACCGATATTCTTGAAATACCGTTATCCGTAAAATACCGTTACCTTAAAATACCGTTACCGAAATAATCTAACAAGATCTGAACAAAAAAACTTCTGTAAATAGATATATTTTCCCAAAGTGTGATCATAAACTAGACAGTCATTTAAACTCGGGCATAATGCGGTTAAAAATTGTGGTGTGCATTAACATTACCTGAATAATTAAAATAACGTTATCCTTAAAATGCCGTTACCAAAATAATTGAAAAATCTTTTTCCCTAAAATAAAGTTACCGAAATATCTAAAATATCGTTACCGCTAAAATACCGTTAGCGAAATAAATAAAATACCGTTAACGCTAAAATACCGTCAACGCTAAAATCCCGTTACCGAAATAACTGAAGTATAGTTTCCCCTAAAATACCGTTACCGAAATAAAAGAAAATAGCGTTACTACGACCAATAACCACATAGAATCGGTTACCATCCATGGTCATGATCAACACTTAAAAACAAAAAAAAAACTCACAAAATATTGTTGTTGTTTTTTGTTTTGTTTTGTATACAGTATGTATGTACGGCCCTATGCTCCTTATAGGAACGACGGGAATATATATATATGTGTATGTACGTATGAATTAGTAGCAATCGCATGCAGAGTTGTCAGGTTTGACGATTTGTCGTCATTTTGATGATATTTAATACCCAAAATAACTAAAAGACTATTTGACGACTTTTGCTTCCAAAATTACGATTTTTTGACAATAATTTAATATGTCAGCAAGATCTACTTATTTATCATTCTCATAAACTCGCCGGCTCGATTATTAAATTTATATTATTTCGTTAAAAATTGAAAGCAAAAACATTGTTTTTTGATCGATAGCTAGCTTTTATATGCTAATATGATGTGAAATACAATTTTGCAAAAATGCAAATCCTAGAATTGAATAAAATTTAATCCAAACCGCATTTATTTTTTTATAATTTCATTACGGGTTTAGCTTAATTTAGTTTCTGTGTTTATATGTTTAGAACATTTCTTTAAATTTTTATAAAATTTAATTGGAGTTAGATTTAAATAAAAATAAAAAAATTTTCATGTTAAAACACAAGGCATGGACTTTTTTTGCGAAACAAACAGATCTCTAGCCCGAATATATTTCATGTTGAAAGATGATATATATACAACTTTAAATGAAACAAAATACATCCAAAAATAAATCCGGTGCTTAAAAAACTGGCCTAATAATATAAATAAAGTGCCAAAATTTAATAATTAAAAATATAACATTAAGTTTGTTCGATAACACAAAAATTTGTACAAGTTTTTACTGGAAGGTGTTCGTTTAGACAAATACGCAGTAAAAACTGGTAAAAAGAGAGAGTAAAGTGACAGTTTGATGCCAAAGAACTTACAAGTTTTTACTGGATACATTTTTGCCAGAAAGAATTTGTAAGATGAAAAAAACATATGACTAAAAAATAAAAAAATATGCTTGTATTTTTAGTAAACAAAAATTAAATTAAATTTTAATTGTTTATGGATTGAAAGTGAAAATGATTAAATAATTAACTATGGAAGAAGTTAAAAAACATTTAAATTATTTTTGGTCGATAATTTCAATTAACTTTTTCCTTTTCCATAATGACCAGTTGATTTTTTTTTAATATTTAAAACAAGCTATTTTATATAATTTAATAATTCCTACAAATTTTCTGTTCGTTTACTTTTTTGTAAATTTGTCTTACTATTTGTAATTTTGTTACTGAGTAGTTTTTACTGAACTTTACAGGAAAAGTAATCGAACAGACTTATTGTTAAAGAATTTCCAAATGTTGTAAAAGAATTTAAGTTTTAAAAAGTTGTGCTACTGAAATGTTGTTCACAGAATTATGCAGATATAAGTGTTTAACAGTTCAAGTGGTAAAATTAGTTTGATTTAAAGTTGTATTTATTTGATCTTTCAACATTATATTTTTGCTATTTTATTAATTAATAATCATATAATTACAAGTTATATACTATTACCCTAACCGAGCACTAGCTACTATGGCCTTCGGCGCGTTGTAGCGAAAACAGATCAGTGCCTCTGGTGGGAATCGAACCCACGACCCCCGCACTGATAAGCCAGCACGCTACCAACTAGCCTACTGGGGCACACTGTTTCAACATTTTATAAATATGAATATCGTTGTAAAATATAATGATTTTCAATGAAAATGAAAATTATTCAAGTTCGAGGCCATATACTCTATATTTCTTCATTAGGATATTGTCCTAACAAATAATCTATAGAGTTTTTGTTTTCAAATTTATTATTTGACCCTTTCAGGAATGTGTTGATAGATCTATTTCGGGAATTTTCTAGGTTCCCATCATCAGAACACGTTTTGAAAGCGGTAACAATCCCATGCCAAACCTCAAGCATTCATATGAACTAGTTTACTCACTACATGAGAACTAATATACATATGAGTTTGAAATTAAAGATTATAACCATTGATCAAAAAATAAATTGAAAACTTGTTTGATGTGCAAGATCCACCTCTGGTGGATATTCAATACACGTTTTTTTTTTTTTTTTTGTTTCTCTCTCCTTTTTTATATTTTGTTAAGTTAGTTAACAAAACAGGGAAAGTAAACTAGGCGGTACTTTGCCTTTTTTCACAAGTTTGTTATAATTTTTATTAAAAATAAAAATTATGTTTTTTCGACATTTAATTGTGCAATGAAAATGAAAATTATTCAAGTTCGAGGCCATATACTCTATATTTCTTCATTAGGATATTGTCCTAACAAATAATCTATAGAGTTTTTGTTTTCAAATTTATTATTTGACCCTTTCAGGAATGTGTTGGTAGATCTATTTCGGGAATTTTCTAGGTTCCCATCATCAGAACACGTTTTGAAAGCGGTAACAATCCCATGCCAAACCTCAAGCATTCATATGAACTAGTTTACTCACTATATGAGAACTAATATACATATGAGTTTGAAATTAAAGATTATAACCATTGATCAAAAAATAAATTTTCGAAGTTTAAACCAAAGAGAAGTGTCAAAAATCGTGTTATATTACAACGATAACACGTTAACATTTGAAATGTGAATAACATTATTGTATTTTATTTTTTATTAAAACTTTATCTTATCTTATCTTCTAACAAATATATTTTATTTTGACGATTTTTCAAAATATGATGACGATTTTGACGATTTTTTCTAGAAAGTTTGTCGTTTTTATGCTTTGCAAACCTGGCAACACTGGTTATAAGTGCAAATGCGAGAAGCCCTCGAAAAATTGTTAAGCTAATTTATAAAGTATGCTTTTGTTTTCCATATACCAGGCTTGCCATATACCTTTTTTTGTTAACCCCAACAAATCAAAAAATCACCAATTAGAAAAAAGGTAGAACAAAATAGTTTAGTTAAAATTCTTTATTTATTTGACTGCATTAACCGGAGTTGCCAGACACATTAATCGTTATCAGATCAAAAAAATATCCAGGAACAAAATCCCCGAATCCAACAATGTAAATTCATAACTTTTTTTCGTACACTATTTTTACTTATTTTCATTCTCAACCTTTAATAAATTTGCAAGGAAACTCTTACATTCTAATTACATTTATTAAAAACCCCATTCAATTTAAAGGACATTCACTTTCAGAACTTTTTTATTTAAGACATATAAGGTGCATACTTCATCTTAAAATCTTTTGATTATATGCATTTGTTTTCCTTAAAAGCCCTAATTTTTATTTGATACATACAAAAATAATCTAAATTAAAGTATTGATGTGTAAAAACCAATCGAATTTTGGGAAAATTTCTTAGGGTTCTTATTCTAGGAGTCGTAAACGAGAATTGCACAAGCAACTGAGCTGAAAAACAATAATTTGAAATACCAGTTTCTTTAATTTTTTGTATCTCGAAAACACTCGAAAGATTTTCTTTTATAATTTTTGACAAACTTAGTTTCATCACACTTTCCGTTTTACTTATGTGATGTATAGTATAAACACATGTGTTGTAATGTAAACTGGCATTTCATAATTATTTCATTATGTATGTCTCCGCAAGTGTATTTTTGTTCCCTTAAATTTATCTAAAATTCTGATTATTCGAAACTGTTTTTATGCGTTTGTATTCATTGCATCTCTTCTAACGATCCAAAAATATATTTTAGTAACTTTCTTTCATTATTATATAGGCAAAGAGACAAACAGCAGGCGAATTTTACAACAGTTTTTTAACATCATAAGGAACTATAAAAATATATATATTTTTCACTACACGTTCTTCTTTAGGTAATCAGAATAACCTTTGAATACCCACTGCAGAATTTCAGATTCATTTTAGTAAACTTTAATTAAACATTTTTTCTTTTGTAACATCCCAAATACATTAATCAATCCGTCATATTTTGTTTTACTTATAAAAACAACATTATTTTTGTTATTTTTACAAAGAATATAGATATTAATATTGTTTGCACATTCCCTGGTTTATGAAAACACCGAGATGGAGGGTATCCAAAAATTCGTCACAGCCGAATTTAATCTTTTTTAATACCAAATTCGGCACATCGGACTTTAATGCTTCCACTTGTTAACCCTCTAACGGGTAAGGCTGCCTCAGGGCAATCTTCATAAAATTTACCACAAATGCGTCAAATGAGCGTGTTATACTTTGAAATTAATATATTCCGATAGAAAACTAAATTTGGTAAATCTTTTGCGAATAAATTTTTCGTGTGCCGTCCACGGTTTGGAAGCGAGAAAGCTTCAAAATCAAAATTTCGTAAAGTTTCAAAAAATAATTATTTTTGAAAAAACATAGTTTTCAAAAATCTAAAAAACCCAATTTAAGTTGACTAAAAATGCTTTATAATAAACTATAAGTAAGATTGAAGCTTTCCCAGCAAACAATCGGGTCCGTTTATGTGCCGTTTTCGGTACAGCATAGTCGGATCCGGAGTCCGTTTCCGTACCGTTTTCCGGATCAGTATACGGACCAGAAAACGGATATTAAAAGGAACATCGAATACGGATTCGAATCCGTTGCAAGTCCGTCAATGACGGACCGTTTACGGACCGTTGGGTCGTGTTAAAAACTGACTCAAATCCGTTTAAAGTCCGTCAAATACGGACCGTTTCCGGACCGTTTTGTCGTGCTGAAAACGGATGATTCCGTTTTTTACGGATATAAAACGGACAATAAACGGATCGTTGAAAATACTTATTTGGTCCGTATTCTAACCATTTTTTTACAAAAAACTCAATGGATTTTATTTTTTTATACATTTATTAATTTATTTGAAAAATATTAAAATATACTTCATTTAACTTTAATTAAATACGAAATTCGCCACAGCTACTTGTTGTATCCAGCTTAGCAGCATCACGGAACATTTGTGGTCGATAATATTCAAAATCTAAAAGGAAAAAAGAATTTATTATTTTAGTTTCAAGAGATAGTAAGAGTTTTCTTGGAATATATTTTTTTTTATTTAAAAAAAAAATTGATACTTACTTTTTCGATGCAAATTTTTGTTTCCACCAAGAGCATCATTGTTAGTTTGTGGCCCATTATTGAATCAGATATCTACATGTAAAAAATATTAAGTGGGGTTTAAAAACGATGGATTCTATGAACAAATATATTTTTGTTTTCAATCTCATTTGAGCGTTTTAAATTATATAAATACTTACCATCTAACGTATGCAATGCATATTATGCATGCTATCTGAATTTATTTGGCGCCCCGATCTTTTATATTATTTACTTAATTTTATTTTAATAAAACAAATTGAAAAAAATTGTTACCGATTGTGACTGACTTGAAACGGATGAAAATCGGTGAAGTCCGTATTAAACGGCACGAAAACTGATATCCCCAAACGGACTAAAAACGTGTTTTCGAAAATCCGATTAAACGGTCCGAAAACGTACCGTAAACCCCGGATTCAAGAATCCGTACATGCCGGAGAGTCCGTAAAAATGTTTCTTGGGTTAATCTTTAATAATAAGTCCTTACTTTAGTTCAAGGACTCACAGGATTTTATCAGGATTGCTCTAAAGGACATCGTCTTGTCATGTGTAGGTACAAGAGGGTGAGGTGTTGAGGTTTTGTAATAGATTAGAAAAAAAAACTACACTATAAACAACCGTGTGTGGTGGCGGATAGTTTTTTATTGTTTTTTTTTTGACAATGATAATGTCAACACTGTTGCCAGGTTTGACGATTTATCGTCATTTTGACGATTTTTAGTACCTAAATTACTAAATGACAATTTGACGATTTTTTCTTCCAAAATGACGATTTTTTGACAAACGTTTAATATGTCAGCAAAACATGTTTATTTGCTATTATTAAAAAATCACCAGATCTATTTTTGGATTTTTATTATTTCCTTAAAATTAAAAACAATTTTTCATTGAAAGTTTAGCAAAAGAGTTATTTTGTGGATTTATGTTAGGTTTATTTTAATTTATTTTCTGTATTTAATAACGGTCAAGACCACTGCAAATGCAGCTAAAAACAAATGAAATTTCACCTGAAAAAGAACGACTTACATTTTAGTAAATTCAACTTACATAGTCATTTGTTGTTTACTGTTCAAAAAATTAACTACAATTGTATTATTAATGAGTGGTTCAGCCAGTGCAGTAAAATATAAACAAACATTAATTTGTTTTATTTTCTAAAACAACAAAAAAAAAATACTGTACAAAATGAATGTAAAATCATAATACTTTAATTTAATGTGGTTTGTTTTTTAAATGAACTACAATTGTAGTCAAAAATGAAATTTCTTCTACAAATGACTGTTTTTTTAATTATAAATTAAGATACTGTATTACAACTGAAACAACGACAAATATTTACAGCAGAAGTTCCCTGAGTATGTGCCACACCAATGCCGTTATGAACGTCTTAAAGCTACGATTCCAATAGTGGCATGTGTCTTTTCAAAATTCTACCCATTAAATTTTGTTACATCAACAAAATAACGTTATAAATCGTCGATTCGGTATTTTAGCGTTATTTTGACTTTAACTAGTTCAAGATATTTCAAAATCAAACAGGTTAAATAGAAAACTAAAACCGTTTACATAAGAAGAAACATGTCTTTAATGGGATCGCTTTTTTAAATTTCCATTCCGCTATTAGTGTTACTGTGATAGCCAATCGTTATTATGAAAAGTTATTGAATGCCAACCCAGCTTTTTTTAATATTTATATTTTTATGAAGTTTAATTAGTGTAAGATTGAGATAAAAATAAAATATTTTTTAAATTAAAAAAAAAAACATCCAAGTTTTTGCGAAACAAACATCGAGTTCGAATATTCTGATTTATAAATCCAAAAATAAATCCGGTGCTTGAAAAACAGGCCTAATAATAATATAAATAAAGTGTTCCAAAGTGAAACTTCAGATATTCACAATTTATATTTGAAAATGGAAAAACATGCAGTAATAAACAATATTTAAATAAAAATAAATAATAATATAAATAATAAATAAAACAATAAATAATTTTTAACAATATTAAAAACCAACCCAAAATGAAAAATATGAAATAATCAAAAATTTCACAATTTATTGTATTAAACTATGTCATCACATGTAATGCAATTTGAAACTTTAATTCGTTAATGGAAGTCCAAATTTAATAATTAACGAAAATAACATTGTAAAAGAATTTCTAAACTATGTAAAAGAATTTAAGATTTAAAAATTGTGCTACTGAAGTGGTGGAATTAACATTTAAAATGGTAAAGTGCTATCGTTATAAAATATCATGATTTTCGAAGTTTAAATTACAGAAAAGTGTAAAAAATCGTATTATATTGCACCGATAGTACATGAGCATTTGAAATGTGAATTACGTTATTATTCTGTTTTTTTATTAAAACTTTATCCCACTTGTAACAAATATTTTTTGTTTGACGATTTTTTGACGATTTTTGAAAATAAAATGACGATTTTGACGATTATTATTGGAAAATTGGACGATTTTTTGCTCAACATACCTGGCAACACTGGATGTCAATTTGTTTTGGGGAATAAAAAAAAAATAGAAAAATGGAGATTTAGGAACTTCCTTTTTCGATTTTGCGACTGGAGAGAAAGGTCAGACAAGTGGTCTGGGTAAAATAAAATTTGGCTACAACAACAGCACTGGAAGGAATTGCTGTGTATTTTATTAAAGTTTTTGCATACATACATTTAAAAATTTTGGAAGAAAAAACGTTAAAATAAATTTTCAACAACACACAAGTACATTCTTTTTTTTGCTAAACGTCATCTGCCGCAACAACCACCGCTGTCTGACCCAACGCTGGAGTAGCTGCATCGGCAACACCAAGCTTGGGGTGTTAGGTATATTAAGGTTAAGTACGGATAGGGACCGATTTACCAGGACGACTTCTAACGGACGGAACTGGAAATAAATATATTGAAATTGTTTTTTTTTTAACATGAATGATTAAGGAAAACATATAGTGTCCACATAACTTTTTTTTACACAATCCTTTGGTTTTATAAAAGGAAAGTGCGCCGGAATATAGGGTTGAGCTCAGGCCGGTAGGTTGCGACATAATTTAGGGGTTAAGTTGCCCGCGGGTTGGTGGCACTAATGGTGTATCTACCAGAAAGAAAATTAAATGTGTTTAGAATAAAAGAAAATCTTTGAAAAGAACCCTGAAAAGCAATAGAAAAATATTTAATAGGAAAATAAAATAATTAGAACAACGAAAAATTTCGCACGGAAACTACGTACCTTAGGACTGAAAGCGGACGGACAAATCTTAATAAACGCCTGGGAATTTTTGGTGAAAAAGAAGATTTTTAAGTTTGCGGTTATATTTGCCTGTTGGAACATTACTTACCTTTTGAGGCCATACTTACCTGTTAAAGCTATACTTATCTGTTGGATTTATTTTATCGCATTTGAAGCATTTTAGTTTATTAGTTCCAACTTCATAAATTTTTGCCAAATTAAATTTTCCAAAGTCATCAATCCGGAATTCTAAATGTGTAAATGTTAAAGTCGTAAAAAAAAAAATTAAAAAGAATTAAAATTGCCAAATTTAATTATTTCTTCGCGATTTCCAAATTACTTCTTTGCTTTTTATGAACTAAGTTTTGAGAATTTTGTTTTTTATAAAAATTATTTTTTTTTTGTATAAAATATAGCTTTTGGCCAAATAAGGCAATAGATGAATTTTTCAATTTAAAATTAAATTTATTAATAAAGAACCCGAAATGTTTATAACGTTTATATGAAAATTGTAAAATGTTGTCATTTATAAGAATGGCCTGCTAAATAAGTGAGCAGTGGTAGTAGGGAAAGGTAAGTAGCCTGCGGAGTTACTGCGTTTGGGACATCCGGTAAAAATTATGCTAAAAAAATAAGAACAACAAGGAAAATTGATTATTTAATTTTTGCATGAAAAAGAGAGAATGAAACACACAGGGAAAAGACCAGTTGGAATTCGTTCGATATTACATTATTTAAGTTGGTAAACAAATATGTTAGCTGTGTGTGCATACAAATGTTAATCAGGACCAGTTATTTTGTCTAGTGTAAGTTTAAAAACCAGCTTAACAAACTAGCTTTCTTAGTGATAGACAATTGGTTGTATCCCCTACTTATAAAATTTTAAATATGTTTAGAAAAACTACTAGTCGATGCAATCATAAAAAAATCTTCAGTAAACACAGATATTTTATTATAATCATAACACTTGCTCCCAATTGCAGTAACTATCATACCTTGTTCTGAACAAAATAATTATTATTTGCTACTTATGTCAAATTAGTTATATAAAAATGACAAAAAGAAAGTTGAAACAAAAAAAGTTGTTAGTAAAACATATAAGTACAAAAATTTTGAATTCTTAGAAAGTACGGAATAAAAAACCAATAAAATCAAAAACACCATTGTGTAGTAGCAAAAAACAAGAAGGAGATGCTGATGTGGTAAGCTTAAATTTTTTGGACATATAAACGAAAATTATTGTAGTTGCTCGTTTTTCTTTCAGATTTTAAAGCATGTTTGTAAGACGGAGGATGACAAAAGTGCGCAACACTATTCTTCTTAGATTACAGAAACGGGTGCTTCAAATATGGGGTAAAATTGGAGAAAACTAACATGTTAACAGCAACTACCTAGCAACGGTATTGGTCTATCTAGCCCAGTTGCGAAGACCAGGGTTTCCCGGTCTTCGGTCTAACCGGTTAGACCGAAAGACCGGGTAGAATGAAAACCCGGGAATCGCAGAAAGTCTGGCTACACCGAAAACCAAGTAGACCGGTCTGCTCGTAAAAATCGGTGTGCGAGATTAAAACAAAATACTTTTTGCATAAAAACATATGATTTTTAAACACAAAAGTAAATCTTTACAAAAAGTAAAAGCACTGGTATTATTGATTTTGGCCAATTCGAAAAATGACTTTTGGACAAATCTATTTTTTATTTAAATTAAGTGCAAGTATATTTTTTATTTAAATTAATCATTTGCCGCTTTAAATTCAAACATTTCCTGTTTCCGGTTTAACCATTAATTTATATGACAGTGCTGTCATGTCAAATACTACACATAAATACAGCTCTTAACCATAAGGTAGTGGTAACACTGTTTTCACACTACATTCAAGATCAACTCTGATTCTTAACTAAAGTGTTCTCACTTTTTTGTGGAGAAAGTTTTTTTTTTTTTTTTGTAGATTTTTGTTTTTGTTGTTTTTAGTTTAAATTTTAATTTAAATAATTTATAATTTTATTAATTTTAACTACACTATAAATGGATGCAGAAACAAACCAAGAACAGTGTGAATCTAAATTGGTAAGTTGACAAAGTTGGGCACAGACAGCAGCAGCTGTTTGTTGCATTGTTGTACAGTTTGACCCAGTTCTTTTTCTAAACGCAGTTAAAAATCTTTTGTAATATTTCCTTTGTCACAGCTAAATAAAAGCCTTAAAGATGCTAATCACGTAATACCCATACACTCGGTGGTAGTTTTTCTATTGGCCACACTAGCTACAGCCATTTTGGTAGATTTATTACCAATCAACTGCAGTTCTTGGCAATGGTATCTAAATGCGGGGGCAGGAGTTAAGAGGGTAAATGATACCGGTTTGACAACACCTACATACGCTATTTATGGTAAAAGTAAAACGGAAGAACATTTGATACACGTCGTCAATGTATTGCATAGATTTGGCTACAAACGTGTAGCTCTAGAAGAGAATTGGAATTTGTTGTGGGCCCATGATTATCCCTTTATTAAGATGGCACAACGTATGAAAAGTCTACAGCAACATCAAATGGTCAATCACCTGCCCGGCTGTGGTTTCATTACGAACAAAGTAGACTTATCGACAACCCGCCTGCCATTTTTGCCACGAGCCTTTCGTTTGCCTTCACAACGAGAAGAATTTATAGAATATGCTCAACAACATCCAACGGCATTGTTTGTGGAAAAACACAATGAACATCGTCACATAGTCATACGATCACCGGATGATATCAACTTAAACTCAAATGATTCATTTGTCCAAGAATTTATACAAAATCCGTTTTTGGTGGACGGTTATAAATTTGATATTGGTGTTTATGTGGTCATTACCTCAGTCAATCCACTGCGTCTTTACATCTACAGTGGAGATGTTTTATTCCGCTACTGTCCTGTTAAATATCATCCATTCAATGCCTCCGATATAGATAAATATGTTGTGGGTGATGATTATCTGCCAACATGGCAAGTACCGTCACTGGTCAAGTACTACAAGCGTTTGGGCGGTAGTATGCGGGGTGCATTCGACTCCTATGTACGAGATCAACAATTGGATCCTTCAGGAATTTGGCCACAAGTCGAAGATATTGTACGTCGTACTGTTCTGGCTAAAGAACAAGATATAGTTCAAATTTTACGTTCGTATAAAACTCACAATTTCTTTGATTTGATGCGTTTTCGATTTGATTATTGACGATCAGTTAAAAGTCCATTTGATGGAAGCCAATATGTCACCAAATCTATCATCGGCACATTTCAAACCCAATTCGTTATTGTACGAACAAATTTTATACAGTGTTATGAATTTAATTGGAATCGGATCACCAGTGCATGGAATTACTTCTATTAGTGAAAGGTAAGAAACAAATCTATATTAACCTCTTCAGGACCGCATATAGGCATTTCCATAGTAAGGCCAACTGTGACCGAAAAATTAAAAATGTACAAATAATGCTGACATGTATAATTAGAAAAGAAATACTTAAAAATGTTCCAATTTTTGTATTAAAAAACAAAATTTTTTTTTCTATTTGTTGCTTTTCAAAAAGTTTGATAATTTTCATGATAAACAAGGCAATTGTTTCATTGGCATCACCCAAATCTTTAGAAGTCCGCAAAAGAAAACGATAATTGGCTTAACACAAACCGAGACATTACATACAACTATAGTTGCCAATTTATCGCTAGATTTATCCATTTTTGAGCTCGCTTTAGCCTATTTTAGAAAAAGTTTAGCCATTTTTTTTTGGCGTTTTTCTACAAGATATAATTTTTGGGAGAAAATTAATACAAAATTTGAGGCACTTTTTCATTCTATTAACTCTTTCACTACTGACTTTTTGTTTGTGGATATATTTCTATTTGGATTTCAGATCCTTGTTTGGGGTATTTAACTTAGAAAGATAAAGGTTGACATGTATGACCCCTCCCCTCCAACCCATCAACAAATGGTACAAAAAATCGAATTTTTGAAATTTCTCAGCCCATTTTTACCACTAAAACATTCGATTATGAAAAAAATGTTTTGTTTGATTTTGTTTTGGTCATGTCAAATTTTGAGTTTCTAGCTTTGATAGTTTAGGAGATACACCAAACGCCCATTTTTACGGAGAAAAAGACTGATTAATCAAATTATTAACTGATTATTAACAAATATCGGAACTATATTTCCCTGATGAACAGATTATATATATAATGATTTTTTGCAATGACCAATATCCTAATTTAAACAAAAATATAAAGTATTATTGCATTAAAATTTGTTTTTATATTTTTTTAGTGTACAAGGGTAGTCAAAGGGTTAAAGAAAATTGAAGTAATAATAAGTGTCGATACAAATTTTAAAATTTTTGTATGGTTTATATAAAGACGGTGCAATTAAAAATAATATCAGTATATAATTGAAGGGCTTATTGTAAAAACATGATAAGCCACAATTGTTGTTTTATGAAATTTCGCTGATTTCTAGACCCATTGCTCATTATGTGCTGGCAGTCTTGCTTAATCAATTATTACAAGCGCCTATAAGTACAAGCGCATATAAGTGTCTTGCAAAAGTCATATTTGTTGCATTCTTTTAGCCTTTTAAAGGCGAAAACAAACTAAAAATCAAGTTTTTACAATAAGCCCTTCAATGAAAGGACTTATTGTAAAAACTTGATAAGTTACATTTTATTTTTAGTTTGTTTTTTCCTTTTAAAGGTTAAAAAGATGCAACAAATATGTCTTTTGCAGGACGTTTATACTCAGGTACTTGCAAGCAAGACTTATATTAAATATTAATCAATGGATGTCTAAAAAACAGCGAGAATCCATAAAACAATAAATGTTGCTTATCAAGTTTTCCCAATAGTCCTTCAATTGTAAAACATGCTGAAATATAATTACCAGGGTAAGGAGTTTCGTGCAACTAAAAAAGGGAAATATATGCAGCTAAAAACAAAAACTATGTACTAAAAACATGAAACATGTACACTCAAATATTTAAAACATAAAAAATATAGAAAAAAAGTTGAATTTGGCATCTTTATTTTTAATAAGAATACATTCTTGCGCTTTTATTAGGTTCAGCATTTTTATATTCAAATTAATTTAATTTGAATATAAAAATGATTTTGCTCAAATGAAAATATAAAAATGCATTCAAATTTATTTTTTTAACAATTTTTTTTTTAAAAAATTAAAAAAAAAATACTTAAAATAAATTAAAAATATGCACTAGAAAGGGTAAAATATCAATAACAAATCGATGCCATTTTGTTACAAATTTTATGATTCGGATAAATATTTACAGCCATATTCATAAGTTAAAGTTAGCAGTTACTTATACATCGTAAACAACTAGCTGCTTACTAGAATGCATTTTTTGCTTAGAAGCTTGTTAGCATAGAGTTTTTTGACATAATACACTTTTGAATCTGTCAACTTAAATTTAAAAACAATCAACCCTAAATTTCTAAGATGCCCTAGGGCAATTCTATAGGTGGCACCTTTTTTTTTGCAAAGAAACTGTGATTTTTTCAAACAATGAAATAGAAAACATCTTAAAATTGGTAAAAGCGGAAAAATCTTAAAAATCAGATAAAAAGTTATAAATAGATCAGTTAACTGAAAACAAGATGAAAAGGTAAAATAAGATATTATTTTTTTCATAAGTTTTTACATTTATGTTATTTTACAGGATTTGTTAAATAGACTAGTTATGCCTTTTTTTTAGCAAATGTTCTTTTTACCTTTTCACAAATTCGGCTCATTGAAGATTGACTAAATCCATGAAAATTACCACAATCTTCTTGTACGTTGTTGCGGCCCCAACACTTAACGCTGATAGAACTTGAAGATACGGGGGAATGTGTCCACCGTTCTTTTTCCTTTCTGGTCATTCTTGACCAAATACATTAATTTTTTTAGCATTTGCTTTACTAAATCTATACTTTTTACTAAATTTAACTGTCAGTTTAAACAAAAAGTGGGTTTTTTTCTTTTTTTTTATAAACTTTAACTGCACGATTACGGTCTCTATTTCTTAAAAAGTGCAATGGATCTAAATTATTAGGCGTTTCCATAATTTAGACATTTAAAAATATTATATTTAATAGGTCCATTCGTTTACACCAAAATTTGCACAAATTTGTACAAATTTGTACTGGATTTTACTGAAATTCGTTCGCGTACACATAAATTTGCAAAAGAGAGCATCTACTAAGAGAGTAAAGTGAGAGTTGTCAGCAAAAAACCTGCAAATTTTTACTGGACAAATTTTTGCCAGTAAAATCCAATAGAAAACAAAAACATATGATTTAATTAAGTAAACAAACAAAAATAAGCATACATTTAGTAATAAAAACATTTAAAAGATCAAAAGCTGAATTAAAAGTGCGGCAAAAACTAAAAATAATTATTTTCAACCTGAAACAAATTAAAGTAGTCAGTTACAATTATTATAGTAACAATTTATCAGTTTTCTAATATCTCTGTTAATTGTTTTTATTTACATTAATATATTAGAGATGTCAAGCTAATGAATATATGAATACTTCTTACTGCATATTATTCAGGGTACCGAATATCAAAAATCAAGTATTCATGTATTTTCGTATGTTATTTAACTAGAAACTTCACTTGAGATGAAACGCCCCATATGTATTTATATAAAAACGTATTTTTGTCATATGGGTAGTTATTAGGCGATATGTTCTTTTTAACTTCCAGGTGATATATCGACGATATATCCGATACGTTTTTTTATCTTCCAGATGATAATTTAGCGATATCGCATTTAATTTGTGGAAGAGTTGCTTTCGTAAACATTGGAAGTATTTCTTTTGGCACACGATTTCTACCAAAAGGGGTATATTCTGCAATACGTAGGCGATTGTTGTCGCAATAAAATTTTGGCTTCATGCAATACAATTGCGGAATCGTATTGCCATGTTTGCTGGGTTAGGTTAAAAAGCTTTTCGGAAAAATTCGCATAAAAGCCGAACAATTACGAATGTCGTAAAAAGCTTAGTCACCCCTTCGATTAAATTTGATAGGCATTAATATACATATATTTTTTTTTAGCTTAATTCAACTACATATAATTCTTTAACAAGACGTCAGTTTTAATATCATTTAAAACACATATTTTTGCATAACAAAAATACATGAAAGTTATCGGGCATGTTATGTCTAAAATGTCTCTGAAACAATTCTGAATAAGCCGAAAAAATTAAAAATGGGGTAATTTTTAACAACTAAACATATTTGTTTTTTCTTATCACATATCCAAATTTCATTAAGATCTGAGCGAGTCCATCGGGAGACTCCCCTTGTAAGTTGGCATGATGATAAAATAGACTGCAAAGTTGCGTTCATGTTTCTGGTAATTTTTTTCCAACTTTAATAACATTTTCAATTAAATATTTACTTCTTTAAGAGCGAATGATGCAAGTAAACACCTACATCAAAATATTTGTTACAACAGCAGTTAACTCTAAAACGGTACTTTATTACTTGCTTTATTTGACATTCTAATGTCACGTTCGCAATACAACATTTATGTCATTACTTTTGCGCTGCTGGTAGCAAGTGCTTAAAACTTTTAATTTAAATCTAGTTTATTGTGAAAAATTGAATAATAAAAAAAGCTCTGGGACATATTAAGTAGAAATAATATTTTATAAAATTTCAAACCTTGTCACGTCACGTCACCTTACAAGTATTTTATCTTTAAGTAGTAAAATATTGTTATTTTAAATTATCTGGGTTGTCGTAGAAAATAATTCGTAAAACATTTTTCGTTTTCTATTCGATTTCTGTGTGGTTGTGGTTGTGGTTGTTGTTGAAAAACGAAAAACCAATTTCGAATAGTTTTCTGTGACATGCCTGTATATATGTTTTACGTAGATGGCATACTTAGCTGTTTCGAGGAAGTAAAACGAACAAGGGTATAAGAAAAATTAGAAACGAACCCACTTAAGTCACAAATAAAAATTTTTATATGGGCATTTCCATAGTCACATACGTTACAGTCGTACGTTTCAATGAGGTGAAAAACAAGGAAAAACATACTTCTTTATTTTATATTTTTGTGTAGAAAGTAAGAAGCTCCAAATTTAGTAAAAATAAGAAAACAATAGAATTGAATGGTCCTAAAACACAAGCAATTAAAGACGGTGACGTGATGCGACATAAATAAAAGTTGGTTTTTTCATCTTTTACAAAAAAGATGACGGACGTTTTTCATAAAACTTAATACGATTTGGAATATTTTAAGTTTGTTTTACAGTTTGCATATCATTATATGACATAACTACCCTGATTAATATAATATAGCTATTTTCACAATAAAAGATACGCCCACTAAAAACAGGTGATGATATTCAAAAACGAACAATACATCTGACATATTTACGTTTTTGTGATAATTTTGCCATTTCTTTTGGCAGTTAAGGTCTTATATTGTCCATTAAAAATAAAGCCCACAACAACGAAATTACAAAAAAAAACTTATTATTTGTTGATTCTATTGTATTTACCATCACTAGTGCGTTAGATTAAGATTCATAAAAAAAAATCCCACATTTTTCAAAATTTTCAAAATAAAAATATTTAAATAAAAAAACTTAAAAAAAATTAATATTATTTTTTTTTTATATTATATTTAACATCAAATGCTCAGGAAAATCATATTTATTTTTTGTAAGATTTTACCCTTAACTGCATTATTTTCAAAGCTGCAATTATGAATAAAAAATTATAAAAAATTTAAAGATTGCAAACATTAAAATAATTTTGGGCGCTTTTCTTTAAACACACCATGAGGATAAAAAAAAAATAATTTTAAAGTGAACCCTTAATCAACTTAACATGTTAATTTGATGGATTTGGAGAATTTGTATTTAATTCGGATTTAATTTTGGCGGATTTGGAGAAAAGTCATTAAATTTGTTTTTTTGATAAAAATAAAAATATATTTTTGGTGAAAGAAACTAATTTGACATTGTAAATTGTTTAATTAGATAAAAATTACTTAGTTCCGAAATATTAAACCTTTGGCGCATCGTTAAACCATGTTAATCGGAGGTCGAAATTGTCCCACAAAATAAAATTGATGGCTATAATTGAATTTTGTTTAATTTAACCAAATGAAAAAAGGTTTAGATCTAAATTGAGTAAAATTTTTATATTAATAAATCAGTATTAAAAATCATTAACCCTTGTTGAACGAAGCCCGAAAATGTGCCGACAAAAAATCAAACCCGGATTTTATACATGAGCTGATTTTGATGATGGACAATTTTCTGGCAAGTATCAGCATTCAAACAAAAAAAAAAAGTGGATAATATTAAAAAATTTCCATTTTTTGCCTCATGTGTACAAAATTTTGTTCTTTATTTTAGCTTTTTTTATTTGAAAATATTCAGTTTTACCCACCATCAATTATATTTTATGTCGCATTTTTGACCTACTGAAAACATGGGTTAACGATGCGCTAAATATTTATTGTTTTAGAACTGAGTTATTGGGATCAAATAAAATAATTAACAATGTTAAATTAGTTTTTTTTTATCTAAAATACAAACTTTTCTCCAAATCCGACAAAATTAAATCAGTCCATACTCTAAGTGAACTGATTGATCCTTTCAGTATAATTTTTTTTTATTAATTCTCATGATGTGTTTAAAAAGATTTTTTTTGGGCTAGTGAGGTTAAGGGTTAACAAACTTTTAAAAAACTAAATATATTTTTCCTGTGTTGTCGGGATTAAATATATCGCAACGGTTCCTCTAAAGGGAGTCAACTCAAAACTTTTCAATTTTTACTTTTTGCAAGAAACCGATATACAGTGATCATAACTACCCACTGTAAAAATCTTACATCATTTTCTTTACTGTTTCGCCAAAAAAAATACAGTTGTATCCCTCTTAAGAGTAGTATTAAAAAAACAGTTTTTTGCCTCTACTGAAAATTTGTAAATTTTGAGTTGACCCCCTTTAGAGGAGCAGGTGCGATATGTTCTTTTTGAAAATCGGGTAAATTTTGAAAGCCTGGTAGCAACCCCTAAACTTTTTTTCGAAAATTTTGAAGAAATTAGAGATTTTTTTTTCATGAATCTTTATCTAACCAGAGTTGTCCCGTCAAAAGTTGGACGTTTCTAAAAAAATAAGAAGCAGCTTACTGTATATATTTTTTTAGTTTGAAAATTTAAAAATAACTGTTATTTTCAGACACTGCTAAAAAGTATTGATGATTTTTCCTTAATAAATGGGTTCTTTTCCTCTACATAGGTTTTCTAAGTTCGGAAGGGTGAACATTAGGGCGTCCCTTAAAATATATTTGTCATTACACCAACCAGTTTTATTACAAAAACATAGTTCCAAATGTCCCAGAAGTAAAGATATTTATTATTCTGTAAATTTCCTAGTCGGTCTTTTTTGGCGTAAAGTGTAAAAATTAACCCTATATTGATCAAGTTACATAACATAATTATTATTATCAAGTGGAGATTTTTTTCGATAATAGTGTAAACCTAATTAAAATTAAGTTTCATGGTTTATTTTGTTCCCAGTAAACTAAGGATTAAATAAATGTCTAATAAAACTTAATTGATATTTTTGCGAAAATTATGCAAAGTTTGATAAAAAACATTAAAATTTTGTTAAATTTCTGACATAATAAGCTATTTTCATAAAATGTCCTGGAAAGGAATTGCTCCAAACACAAACTCGAATTATCATTTTTCCAATTAATTTTTTTCTTTAATAACAACTATTATTTTATAAAAATAGCAATCGACATCTTCAAATTAGGCATTTTAAAAAATGTTTAAAATTAATTTAAAAAAAGACGTTTTTGCATTTTTATTAAATTCGTGGGCCATTTTGGATTCCAGGCTAAAGTGGGTAAAGACTATCCGATTAAGTCAGAATTGCATATCTGAATAATTTTGATTAAATAAATAAAAACTAAATTTTTTTTGGGAATTTTTAATAATAATACACTGTTTTCCAAAATGGACCATTTTCGGCCAAAAAGAAGCGATTTCATCCATTTGCAACCATTGTAATAAAACTGGGATGTAATAAACGAAAATCGGCAAATGATTATTTTAAGGGACATCCTATTTTAAGGGAAAGCCTGTATGACACCAGCTTTTTTGCAGCGCTTCTAACAGTGTTTTTCTATAAAATCTTTTAAAAAAACAAAACGGAATGTCAAACAATTTTAAGTTTTTTGTAGAACAACCCTGGTAGAAACGCGGCAGGCTTAAATACAAGTTTGCATTACACTTGGCAAATGAAGACCAAATTTTTGGAAGTTTTAGCATATTTTTTGTTTGGTGATTTAGCAGATTTTTCACGAATTAGGAGCAGATTTTTAAAAATGTTTTTTTTTCAATGGCTTCAAGACGCCGTCCAACTCCTTTATGGTTTTAAATTTCTTTCTTAATTTTTAATTTTATTAATTTTCTATATATTTTAGCACAGAAGCAATTAAAGAAATGATAACGTCAGAACGAAATTTAGCAACAAATTTAAATGCATGTGCTGAATTTGACTGTGATAAATCATGTAATCGACAGGAATGTGATTTGTGTTTACCTTGTCTCAGCGGTAGTGAATATGAATTGTTGGAAAAGGCCCATCATGAACATTTACATAAAACCAGTATGAAGCGTATATTCCCTAAACCAATTGTAAGACTAACTAAATGTATGCTGAGGATCATAATTCATTCTCAACTAATTTTATATATTTCGTTCACTTATTTTGCAGCTACAACCAGAGAACTTTGATATTGAAACAGAAGTACAAAATATGACAAAACGTAATGCTTGGATGATACGCTGGTTTTATTTCAAATGCAAATATGACTTATCCTGGTGTTATTAGTTAATTACTTATCTTTATAATATTCTTAATCAATAATGGATGTTGCTTTTTGTTGATGTTATTAATTTTAAGAACCTATCCCATAATATAAATAAGTTATGCTACCCTTATACATATTAAACCATATAAATTTAATAAAGACATATAGATAAGTAGAAATATTTACAATCGGAAATATATTGTTGGTGCAAATTATTTACGCAATTGAAATAATTGTAATTTAGCTTTCATTATTTCTTCATTTCGTTCTAAATTCATTAGAAAGGAGGCCAAGAAACTTTTTACATCCGCTGTGTGATGAATATGAAGTTGGGAAAATGCTTTTATTAAAGTATTTCCCATTGTATTTTTTATTTCTTTAACAATCGAATCAATCATTTTCATGGATTTCCCTAAAATAATAAAATACATGTTAAATTAGAACATCAATATAATCAAATCTGTGGACTTTTGACAAAACACTGTTTTTTGAACAAAGATATTTTTAACCCGAAGCGATTTTAACCTATTTTATATTGCCGTTGATTTAAATCAGGAGTGCCCAAAAGTTCCTTATGGAAGAGCAAACACCAATGCATTTAAAGAAAAACTAATTTTTATTCAATATTTTTTGTTGTAAAAACCAATACATACAAAGAAAAAAGAAAAAAATATTTCAATGTTTACCAGCAATGCATACGAAAGTGTTGTTGCTTTGCGCTTGCGTGTATACAGTGAAGAACGACAAAAAAACTAATAAGACAAAGTTGTTTGTGTATTTCGTATTGCTAGTGCTGAGCGCTCTATATGTGTATTAAAACACACAGCCTATAGCTAAGTGTTTTTACAAAAACAAATGAGCACCAAGCGCATAGCCTTGGGCACCCCTGATTTAAATCAACACTTACTTTTAAGGTCCGATCATTTTGAATACGAGGGAGAAAAATTTAAAACTATTGTTCCAGGGTTGCCATATACTTAATTAAAAAATACTATTTTTATAGCACTTGAAAAATTATTAATTTATAGATAGAAGACCGAAAGAAGAAGTATATGTTGATTTGGTTAAGGATGTATGGGAAAATTTCTTGAATGAGAAAAACTTGAGCAATATGTACTTTTTATATAAAATAAAAAGTTCGGATCAAGAAATTTCCGATCTTGTAAAAACTTTAGGTATTCAAAAATTTACTTCATTTTCTATTTTTAATGTTACAAATTATCTATTTTCCAAGTTTGATATAATTTTTATTAAAAATAAAAATTTTGTTTTTCGACCTTTAATTGTGCAATGAAAATGAAAATTGTTCAAGAAATATAGAGTATGGCTCAAACTTGAATAATTTTCATTATTTACTTTCTTTCAACAAACAAACAAATTTTAAAAATTGATTAATCAATGTTGACATATTACAATTTTAAAAAAATTGTCTAAAAACACCAATATTTTTAAAAAAATCTCAAAAATCGTGAAATTCCGATAGACCAAATTATGTATAATGGTTTGAGAGATATTTGCTTTAACAACAAATAAACATTATATTAAAAAAAATCTTAACCCGTTAGCTACATGCAAAGTGTAAAAGTTCGAGTACCACCGGAAGAGGACAGATTAGATTATATGGCACTATGCACCGCGACCAACTTAGGTCTTTTGTGCTGCCTAAAGTTACCCTAAAGATTCAAGCTACCTATAAAGCCAATAATCCTATTAGGCAAAATCTTCATAATGTCCGAAGGGGAGACAAAGCGATTGCCAATAAACTTGGCACGCCTTTCACATAGCCTCGGACATTCGCAAAGAACATGCTGTGATGTCTCAGCTACCAGTTCGCAAAACCTACACTCATCCGTGTCCGAAAGACCCCTTTTGCGCAGGTGGTATCTGAGATTGCAGTGTCCAGTCAGGTAAGACACCAGGGTTCTCAAGTCACCCCTCCCGAGGGACAAGAGTCTCCTCGATCCTGCACTGGAAAAAGAAATTAATCTCTTAGCCTGTCGTTGGCCAAGAGAGTTTTCCCAATAGAGAGAGAATTCTGATTCCCTCCACGACCCGAGCTTCTCCCTAACATACCCCAAAGGCATACCACAGAATGGTTCAGGGCCAATAAAGGGCCTTCGGGCCCCGCAATTAGCAAGACAATCTGCCCTCTCGTTGCCCTCATGCCCCTCGTGACCAGGAACCCACCCTAAGGTAAGCGAGTTGCGCCTGCCAAGTCGGTTAAGAGCCAGAATGCATTCCATAACCAGACCAGATGACACCTCATAGGACATTAAAGCCCTTAATGCCGCCTGACTGTCAGAAAGAATGTAGATGCGAGATCTAATAGTGCCCCTTCGTAGACACTCCTCCGCGCAGACACAGATAGCAAAAATCTCTGCCTGAAAAATGGAGGGGTATCTACCCATGGGTAAGGCCCGTTGGAAACCTGGTCCATAGACACCCGCACCAGTGTCACCATTCGCATGCTTTGAGCCATCTGTGAACCATATCTGAGAACCCCGCTCTGGCTCCCAGGATCTGTTGGTCCACATGGCCCTGTCGAACAGCATCACTTTAAAGTTCCTATCAAAGATGTACTCCGGTGACCTCCTATCCGTAACCTTTGTAATCGGGTCATCAATTAGGATTCTAGCGATCCTCATGTGACCCCTTAGATCACCTCCCCTCATGTCACCGAATTCTCTAAGTCTGGAGGATCCTATGCAGGCAGCCTCCATTACAGAAATATGCAATGGTGGTATCCCCAGCATAACCCCATGGCATCCGTCGGGCAGGTTCCGCCTGCCACCGTTATCCCAATACACATAAGACGGTAGATCCTCTTGAGAGCATCCCTTGCCCCTACCTGTTCAACCTTTGGCCACCATGCCAGGGCAGCATAGGTGATCATAGGTTTAACAATGATGTTAAACGACCAGTAGACCGGTAGAGGATGCAATAAGTACAAAAATTTCAGAAAAAGCATATTGAGTCACCACTTCATACATCTTCCTACCAAATTTCGTCAAAAAATTCCTACGTGGTCGATGATTGGTATAAATGGTTTAAAGTTTTACATTAACTACATAACAGTTGTTTGTGTTGTAATCAGTAGTAGTTATTTTTAATTGCAATTACAGTTGTTTTTCTATGAAATAATACAAAACAACTATTATGACAGTTAAAAAGAACTGAAAAAAATTACTGTATTTTTAACAGTTTGAAAGCAGTTATTTTAGTTTTTTAATAAACAACTACCAAAACAGTAATTTTGCAGTAAGCAGTTAATTTTTTAGGCAGTCATCAAAAAATAACTAACCAAAAATACTGTACTTCAGTAACAGTTGTTTTGTGTAGTTATTTTAGTATTTTAATAAACAACTACCAAAACAGCAATTTTCCAGTAAACAGTTAATATGTGTTAGTTATTTAAAGATAGAAGATTATGTCGAGTTTTTTTTTTTAAATTCTCATTTAGTTTATATTTGGTATTGTGCAAATAGTAATTAGAAAATTTGATTTATCTCAAATGCATAAAAACGTCATAAGTGGAATACCGTTTAGAATTTTTACTTTGCATTTTAAATAGGATGTAGGAAATACAAATTTTTATTGTAATTAAAAGAAAAAACTATTTTTAAAATACCGAAAAAATAACTGTTAGAAACAGTAGTTTTTACAACTTATGTAGTCGTTTTATGTGTATCGTTTTGTTTTTATGGTTTATGCATTCATTTAAGATTAGTTGTTTCGTTAGTCGTTATTACTACCATTGTGCTTGTTTTGTCAATAGTTTAAAATTACTACATGGTTAGTCATTTCTATGACAATATGACAGTCATCCCCTTTTTGACTACATTTGTACTCATATTAACTGTTAGTTTAGTAATTTCTAACTTCTTCATTTTCTGAGTGTAGGACATATTTACTATATCACTTACAAGGCAGGCATCCCGACCCGAACTCGCAGATTTTAATGAACTTTGGATATGTTGTAGAGGATCAAAAAAAAGGGACACATATTTGTTGTTGCTGCCCAATCTCACTATTAGGGGTTAAGAAGTGGAGTTAATATTCGTTTGTTTTCGTATAAACACTAGTTATACCGAAATCTCGGTTATTTTATAGTATACACAGAGTTGCTAGATTTTTGAATTATTTGAAATAAAGGAGAAAATGGCTCTTCGGGAAAAGTTGCAAAAAACTGAACTGATTTCAAATATCAAAGAAAGCTCAGACCCCCAATCGATTAAATTAAATAGGCATTGCTATGCATTACTTTTAGCTTAACACAACTACAATTCCTTAATAAAACGCCAGATTTAATGTCACTCAAAACCATGGCTGGCAAACTATGCCTACTAACGGCCACATCAATGCCGATATTAAAGTTTTAAAATTACGATTCCATGCCGCCATTGGCATGTGTCTGCTGATATCACAATGTTTTTTTCAAAATTCCACCCATTTAATTTTGTTTAATCAACAATAAAAATCATCGTTTCGGTATTTTAGCTTTATTTTGGTTTTAGTTCAAGATATTTAAAATATCTTGAAACATGCAGGTAAAATAGAAAAATAAAATCGCTTACATAAAAAACATGTCTTAAATGAAATCGCTTTTTTAAAATTTTCATTTCGGAAAAATTTTTTAATGCCAACCCAACCCTGCTCAAAACACATTTTTTTTGAATAACAAAAATACTTGAAAGTTTTTAGACATTATTTGTACACCAGTAAATGTTTCTTCAAAAAAGCTTTCATTTGATACTAAATTTTTGTATAGTTACGTCACATACAACGAAATAAACCGAAAAAAACACAAAATGGAGTAATTTTTGACCCCACTTAGTAATCCCTAAACATGAGATTGGACAGGTAAACGTAACACGGGTCCCTTAAATTCATATCCGAAGTTCATTAAGAGCTGATGGTCCCGGTCAGGATACCTCCCTTGTTAGTTGGTCAATTATAAATGCCAAAAACCGTTGGGCAAGATTACTTGTTTTAGGTAGAAAATCCGTTAAAAAATTAAGCAAGAAGGGTTAATTTTAAGCCAAAACAGCGCGTGAAAAAAATATTTAATAAAAACAGCTTAAGTCGATTTAAGTTTCCTCAAAAGTCCATACAAATTAAATTAGCATACTCGTACCTTCTGGCATCCATTCATATTCTTGCAAATTACAACATTTATATAACAATTTACTATTGCAATCATTTAGAATTTTGAAAAATGGTTCTAAAACACTTTCGGATTTCTTGATAAGGGCCACTTCTTTTATAAATTGTTTATGCATTTCATTAATATCCTTTTCACAATTTCTTACAATTACCGGATCATCGCTTTGTACAGCATAGGCCTTTAAATATTCTACAGATTTATCATGGAATTCCTTAAGTTTACATTTTTCCACATGAAATTTCTCAAATTTTTGCCTAGCTTCGTCTATGATTGATTGACGTATCATTTGAATTTCTCCAATACGTTGTTTGTAACATTCCGTAATGTGGTCAATGCTTTCAACATTCTTTTGGAATTCCTTAAGCCTTTCCTCCGAGGCGCAGGCAAGTTTTCGGTTTTCTGAGCATTGAAAAATGGCATTGTCAACTTTTTGTTTTAATTCTTGCTCCAAATTCCTCAGCTCGATGTTGGTACGTCGGTAGTCATTGTCATAGCACACCAGCGAATTGAGTAATGTGCGAATGCAATTCTTGTGAGGATTAGAAAGTTTATCTTTACAGACTGTCAACATGGTGAAACAATTCGATAACAAAATACGTTTGATTTTTAATCAGGAAAAAATTTACGAAACATTCACAATCCGAGTGTGTTCGTTTACTCGATCTTACTACTTTTACTAATATTGAAGGGCTTAAAAATCAAAATTGAGTTTACACATGGAATTAGTAGGTGAAGTTCTGAGAAGTTCAGAGGGCAAGAGGTAGCGACATACGGCGACCAATTCTACCACATCCCATCATCCAAATACACAAACAGGCATAGTATGCCTGTTAGTTTACTTACTTCAAGTTACTACACTCAAAAAAATAAGTTGTTAGAAAATCAGTAAAACGTGTTGCACGCAGAAAAAAAAGGTATATCATTTACAAAAATTAGAGTAATAGTTAACAAAGTTTTGTGATAACTATAAAACTACATAAAATTAACGACAATTATGTCAAAACATTTTGGTAAACGTTCGAAGTGATACATATGTAAATAAGCCGAAATTTTTTGTATACGAGTGCGGATCAATAAGTCCGTGACTTCTTGAATGAAACACAGTTTTTTTTGCAAAAAAATAAAATTATTTTTCAACATAATCTCTTTTTAGCTCAATACACTTAGTCCAACGTTTCTCCAATTTTTGTATCCATTAAGAAAAATGGAATTTTTCGGGGTCCATAAAATAGGCATTTGTTTGATCAATAATTTCATCGTTGGAACTAAATCTCTTTCCACCGAGCCATTTCTTTAGGTTTGGAAATACGAAATAGTCACTAGGGGCTAAATCCCGAGAATATGGCGGATAAGGTACCAATTCGTAGCCCAATTCATGGAATTTTGCCATTGAGACTGCACACGTGTGCACCCGTGCATTATTTTGATAAAAAAGAACTTTTTTGTTGGCCATATGGGATCGTTTTTTTTTTAATCCTTGCTAAATTGGTCCAAAAAGTTGTCATAATATTCGCCGTTTATTGTTTTTCCCTTTTGAAGGTAATCGATGTGGATTATCCCGCGTGCATCCCAAAAAACTGTTGCAACCATTTTATTGGCCGACAAACTTACCTTGGCCTTCTTCGGAGCTGGTTCACTAGGATAAACCAATTGTTTAGACTGCTGCTTGGTCTCAGGAGTGTTGTAATGGATCCATGTTTCATCCACAGTTACAAAACGCCGCAAAAACTCATTCGAATTGCAGTTAAACAACTCCAAACAATCCTTTGAAGTTGTCACACGATTACGTTTATGGTTTGAGAGCAAACGCGGCACCCATCTTGCAGACAGCTTTCTTAAACCCAACTGATCATTTAAAATCTAAACCATAAACACCATATCGTGGATCTTTCCGACATTTTCGTGTTTATTGACCTCAAGTGGCCGTCCAGAACGTTTAGCATCATTTGTACTTGTGCGACCACAACGGAAGTCAGTAAACCACTTGTTTACCATTGAAATCGATGGTACAGAGTCCCCATAGTATTTATCAAGCTTTTCCTTGGTTTGATTGACGGGTTTTTTTTTCGCAAAACACAATGTTTAATGACTACTCGAAATTCACTTTTTTCCATTTTTAAAAAAATCCACGAGGTGGTACTTGATGGGAGCAGTGTTGCATTTCATATAACTACGAGGGAAGTATGAAAAGTCACGGACTTATTGATCCGCCCTCGTAATATTGAACCGTTTTCCAGGTAAAATAAACTATCTGTTTTTGTTAATAATCGTAAAAACTACTCTTTTATATTGCGAATAATATTTATATTAAAATTAATAACTTATTTAACAACAAATGACACGTTTTAAAATAAACTTAAAAACGAATATAAATACTTAGATTCAGCTAACCGTGACGTGTTTACGGTGTCTAACGTTTTTATACAGGAAAAGAACTTTAAGTTGGCAAACAATTTTTTAACTGGTGGCCATTTTGTCAGTGATTTATGTTTAGTTTGGTTTGGCATTTCAACATGAATAGACTGACGCCCGAACAACGCTTCCAAATTGTGCAAATTTATTTTGAAAATCATGGTTCTGTTCGAAATACGTATCGCACACTACGTCCATTTTACGGTCAACATAATCGTCCATCAGAGCAATTAATTAGATTAACTATGGAACGTTTTGGCACCACGTTTACTCTAAATGGAAATATACATCCACAGAGACGTCGTACAGTGCGTACAGAAGAAGTCATTGCTGCTGTAGAGCGTAGCGTAGAGGAAGACCCCAATCAGTCTATCCGTCAATGGTGACCACTGATTTTTTCGTTCATCAATTGAACAACCATGATGTGAAAGAGTTGTGGTTTCAACAAGACGGCGCAAAATGTAACACAGCTCGTGCCACAATTGATTTATTGAAGGAAACGTTTGGTAACCGCATAGTATCACGTTTCGGACCCGAAACGATTGACCACTTGGAGGACAACATTCGCCGCAAATGTTGGAAAAAGTCATCGAAAATTGGACCTCCAGATTAGACTACGTACGAGCCAGCCGTGGCGGTCATATGCCAGAAGTCATATTTACATTATAATGCCAGAAGATTATGTTTCGAATCTAAAGTAAATTTCATGTCAATTGAAAAAATTCATCTTTGTTTTATTAAATTTCAAAGTTCTATACCTCTATAATAAACACTCTTTACAACTCTTGTAAGACATATACAAAAATCAACCATAGAATATATTTTTCTATGTTTTTTCATGTGGGAAAATTGCAAACAAATACCCCAGCAAAAAATAGTGCTTACCCAGAAGCAGTTCTGGAAGACATTATTTAATTACCGAGCGCTTAAGAAACAATTCTAGAAGGCATGATTTTTGTTCGTGATGTCCCACTTGGTATGTCTCTGTAAAGCAAGTGAAAAGCCCTTCTTTCCTGTGTTCTACGAAGCAACCCAGCAAACAATCCGGTCCGTTTATGTGCCGTTTTCGGTAGAGCATATACGGATCCGAAGACCGTTTCCGTACCGTTTTCCGGATCAGTATACGGACCGGAAAACGGAATAAAAGGAACATCGAATACGGATTCGAAACAGTATAAAGCACGCTAAAACGGACCGTTTTCGTACCGTCATGCTGTATATAAAACGGAGTGTACGAATTGAGTGTACGTTCAAAACGTACCGTACACTGTCCGTCATTTATTTTAAAAACGGAGTGGACTCCGTTTTTAATATACCGTATACGGTCCGAATATGGTCCGTATTCCTACCGTTTTTTTTAAATGGTCCATTTTTATTTTTTTTTATTTATTTTATCTAAATGATTTATTCTTTTTTAATTTTAAACAAAAGTTTGGTTTTATTTTTAAATTTTTTCATTTATAAATTTATTAACAAAAATGGATTAACAATTACATTATTAAAAAACAATATGAAACCACATAAAAATTCAATAAAAATCAATAAAAGGATGTGGTTTTAACATTTTGATTTTTTTTTCATTTTATCTCTGGTGTTGTTTAACATCTTCATCATTAAAATTTTCATGAGATCTGCGTCTCTATATTTAATTGCAAAAACATCTGAAATACAAGTATATGTTAAAAAAGTGGTACATTTAAAAATAACCAAAAAAATTACCACTAAAAATCTTAAATACGTATTCAGCCATTTTTTATTTTATGCAGCCGTTCTCGAGTTATGGAGTGACAATCAAAATGTACACTTCTTTTTATATATATAGATATAGATGAAAATGACTAATGTTCAGAAAAATCACCACATCTAGACTAAACGGAAATATTTTTAAACAATTTTTTTTTAAAACCATCCTCATTGCATGTTCTACAAAACGTATTCAGCCATTTTTTATTTTATGCAGCCGTTCTCGACTTATGGAGTGACAATCAAAATGTAGCCTTATTTTTATATATATAGATATATAGATAGATGAAAATGACTAATGTTCAGAAAAATCATCACATCTGGACCAAACGAAAATATTTTTAAACAATTTTTTTTTTAAAACATCCTCATTACATGTTCTACAAAACGTATTCAGCCATTTTTTATTTTCTGCAGCCGTTCTCGAGTTATGGAGTGACAATCAAAATGTACACTTCTTTATATATCCCAAGAAACATTTTTACGGACTCTCCGGCATGTTCGGATTCTTGAATCCGGGGCTTACGGTACGTTTTCGGACCGTTTAATCGGATTTTCGAAAACACGTTTTTAGTCCGTTTGGGGATATCAGTTTTCGTGCCGTTTAATACGGACTTCACCGATTTTCATCCGTTTCAAGTCAGTCACAATCGGTAACAATTTTTTTCAATTTGTTTTATTAAAATAAAATTAAGTAAATAATATAAAAGATCGGGGCGCCAAATAAATTCAGATAGCATGCATAATATGCATTGCATACGTTAGATGGTAAGTATTTATATAATTTAAAACGCTCAAATGAGATTGTGCAAACAAAAATATATTTGTTCATAGAATCCATCGTTTTTAAACCCCACTTAATATTTTTTACATGTAGATATCTGTTTCAATAATGGGCCACAAACTAACAATGATGCTCTTGGTGGAAACAAAAAACTGCATCGAAAAAGTAAGTATCAATTTTTTTTTTAAATAAAAAAATATATTCCAAGAAAACTCTTACTATCTCTTGAAACTAAAATAATAAATTCTTTTTTCCTTTTAGATTTTGAATATTATCGACCACAAATGTTCCGTGATGCTGCTAAGCTGGATACAAAAAGTAGCTGTGGCGAATTTCGTATTTAATTAAAGTTAAATGAAGTATGTTTTAATATTTTTTCAAATAAATTAATAAATGTATAAAAAAAAATAAAATCCATTGAGTTTTTTGTAAAAAAATGGTTGGAATACGGACCAAATAAGTATTTTCAACGATCCGTTTATTGTCCGTTTTATACCCGTAAAAACGGAATCATCCGTTTTCAGCACGACAAAACGGTCCGGAAACGGTCCGTATTTGACGGACTTTAAACGGATTTGAGTCAGTTTTTAACACGACCCAACGGTCCGTAAACGGTCCGTCATTGACGGACTTGCAACGGATTCGAATCCGTATTCGATGTTCCTTTTAATCCGTTTTCAGGTCCGTATACTGATCCGGAAAACGGTACGGAAACGGACTTCGGATCCGTATATGCTGTACCGAAAACGGCACATAAACGGACCGGATTGTTTGCTGGGATATATAGATTTTATTAATATTTAATTTTATTAATAAATAAAACTGTTTGATTTTTTTTAAACAAAACATACTCCGGTAATACCGGAAGAAAAACGATAACGGTTGTAACCAGGCACGTAGCTAGGGGGGGGGGCTTGGGGTCTAGAGCCCCCCCCCGAAATGATTTGACAAATTTAAAAACTTAATACAATTCGTTAAAAGTAACAATGTTATTGATAAATTTAATATGAAAATATTTATTTTTTACTTAGATCAAATAGGAAATAGTTTTATATGATTCGAATCTTAAAATTTCGTTAGAAAACATCGCCTGCAAATGGGCGGCTATCATTGTTAGAGTTGATTTTCGACAAAAAGCAATAAATAAAATCATTTCATAAGAGATTTCGAAGTCTTTGACTTAAAATATAATCAAAAAATTGTTTGAGACAATGCAAACTAAAAATTAAATATGTCTACACAGAAAAAACTAAAATTGAGTTTTAATTAAAATATTTGTTGATTCAGCAAAAGTTTAACTGAATTCGGTCGTGTTGATGCAATTGTAGTAACAACTAAAATTTAATTAATATTATTTCCAATTACATATAGTTTTATTCACATCTATTAAAAATTTAATTGAATATTGTTTACTATTGGGAAAAATTACAAAATTTTAAAAAAATCACCAAAATTGTAAAAAAATCGCCAAATTTCAAAAAATCGAGACCATTTGAAAAAAATCGCAAAATATGAAAAAAAATGCCAAAATTTAAAAAACAATCCTCAAAATTGCAGAAATTTAAAAACTCCCAAAATAAACGCCAAAATTCGAAAAAAATTTAAAAAAAATCACCAAAATTAAAGAAACGCGAATTTTCAACTTTAAACGATTTTTTTAATTTTGGCGACTTTTTAAAATTTTTGCATTTGTTTCAATGTTGTTATTATACGATATAAAAACTGAAAATTATTTTTATACCAAATTCATTTTCAATTAAACAGTTAATTGAAAGTAAGTTTGAAATTGAACAAAAGTTTAATTGAAATTTTTTCCACAATTATTTTTTCTGAGTATTTTGACATAATTTTTTAAAATGGAGATACCACTAAGACTCAAAATTAAGTTTACTTGTGCCGTAAAAGTCGTTACTTTACTTACTGTGCAATCTTTTTATTTAAATTTGATTTGCTACGCACGCATCTGGTAACATAGTTTTCAGTATTTTTTTTACAATATTGCGATATCTCATATATTTTTTTAATTTTTTGAAACAAATTTAAGCCTCAAACTTTGATCGATATGCATAATGTGTTAACGTGGTCCAATGTGATTTAAATTTTCTCAATTTTTTTTTTCCGAGTTAAAACGTTTGCATAAAATAATACATTATTTTATATACACTTATAAGGTTTTGGCTGCCAGTGCATTTAACCGGACATAATTATATAAATTCATATATAAAATTAATTTCGTAGAAAAAATTTAATATGATGTCATATATAGTTGCGTATAATTGTATATTGCATTTAGAATACGCTAAAACTAATCCAATTAATAATTACGTTATATTTATATACCTAGACATTGCAAAATTATATATATTTTGATATTATATCATATTTTAAAAAACACAATATTACAACACAATATAAACAATATATTACCCCATGCAGAGTCACACTAGAAAATTTGTCAATTATATTTTGGATGTAAATAAGTATTACATCAATACAATAGTACAATTAGTTGCATCATTTTGTGTATAATTTTATACACAAAATTTACCGCAATTTTTGTCTTTTGAATTGATATCTTTCTGGTTCTTAACCCTATAAAAAGATGTTTTTCAATCTAAAACTCTAAATTTAGTTTCAACGTTTTTTCCGTGTTTGTTATTCAATGGTGTAAGTTAATAAATTCCACAAAATCTTCATTTTCATTATATAATTTTTTATTTTTGAATATAATAAAATTTCCAAATGCTATGGTATTTGTTACAAATTATAAAGTTGTAAACCTTTTGCAAGTGGCTAAAGTCTAAAAGGATTAATAGATATTTCGGATTTTCATGACTTTTTTTATATTAAAAACAGGATACAACTATAGCTTATTTTGTATATATCAGTATCAGTTCAGATATAAATTTATACCGCTATATAAAATCGTATTAAATTGTATCGCGTCATTATTCGGACGTTATTTAATTATTATGCCCATTTCTCGGATAAAACTGTATTAATGCTCATATTAAATTTCGTATGATTTTATAAAGCATCATATTAATTTTAATCGGGTTATTAGAAGTTGAAACTTTTTTACTTTTTTTACATTTATCAAGTTTTAGCTACCCTAGACGTATATTAGCACATAAAAATATAAAGTAACGCAATTTTATTTTTCGCGGTTTTCAAAAAGTTTTCCGCTTAATCCTTTTTTTATTTATTTAAACTAAAAATTAATATTTAGCTAAAAATTTAACGTAATTAGACAATAACGATGCATATCCAACTTAAAGTACACAAACGTTTTCAAATTTGACGTGTTTCGCGGATTGTGATCAAACAGATTAAAGCGTTGTTTCGCGATATAGACATCAAAACTCCCAAAATAATGAATACAATAAGTAAAAAATGAAAAAATGCATTTTAAGGAAATGCACTTTATGCGGGAGATTTTTGTTTCAAAATGACCTGAGAAAGCGATTTCTATTATTAATACATGATTGCCCATTACGTGTAGGTAAAAATTTAGCAAGCAAAAAAAAAAAAAAAAAGCTGTTACTCTAGTGTGCAAAAAAAAAATATATAATCAAAATAAAAAATCGAAAAGCCCCCCCCCGAAACAAATTCCTAGCTACGTGCCTGGTTGTAACGGAGTTTTAACTGATGAAAATCGGTGTAGTCCGGTTAAACGGCACCGAAACGGATACAGCAAAACGGAGTTAAAACGGATAATTTTCGAAAATTTGAGTAATCCAACTTTACTGTACGTTAATGGTCCGTTTTCGTACAAGCTTCGACGGATACGTCAATTCCGGTCCGTTTTCGTACCGTCAATGCCGGATTCATGAATCCGTTTGTAACGGACAGTCCGTAAAGTTGTTTCTTGGGCATATTGATTTTTTTGGATTTATTTAAAAAAAAAAATTTTTTGACAGTTAAACAAAAATTTTTTATATTTTCTATTCGACAACTTTTGAAAGTTGAAATAATTTGTTACTATTGGTTCAGTTAACAAAGCAATTTGAAAAGGGTTGACCATTTTCCTTTAAAAATTGCGTTCTTCTGCCCCTTTCAAATTGGTTTTGTACACGCAGAAAAAACTATGGTTGCATAAATGGTTGTTCGAATTAAAATACTATTATATCAATCATATTTCACCAATAATTTGACAGCTTTAATCATGTTTTTTTGGTTATCATATTATTCTCATCCTTCATATTCCTCTCTTTAACTACAGCCATATTATAGTTGCGCCAACTATAAGATGATCAGACTGTTTTTTTATGAGCGTCTTCGCTATTTTAGTGTCATTCTTGTTTAAGATTTTGTGAAAAGAAGTTGTGAGAAGTAGTAAGTTCGAACTTAAACAATATTAAACAAAAAGACATAAAAATAAAAAATAAAAAAAAAACGCAGTGGTGTTAATTGTAATGGTGATATTTTTAGTGGAAGAATAATGTTGGTATTCTTAAAACGGTCTACCATGTGAGCCTATATAAAAACTAAATTGATACACATCCTTTAAATTTAATTATTGTTTATTTTACATAAAAGTGATAAAAAAGTGACTTATTTCTAAATTTGTTGCAATCACTCAAAATAAATTGAATTGCAGTAAAATATAATCATAATATGTTTGCAAAAGTAAAAAATGATGACGAAATTCTTTCCATGCTCATAATATGATAACTAGGACTATAATATGGTTATATTGCAAATATTATAATCGTTACAAACATGTTTTGATCATTATAAATGTACATATTGTGAAATTGTATTCTTAACAATATTTTAATGCTGCAATCACATGTTTGCAAAATAAGATTTGTGCTGAAAAGGCGAAAATTTAGTTTTGCTTTTTTAGATACTAAAATAAAAAATTTATGTAAACATCGCATAGCGACAAAATAATGACTTATGTATCTCCTTGCACAGCAAAAAATAACCTCGTTTTGGTAATCAGTAACTAACTACATTTGTATGCTTCCAAAATATCGCTTCACCGCCTTGCATACAATAAAGCAATTAGGAAAGGCATTCTGTTGTGCTTCCCTAAATGCCTTCTTTGAAGCAGTGAATAATGCTTACACGAAGACGTGAATTTATTAATAAATTCACGTCTTCGTAGGCAATTTAAAAGGGGCAGAAGAACACAATTTTTAAAGGAAAATGGTCAACCCTTTTCATATTGTTTTGTTAACTGAACCAATAGTAACAAAATATTTCAACTTTCAAAAGTTCTCGAATAGAAAATATAAAAATTTTTTGTTTAACTGTCAAAAAAAAAAAAATTTAAATAAATCAAAAAAAAATCAACATGAATAATTACAATTCGTTTAAATCATGGAAATCAGGAAAAGCGTATTTGATTAGAAGCTCTAACAAAGCTGCTTATTAAGTATTTTTTTTATAGAGTTTGCAGTGCAAACTTTGCACCACAGATAGGAAATTCATTAAAATTCATTATTCACTGTATATCGGACCTACATTTTCCATATAAGACTTTTTGGAGTCCCGTTTTTTCATGGGTTTGAATATTTGATACTGTAAATATTGAAACTCTTTTTTTATAACCATTTAACTATCTTCTTCCAAATCGTGACATATTCTCAATGTTTATTCGAAAGTATTTTCGAGTAAAATAGTAAAACTTTTGATTCAAAAATGTTTTCCAGATTCTTAAGGATAGCTTGCACTCCATTTTTGAAGAAATTTTATATTTTATTTAGAATTTACTTTTTAAAAGCTTTTCTAGCCATTTTTCTAGCCAAATGTTTGTTAAAAAGTAAGGAAAAAAATCTAACCTGTTAATCGACCATTTTAACCGATTATTCGGGTAGAATAATTATTTCAGTTTTAAATTATTTGTTTCGACATTAACCGAAATAGAGGCGATTAATCGAGGAATCGGCTAATCGAATAACCGAATTGGGAACACTAGAAAAACTACAATTTACAAACATTTAAAAAAAATTGTTGGAAATCAATTTGGATTTGAAAGTAAAGGTGTTTCTGTTTACCGACATTACCCCAACAGACATTTGATAAATTTCCGATTTGCAAACGGTTGTAATAGTTATTACGGTTTTATTGGTATTATTGCCAACATTTTTTTTTCAAATGGTATGTGAAGAAGAGCTTGGAGAATTGTACATATTCCGGAGAAGATAGTCTTTAAACTAACCCATAATACCTTTAATTTGAAAAGCCGGTATTGGCCATACGCCTGAGGATAAATTCTCCAAGCCGGCGAAATGCAAAGTTGTTAGCTGACATAAGTTTAAAAAATTCTGGCAATTACGATGGTAAAATTGTCGGTCATAACTTTTAGTGCCCGAAAACTTTTCTGACATAATTCTGGAAAACTGTCCGTCTTGGATTATGTCATGCCACCATAATTAAATTTAAAATTATTTATCTCCAATTGACATGTCCGCTACTGCTTTTAATTTGTAGTTTCATATATGGTTTATTAAGAATATCGGTAACATTATTCAACCAATGCCGCCAAATTGTCGTCATCGACTAATTCAGTTTACATATTATTAATAACACGCTTACACGGGAAGTATCCCAATGCGGATCATCAGATGTTAATGAACTTTGGCTATGTTGTAGAGGTGACAAATCTAAGGGACACTTGTTTCTTTAACTACCTAATCTTATATTTAGAACTACAAAGTAAATTCAAAAATTACACCCTTTTTTGTTTTTCGCTTTTTGCCCTTCAATTTTAAAAGAAAAAATACCAAATTGGATATCAAATGAATTGTATTTTAAAGACCCATTAAATAGCATATAGAGTAAGGTGTCCCGAATAGGTCACTTTTTCGAATTAGTTAAAGGAATACCAGTCAATCCATGCATATTAAACATCTGAATATGAGAAAACTAAATAAAAAGTGTTTGAAGTGGATCCTAATTTCCCTACTACCGATTGAAGTTACCGGTTGTGGTGCATTTTAACCAAAAAAAAGTTTCGAATTTTTTTTGCGAAATCGGGCTTAAATTTTGTAATTGTTGGCTTATTACTGGAAAAATATTTTCAAATTTTCTGTAGAATAATTTTGGTGTACCAGAAGATTTTTTAATGTAGACCAAGAACAATTTCTATACTTTATATTTTTTTAAATTTGTACATAAAACATTTGTACTTACTTAGAACTAAAAAATCGTATGATGCACCAGAAAATTAAAAGTTTAAAAATATTTTTCGAGTAATAAGCCAAAGGTTGCGAAACTTTTGAGCTCTATTTCGCAAAATAATTCGAAACTTTTTTTTGGTCAAAATGCACCACAACCGGTAACTTCAATCCCTGGTATGGAACTAAAGAACCACTTCAAAAATTGTTTACTCATTTTTCCCATATTTAGCTCTTTAATACGCATCAATTGAATGGTGTTCCTAAATTTTTTTATTCGAATAATGCGATTTAATGGCAGTAACTCAGTCGTTTTGACAATGAGTTTTTACTAATTTCGGCAAAAAATCATGTGTTTTAAATTAAAAATGATTGTTTGAGTTTTTCCGATATTTTTGATGTGAGCAGGATTTTTCAAGTTCAAGATCATTTGTTTTTTGTTAAACAAAAAAACCGTGCAATAATTATTAATAATTAAAAATGTCTCCATCCGCTAATTTAATGCAGACTTTATCTACTGACAGACAGACTTTATTCTTACATGTTTTATTTCGCGTCACCGAAAATCTTCAGAGGACCAATATAGAAGGGGTTGAAGATTTACCCAAATATATACAATTTCATACAAGTTCAAAATTAATAAAATAATAAATTCATAGAAGTTCAAAATTAATAAAGTCTGAAATAATAAAGCACTTTATAAAATATGTTGAACACTTGAGAATTAAATCTTAAAACTATAGTTTTAAATTTATGAAAGTTTATGAAATTTTATGAAAAAATTAAAAATTAAGTCTTTCTTTTCATAACTCTAAAGAAAAATTTTTATTAAATGTATGAAGAAATAATTTATGAAATCGAATGAATTTTGTTTTTGAAACTATGAAATTTTATGATAAAAAATTTTATGAAAAATTTCTTAATATTAATAAAATTTCTTGGATATAATGAAATTCTTCATTGAATCTACGAACACAATTCTATGAAATTGTTTCATTAATATCAAGAAGAATAATTCTCTCTACAACATGTTCAAAATTCATTAAAATTTGCGAGTGCGCGTTGGGATACTTCCCTTGTTAGAAAAATTTAAATATTTGTAGATTATGTATCAAACTTTTCCTGTACGTAAACAAAATTAATCTAATTATCTCAGATTAATCTCAGATTAATAGACAAAAAACAATTGCGGCTATTCCTATTGTCACTTTAACCTCAAATACGATGTGTAGAAATTATGCTTGTTTGGTAAACAACGATACATTATATACAGTGCTGCCAAGTATTTCTTTTACAAATTCCACGAAATTGTCCAAAAAAACCCCCTAGATTTACTCTACTACCAAAAAAGTCCACCTAAAATAATTTTTTCTAAAATCTGCAAAATTTTTTAGTTTTTATTTAAAATTCTTTGAATATAAATGTTCAAATACACTAATTTTGGTAGAATTTTACGGTTTTCATAGTCAAAATCGGAAATTTTCTTTTAACAACTTGCTACAGGTGCACAAGCCAGAGAATATAAAAAGAAGGCCGATTTTTACCGAAAGGCAAACAGCTACGCGAAAAGTCTTATAACAAGCACTATTACAGATGAAATCTATAAAAAGGTGATGGATAAGGAATCTGCTTATGAGGTATGGGAGGCGTTACACCAGCAATTTAAAGCTACTTCTAAGGACCAGTTGTACAAGATGTGCATTGATTTGTTTCCATTTGAGTGGAATGAAGGTAACGATGTTTCAACACATATATCCAAACTAAAAAGCCTCTGGACTGAAATAAATAATGGATTATGTATGAAAGGAGAACATACATTGCCAGAATTATTGTTAATATGCAAAATATTGCACGTACTACCAAGTTCGTATGATATGTTTAAATCTAACTGGATGATGCTGACGCGAGATGTAGATAAATCTTTGGATGAGTTGTTGATGCAATTGTGTTTATACGAACGAAATTTCAAGAAAGGGGAACAAGGTGGGGCTGCTATTAATAGTCAAGAAGCCTTAATTTTGAACCAAAAGAAAGTTGTCAAAGGTAAATATAATAAATCAAATAAGAAATATGACACATACAATTATTGCAAAAAGCAAGGGCATTGGTTTAAAAAATGTAGAAAGTGGATCGCTGATGGTCGGCCGTCAAACACAAACCATTTCAACGTGGCTCTTTATTCATATGTCAAGAATATATATCGCACACCTAGTTTAAAAGTGACTCAACTCAAAATTTTTCATTTTTCAGAAATTGAAAAAAAATATTTGCAACTTTATACCAATTCGAACATAAAGAAAGATATAACAGTGAACAACAACAAAATGCATTGATATTTTTTTATAGATAAACAAGTGTATTGCGCATAGTTTAAGAACATAAACCCGAAAAATTAAAACTTTGAGTTGAGTCACTTTTGAACTAGGTATTTGATATGGTCTTTATTCGGCATTTTTTTTGAGTGAAACTGTTTTATTGAGTGATTAAAACTATTAATTCAAAAAATATATTTTTCATAAAATTTTATGAAACTTCGATTAGGACGAGTTCCACCCCATTTTATGCAAAAATTGATTACTATCATGCAGATAATTCTCTCTGTGTATTATCCCACCTAACAGTTTGGCAAAAAAAATATATTTTATCGTTCTATTGGCATTATAATGTGTTATAGAAAAGGTTCGATATTGCACTAACAGAATTATTTGCATGATAGCTTTCCAGGATGACCCCAAGGTCTAGCTTTTAGTATGATATGTAATTAAATTTCAAAAGTATGTTTCCAAATTTTCGGCTAAAAGATTTTATATTTGCAAAGGTTTTTCTAACAAAAACCTCCGTTTTGGTACATATTTGTCACAAAACTAGTATTTTTGTAAGAAAAACTTTTTCAAATATCAATGATTTTAGCTGATTTTTTGCACATATACTTTTCAAATATATACACATATTATACTAAAAGTTGGGCTCTGGGTTCATTTTGGAAAGCTATGCTGCCATATAATATTTTTGACAAATCGCGCGTTTTGCATATGAGGCATCATATTAAAATAATTGTTTTCTTGCTGAAACACCTCTTAATAATAGTTTTAATCTACAGTTTTGTGAATCAAATATGTACCTCTTTACATTTCAATAGAAAGGAGCCAAGTTGGTTGCATTTTAAAAACATTATGTGTAAAAGACTACATTTACATGCGGCAAATTATAAAGTAATTTTGTGGAAAAACTATACCATAGATAAAAAAATTAAGTACGCCATTGAAATCATCGTGCCTGAAATATATAGAATTTGGTGGTCATAATCTTATTACTTTTTTAAAGATATGACACAAGTTTGAATTTTTTGCGTTTTTGAATGCGAAGTGACAAAATTATTCGTAACATAAGTACATATGAGCTATTTTAAAAAACACCTGTTGAAACTGACTTTAGATGGCTCTTATTTAGGATTTTAACATCCCGGAAATTTCAATTGTTTTAATTTTTCGCTTTCCCGGGAATTTTTTTTTGGGCAAAACTTTTAAATTTAAAAATCTCTTTTTCTTCTCTTCTCTTCTTTTCTTTTATTTTTTCCTCTTCCTTTTTGCTTTCTTTTTTCTTTCCCTCTTTCTTCCTTTTTTCCTTCTTCTTTTCCTTTTTTTCTCGTTTTTTTTTTGTTTCATGGGGAGGGGAATGTCCTTCCCTTCTGGATCCGCACTTGGTTTGTTAAGTAGTTAAGTGTTTTGGCACTACCACCGTAAAAAGTATTTACCGGTATTGTTTTTACCACACTGAGAACTATCTTCAATTCAATATTGAATTTCTTCGTAGCTTTAACGAAAATTGGCACTGGAACTCGTCTATTAAAACTTTTCATAGAATCTCTGTAACTGGTTTCATTTAAGTCAATGTTTATGAAATGTTTGTAGAATTAATGATAATCTTCATAAAACTAATGAATCATTCCGATAATGATGTGTTTATAAAGGGTCCGCCATCTAACGTTTTTTTTTTCAACTAGTGCTTATTTCGTGAATGGTAACACTTAGCTCATGTCTGATTTGACAGATAATTAGTTTTATCCTTCCGCTGAACGAATATGGTTGTGTATACGCTTGAACAACGCTGGGAAATATTGCGACATTACTTTGAAAATCTTGGTAATGTTGCAGAATGTGTGCGAAAATTGCGTACGGAATTTGGAAGAAGAGAAGCACCGTCAGCTCCGTTCGTTATGTTCTTTATCTTGTGAAAAAGTGAAAGAAACTGGCATCCTCATCGATAAACCAAAGCGTGAAAAGCCAAAAACAGTGCGTACACCCGAGAATATTGCTGCTGTGGCAGAAAGTGTGCGTGAAGCGAAATCAACATCAATTCACCGTCGTTCTCAACAATTAAACATTTCGGAGACATCATTGAGAGCTGATGTCGTTTGGCCACCTCGGAGCTGCGATTTGATACCGTTGGACTATTATTTGTGGGGTGCCGTCAAAGATAAGTGTTACGCCAACAAGCCAGAGACAATTGACGCTTTAAAGGACAATATTCGTGAAGCCATTGGTGAAATACAGCTGCAAACAATCGATAATGTGCTTAAAAATTGGACCGATCGTGTAGGCTACTGCATGGCCAGCCGAGGTAGCCATTTGAATGAAATTATTTTCCATTATTAACCGGAAGGATTGTACTTTCAAAAAAAAAAAAAAAATTTGAGAAAATATTCAGTAGTTTTTTTTTATAGCATTTTCAAAAAAAAAAGTTATTTGGCGGACCCTTTAGAATTTATGAAACAGTTTCATATTAAGAAGTTCCTTAAATTAAAAAAACTCTTCATGAATGTCTTGAAAAATGCATTGGAACTGAGCCAACGAACAGAACTTTATAAGATTTTTTAAACAATTTCAAAGGAAAACAAAATTAATACAAGGTTACATTGATCTAACAAATCACTTTATCAAAAATGTTGAACTTATGGGAATTAAATCTTAAAACTAAAGTTTGAAATGTATGAAAATTAATGAAATTAAGAAATTTTATGAAAAAATAAAACAAATTAGTCTTTGAAATAATTTCATAGCTCTTAAGAAAAATTTTCATTAAATTTATGAAGACATAGTTTTTGAAAAAAGAGTGTTTTTTTATGAAACTATGAAATTTTACGAAAAAAAGTTTATGAAAATTTCTTAATATTAAAAAAATTTCTTGAATATAATGAAATTTTTCATTGAATCTACGAAAAAAATTCTATGAAATTGCTTCATTAATATCATGAAGTATAATAATTTCAGTGCAATATTACAACCATTTAGCCTCATTTTCGCAATGTCCCGTTAGGTACTAACTGGGACTTTAACTGACATATAAATAACCCAGAAAACAGAATCGTTTGTAATTGGTGCCAATCGAACGTTTCGGTTCCTGCGAACGAATTTTTCTGTCGTGATAACAATCATTCGATTCAAAAAATCAGAGATTCTGGCACGACAATAGAATTTCGATTGATTCATCAGAAATTCAGTGATAACTATAAAAAAAAATCGTGTGCTACAATCGAACCATTCGATTGGTTACAACTACGGTTGCTACGGCCGAGTCTGTTTTCTGGGTGTTGAAATTCGGTACTCGGGTAACCGGGCCTTATTAGCATTATATATTTGAACTCATTATTGACACATTGTTTCTTTTTCGACCCAGTATTTTTGAACTGCTATATTTTTTTTCTGGATAAAGATAGTTAAAAATAATTCAACACCTTCACTACAATCGTGAAACCAACTTTTTTTGAAGAGTGTTATCAATTTTTTTTCAAAAATTATTAAAAAATATAAAAATATATTTGGTCGTTATGTTGATGCAAAAATATGAAAATGTATTTCTCTGCTAGAAATTAGTTCATCGATTGTATATAATTTTTGAAAATCTGACCGATCGTATGATGAGTTTTTACAATACACAAAGTCTAAAATATTCCAAAATTTTTTCCGTTTTCATTCAAAACATAAATAATGGATAATTTTTATTAATATACTACTAAACTTATAAAAATTATATCGTCTGGGTCAATATTTGGTAATTTTCAAAAATGTTCAAATACAACGATATTTTCCATATCTTCACCATCTAGGATTTATATACTGTTAAAACTTTGGTTGCTAATATTTCCACTAGAGGGCGCTTTAAGGCATAACTAATTACAAAAATTCTTAATGGAGCGGATCTATGACGTGCCATAAATGAGTTAATATTTTAATATATGGGATATTTTTAAAATAATGAGCACTGAAAAAAGACATTATCAACTTTACCTCTTCTGATTTTGGTAAAACTTGGTATAAACATTCTCCTAGTAAATATGGAGTTTACGTATTTTTTCTTTTTCCAAAATTCGTTACAGTTTGCGTTTAATCGTTGCTCAAACTTGGGGGTTTTAACAAATGTGTAGGAAATATACAATGTTTGTGTAAGAAATATACAATATTAAAATAGAACCTTAACAGTAATTAAGAACATATTCCAAGGAACATATGATTTAAATTTAAAACTTTTAGCCATTAAAGACCCAAACAAAAAATTTCAAGTACGTCGCTTAAGCTGACATGCCGTCAATAACAGGATATACCCCTTTTTGTCACTCTCCGTAGGAATTTCGAAAAATCAATTTTAAGGGAATGTCTACGCTGGATCAGGAACCCACATATCATATTTCAAGATCATCCCTTAAACGGTTAAAGAAGGGATACATGTGCATTCTTTAACCCCTGTCTTAAAAACGATCCTGGATATAAATTTGAAATTCCAGATTTTTGGCCTGCCCAAAGTCCTTAAAGTGGGGACTTTTACCATTTTTGCCCCTCCATGGAAGAATTTCCAAAACTACGCTCTATACAGGTGTTTACTTGTGTTAAGTACCCACATAATGAATTCTCAAAAATCTCTTGATTAAGCAAAAAGGTGAGACTTTCCCCTTTTAGCCCCTTCTTGTGGGAATTTCCAAAAATACCGTCAATACAGATTTCCGCTCTATACAGATGTCTTCTCCTGATAAGGAGCACCCATACCAAATTGTAAGCTATTAGTTTAGCCGGTTTGACAATTCCGCAAAGGGGGAGATTTTTCCAACCTTTTAGAACTACTTCTCGAGATAAGGAACCCACATACCAAATTGCAAGTTCCTTGCTTAAGTGGTTTGGCGAGGCCGCCAAGGAGGAGATTTTTTCAACCTTTTAGAACTACTTCTCGAGATAAGGAACCCACATACCAAATTGCAAGTTCCTCGCTTAAGTGGTTTGGCCAGGCCGCCAAGGAGGGAATTTTTCCCCTTACAGCCCCTCCCTATACTAATTTTCAAAAATGTGCTCTATACAGAGCATATCTGCTCTATACAGAGCAGAATTTATAAAAAATTTCAGGTCGTGTAAGTCAATTTGCATACAAAAAATATTGATTAATATAAATAATTTTCTAATTAATTTTTCAAGCGGGATTCCGGGAATTTGGAAAAAATATCGTGCTTTCCCGGGAAATGAAAAAGTGGTGGGTTTTTGCATTCCCTAGTTAGTAAGTGAAACTTTTAATTAATTGTAAAATAAAATTCATAAACATTAATTCTGTTTTTTTTTGGATATTCTCGAATTAAGGGCATTTTTTAAATTTCTTTAGATTTTACCCGAAACAAATTTATTTTGGGGCAATAATATTTTAGGAAGAAGGATTTGATCTTTAAAATTACCCCTATTTTTTAATTTTCTATTGACGCGTTCAGAATATAAGATTATTCAAACATATACTTTGATCAGCGATTAAACTGTTCGCGTTTTGGAAATTTGGAAAAAAAAAATACGTAAACTCCATTTTTACTAGGAGAATATAATATCAGATTCAATGAAATTTGAAAAACCATTATCTGAAAGGTGTGTCGAAAGTTTTTAAAATATCCCATATCTCATATTCTTAAACAGCAATTAATAATGTAAAGACCAAAAGTGTGTGTGCTTTTTTATTACCATTGGACAAAATTAATAGCATATACCAGGGCTGGCAAAACTATGACACGCGTGCCGCTAGTGGATGCGCCGTTATTTTGGGTGACACGCGGAGTTTTCTTAATTATTTAAAAAAAATCTATTTTATTAGAAAACCAGCAACAATTCTGTTAAAGTAATTGTTGGAGTTTTAATAATATATCATTGATAAAAAATTTGTTTTGTACGGATTATGACGACATTTTTCTTAAAAACTTTTTAAAATTAGTAAGAAGTTGTCAAAAATAACTATTATTTTAACAGAATTGCGAATATTAAAAAGGAAAAAAAAAACCTTTTTTCAAAAAATTTTTAAAAGTTATGCATTGTATTCCAAAATTATGAAAGTTAAAAAAATATTCTAAATATATTATAGGATGCATTATTTATAACCTCCAAATACAATTAATTATTTCTGAAATACAATTAATAAATATGAATATCAATTGATGATTTCTGAAATACTATTGATCAATATGTAATTCAGTGAATATTTTCTTAATTAAAATTTATAAATCTGAAACCAATTCATTATTTCCGAAATACAATTGATAAATCTGAAAACATTTGCTTATTTCTGAAAATATCGGAAAATTGTTGAGTAAGGTTTTTAGTGCATTTTTAAAATTTCACTCGTAATCTGTACAAATTTCTTGGCATTTTGAATTGATAGAAGTACAAACTGTTGCAATGAAAACAAAAGATCATAATCGGAGAAATGAAAAAATGCCAAAAAATTGGACAAAAGTGGGAGTTTGTAATAAAACTAGATCTAAAAAATTTAATATGAGGTTATGACTTTGCAAATATCAAAAAGTAGATGGCATAGCCGTGTAGTCCTTGCAAAAATATTAAGAACCATGATTTTACTTTTTCGCGGTCGTTAAAAAAGTTTCTGCACCAAACGCTATGAAGTTTTGATTAAAAGGTTTTTTTTTAAATTTTACATTTTACTTAAAATTACATAGTTTTTGTTATATATTTATAATTCATCAATCAAAAATATTTTCTGGCCATTCATATACAACGTAATATATTTAAGGTGAACATTTTTTTTTGCCATAAAATCAGTACAAAAAATTTTGATGAATTCTAAACAACATGTCGAAGTTACTTTTCGTATAAAAAATTCAGATTATTTCCTACAAAATTAATGAGCTAATAAAATTACAAAATTTATATTGAAAACTTGTTAAAAAATGTTAAAGCATTTAAAAAAATTAATTCAAACAATTCTTTTTAAGGAATACTCAGATTCTAAGAAGTGTTTCATAAAGAAAAACAATTAGATATTGAAATATTTTATAATTTGAATAATATGCAGACTGACGACTTCTTTTCTTTTTCGTTATGAAATTTTGTTTTTTAAAAAAACACCCAAGATTTTAGGTTTTAAACGGGACTCACATTTTTTTAAGGAGAAAAACCTCTGCTTCAGACTACTTTCTGTTATAGAAAAACTCGCAACTTTTTTAAATGAATCAAAACTTTCATATTATTTAGTTTGTTTTTTGCTTTTGTGGAAGAAATATTCTTAGCATGTTGTTTACATCAAAGTAATTGTTAGCGCGTTGGACTGTTACACAGATGGTCCCGGGTTCGATCCCCAACTTCGACAACATCAATTTAGAAAAATAATATATATGAGGAATAGATAAATCGCAGCGCGCGCCCTTCGTTGTTACCATATAACATAAGCCCACCGAAGTGCCTGAAGCCCTTCATCTTTACCCACCTTTAATCTCTCCTCTATTCATTTTACAAAGAAAGCAACACATTAGTAAAAAGAAATGAAAACAATTTTCTATGGAAAACTATACAAATTTCTGAAAATGTTAAAAATCGGTACAATCAGAACAAATTTCTAAAAATCAGTACAATTCAGTATACGCTTTTTTCATCAGTACACAAATCAGTACATGCACTGATCAAATCAGTACAAATGGTCACTCTAAATATACTGTTAAAAATATTTAAATAAAAAAGGCTTTTAGAAATTGGTTTCGTTGCGGAAGGTTCCGAATCGGCTTAAAAAAGCTATATTTGTTATCAGTACAATATTCTCCATAAGGTGGTGCCCTGTAATTTTGTTCGCAACAAAAAAGTTATAACCCTAATGAGGATGACAGTAAAAGGTTTTTATACAAAAAGTACTTCCAAAAGTATTTAAAAAAAAAGTATTTCAAAAAAAAAAAAAAAACGAAAATAGTCTTGCCACCACTGGCATATACTGGCAAGATTGTTAAATCGTACGTTCTGTCAACGCATAACCGACAGTCGCCGAACCTTTGCCAGCACTGAGCTGATTGCATTTTTCTGCCTGGGTATGTATGTATGTGTCTTTTGCAAAAGTCTTTAAGATTTCTGTTGAAATTTTTAAGGATCGGCCAAGTGATAATGTTTATAAATGTTCGCCTACAAGGTCGTTTGTTTTATTTTATTTCACTTCATTCACATTATTCAGTTTTCGTATTCGTATTTCTGTCTATGGCTTTTTTGTGTAATGCGTTTTTATATATTCTAAAAATAAATAAAATAGCTTTAAGCCAACTAACAGTACACTGTGGGCCAGCATTCACGAATTTTGGCCAAAACTGGAATACAGAGGATTGAAGTCTGGATAGTATATTACAGGAATTTTAGGCAGTCGCTGATCGTAAATCTGGAATCAGAATTTTAATATTCAAAATGGCAGGTTAAAATGGCGACCAAAATTATTTCTTTATAAATAATATGGCTTCGCTGGTTACGAATATGGAATCGAAAATTTAAAATGCAAAATGGCGGATTCAATATGGCAACAACTTTTTATACCCTCCATCCCATAGTGCAGGAGGGTATATTCACTTTGTCAAATGTTTGTAATTCTTTTAAAAAATTCTGGGACCCCATAAACTATATATATTCTTGATCAGCATGGATAGAGAAGTCGATATAGCCATGTCCGTCTGTCCGTCTGTCCGTCCGTCTGTCTGTGGAAACACAAAATACTCCTCCAATACAGAAGAGGTACTGCTAATTTTCAGTCAAATTGTTTGTTGATATCATGAGCAGTTTTCTAGTGAAAATGATCAAAATCGGTTAACGCGTTCAAAAGTTATGAGTGAAAATGTGGGAAGACCTCTAAAATTTTTTTTTTTATTTCATCATACATACATACATACGTACATTCAATGCTTATACACAAGAATATACGCAAGCAGGGATGGCTGTCAATATCGCTGAATTACCGTCCCCGATTCTAACACCTTTCAACTGACTATCGTTATCGCTTAAATACCGTTACCGATATTCTTGAAATACCGTTATCCGTAAAATACCGTTACCTTAAAATACCGTTACCGAAATAATCTAACAAGATCTGAACAAAAAAACTTCTGTAAATAGATATATTTTCCCAAAGTATGATCATAAACTAGACAGTCATTTAAACTCGGGCATAATGCGGTTAAAAATTGTGGTGTGCATTAACATTACCTGTATAACTAAAATAACGTTATCCTTAAAATGCCGTTACCAAAATAATTGAAAAATCTTTTTCCCTAAAATAAAGTTACCGAAATATCTAAAATATCGTTACCGCTAAAATACCGTTAGCGAAATAAATAAAATACCGTTAACGCTAAAATACCGTTAACGCTAAAATGCCGTTACCGAAATAACTGAAGTATAGTTTCCCCTAAAATACCGTTACCGAAATAAAAGAAAATAGCGTTACTACGACCAATAACCACATAGAATCGGTTACCATCCATGGTCATGATCAACACTAAAAAACAAAAAAAAACCCACAAAATATTGTTGTTGTTTTTTTGTTTTGTTTTGTATACAGTATGTATGTACGTATGAATTAGTAGCAATCGCATGCAGAGTTGCCAGGTTTGACGATTTGTCGTCATTTTGATGATATTTAATACCCAAAATAACTAAATGACTATTTGACGACTTTTGCTTCCAGAATGACGATTTTTTGACAATAATTTAATATGTCAGCAAGATCTACTTATTTATCATTCTCATAAAATCGCCGGCTCGATTATTAAATTTATATTATTTCGTTAAAAATGGAAAGCAAAAACATTGTTTTTTGATCGATAGCTAGCTTTTATATGCTAATATGATGTGAAATACAATTTTGCAAAAATGCAAATCCTAGAATTGAATAAAACTTAATCCAAACCGCATTTATTTTTTTATAAATTCATTACGGGTTTAGCTTAATTTAGTTTCTGTGTTTATATGTTTAGAACATTTCTTTAAATTTTTATAAAATTTAATTGGAGTTAGATTTAAATAAAAATAAAAAAATTTTCATGTTAAAACACAAGGCATGGACTTTTTTTGCGAAACAAACAGATCTCTAGCCCGAATATATTTCATGTTGAAAGATGATATATATACAACTTTAAATGAAACAAAATACATCCAAAAATAAATCCGGTGCTTAAAAAACAGGCCTAATAATATAAATAAAGTGCCAAAATTTAATAATTAAAAATATAACATTAAGTTTGTTCGATAACACAAAAATTTGTACAAGTTTTTACTGGAAGGTGTTCGTTTAGACAAATACGCAGTAAAAACTGGTAAAAAGAGAGAGTAAAGTGACAGTTTGATGCCAAAGAACTTACAAGTCTTTACTGGATACATTTTTGCCAGAAAGAATTTGTAAGATGAAAAAAACATATGACTAAAAAATAAAAAAATATGCTTGTATTTTTAGTAAACAAAAATTAAATTAAATTTTAATTGTTTATGGATTGAAAGTGAAAATGATTAAATAATTAACTATGGAAGAAGTTAAAAAACATTTAAATTATTTTTGGTCGATAATTTCAATTAACTTTTTCCTTTTCCATAATGACCAGTTGATTTTTTTTTAATATTTAAAACAAGCTATTTTATCTAATTTAATAATTCCTACAAATTTTCTGTTCGTTTACTTCTTTGTAAATTTGTCTTACTATTTGTAATTTTGTTACTGAGTAGTTTTTACTGAACTTTACAGGAAAAGTAATCGAACAGACTTATTGTTAAAGAATTTCCAAATTTTGTAAAAGAATTTAATATTTAAAAAGTTGTGCCACTGAAATGTTGTTCACAGAATTATGCAGATATAAGTGTTTAACAGTTCAAGTGGTAAAATTAGTTTGATTTAAAGTTGTATTTATTTGATCTTTCAACATTATATTTTTGTTATTTTATTAATTAATAATCATATAATTACAAGTTATATACTATTACACTAACCGAGCACTAGCTACTATGGCCTTCGGCGCGTTGTAGCGAAAACAGATCAGTGCCTCTGGTGGGAATCGAACCCACGACCCCCGCACTGATAAGCCAGTACGCTACCAACTAGCCTACTGGGGCACACTGTTTCAACATTTTATAAATATGAATATCGTTGTAAAATATAATGATTTTCGAAGTTTAAACCAAAGAGAAGTGTCAAAAATCGTGTTATATTACAACGATAACACGTTAACATTTGAAATGTGAATAACATTATTGTATTTTATTTTTTATTAAAACTTTATCCCTCTTCTAACAAATATATTTTATTTTGACGATTTTTCAAAATATGATGACGATTTTGACGATTTTTTCTAGAAAGTTTGTCGTTTTTATGCTTTGCAAACCTGGCAACACTGGTTATAAGTGCAAATGCGAGAAGCTCTCGAAAAATTGTTAAGCTAATTTATAAAGTATGCTTTTGTTTTCCATATACCAGGCTTGCCATATACCTTTTTTTGTTAACCCCAACAAATCAAAAAATCACCAATTAGAAAAAAGGTAGAACAAAATAGTTTAGTTAAATTTCATTATTTATTTGACTGCATTAACCGGAGTTGCCAGACACATTAATCGTTATCAGATCAAAAAAATATCCAGGAAAAAAAATCCCCGAACCCAACAATGTAAATTCATAACTTTTTTCGTACACTATTTTTACTTATTTTCATTCTCAACCTTTAATAAATTTGCAAGGAAACTCTTACATTCTAATTACATTTATTAAAAACCCCATTAAATTTAAAGGACATTCACTTTCAGAACTTTTTTATTTAAGACATATAAGGTGCATACTTCATCTTAAAATCTTTTGATTATATGCATTTGTTTTCCTTAAAAGCCCTAATTTTTATTTGATACATACAAAAATAATCTAAATTAAAGTATTGATGTGTAAAAACCAATCGAATTTTGGGAAAATTTCTTAGGGTTCTTATTCTAGGAGTCGTAAACGAGAATTGCACAAGCAACTGAGCTGAAAAACAATAATTTGAAATACCAGTTTCTTTTTCTTTTTTGTATCTCGAAAACACCCTAAACTCTCGAAAGATTTTCTTTTATAATTTTTGACAAACTTAGTTTCATCACACTTTCCGTTTTACTTATGTGATGTATAGTATAAACACATGTGTTGTAATGTAAACGGGTATTTAATAATTATTTCATTATGTATGTCTCCGCAAGCGTATTTAATATATATATTTTGTAATATATATATTTTTCACTACACGTACTTCTTTAGGTAATCAGAATAACCTTTGAATACCCACTGTTATAAGCATGCAGAATTTCAGATTCATTTTAGTAAACTTTAATTAAACATTTTTTCTTTTGTAACATCCCAAATACATTAATCAATCAGTCATATTTTGTTTTACTTATAAAAACAACATTATATTTGTTATTTTTACAAAGAATATAGATATTAATATTGTTTGCACTTTCCCTGGTTTATGAAAACACCGAGATGGAGGGTATCCAAAAATTCGTCACAGCCGAATTTAATCTTTTTTAATACCAAATTCGGCACATCGGACTTTAATGCTTCCACTTGTTTATTTATATTTTCTTATTTTCTGATTTTGTTTAAATTGTTTGGTAGTATCCAATGAAAGGTCTAGGAAGTCGCTGATCACAAATCTGGAATCATAATTTTAAAATTCTAAATGCCAGATTCAAAATGGCCGCCTTTAATTTTAAAATTTGTATGGATAGAACGAATATGGAATCGAAATTCACAATCGTGGATTCAATATGGTGACAACTGTTTGTATAATATTTTTTTTTATATTCTAATTTTGTTGAAATTGTTATCATAGGAGTTTTTGTGGTTGTAAAGCATATTGAACTTTAATTTATAGTTTATGAATTATACGGGATCCACTTGAAATCAAAATTTAACAATTCAAAATGGCGGGTCTTATATGACGACCACAAATTGAAAAGCAAAACGTGCTGACATTAAAATTCTAGATGGATAGTTCTTAAGAATATTGCTTTCTAGGGTCCGACCGAGCAATTCGGACAGAAAATGCATTTGGTCGGTATTCGGTATTTGTAAGCTATATGGACAAATTTGGCGAATGGAAAAATGTTCATTATGTTGATTAGATGCGGGGTTGAGTGTCAAATTTAAAGAAAAGTCCATAGTTAAGCAATGAATTCGCTGTTCGTTCTCCGAAAGTATGACTTAGTCGAAAATAGTTCGGCATAGTCGAAAATAGCCAAACTTTGGCTTTTTCCTTAAATTTTATACACAAAATCGAATTAAATCGGCTCAACAAACATGTTTTCAATACCAAAATTTATTCTCATTGCCTCTAGATACCAAACAACCTACCAAATATAGTTTTTTTTGGCCGAACTGTTCTTTCTGACACTATTGCTTACTTCTTCTTTTACTACGTTCAGACATATATTGGTAGTTTAGCTTAGAACGACCATGTAAATCCGACCTAACATTAAATTCTGGAACGAAAAATAAAATTGCGTGATTTTTTATTTTTATGGACTAGGGTAGCTAAAATTTTATGATTTAAAAAAAAAGTCAGAAGTTATAGCCCAGGGCACACTGAAACTTTCGACTTCTTATAACCCGATTAAAAAAATAATATGATGCTTAATATAATCATACAAAATTTAATGGGTCTTAATACAGTTTTATCCGAGAAATGGGCCCATAATAATTATATAAGTTTGCATTAGTTTAGTTTAAATTTTATAATATCAGATTAAATTACATCCGAATAATGGCGCGATAGAATTTAGTCAGGTTTTATATAGTGGTATAAATTTATATCTGAACTGATACTAATATACACAAAATAAGCTATAGCTGTATCTGTGTTTTTTTGATTTTAAAACTTCATTAAAATCAGAAATATTTGCAGAAATATTACAGTCAAATACGAGTTTTGCTTCAATTTTTTTAATCCTTTTAGACTTTAACCACTTGCAAAAAGTTAACAGCAAATTCATTTCCATTTGGTCATTTTATTTTATTAAAAAAATTCTCTTGAAATTACCTAAAATTTTGACACTATGCCGTTGACCCAGGCTGCCACTTATTTGAATTATTTTAAATATTGGTGAACAAATCATTAACTTTTTTTCTGTGCACCCCGGTAGGCTAGTTAGTAGCGTGCTGACTTATCAGTGCGGGGGTCGTGGGTTCGATTCCCACCAGAGGCACTGGTCTGTTTTCGCTACAACGCGCCGAAAGCCATAGTAGCTAGTGCTCGGTTAGTGTAATAGTATATAATTTGTAATTATATGATTACACAGGTCAACAGCAAAAAAAGGCTTGACTAACCACTATATAGATTTGATGCATCATGGCTGCCTAAGTACAAAAATGGTAAAATTTTTCAATTCTATGGATAATTTTTTTTTAAAAATTTTTTTTTTTAAAATTGACAATATTTTAAGCCATTTCTCCACTTATGTTGTCATAACTCAAAAACAACTTGTCCGATTTTGTCAAATTAAATTTACAAAAATTAAGGTTTACAATATCTTTAAAGAACTGTACAAATTTTTTTAATGCGATCAATAGTTTCAAAGTTATGAAACAAATTATTAGCAAAAAAAAAAAAAAAATGCTAAAAAAAAAAAAAATTTGAAAAACAAAAATCTGGAAAAAATCGAAAACTGCAAAAAATATTACTTTTTATTTTTTTGTAGTAAAGCTACATATCATGCGAATTAAACTAGATATGGATCATAAAAATCGATGCATGCTTTACATTTTTATTTACAATTAATTGAAGGTATCGCATATTTACAAGCACTGTAGAAAATTGTACCTACATAATGAAAATGCAGAACATAAAAACTCATATTAATATTAATAAAAATGAGCCAGAAAGCCAGAACATTTTCATGTAAAAACGATCCAGATTTATTTTGTTATGTGTGCCGCCAATATATCACCGGGAAAAAACGGAAGTGGTTCTTAACTTCATTGCAAAAGTCATATCAAGATTGCTATAATATCTATCCGCACAATTTGAACCAGCATTGGACACCGAGTACTATATGCATTCCATGTCGATTGAATTTATCTATGAAGTCTTCTAACGTAAAGTAAGTATAAATTAATAGATTTGGAATATTTTATAATTACAATATTTCTTAATTAAAATTTGAATTCTTCATATTCCTGATTTCAATTTTTTTTTTCATTTTACAGACGACACTTGGAAATTTTGAAGCCTATGCTATGGAGAGAAACAGCGAACCACGCATCCGAGTGTTATTTTTGTTAAGTACAAAAAGCATATTTGATGGCCCACAAATTCGCAAATTGGTGAACGATACTGAATTTGGCAGTTCAATGTCAGAAATTGAGAAGAATGCATGGGATTCGTTTGTATGGGTTATTCAAAATTTCTTAGGAAATAACAAGGGTGATGATTACGTTGCGCACGTTGAAGAGATGTTAACTCACTTCCAGAATCTTGGATGCAACATGAGCATCAAATTACACTACCTGCACAGTCACTTAGATCGTTTTCCTGAAAATCTAGGAGACTTGAGTGAAGAACAGGGCGAACGATTCCACCAAGATATCCGGACAATGGAGGAACGATACCAGGGTCGCTGGGATGCACACATGATGGCTGATTTTTGCTGGAGTATTCAGAGTAACACTTCGTTATTCAACAATAGTAGAAAATCGACTAAAAGAAAATTTCAGAGTTTGTAGTTTATAATACATATTTATTTATTTATTTTCTTGTTTTATTTATTATAATAAATGTGAATAATAAAACATAAATTTTCTACTATTTAATTTATTTATTTATTTACATTTAAGCTCATCCAACACAAATGTCTTTCCGAAGAATAGAATCAGTATATTCTAGGTAGGGTTTTGCCAAAAAATACACGAATGTTACTATGTAATGCATTTTTGATGTGAAAATTTGTACATAGCATGGGGAAAATGTTTTCAAAATTCAATCAATCGAAAGAAGAACATTAACTACTCAATTTTATGTATATCAGACAAAAAACTAAAATTTGGTGAAAATGAGCGAATTCACTTAATTGTGAATAAATTCGAAAAAAATCAATCGATTCTTATGATCGATATCTCATTTTGTTCCTATTACATGTGGCTTTGCGATAAAGCAATAAATCTGAACGATTTTTGCCGTTTTCGATTTTTTATGATTTTTTTTTAACCAAAAAAATTTGCTATTTTCACGTAAAAAAAATATTTTTTCCCTCAATTTTTTATTATAACTCCAAAACTACTGATCCGATTGAAACGCAATATATTAACGGATTAAAGGCTATGTAAATTTCAGTTTTTCTAAATTTATTTGAATAATATCGGACTAATTTTTTTTAGTTATCATTAATTATGTGGAGACACGTCTAAAAAAATTTATAATTTTAATTAAAAATTTTTTAAAAAAAAAACCTCTCCATAGAATTTCAAAATTGAACCATATTTGTACTACTGGGACCACAATACATCAAAATTGTATAGTGGTTTTCAAAGCCCCTAAAATTTTTTCAAAATTGTTGCCTTGTGTTATTAATTAATAAAAAAAAAAAATAAAAAAAAAAAGTTTTTTCTTCTTTTTCATATATCCGATTTTTTTACGATCGGAGGGAGCCCATCAGGGCTATACTCCATGTCTTGTATTAACAAAATCGTAAATTTTCCAAGGAAGCGTTTAAGCCCACTAGTGTGATTGTATTTTGAAAGAAATAATGATAAAGAAGAAATATACAATTGGAAAATTTAAAAATATACCTGACATGGCCCAGGTCTTATTTAAACTAAATTCAAAAAAAAATGTAAAAATCTGAGTCAAATTGGACCGTGTTAACACATGATGCATATCGATCAAAGTTAGAGACTTAAATTTATTTCGAAAAATTAAAAAAAAAAGAATCTCTGTGTGCTGAACATGGATTTTGAGATACCTTAAAATATATCGTAAAAAAATACTGAAAACTATGTTAAAAGATGCGTGCGTAGCAAACCAAATTAAAATAAACAGATTGCACTATAAATAAAGTAACGACTTTTACGGCACAAGTAAAATTAATTTTGAGTCTTAGTGGTATCTCCGTTTTAAAAGATTATGTAAAAATACACAGAAAAATTATTGTCAAAAATATTTCAATTTAATTTTTATTCAATTTCAAACTCACTTTCAATTAGTAATACGTATTAACTGTTTAAATAAAAATGAATTTGGTATTAACAAAATGTTCGGTTTTTATAACGTATAATATCAACAGAGAAACAATGCAAAAATTTAAAAAAATCGCCAAAATTGACAAATCGATTAAAGCAAAAAATTCGCATTTTTTTAAATTTTGGGAAATTTTTTTTTTTCAATTTTAGCAATGCTGTGTTAGCTTTAGAGATTTTTTTTCGAATTTTTGCGTTTTTTTTAATTTTGACAATTTTTTTAAATTTTTCAATTTTTAGGATCGTTTTTTAAATTTTGGCCCATTTTCAAATTTGTTTTTAATTCAAACAATTTTTCCCCAATTTTTGGCAATTTTTTTAAACTTTAATTAATGTTTTAATATTATCTACTAAAAATTTGTTTGAAATAAAAACAATATAGCCCTTTTCATCTTACACAATGTAGAAAAATACACAAATACTGAAATTCTAAATCCGCATTACAACGCCCTCAGCTAGTTTTGATTACTAAAATAATGTTTTCAATTTGTAAAAATTTAGTATTTTGTCAAAAAATAACACAATTTTAAACCAAAATCTTAATTTAAACTAAGAATTAGTTCAAAACTTGCAAAGTTGGATTACTATCGGTTTTACAAAATTTTTTTTATTAGCGTTTTTCTATGTGTATAGTTCGCTCATTCTCTCTCTCTTGGTCTCTAATTCAACTGCAAATCCATTATGACCACCAGTGATGCAAAACGTGGCACAATAGGTCCATTTGTGGCACTTTTGACTGCTTGATGGCCCTGTGGTACTTTCTTATCTATTTTGGCCCTTGCAGCTTAAAATTGAACTAACTACTTTAAACCGTTTAGTTCAGACTTTTATGAAATTTGCCTGATTTTTTATTCGATGAGAGCATATGCTAGTTCCTTAGAGAATGAAAAACGGTGAGTTGTTTAATTTTTTATAAAAATCGTATTCAAAATCATATACTTTCGTACCAGGAGGTCAGGTTTTAAAATTTTTGAATGCAGGACGATAACATTTTTAAATCTTTTTATATTTGTCCAAATTTTTAAAAGAGTCGCAATTCATTTTTTATTAAAAAAATGTGTTTTTGGAGGCTTTTTAAAAATGTTATGTTATCGCAAGAACGGAAATAATTTATGAGAATTCATAAAATTTGTTAAACTATTGTCAGAGGGGTTTGTCTTGCATTTTAAAAAAAGCATTAAAATGACGAACTCTAGTTAACAAATTAATATTATTTTTATTTTAGTAAAAATCTAATAATCGAATTTTTTAAAAAATATGGCCCTAAAGGGATGATAAATTTGATTTTCAAATAGTACCAACCAGCATAAAAAATAGTACTTGTTCGACCCTCATAGTAGTAAATACAAGTTTTTATTATAAATTAACGTTTTTAAAATTTATTTGTATATAAAAACAAAATTTAGTTGATTTTAGTTACAGAATTTATAAAAATTATCAGACTTTTTCTTAAATTCACCAAGGAAATCTATTTCATTACTCATTCGATTTTAGAATCACAATGCAAATTTGAAGATATTGGCAATGGCCTTTTTTCAATTGTACTTTTTTAAGATATTTATTTTTCACTTTTCGAACACTTTTTCTTACTCGAACTCAAATAAAATCATCTTTAATCAATTTCATTTACAACGATTGGATCCAAATAAATACATTTGATAAATGTTAATTGATGAATGGGTAATTGAATTAAAAGATGAATCTTGAAGTTTCTCTGAAGTTTCTATAAATATAACTGTTGTGTTGTTGAAGTTGTACTTCTGAGTTTCTTCTAGTTTTAATCACAACAAAACTCGACCTGGCGATGGATCATTGCGCTAGAGCGCTCTGCCTAACGTGTGGTGCGTGTGCATGTGGCATTAGAAATCGGTTTATCTATACCACGGTCAGTGATTGCACAGAAAATTTCATATTGATGCAATCGAGCAAACGAAAACATAATAAATATTACATTATTCAAAAAACAGGGTCACTGACTAAGGTTCAATACCAGAAACTGCGCAGTCTGATTCAGGAAAATTGAAAAATTTACAATGTAGTTATGATTTTTAGAAAATACACTCATTCTTCTCTACCAGGTCTTTCACAATTAAAATAAAATTGCATATTAAATATAGTATTAATTCCAATTGTGTGAAAAAGACGTTAAAATTCAAACTAAATCTTTAATTTTTATTTATATGTAAATAGTACTAAAAGAGTCAAAGGAGTACCATGGTACTTTTCCGGATCAAATAATACCAAACAAAGTACTATACTACTAACTTTATCATTCCTGTGGCCATATTAATGGTATTTTGGCCCTTTTAAATTGTCAATTTGTCCCAAAACAAAAAAACTCAAAATGCATCACTGATGTCCACTGCTTTAGGCAAATATGAGAACAACAATATCAATGATTTTTTTTAAAGAAAATAAGATTTTTTTTTTTAAATAAACTTAAAAAAATGTACTTTGTTTTTGTAAAAGTATTTTTTTTTTTTTGGAAAAAGCACTTTTTGGGTAAAAGTACTTTTTTTAAATTATTTATTTTGAAAAAGAACTTTATTTTGGAAAAATTATTATTTTGGAAAAAAGAGTTTTTCTTTGGTTCCGGAGCATTATCATGCATTCATTATTATTTTTTGAAGAAGTTTGAGCTTTTGCATGAGTCAAGGAAAAGCAAATTAATAATCTGGGTCTGTGTCTGAGGTGACACGCCTCTCAATCTATCCCGCCAATTTTTGACACAGTTCTTAAAAATATAATTATAAACCGCCGTGCCAAACTTTGCTCATATATGCTCAACAGCCACCGAGGTAAATCAGTTTAAAACTTCGTGTTGTATGGGGCCACTTGTCTTATCATGCCTACCTTAGAACCACTACTAAATAAAGTTATTATAAAACGTCGTTCCAAATTTTGTACATAAACGTTTAACAAGATCCGAGTTAAAACAATTTTAAATAACAGTTAGTTAGGAAGGTGTCACGCCCCTTTTCCTATCCAGCCCACTTTTGACACAGAACCTAAACTTATTTTAATAAAACGCCTTGAATTTGTTCAACAGGAGCCGGGGGTAAAGTCATATAAATGTTCGGCCTGAATGGGCGGTGCCACTCCTACTTTTCCTATTCCGTCCACTTGTTTAAAAGCTTTATTAGCCACATAAGCCAATGGTAAAACAATTTAAAAATTTGGTTTGTATTTACCGTATCCTATTTTTCATCACTGGATGCATTTACCTTCTGACCTAACACTGGGGTTGAAATACACCCAACATTAGCGTGAATTGCGTGTAATAAAAAATTACGTGTGAGTACGGCAGGTCAAATATTTGCCGATTACATAGTTTTGATCACATTTTTGGAAATCCTCAACTTAATATTTTATATGTTTCCAATCAAATTTGTATATAATTTTATTAATCATTTTGCTGAAAATTGCTAGTCCATTGCTCTAGTTAGAAATGTTTAATTTAAAACAGCATAAAGTCTATTTGACTAGGATTTCAATACAATATTTATTGCTTGATATTCTGAATATGCTCGTAAAGGTAATAAATCATTTTTTGTTCCTGGGTTAAATGATCATAACAAAATGGTTTGTTTTTCACCCACTTTGCCACTTTTGCAGCAAATCTTGTAGTTGTTGCAACCAAAAAGAAACACAAACTTCTTTGTTAGCTTTGAGGCATATTAAAGTGAATATAAATAGTCATATAGTTTCCTATTTTAGGTATGGGGGTATGCGGGCTGATATTTGGTATGTGTATGTATTAGTAGGCTGCTTCTTAAAACAAAAATACAAATATACGAATTTTGGACGGGACAACCCTGCGTTAGATTAAAATTCATAAAAAAAAAAATATCTAATTTTTTCAAAATTTCCCAAAAAAATTAAGGATTGCTACCAGACTTTGAAGATTTTACCGATTTTCAGAAAGGGCATGTTTATTAAATAAACAAAGGACATATATTTATTATGCTAAAAAAATGTTATCTAATGATCGCTTTCGCTCGATTTTAAAAGAATTTATTGATACTTTAGATAGTGCTCCTCTTATTCTTGCCATTTTTACCCAATTTTACCCAAAATTAAAAATTTAACCGGTTAATAGGCCTGTTTTAACCGATTATTCGGGTCGAATAAATATTTGTGTTTTAAAATTTTTGTTTCAACATTAACCGGAATAGAGGCGATCAGTCGAGGAATCGGTTAATCGATTAACCGAATTGGAAACACTACTCTAACGCTGCTTTTTTTCATCTTCTCTTACACTTATTAATAGTTAGTGTTTGCTTTTTGTAATAGTCATAGATGGGCATATTGCAGTACCAGTAAATTTTCAGTACTCCAACGAAATTTTCATTACCAGTAAACTGTTACTGATTACTGAAAGAAAATTACAGTAATCAGTAACGTTTTACTGATTACTGAAATAAAATTGCAGTACCAGTAACGTTTTACTGATTACTGAAAAAAAATTGCAGTAACCAGTATTTTTTTACTGATTACTGAAAAAATGCAGTAATCAGTAAATTTGTACCAATATATCATTTAGGCACTTAATATCAATTAAATAGGAAAAACGCAGGCCGCAATTCATCTTTTACCCGTGATATTTTAAATTTTATTTGTGACACTGCATCTCCGTTGTCCATAGTCGATCAGCAAAGCTTTAGAAAATTAGTTCATGCCAAAAAAAAATACCAGCAGGCGTTCAATTACAAGGCTACTTTTAGAGAGCCAAAATCGGTTTATCAAAGAACTTGCTTCTAAGCTTGAAGAAGTTGAATATGTGTGCGTAACTGCGGATGTGTGGTCAGGTGGAAAAAGATCGGTTTTTGGTTACACTTGCCATTGGTTAGATGCTAAAAATTTCGAAAGGAAGTCTGCAGCACTGGCTTGTCGAAGATTTAAGGGAACCCATTCTTTTAACAATATAACGAAGATGATATGCAACATAAACAAACAATATAAACTGCCAGTTGAAAAAATTGTTTATACGATCACTGACAATGGATCAAACTTCATTAAGGCATTTAAAGAATTTGGAGTTAATTTTAGTAAAGGATATAATCCCAGCCTTATTAATGTACATAACAGTGATGATGAATCTGACTCTGAATTCGATTCGGATGACTCGATCGATGTTTCAGGCCTACAATTTGGTTCTATAACTACACGACTATCAAAACATTTTCCATGTGCGAGCCATACTTTAAGTCTTCTGGCTACAACCGATTTCAACAAAATTATGAATTCTTCAAGTCAGGATTTAAAAGAAGTTCATAAAAGGTCTTTCGACAGGTAAACATTTACTTAATTTTAAGTACACTTTTCATTTATATTATTTACATTTATAGATGCACACAGCTCTGGAACAAGTGCAATAGACTAAAATCTGTAGAAGTGGTCACTGAAGTTTTAAGCGCAAATTTAATAACTCCATGCGTTACAAGGTGGAACTCACTTTATGATTCCGTTAAGAAGTTGCTGGGATACAAAACCAATTTACCCGAATTGTGTTATCGTCTGGGAATTCCCATCATTCTAAGTGATGAGGTTGAGTACTTAGTGGAATACATAAAGCTTATGGAGCCTATATCAGAAGCAATCGATTTTCTTCAGGGCGAAAAGACTATGTATTTTGGTTACTTTGTTCCTACTATAGTGTCTTTAAGAATAAAACTTTGTCGTTTGGAGCGTGCAAACTTTAAGAGTTTAGCTGAAGTAAGCGAAAAAATGAAAGAATCTTTACTCAAAGATTTGAGAAATATTTCCTAATGAAGCCTGAAGCTTGGGATGCTATTGTTGCGGCTATATCTGTTCCTGAAATAAAATTAAGATTTTTAAAAGCTTTGTTGGAAACAGCGACAACACAAACAGAAGATGAAGTAAAGAAAATGTTCAACACTTATGTACTTAAATATGGCGAAATACCCGAAGCTGAAACTCGTGCCATACCTGCAACAAAACAGAATTCATTTCTAGATTTCGGGGAAGAAAGTAATGGTAAATTTGTTACCCTTAATTTTACGTTTAATATTTGTATTAATATATGTATTCTATTCTTAAACAGATGTTAGCGTACAGTGTGAATGCAGGAAACAGGAAAAATTATCTCCAGGAAACAGTTTCATACCTGATCGAACAAGACACGACAACAAAGTGCCTAAATAATTACATTGCCATTAAAAACGTATTTCTCAAATACAATACTGCATTACCCTCATCTGCACCTGTAGAACGATTGTTTTCATTCGTTTGGATTGTGAATCGTTCCAGAAGACAAAAACTCAGCGATGTAAATTTTGAAATGCTTGTGCTGAGAAAAGCTAATAATATATAGTATCAATAAAATAAAAATAGTATGTCGGTCAATTCATTGATATTTGAAAACTGAAAACGTTAAATTTTAAGTGGGTTCAAAAAGACTATAAATAGAAAATTATGATTGAAATTTGAAAACCCAAGGTCAGATTTTTGACTTTTTAACAAAAAAGTAATGGTACGCTTTAATTTTTTAACAAAAATTGTGATGCAATTTAATAAATTTGTTTTGTTAACATTTTACTGATTACTTCATTTTTTTCAGTAATCAGTAAAAAATTACTGGTTACTGCAATTTTATTTCAGAAATCAGTAAAACATTACTGGTACTGCAATTTTTTTCAGTAATCAGTAAAACATTACTGGTACTGCAATTTTATTTCAGTAATCAGTAAAACGTTACTGGTTACTGCATTGCGTCCTTCAGTAATCAGTAACATTTTACTGATTACTGCCAATCGTAATGCAGTAAAAATATACTGCAGTGTGCCCATGTATGGTAATAGTAACATTTTAATTATGATCTCAAACCTGACAATTGTGATCTCAAACCATACAAAATTCTCAAACCAATAATACAGGTACCAACCATGCAATGTAAACTCTAATACGAAAACAATCAACTAGAATATGTTGTGCTTAAAAAATATTAGTACGCATGCCGGATTCAGAATCCGTTCCCAGTAATGGTAACATTAGCAGTTGGATTGGCAACCCTACCAAATAAAAAGTTTTAAGCTGTTTGCCAAACTTGTAAAAAAAGAGGTAGGGTAATCAATTAACATTACCGATTTTCCGTGGTTGGTTTATACATAAACCTAATCAAAATTTGAGTTTCTTGTGGGTGGTGGATTAGAATGAGGCTGTGGGTGACCTATTTGCCTGAGTCGAAAGTGCTTCACTCCCTTTACCGCTGATCCCCACAAGATTTTTTTCATCTTCTTTTACATTTATTAACAATTAGTGTTTTCTACAGAAACATTTTAATTATGATCTCATACCTCACAATTCAAAATTAAAATTAGACACAGATAAAAGTTTTGTAGTTGCAACCGTATTATTTGCCAACCGAATTTTTGTGGTTCCACGTACTATCAATTATTAAATTTGTATACTATTGTAACAACCGACATTTATTTACAAATTTCGAATTTTTATTATAACAATTGAATATTTTATGTTTATGGACTATACTTTAGATTCTCATGCATTCAACAAAATTTATTTTATTAAAAAAAAATTGTATACCTCGAACTGGGCTCGAACCGCCGATCTCCCGTTTGTCAGGAAAGTACTTTACCTCTAGCCTAAACCCAATTTAAATAATGGTTTTTAAATTTCAACCTTAAATATTTTCTAGTTTCAAATTTAAATATTTGTCTAAAAATATGTACATATGTACAACAGGAACTTGGTTGCAAATCTCCATATTTTATTAGAGTTACCAAAACTATAAAAAAATTTTATAATATTTAAAACTAATTTTATTAACAAAAAATTCTTATGCCGTGAACTGGGCTCGAAACGGCGCCTCCTGCTTGTCAGGCAATTACTTTACCTCTAGCCAAAACTCAATTTGAATTTGTATTTTCCAATTTCAACCTTGATTTTTTTTTTATTTCAAATTTGAATATGTATGTCTAAAAATAGATTTGTATGTGCAACTGAAATTCGGTCGCTGATCTCAATATTTTATTAGAGTTAACAAAACGATAAAAAATAAATATATTAGTTTGTTATAATTTTTATTAAAAATAAAAATTATGTTTTTTTCGACCTTTAATTGTGCAATGAAAATGAAAATTATTCAAGTTCGAGGCCATACTCTATATTTCTTCATTAGGATATTGTCCTTACAAATAATCTATAGAGTTTTTTGTTTTCAAATTTATTATTTGACCCTTTCAGGAATGTGTTGATAGATCTATTTCGGGAATTTTCTAGGCTCCCATCATCAGAACACGTTTTGAAAGCGGTAACAATCCCATGCCAAACATCAAACATACATATGAACTAGTTTACTCACTACATGAGAACTAATATACAAATGAGTTTGAAGTTAAAGATTATAACCATTGATCAAAAAATAAATTGAAAACTTGTTTGACAAACTTGTATAAAAGGCAGAGTACCGCCAAGTTTACTTCCCCTGTTTTGCTTACAAACTAAACAAAATATAAAAAGGAGAGAGAAACAAAAAAACGTGTATTGAATATCCACCAGAGGTGGATCTTGCACATCAAACAAGTTTTCAATTTATTTTTTGATCAATGGTTATAATCTTTAACTTCAAACTCATTTGTATATTAGTTCTCATGTAGTGAGTAAACTAGTTCATATGTATGTTTGATGTTTGGCATGGGATTGTTACCGCTTTCAAAACGTGTTCTGATGATGGGAGCCTAGAAAATTCCCGAAATAGATCTATCAACACATTCCTGAAAGGGTCAAATAATAAATTTGAAAACAAAAAACTCTATAGATTATTTGTAAGGACAATATCCTAATGAAGAAATATAGAGTATGGCCTCGAACTTGAATAATTTTCATTTTCATTGCACAATTAAAGGTCGAAAAAAACATAATTTTTATTTTTAATAAAAATTATAACAAACTTGTATAAAAGGCAGAGTACCGCCAAGTTTACTTCCCCTGTTTTGCTTACAAACTAAACAAAATATAAAAAGGAGAGAGAAACAAAAAAACGTGTATTGAATATCCACCAGAGGTGGATCTTGCACATCAAACAAGTTTTCAATTTATTTTTTGATCAATGGTTATAATCTTTAACTTCAAACTCATTTGTATATTAGTTCTCATGTAGTGAGTAAACTAGTTCATATGTATGTTTGATGTTTGGCATGGGATTGTTACCGCTTTCAAAACGTGTTCTGATGATGGGAGCCTAGAAAATTCCCGAAATAGATCTATCAACACATTCCTGAAAGGGTCAAATAATAAATTTGAAAACAAAAAACTCTATAGATTATTTGTAAGGACAATATCCTAATGAAGAAATATATTTATTTAAAATTATTTGATTAAACAAAAAATCTTATGCCGCGAGCAGAAGGTCACCATTCTGCTTCTCATGCAATTACTTCACCTCTAGCCATAACGCAATTTGAATTTGCGTTTTCAAATTTCAACCTTGAATATTTTTTTTCTTTCAAGTTTAAATATAAATGTCTAAAAATAGATTTGTATGTACAACAGAAATTGGGTTGCTAATCTTAATTTTTTATTAGAGTTAAAAAAACTTTATATTATTTTTAAATTGGTAACGAAAACTTATATTTTAGATGGAGTGATTGTTTTTTTTGCATGCGAAACTAATATTCGATTTTAACTGCAAATATTTTATTCAAGGGATAAACTCTCCGAAAAGTGGTTGGTTGTTGGTATTAAAGATAATGCAGAAGATATTGTTTTTTCAATATTGATAAAGAAAACCAATAGTTTGAATGATGTGACTGTGTTTTAGTTAATTTTATATATTTTCCGTTTACAATATAGTTTAATTATTCTGATGATGAATTTTAAGTACCTTTAATTAAAATTATTGAATAACGATTAAATTTTGTTGGTTACAATGGAATTCCAACCAATTTATTCTCTGTGTGTATTTTGCTTCATGATTCTTAATCTAACCCAGCGTTGTGCCGTCAAAAATTCGTCGTTCTTTAAAATTAGAAGCAGCCTAATGTATCAGTATAAACTATTTTATACACTGCTGATCTACTCTTAACTTGTACTACATGGAGTTTTTCTTTGCCTGGCATAATGACTGGTTGGCTGACTTGGTAGAGGTAACTTGGTGATGTAACAACACTTTTCGCTTATTCGCCTTGTTAGTTTTTCATTATTTTTTTTTTTGCTGTTTTTTAGTTGACCAGATCAGTTTGTTACTGATGCTGATCCCAAAACCATACGATATTTTTTATTTGGGAAATATGTGAACAGTGGCGTACTTAGCCCCAAAATAATTTGATTTTTTTCTTCTTTAAAAAAATTACATCGTATTAGGTGAGTAATATGGTTAATGCTACGTTTCTATCAAAATACGCTTTCGGTGCGTGAGGTTTTTTTTTCGAATTGGCTTTAAAAATCTATTTTTATTATCAGTACAAAATTTTCTAATAGGTTCGGCCTTGGAAGCTTGCACACAAAAAAAGTTTTACCCCTAATGTATATATTGGCCCCCACCACGAAACAAAATGCTGGGTACGCCACTGCCGGTTGTACGTTTTCGTTAAAACCATCTGTAACAATTGCTTTACTTTCAACTGAAAATGTGGCGAAGTTGCAAAAAGAAATTACTTTGAAATGGAAGTGCCTAACAGGCTGTTGGATTCCCAACATAAGTTGAACATAAGTTCATCAAATCGTTAGTAACAATGGGAAAAATCCATTCAAAGTCTGTAGAACTTTTAAAACTTTCGCATCTCATGAACTGAGATCTGGCTTTACTGCGTAAGGGTTGTTGGCTTGAGCTAAGTTTTCAATGTGTGCCAAATATTTAAAATCTTTTGTCCTTAACCTTCATTAACCTCCTAAAAAATACTTACACTTTCCTCCCTCGGGGTCAATATTGACCCATAGAAAAAAACATTTATGACCCCAAATTTTTTTTAAAGAAAAACACGTATCACATAATTTAGATTATGGAATATGCAACTTTATACTTAACATGCAACTTCCTAATTGCTGGACCGAATGCAACGAAACGTTTGTGTAATAACAGATTAGAAGTTAGACTTAAAAAAAAATAATCTTATAGTCACCATGTCTTTATAATAGATTAGCCACAGGGTGGCAACGCAGGTCATCTCGAGAATATTAATCGTTTTGGAGATATTCTCTCCATTACTAATGGACCGGAGTTTATCAATTTATTGCAATTTAAAGTCTATTTGTCAATTATAAGAACGTAGTGTAATGTTATCTCTTATTTTACAAAAGTTGTTTAGCCCGAATAAGCCCATTATATGGAAATACAAAATATAGTGCTATGTTATCTCCTATTTGCCCAGGCTGATTTTTTCAAATAGTGGTTTTCAAAAAAAAAATATCGGCTACAATTAAAAAAAATAAGTTAGTTGAAAAGTTAGTAAAACGTCTTCTAAATCAGGTATACTATTTTTCAGCAACATTTTTGCTAAAATTATGTTTTTAGTAAAGGTCCGCCAAATAACTTGAAAATGCTATAAAAAAAACTACTGAATATTTTCTCAAATTTTATTTGAAAGTACAATCCTTCCGGTTAATAATTTAAAATAATGCAGTAGCCTACACGATCGGTCCAATTTTTAAGCACATTATCGATTGTGTGCAGCTGTATTTCCTCCTCTTCAATTTTTGTGAACAAAAATTCGTTCAACATGGCCCGATAACGATCGCCATTGACTGTAACGGCCACTCCATGCTCATTTTCGAAGAAAAATGGCCCAATTATGCCTCTGGACCAAAATCCGCACCAAACAGGGTGTATCGGCACACATTCTGCAACATTACCATGATTTTCAAAGTATTGTCGCAATATTTCCCAGCGTTGTTCAAGCGTATACACAACCATATTCGTTCAGCGGAAGGATAAAACTAATTATCTGTCAAATCAGACATGATATCTGTCAAATCAGACATGATTGAAAAAAAACGTTAGATGGCGGACCCTTTATAATATAATTAATAATATAATTAATAATATAATTAATAATATAATCAGTAGGGCGGGTCGATTTAAAAATCGCTCAACGTTCAAGGAAAATCGTATTCTAGGGATCAAAATAAGAAACTTTGCCGAAGGAACCATACCTCTAAAACGAATTCTGATGTCCCGACTTTTGACCCGTAGGGTCAAATTTTGAAAAAGCCCACTTTGATATTTCAGAAATTAGGAGGAATCTCTCCAAGATTATGGGAGCTACTTCTTCTCCGGGAGACGCGCTAGCAGATTAAAGCATAAATCATCATTCTAGGTGACCGTTAAGGGGTTAAAATTTAAGTTGAAGGATGGCTTTTTTAACCGTGTTTTTATAGCAAAATGTACAAATCTCGGGATAGAGATATTTCAGAAAGTAGGAGGAGTCTTTCCAAGATTAGGGTCTCTATTTCTTCTCCGGAAGACGCTCTAGCAGATGAATGTATAAATTATATTCGATTGGGTTGGATTCGATTGGGGCACTCTAAATGGGTCAAAGTGGGATTTTTCAAAATTTCACCCTACGAGTCAAAAGTCGGGACATCAGGTATGGTTCCTTCGGCAAAGTTTCTTATTTTGATCCCTAGAATACGATTTTCCTTGAACGTTGAGCGATTTTTTTTGCCTCCATTCAAATCGACCCGGCCTAATAATCAGCCTTTAGCTGTCTTGAACTAATGTTTTACTAATTTATTTTGCTAAAAAAAATTGTGCTGATAAGCACATTAATAGTATGGACGACAACCAGATTGAACGATATACGCAGAATGAATTAGATGTCGCGGAATGTCAAGATGTAGTAGTGACGATAAAAGTGATACTAAGAGGTACAACTATTGTAAGACTATTTAAAAAATCAACCATTGAAGATTTTATATCTGTTTTTCATACATAAAACAAAATGGCGGAATAAAAGAACTTAAATTTTGTGTTATCAGCGGATTGTGAAAGTAAAATAAATTAGTAAAACATTAGTAAAATCTTAGTAAAACATTAGTTCAAAACAGTTAAGTGCATAATAAGTATAACTCAAATTTTAGCTGAAAACTTAGTTTTAGCAAAAAATTTGCTGAACAATTTCTACTAACTTTTTTTTTTTTTTAGTGTATTACGTTTTCTTAAAATTTACTGGTATTTAGTAAATTTTAGTAAGAGGAAATAATTTGGCTTAATAAGTTTGTAATATCGCGATTTGCTCAAACTGGTGGGAAACGATTTAGTATTAAAAAAAAATTGCAAAAAATTAAGTAATTTAAAGGAAACTATTAATTTCTTAATTTAAAAAATATATATTTAAACATAAAACTTCAACGCTTTTGGTGCGTGAAAATTTGTAATGAACAGGAAAAACTATATCACTGATTATGTTTATATTTATAAAAAAAAATTAACAAAGGACACACCGACAAATTATAATTTATAAATTATAGTTTATAGTATTAATTTCATGAGTTTTTTTAAATAAAAAAAATTTAGAATTGGGAATATTTGGCAATACTGAATCCATATAATTTGAGTAACTTGCAGGTCATAGTGTAGACATTCGAAAATTTTGCATGTTTTTGATAATGTCGATGATGTTTAATACGTATTCTCAACTTGCGATGGTTTACTTACATGTGGCAACGCGGGGTTACAAGAAAATGCGGTTTGTTTACGCAAAATAAATAATATAACGGAAAAATATTCCCGTTATTAGTATCATGTTCACATTCCAATTATATATATTTCTATTCGGTTTTTTTAAATTTTGTTGTAATAGAATGCTGAAATATACACCCATGCAGGGTCCACCCAGAGGGAGAAAAATGTAAGTTGTTAAAAAGCACTTTCGAAACCTGGAGGGAAAATGGGATATTTCCTCCCCCAAAATACAAAATTTCAATACAAAAACGTAAAAATATTAAAATAATTGGTTAAAAATATTCTAAATTCAATCCTTAAAACCTTTTTTCTGGATCCGCGCCTGGTTAAAACTTTGTTTTTCTGATGGAAAATGAAAACAAATTTCTAATACATAAAGTTTTGTTGGTTTCTCTTAAATAAATATTTAAAAATAATATCGGCTATGGGTCGAAAACTTCCCCAGGATGGTATGAAGGTTATTTATTTCTAGCAGATCGTGAAATATCTGGCAATGGGGTTTATAAAATTCGGCTTGAATCTAACACTTTTACTTGTTGTTGTTTATTTTTTGCATTCATTTAGTATTTTTTGTGGCTGCTGTTAATGTTGCTGCGGCTGCTGTTGTTTGCAGTTTAATGCAACATTTTTTCGAAAAACAAAAATGAAAAACCAAAGGCGAACACCTGGAACTAGTTACAAAAATCTACACTGCAGCTTGGCCAATATACCAACCAAGCCAGCCAGCCAGCTAGCCAACAATCCAGCCGGTTGGCTTTTTGGTAAGTGAATACTTTGGCATTACAATTCATTTTGGTGCCAATGAATTATGGTTTGTTAACACAAATCTATATTTGTGATCTCTGGGTTACTTCTATTGGTAAGTAACTGCATAAGTAAATATATAAGTTTGTACCTTTTTGTATGTATATTTATTAGTGTTTCCAATTATTCGATCTAGGCGGTTAACCGGTTAAGGCTTTATTCGAAAATCACTTAAATTGATTAGCCGGTTAGTCGGGTCGATTAGTCGTTTAATGAAAAATAGATGTAATTCATTGATTTTTTATCAATACAAAGGTAGGTTATTTTTTGGTTAAATATCTGCTTCAAACCAGCAAATTACACTGGCTTAAACTACATTCTGAATAACACAAATTGAGTAGAAAAGTTATCTATTTCTAATGGTGTTCCGTCTTCCATTGAAGCAATGACTGATATATTTCATGTTAAAGAATATATAGAAGAATGCGTTCCAAAATTTCCTGTATTTAAACATCCAGGTCCGCCGTGGAGCTCAGAACAACTGGCCAGACTTAAGAATATTAAAAAGAAAAATATTATGGAAGATACTCCGTTAGCCGGGCTGAATATAATGTAATTATTTAAAGTAATTAAATAAAATTAAATAAATTTAAAGTAATTATTTAAATAACATAAAACTTAATTTCAAACGAGATCCAAAGTCGTTTTATAAGTTTATCAACTCTAATAGAAAATCTACTGGATATCCAAATGTAATTAAACACTTGAGTCACGCATCTACCGACGACTTCATCATAAGTAACATGTTTGCTGATTTTTTTGGCACCACTTATTCCGATGCTCAGTATAATAAATCAAACAGTTATACTTTCCCAATAGCGGATAATCAGTCAATATCGTTTTCTTCTATCAGTACATCGCAGTTAGTATCCTGTTTGAAGAATTTAAAACCCTACATTTTATAGAGGACCTGATGGTATCCAAACTGTGTTTTAACTAACTGTCTTATCAACTAACTCAAGTCCTATCAACTCCTTTGACAATTATGTTTAACTTAGCAATAAAATTTGACTACTTTCCTCAATTTTGGAAGGAATCATATATTATTTCATTATTTAAAACTGGTAATAAATCAAAAGATATAAATTATAGAGGCAACGCAAAGTTAAGGGCAATACGCAAACTCTTTGAAAAGTGTATAACAGACTTTATCTGCCAACAGTCATCTTCATTATTTAAATTTATTTTCATCGGGATAAACATTAATTGCATTTATAGTAATTAAATGTGCTAAAGTCCCAAAACTTATTTAACAAATTGTGAAAAGCAATCTGATGTAGGCGTGTCCCTATCCGGATTTCATTCCTGCCTAAGGAAATCTTCAGGGGACTTTGTTATTAGAATTTCTAGAGATATTTGTTATGTTAAATCACAAACTCAATGAGAATTTCTTGTCCTCGTCTAGGAGCGAGATTCAAAATTTAAAATATCAAAGAAAAAACAAAAACAACAACAAAAAATTGTCACAATTGGCTTTGTCATCTTCCAAATACTACTCTGTTTTTTTGACAGACCTAGGAATGTAGTGACGTTTATTCAAGTAAATCAACAATAGAAAATCATATGTTTTCTATTAGTGTCAGTTACATTTAAATTTGCACAAGCACCTGCATATTTGTTATTTAAATTTATTTTCATCGGGATAAACATTAATTGCATTTATAGTAATTCAATGTGCTAAAGTCCCAAAACTTATTTAACAAATTGTGAAAAGCAATCTGATGTAGGCGTGTCCCTATCCGGATTTCATTCCTGCCTAAGGAAATCTTCAGGGGACTTTGTTATTAGAATTTCTAGAGATATTTGTTATGTTAAATCACAAACTCAATGAGAATTTCTTGTCCTCGTCTAGGAGCGAGATTCAAAATTTAAAATATCAAAGAAAAAACAAAAACAACAACGATGATAAACCCTTTGGAACTAACTGCTTTAGTTAATCGTGGATTTAATGGTGGTCAAGTTACTGATGATATTAATACTGACTTTAGCAAAGCTTTTGATAAAGTCAATCATAATCTCCTTCACCCTTATTTAATGGGTTTCACTCAATACAGTTTCAACTGGATTGAATTATACCTTTTTTGCAGGAAACGAAGTGTATGTTTCAATAATGCCACATCAAAGAATATTATTGTAAACTTTGGAGTGCCACAATGTAGCCAGTTACCTTGGTCCTATTTTATTTTTTGCCTTTTTATAAACGACTTGTCGTGTGTAATAAAACTATGCAAAGTGTTATTGTACGCAGATGATGTAAAAATATTTCTAAGCTACATAAAATCTTCAGATCGAATTTTTCTGCAACAGGATTTGAATAGTTTTTATAATTGGTGTAACATAAATCTTATGGATCTTAAGTTAAACAACTGCAATTTTGTATAAAGTTTTATTAGCTTTTTGTTTTTTATGTACATCGAGATTATTTTTATGGTATTTTTAATTTACAACTAGCTTTCAACCTCCGTATACGACTAAATCACTTTACACCTGACAAAATGGCCGCCAGTTAAAAAAGTGTTGCCAACTTAAAGTTCTATACCTGTACAAAAAACTCCCTTTACTTCTGTTGTAAAGGTCGTCCATTTCACGGTCAACATAATCGTCCATCAGAGCAATTAATTCGATTAACATATGGAACATTTTCGCACGACGTTTACTCTAACTGATTATATGCATCCAGAGAGACGTCATTGCTGCTGCAGAGCGTAGCGTAGAGAAAGACCCCAATCAGTCTATCCGCCATCGTGCACAGGAATTGGATATGTGTCCATCCACTCTATGGAAGATTTTGCGGAATGATCTTGGTTTGAGTGCTTACTGTGGAGTTTATTGGAGCTGTGGTCTCAACAAGACGGCGCAACATACCACACAGCTCGTGCCGCAATTTATTTATTGAAGGAAACGTTTGTTAACCATATAGTTTCACGTTTCGGACCCGTGAATTGGCCTCCAAGATAGTGTGATTTAACGCTGCTGGACTATTTTCTATGTGGATATGTGAAGTCGCTATTATACGCCGATAAGCCCGAAGCAATTGACCACTTAGAGGGAAACATTCGCAGCGTTATTGCCAATATACGGCCACAAATGTTGGAAAAAGTCTTCGAAAATTGGACCTCCAGATTAGACTACGTCCGAGCCAGCCATGGCGGTCATATGCCAAAAGTCATATTTAAATTAAAATACAAGAAGTTTATCTTTCGAATAAAGTAAATTTCATGTCAATTTAAAAAATGCATCTTTCTTTTATTCCATTTCACAATTTTTATACCTCTATAAAAACACCCTTTATTCATTTTTTTCAAGATTCTAATTGTTCTTAATTCGGCATTAGTTTTTGGTGTAACAGTTCGAATTGGGCAGTTCACTCTTTTCTTTCATTCGAATCTATATTCAATTTAATCACATAAATTAAAAATTTATGCAATTTTTGCTTTACATTTTTCCAAGTTATAGACATGTTATTTTGATATTTGCAAAAAATACAAAAAGTTATATTCCTAATGTTTTCTTGAAGTGGAACTTTATAAAAACGAAAGAAAACAATGTACGTAAATCCCAGTGGCAACCCCATCTCAAACATACACCTGGTATCCAACTAATGAATGTGAATAAAGCGCATCATAATGTGATAGCTACTTGTGAAAAAGAGATAACAATAGGATTAAAAAGAGGAAACATTCTAGTTGAAAAATAAATTGTTCATAGGCATTAGTTAACTCTGTCTCTTCTGATTAAAACAATACATTGTGAATGCTGTGATTGACAAAACTCTACTTAGCCGCACGCATTGCTGTGTCGACGGTGGCTCAACTCGCTAAAAGGTGATGCTACGAGTTTATAGCCTGTTGTATGGCTGTGGGTTTGAAACTCACTACGACACAAAATAAAAATTTTTTCATATAGAGCAATTTAACAATTTGAAATACTTTGTTCAATTGTTACATAAATTAACCACTGACGAATCCTTGGAGGGGACGAAACTCATTCATTTTATTTATTAAAAATTGCATACGAAAAATGAAAAATTTTTATTAAAAATAGTTTCATTAAATATATGAATCTTTTTCATACAGTGTAAACAAATTTTTGATTCACATTGTAAAGAAAACTTAATCAGTTTACTGAAAAAATTTCATTAAAACTCGTTCAAGAAATTTCCCCAGAGTGACAACCGATTATAAAATAAATCTTTGGAGATGAAAGAAATTGAATTCATATACACTGTTAGAATTATCTTCACTTTAGTTATGAGGTTTTTCATATGTTTAATGAAAACTGTCACCTGAACTCGTCCACTGAAACTTGTCATAAAATCTATGAAACAGGTTTCATTAAAGTCAATGTTTATGAAATGTTTGTAGAATTGATGAAAATCTTCATGAAACTAATGAGTCATTCCGACAATGAAGCGCTTATAGAATTTATGAAACAGTTTCTTAAAATTGTTTAATATTAATAAGTTTATTTGAATTAATAAAACTCTTCATGAATGTCTTCAAGAATGCATTGGAACTAAGCCAACTTCACATGATGTTTTTTTTTTAACAATTTCATAGAATTTCAAAATTAATTAAAATAATAAAGCATTTTATAAAATATGTTGAACACTTGAGAATTGAATCTTAAAACTGAAGTTTGAAATTTATGAAAATGAATGAAATTATGTAACTTTATGAAAAAATAAAAAAATTAAGTCTTTGAGATAATTTCATAGCTCTAAAAAAGATTTGCATTAAATGTACAAAGAGATAATTTATGAAATTGAATAACTTTTTTTTATGAAACTATGAAATTAATCGAAAGAGCATTTATGAAAAATTTCTTACTCTATGATGTGAGCATGATTATTCAAGTTCAAGATCATTTGTTTTTTGTTAAACAAAAAACCGTGCAATGTTTATTTATTACTCAAAAAAGTTTTTGCCCGCTAACTTATAGCAGACTTTATCTACTGACAGGTCCTTACATGTTTCATTTCGCGTCACCGAAAATCATCAGAGAACCAATGTAGAAGGGGTAGAATATTTTACCCAAATTTTGAAGGAAGAAGATTTAATTTACCTGATGATTATGATTATGCTCACATCATAATTTGTGATAAAAGATCGAAAAAACAAACTTTTGGTTTTAATTTTTAAAATTTAAAAGTAAAACATTTAACAATTTCTTACTCTTTTACTCGATTTTAAAATTATTTGAAGATATTTTTTAAAGAGTTCCTTTTTTTAGTTTTTTTTCCACTTTTTAGCCAAAGTTGGAAAATTTAGCAAATTTTGAGAAAAAATCCATATATCCGGTTAATCGACATATTTTAACCGATTATTCGGGTCGTATAATTGTTTGTGTTTTCAATTATTTGTTTCGACATTAACCGAAATAGAGGCGATTAATTGAGGAATCGGTTAATCGATTAACCGAATTGGAAACACTACTATTTATTGTATTCATACTCCTTCTATGTAGAATATGTAATATTTACAATCATTTATAGATTTTTTATTATTTGAAATTTATATAACAACAATCACAAATGAAGTATTACTTATATATCGTCACCTAAAATCTAAAAGGGCGTAATTTTACGATTTAGTTTTTTACAGGAGAGACAACAAATCTTATAAATAAAAGAACTGCATAAAGCTTAGTATCCAAATTTTAGAATGATGTTTAAAAATAAAGACGGATTTAGTTCTGAGAAAAAAAAAAATCATGGACAAATAGTAGTTTTTAAGCAATGTTGTTACGGCCTTTTGTACTTCATTTTTCTGAAACCAAAAGGCCGTAACTCCGATACAAAAATGTATGCAATAATAAAACAAAAATTTAAAGAATATGTAAATACAACTTTAAAATTAAATACAACTTTAAAATTGAAAAAATACTGCTTTTGGGCAATAATTTAATAAGTTTTAGTCAACTTATGTATTTTTATCTATTTATTTTAAGTGTTTTTTAATTAAAACGCATTTTAATTATTAAAAAAATTTCTAGAAAAATTTATTATACTAGTTAATTTATTTCCAGAAAACAAAATCATATTAAAATTTTTAAACAAAAAACAGTATAAATTATTACATAAAAGCCAAAAAACAGTACGAATTTTTGATTAATGAATATATTGAAATTGCAGTTACGGCCATTCGATTTTGGTTAATAAAATCGGTATTTTTGGACGTAACCGTTTAACAGTTTGTGGGAATGTGTATTTGGTTAACTACATCGTAATCAATCAAAGAGTAAATTTTGAATTTTTTGTTAGTTACAGCCTTTTTGGATTTTGGGTGACGATATGAAAATTCGTAAATACTACTTACTAAGTACATTTATATATGTATATGAAAACATTTAATCACACCTGAAGATTTCCTAAATACAGGAAGTTCGAAGCATAGTCAGAAAATTAAGAGGGTATAAATGACTTAAAATGGCTACAAATGTAGTTTAAAAGGCGATGACTGTATTTGTCTTAAAAATGACTAACCATGTAGTAATTTTTAACTATTGATGAAACAACTACAATTGTAGTAAAATCCACTATCGAAGCGGTCAAAAACAACTAACCTTAAATGAATGTATAAACCATTAAAACGAGCAACAAAACAATGAACATCAAACGACTACATAAGTGGTAAAAACTTCTGTTTTGACAGTTATTTTTTCGGTATTTTAAAAATATTTTTTAATAAAAACAATTTTTTTTTTTGTTTAGAATTACACTAAATAGCAAACTCAAAATTCCAAACGGTATTACAGTTATGACGTTTTTATGCATTGAAGATACGCAGGCTTGCCAGATACTTTTGTTCGCTATCCCCAAACAAATTAAAAAATATCCAAAAAATTCCAAATTAGAAAAAATGTTGAACAAAGTAGTAGACTTCAAGTTCTTTATTTAATTTGCCATTTTTACCAGATTCTCCAGACTCTTTTTTTTATCGATGTCAAAACAAAAAATATCCCATAAAAATCCCCAAATGCAACAATGTGAATTTATAGTTAATTCAGAGCTCCAATTCTTAATTAAATAAGCCCAAGTGTAGATTACAGGTAAAATTAGCCTTTAATTAATGAAAATGTCCCTCCAAAAAGATTGCCGATTTAAGTAGGGCAGATTTTTATTCGCATTAAAACAAAAAAAAAAAACTTTAAAAAATTATCTTTTTTTCTATTAGTGCAATACATACAAAAACTATGTAAATTGAATAGACGGTTAAAAACTCAGCGAATTTTGAAAAGAAAAATTTAGGAGGAAGTTATCTAAAAAATGGTTCAGAAAAGCAAATAGATTTTAGCATTTTGTGGACAAAAACAACAGAGTCTTAAAAAGATACATTTTTAAACGTGTAGACATCGCTTTTCTTAATTTTTGAGTCAGGAAATATGCTTTTTTGGATTAACCACCTTCATACAAAACTTTTATTCTTTAAAAATATATTTTTATCTAATTTTTTATTAATTTAATCTTAAAGTTATTCGTCTATATAAAATCAGCTTTTTTCAAGATTTATCAAGGGTTTCCTATAAAATGTTTTAAGGAAATTTTGAATTTTTTATATAAAAAGTCTGATTGCAAAAAACAAGTTTCATATAGACGTTAATTTGGTTGAGTGTGTTGTAAATCTATATTTAATTAAAATATGATACAATAAAATTTTCTTATTGTTATTTGCAAACTATGATCATATCAATAATAACAAATTTAAACTAAACGAGAATTTTTAAAAAATCTTCTATTATTAAATAACTAACAAATATTAAATGCTTACTGCAAACTTACTGTTTTGGTAGTTGTTTATTAAAATACTAAAATAATTACTCAAAACAACTGTTGCTGAAGTACAGTGTTTTTGGTTAGTTATTTTTTTAAATGACTTTCTAAGTTAGTCGTTTTTCATTTAATCATAGAAAAATGACTACAACAGGAGTTAAAATAACTACTACTGCTTACTACCCAAATGACCTACATGTAATTACTGTAAGAATATTCTGAGTCCATGTATGACGCATAGAGATGTTGCAGTTGCAAAACCAACGAAATGACATTAAGTGGAGAACAATTTGAATTCATTGTAATTTGGTTAAAAAAACACAGCCCGGCCAATACATTTCTTTGCGCTCAGAAATTATGGCTCATAGCTGATCATTTTCAGAGCGGTCATATTTCTGACTCATAAACTTAATATAGTTGGGTCGTACACTCACAATATTTTAACAGTAACTGATTGTTGTTTATTTAAAAAGTAATCAGTAAATGTAGTTTTTTAAGGAATATATATTTAAACTACAAAGCAGGGCCCTTAGCCATGGGGGGGGGGGAGGGGGTCGGTCCCACCCTAAATTGATTTGACAAGTTTTTAAAAATATAATTATAAAAAACTTTTTAACTGGCGGCAATTTTGTCAGCTGTCAAGTGATTATTGTTTAGTTTGGTTTGGCATTACAACATGAATAGACTGACGCATGAACAACGCTTCCAAATTGCGAAAATTTATTTTGAAAATCATGGTTCTGGTCGAAGTACGTATCGCGCACGAATTTTGGTTAGCGATGAAGCTCACGGTTGGTTAAATGGATACGTTCATAAACGAAACTGCAGTATTTGGAGTAACATCGAGAACTACTGACTGTTTGGTGTGCTCTATGGGCTGGTGAAATCATGGTGACATCATTGAAACGATGCTGGTCAGAGCGTTATAGTCAATGGTGACCGCTATAGGGCCATGATTACTGACTTTTTCGTTCATCAATTGAACAACCATGATGTGGAGCCGCTGGACTATTTTCTGCCGGAATATGTGAAGGCGCTAGTCTACGCCAATAAGCCCAGAACGATTAAAAACTTGGAGGACAACATTCGCAGCGTTATTGCCAACATACGGCCACAAATGTTTGAAAAAGTCATCGAAAATTGGATCTTCGAGCGAGCCGTGGCCATATGCCAGAAGTCATATTTAAATTATAAAGCCAGAAGATTATCTTTTGAATAAAGTAAATTCCATGTCAATTTAAAAAGTCATCTTTGTTTTATTCCATATCAAAGTTCTATACCTCTATAGAAACGCCCTTTACATAATTTGGATACTAGGTTCTGCATTAAACGTAGTTTTTTTCGACTGAAGTAGATTCTCCCACCAAATGTACGTGTATGTGTATTCTGCTCTCTATTTCTGAAACTTTCGCATCGGAAAAAGGTTTCACAGAAAACATGTCAAATACAACCTTGGTCTGCTTTACATGGGGTGAGTCACAGACTATAAAATATGAAGTCAATCAAAAACCTAATCTACTTACGTATTTTACTAAAATGCATTTGTCCAGAGTTTTAAAAGTTACCAGATCTAAAGATTTAGCTCTAAAACTGTACTCAACTTTATCATCTCTTAACTCACCCTGTAGAAAGCAGGGTGGCCATGTATTTGTCGATGCGAAAATTTCTTGCATTAGTTACAGAAACGAGGTGCTGGATGTCACTTTAGTAAAGAGATTTTGAGTTAAAGCATTAAATAACTGAATTTTTATGCACTTCATTCTTATACATAAATATACATGACATATATAGGGCATCGTCATATAAAAAGACTTTTAACAATTTCAATAAAAATGAAACAGGGAAAAGAAATTCTATCATCAAAATATAATAGTTCCTTGTGTTTTTTTTTTTTGTTTTTTTTTTTTTTTGTTTTTTTTTTTGCTTGTTTGTTGCTCAAAGTCATTCATGTTTTTTTCATGATTTTTTGTTACTTTTAGAGTCTTCCTTGTATTTTTAATGCAATTCAATGCATACTTAGTCCAAAATCATGCCAGTATACTAATCGTAAATCGAGTTCTTTTATATTCAAATTCTCAACGAAACAAAAATATTAAGCAAAAAAAAGTTCTAAGGTCAAATAACGGGTTTAGGTTGAATCTTGACAGTAACATTTACCTTTGCTAAAATATTTTATATTGTTTTGTTGGTGGATGAATGGCACAGTGGGGTGTTTCTCAAATGTTTTGGATATAATTCAGCCATTTCTGACTTTCGGATTGCCATGAAACTTCACACTGCGATAATCAATGTAAGTGTAAGCTTAAGTTTCAAAGAATTCCCCACTAGACCCATTATTCGCTTATAAAGGGTGATTTTTTTGAGAGCTTTCGGATTTGATTTTAAAAAACACATAAAATTTAGATATGTATGAATGATTTATTTGAGTCAATAGAACGATCTATATAATTCAATGTTTAAAGATGATTTCATGCAAATGTTGACCACTGCTACGCCTCAAATTGTCCATACGGTGGTTCCAATTTTGGAATACTTTCTCCAATATATCGGTATCTCACGAATAAATTCTTCAATATTGGCTTCCAGTGCGTAAACCGTTGCGGGCTTTCCCCTATAGACATGAGCCTTAACATAGCCCCACAAAAAATAGTCTAAATTGTTTCGCATGCTGTGTGGCATTATAATCAAAATTTGTAATCATCGCACGGTAGCGTTCGCAGTTCACAGTAATGTTCCTGCCTTCGTCGTCTTTGAAAAAGTACGGTCCAATGATGCCACCGGCCCATAATCCACACAAAACATGGCATTTATCGGGATGCATTGGCAGTTCTTGCAATGCTTCTGTCTGCCCTTCACGCCAAATATGTAAATTTATCTTGTTCAGGTATCCATTCAACCAGAAATGAGCTTCGTCGCTGAACACAATTTTGCGATAAAAAAGTGGATCTTCATCTAACTTTGTCAGCACCCATTCAACAAAAGTTAGCCGTTGTGGTAGGTCGTGTGGCTTCAATTCTTGCACCTGCTGTTTTTCAAAAGGTTTTACACCCAAATCCTTCAGTAAAATTATCCACGTAGTGGAGTAACAGAGGATAATTCACGGTCATCCACAACACTGGCGGATACAGCTGCGATATTTTCCTCTGTCCGCACTCTACGTATGCGTGTTGGTGTGTTAATGTCCAATAATGTAAATTTGATGCGAAATTTAGTCATAAGATTCCGAATAGCCACCTCAGAAGGTCGCCCAAACTGACCATAAATTGGAAGAAGTGCACGATGCACTTTCTTAACTGAGCATGAATTTTGATAATAAAATTCAATAATCTGCAAGCGTTGTTCATTTGCAAGTCGATTCATGCTTAATAGACCAAACTGAACATGTTTAACAGTAAGATGTTACACGAAAACAACTGAGCTGCCAAAAAGAAAGTTGTTAAAAAATCACCCTTAACATTAAACACCATCTATGGTATTCAAAAATTTTGAGAGTTTGCCAATATTATATTTATCAACGGGTTTTCAAAAATTAAACATTTCTGTAAACTCCTTGTAATTTCCAACAATAAATGCGCTTTCTCATGTGGGTTATCTCTTAAAGTGCATAAGTTGTCCGGATTTGAAAATAAAATTTTAGCATTTTTCCAATAATTTGCCAATGAAAAAGGCAAATCAAGTTCGATTACTTTGAAAAGTGTCGGCGATATTAACAACACTTTATTCAATAAAAGTAAAAATGCGATATCTAGTTCATGCTTAAAATAAAATGCATCTAAATTTGTAAATTATAAAAAAAGTGATTTTAGTAATTTTTTTTATCAAAAAGGTAGCAAGACTCTTTTTGCCTCCAGACTAAAAGTTTCTCCAGTAACATATATAGTGTTTTATTTTTCATGAAAAAATCGTTTGGCAAAAAATCGGACCAGATTATCGAAAAATGTAAAATTTTGATTCTCAAATGGGAATAACTTATGCACTTTAAGAGATAACCCACATGAGTAAGCGTATTTATTGTTGTAAATTACAAGGAGACGCTTTTCATTTTTGCAAATCGGTTGATAAATATAAAATTGGTAAGTTCTCAAAATTTTTGAATATCCGAGGTGTCCTACTTTGAAGTCTACTTAATCAGCGACTGATGAATATAGTGGGACCTTCTCTGAAACTTAGGTTTCATGGCAATCAGATCAGCCACTAATGAATAACTGAATTATTTCCAAAATATTTGTGGAACGCTCCACTGTGGATGGTTAGATATTTCAATGGTTGGATGGCTGGCTGGCATCATCGCCTTGCATCCTAGGAACTTCTATTGTTTTGGTTTATTTTTCATCGTTGTTCTTTGGGATGCAGATGATGCATTTGTTGTTTCTTTTTTGTGTTTTTATTGCTGTTGTTGTTTTGTAAAGAAAGCAATCGATAGTTTTACTTAAGGCTTCTTTTTTGATGATGTGAAATAAGAAACGAAAATTCGCACAATCTTTTTTTGATCGCGTTAAGATTTGGTGTAGTCTATGGACACTTAAAACTGATAGCTGAATACACGTACTTCATACTAGAGATGGACATGTAAGCAGAACTCCGCACGATTCACGTTAATAACGCGTGAGTGAAACTCAATTTTACTCACATGAACCTGAGTGAGTGTCAGTAGAAACAAATACTTTGTCAGTCAGTGTGCTTGAGTTGAATTTTAAGAAAATTTTTTTCGCTTTTAATAAATACAGGGTGAACCAAAATGTATCACCCTATCGGAATATGCTATAACTTTTGCAAATGACTGCAAATGTTGGTTCTGTTTGGATATTTGTGAAGTGAACAGATACAGAATAGACCTCATGGAACTCCTTTTGATCGGAGTACTCGTGACTAATTTTTAGCGTATTTATTTGTTATTGATTTTGACACAACGAGAATTTCACACACAGATTTCCCTGCCATCCTACGCTAACTGGGCCGTTCGCCTCGGAGTGACTGGACAGAAGAGGATTCCAACGAAAAATATTGCTGTGGCTGAAGATCAATCAGCTGATAGTGATGTAGCGCATTTTGGGAATGACTTGAAGATGTTCCCTTACAAAGTGCAGACAGGGCATTACCTAGTGCCTTCAAACCGTCCATCTTTCTCAAGTTCTCCTGAAACGTAACGACGCAGTTGAGCGGTGGGAGCACATTTTAGAAAAACGTAAATTTTTTATGGGGCCCCTTAGGGTATGTTCAGAGAAAATGTTGGAGGTCAGTAATACATTTAACTCTTATAGCTGCTCCCCTGGTACAGTTAGAGCGGTGGAAGAAAATTTTATAAAATGTCATTTTTATGGGTGATATCGGGTAAGTTAGTTCTGAAGAAATGTTTGGATTGCAAAATTATTGGGGTCAGTCACATATTTGACTCCGCTATTGGCACCGTCGGCACAGTTAGAATAGTGGAAGCAAATTTTATTAAAATGTAATTTTGTATGTGAGCCCCTTAGGGAGTAGAGATACGGTATAAGAATGTTCTGAGAAAATATTGGGGTTGAAAAATATATAGGTCATACATTCTAGGAGCACCAGTGTGGCAGTTAGTGCGGTGGGAGCAAATTTTACAAAAAGTTATTTTGTATGGATATGTTCTGAAAAAATTTTGGGATTGAAAACATTTTGAGGGTATGGGGACAGTTAGAGCAGTGTTAGCAAAATTTTTGTATGGGAGCCCCCGTATTAAGTGGATATAGAGGATGTTGGGAGAAAACAATTAATTGGGGTCGGCTCTAAGGACGACTCGGAGGCAATTGTGTGGCGTTTTTCGGATTTTTCCCCTTTTAATCTTTTACCCCGATAAGGACCAGTTAACCGCTACCGACAATTCTTTTAAAAAAATCATTAATACTTTCATAAGACTTTCGACTTTTAAATTCCATACAAAAACTCATATTTTATGGTTTAGAAAATCTGGATTTGCTTGTATTTAAAGAATGCTAGTAAATATCATTAGTAGCTACAGTACTTTTCGCTTATAGTCACATCTCTTAGTTGCACACAAGTTGCGGACTATATCGCTAATGTGACTATATCGCTAGTTTTTTTATATGCCATTTTGTTGCCTATAAATAAATTGTGATATAGTCATCATAAAATGTGACTATATGCAATTTATTTATTATTATAACAGGTGGAAAATTTGGAATATAAAAACGATGTTTGAAACGATTCAGCTCAGTTTCCTTGTTCCAATTTTCGTTTTAGCCTCTTAAATTTTTAAATAATTTTAAACCGAAAAAAATTCAAGATTTCACAAATATATTAGAAATTTTCTGTATTGTGACTACAACTTAAATTATTTGCATATAACTTTACTTTCAGTAGCCAGAGTTTAGTGGCATATAAGCCAAATGTGATTATATCGTGAATGGACTATATCCTAAATATTTTGTATGCAATTTGATTTTAGATGACAGTAAAAGTGTAAAAATGGACTATATCGCTAAATGGACTATAGGCGATGTGACTGTAAACGAAAAGTACTGTATTTGGATTTTCACTTTCACCATTTACCTCAATTTTCACATCTGATTCTTTAACAATTGTTAGTAATTTGCCCAATTTTTATTTCTGATTTTTAAATATTTGTTGACGCTAGGACAATAAAAAATACAAATAAAAATATTTTTGCGATAAATTGATGTTCAAAATTTAGGGAGAATGGTGAAAGTGAAAATATGAATCGCTATGATTGTTTCTAAAATTAACACATAATTAAAATAAATTAAATGAAACACATTTAAAGCGATAAAATAAGTACAATAAATATAAATAAAATTTAACACAAAAGTTAGTTAAATAATAGTTAAATAATACTTTTCCAACATTTTTTTTTCTAAAAATTATATAGTCTTTAATTGTCAAATTCAAATGAAAACTGAAAGTGAGATTTGATTTCAGGCAACATTGTAAGAGCCGATTGCATGTCAACGATATTTTGATATTGTAATAACATTAAAATAAAGTGTCTTCACGTGAAATTTATTGAGCTGACATAATTTGAACAATTGCTTGCTATAATTTAATTGCATGAGAAGACGCGGAGTAGTAGTAAATGTTTTTTAAAACAACTATTTATGTGCTAAAATAATACCATAACAGTTCTCGAATAACGGTTGTTAATTAATATAAATAAAGACTTTTCTAATAAAACTTTAATCATGGGCCAAAATGTCAATTCTGAAATACTGCTCAAAATCGCTAAATACTATACGTCTCCACTTTTTAGTCAAAGTTTCGAGTCCAGCGACAACATGTATAAAATATGATTGAAAAACTCAAACTTTATAAAAAATAAACATTTTTTGTATTGCATTTTCCCATTTTTATATAAAAAATATAAAATGTTTCATTAAAATGCATCTTACTACAAGTTTAATAAAAATTTATTTTAATTTGGTCTTTTTGCATTTTGGGACAAATATCGGTAATATTTTGTATCGCTTAGATTTATTTAGTAATACTAACTAATTTTAACCCAAAAAAAAAAAAAAAAAAAAAAAAGTGCGCCCCGGTAGGCTAATTAGTAGCGTGCTGGCTTATTAGTGCGGGGGTCGTGGGTTCGATTCCCACCAGAGGCACTGGTCTGTTTTCGCTACAACGCGCCGAAGGCCATAGTAGCTAGTGCTCGGTTAGGGTAATAGTATATAATTTGTAATTATATGATTATTAATTAATAAAAAAAAAAAAAAAATTATAACCCAAAAAATGCCAAAAACCCCAATAATTCCTATATTTTTCAAGTTTTTGGTAGTATTTTTTTAACTTTTGTAGCTAAAAAAAATTAGCTATTTCTCGCGATTTTTTGGATCAGATTCAGATACTTATCTTTAACAAAAGTTGGCAACAGTGTTTGCAACACAAAAATAAATTTACTTTGGTTTTTTCTATGCATGTTTTGTCTTTTTGAAAAAAAATTTGATTTTATACCTGCTTATGAAATGTCATTGGACGTTATGACATGCCACCAGGGCTTACAGGCATTTCGCCTTACAGCCTGGCAGAAATAAAATCTAAAAATATAGGGATTCGAAATTTTTTTTATTACACAACCAAAACATTAATTTCACAAATTAATTTTCTACTCCAACAATCTATATAAAGAACATTTTTTTTTTCACATCAATAACGAAATAACTCCCCAAAAATAATTACTGGGGAATTATTTCATTTTGAAATTTTGTTGACTTATTTCATTACGAAATAAATCCCCAAATAAAAGAAGGAAAGAAATCCCCAAAAGTGGAAATAACTCCCCAAAATGTCGTTGTTGTTGTCTTCTATATACATTTTTGGGGATTTATTTCATTTCTGTTTTGGGGAGTTATTTCCTGGGGGTTATTTCATGGAGCCACTTTTAATAGTGAAATGTGAAAAAAAAAAATTTTTAAAGTTAGTTGCCATTACCAAGAAAGCATAAACTCTACTTTAATATGCCAATTAATTGACCCCAAAACAATTTAAAAAATAAATTTTTTTTTGCGAATTAGAAATTTTCATACAAAAAGTCGACAAATCAACTTTTACTTGGAAAAAAGTCGACTTTTGAAAAAACAACAAAGTCCAATAGTCGAAAAGTCGACTTTAAAAACGTTTACAAACGTCATTCTTAAGATATAATCTATTCGCTAATCTATTCGCCGATTTAATTTTTTGCAGTTTCTAAAATACAAAAATACATATTCCGACCTTTTTTGAGTCAAACATTCACAATTTACCTAAATTTTTACATTTCGTTTTTCTCCTGTAAGATTTTTCTTCACGAATTTGCGTGATTCACGTAAATCATGCGTGAGTGTAACTAAAATTTTAATTTACTCACGTGAGCGAGTGTGAGTAGAAAAAAAATATTCGTGAGTGATTGTGCGTCAGTCGAGTGTGAGTCAAAATTCACTCACGTCCCCATCTCTACTTCATACATTCATTTAACCAGAGTATGATATGCATTTCAAATATGAACTTTAGTGCTTGGCTTCATTAATGCAATATCTTTGGGTAAAAATTGTTATGATTTCTTTTCTCCATTAAAATGTAAATTTACATAAAAAATAAAATCTTTATAATCCATGAGAACTTCAAGGTTTGTGTGGAAAATGAGAACTGTAATTTTGCTATGATGTGAACTGTTTTTATGATTGTTAAGCTAAATTTTGTTTCAGTGATATAGTAAAAGTTTTGAATGATTGTAGGTGGAGTGTGGTCCCCATCTGATCTCAAACTCAAGGTTCTTCGACCAAAAAGCTGAAAAAAGTTGGATAATAATTGTTTGTGTGTATCAAGATTTTAACATTCGTATATTAACAAATATTAACGAAGTTAATTACACAGTTAAACATTAACCCCCGTATTCATAAAAATATTAAACAGCATTGCAAATACATGTTAGTTAAAATACAAATTTTTGCCTTAAAACTGTATTCATAAACGAATATTAACTTTTACACAAGATTTAAAATAGGCATTTTAAGCTAATATTCATTTATGAATGCAGTTTTAAGGCTTTAAATGTGTTTTAACTGAAATGTATTTGAAATCTGAATTAAGATTTTTTATGAATACGGGCGTAAAAATGCATCGGACATGCGATTAATCAATTAGATTTTAGAGCGTAGATCACGAGTGTGAACACAAAGTTTTAATATTAGCTCCGCTTTTAGAAATATTCGTGAGTTTAACTTTTAACAAAAATCAACTTTTTCTTTAAAATTTCTTATTAATTCATATACCTAAGTAAACTACGAATTACTTTTAATATGATTTTAAAGTATGGTCAATAAAAATTAATTGCGATTGCATGAAGAATGTAGGAAATCGTTGAAATTAAAATGAAAATTTCACTTATTTTTATTTTTTGTGAATACTATGACATCCCTTAATCGAACTTGCAAAATGTTAGCACGTGATGTTTCCACTTAATTAATTTTAGCGAAAAAACTATCGCTTTCCTATAAAAATTTTCAGAAAATTCAATCTGAAGTTCATAATTTTTGTCATTTTATTTTAAATTAGTTTTGTATGTTTTTACTATGGGGAAAATAAAAAAATACATTTTGGAACATGCATCATTTAAAATCGTAATTTTTAAGAAAACGCACTTCAATTATTTAGAACTTTATTGGTATTTATTAGAAGCAGGCACGTAGCTAGGGGGGGGGCTTGGGGGCTAGAGCCCCCCCCCCCCCGAAATGATTTAACAAATTTAAAAACTTAATACAATTCGTTAGAAAGTAACAATGTTATTGATAAATTTAATATGAAAATATTTATTTTTGACTTGGATCAAATAGGAAATAGATTAATATGGTTCGAATCTTAAAATTTCGTTAGAAAACATCGCCTGCAAATGGGCGACTATCATTGTTAGAGTTGATTTTCGACAAAAAGCACTAAATAAAATCATTTCATAAGAGATTTCGAAGTCTTTGACTTAAAATATAATCAAAAAATTCTTTGAGACAATGCAAACTAAAAATTAAATATGTCTACACAAAAAAACTAAAATTAAGTTTTAATTAAAATATTTGTTGATTCAGCAAAAGTTTAACTGAATTCGGTCGTGTTGATGCAATTGTAATAACAACTAAAATAATTTGTATCTAATTAATATTATTTTCAATTACATATAGTTTTATTCACTCCTATTAAAAATTTAATTGAATATTGTTAACTATTGGGAAAAATTAGAAAATTTTAAAAAAATCACCAAAATTGTAAAAACATCGCCCAAAATTTAAAAAATCGAAACCATTTGAAAAAATCGCAAAATTTGAAAAAAAAAATTGCCAAAATTTAAAAAACAATCCTCAAAATTGCAGAAATTTAAAAAACTCCCAAAATAAACGCCAAAACACGAAAAAAATTTTGGTATTTTGAATTGATTTCTTTCTGGTTCTTAACCATAAAAAAAAAAATTGTTTCATTTGTAACATTTATGAGTTCTTAATTTAGTCTAAGATTTTTTTCAATCTAAAACTATAAATTTAGTTTCAACGCTTTTTCCGTTTCTTCATTTTCATTATATTATTTTTTATTTTTGAATGTAATAAATTTTCCAAATGCTATGGAATTTGTTACAAATTATAAAGTTTTAAACCTTTTGCAAGTGGCTAAAGTCTAAAAGGATTAACAGATATTTCAGATTTTCATGACGTTTTAAAATCAAAAACCGGATACAACTATAGCTTATTTTGTATATATTAGTATCAGTTCAGATATAAATTTATACCGCTATATAAAATCTGACTAAATTGTATCGCGCCATTATTCGGATGTAATTTAATCTGATATTATCAAATTTAAACTAAACTAATGCAAACTTATATAATTATATGGGCCCATTTCTCGGATAAAACTGTATTAAGACTCATAATTAATTTCGTATGATTATGTAAAGCATCATATTAATTTTAATCGGGTTATTAGAAGTTGAAACTTTTTTAACTTTTTTTACATTTATCAAGTTTTAGCTACCCTAGACGTATATTAGCACATAAAAATATAAAGTAACGCAATTTTATTTTTCGCGGTTTTCAAAAAGTTTTCCGCATAACCCTTTTTTTATTTAATTAAACTAAAAATTAAAATTTAGCTAAAAATTTAACGTAATTAGACAATAACGATGCATATCCAACTTAAAGAACACTAACGTTTTCAAATTTGACGTGTTTCGCGAATTGTGATCAAACAGATTAAAGCGTTGTTTCGCGATATAGACATCAAAATTCGCAAAATAATGAACACAATAGGTAAAAAATGCATTTTAAGGAAATGCACCTTATGCGGGAGGTTTTTGTTTCAAAATGACCTGAGAAAGCGATTTCTATTATTAATACATGATTGCAAATTACGTATAGGTAAAAATTTAGCAAACAAAAAAAAAAGCTGTTAGTGTGCAAAAAAAAAAAAATAATCAAAATAAAAAATCGAAAAGCCCCCCCCCCCCCCCTCCCCCGAAACAAATTCCTAGCTACGTGCCTGATTAGAAGACAAGTGTTAAACACACCTGAATGTTTTTATCTAAACTTTATTGATTAAGATTCGCAACAGACTCCATATATTTAAGATATAAAAAGAAGTCAAAATTTGTTAGTTTAAGCCATATTTTTCTTAAACCAAAACAGAAAGTTCGCGATGTTTTTCATAAATTAAGTAAACTGTGATGTTAACTGAAGGAACTGTAGCGGCTAAAGCAGAGTTATCTTATTAGAGTCGATGTTAAAATACAAAATAATATTTTTCCCACACTGAGCAAAAAAGAATTATTTAGGGCGCTACGAAATAACCCCCAATGAAATAACACTCAAACGGCAAAATGAAATAACCCCCAATGAAATAAATCCCAAAAAAAATTAAATAAGTCCCAACAAAAAAAAAAAATGAAATAATACCCAAAAGAAATGAAATATTCCCCAAAGGTGAAAATGAAATAACACCCAAAATTTGGGGGTTGTTTCGTAATGAAATAACTCCCAAAGGAAGAAATGAAATAACCCCCAATGAAATAAGCTCCAAAGAAATGAAATATGTCCCAAATTTTTTTTATTTTTTGTTTTCATATTTTTGATTCTTTTGTTACACTGTTCAGTTTTTCTGCGTGGCGGCCTGCGGCCGATCTTAGGGGTTTTCTCCTCCATAGGACGCGGCAGGTGGCTTCGCTGAATACAGTTTTCCTGCACGCGTCTCATTATCTTCCCTAGTGTGACGCGCGCAGGGAAACTTTATTCAGCGAAGCCACCTGCCGCGTCCCATGGAGGAGAAAACCCCTAAGAGCGGCCGCAGGCCGCCACGCAGAAAAACTAACAAATATTAAAAAAATTTCACTTTTAGCAAAATGAAATATCCCCCAAAAAATATGAAATAACCCCCAAAATAATTGCATATGAAATAATCTCCAAAGAATTTAAATTTTGGGCTTTATTTCATTGGGGGTTGCTTCATAATGAAATAATCTCCAAACCGTGAGATGAAATAATCCCAAAAAAAAAAATGAAAAAACCCCCAAACAATTTTACACAATTTTTTTGGGGGTTATTTCATTTTTGGCCGTTGGGGGTTATTTCGTAGCGCCATTATTTAGTATTTTTGAGATGGCTTTTTTAATGTTTTCTTAAATATTTTTTTCTGAAAATGAGCTGTGTATGATCAAACATGCGTATAGCTCAGTAAATATAGTTCAGTAAATGACCATAACTGGTGTCATTTATGTCCACATATGTTTGGATTCGAATTTTTTTTTTTTTTTTATATGGTCGTAAATAATTATATATGCTTTATATGAGATCATATATGGTTATACATTAAACTGCATATGGCCATGCTGTATCCATATGATCAGCTATACCCATATATACATATACAAGAATGTATATGTTATTATATGATACCATTTTCACTTGGTGTAGATTATTTTAATGAAATATGTAAATAAACAAATTTTTGCCTAAAAAAACCCAATTTCAAAAGGCCATAAAAATAAAATCCGAGCTCAGTCTTCAAAACTCTTTAGTGGTAATAAAAGTATACTTTCATTTCCCGTTGGTTTCATTCAGGGTACAACCTGTGACCCTAAATTTGTTACGCAGTGTCATAAGCTTAAATATCTTCCAAAAAGTCGTTAAGGTTAAACAATATTCCCAGAATTATACTTGCAATGATTTCTTCCAATGTCAATTCTATAAAATTCATCTAGAGAAATGCCAATTCAATTAATTATTGAACTTGGAAGACAAATTAGAAGACAAAAAATTTACCTACATTAATAAATGATAAATTCATTATCATTTATTAATTATCAAGAGAATAAAAAAAAAATATTTTTGTAGTAAATTTTGCTGAAATAAAGGGTGGTTAAATTGTAAGGGCCGATGTTGAATGTGAACCACACCTAAACGCCAAGTTTTTTTCAGAATTTTATTTGACATTTCTCTATTTCAGACTTACTCAATTTGAACCATGGAGAGATACACAATCCAACAACGTGTTAAAGTTATCCAGACTTATTATGAAAATGGGCGTTCAAATCAAAATGCATATCGTGCACTTCGTGATTTTTTTGGTCAATTTGATCGTCCAAATGTGCGTACAATCGCAAAAATCGTGGAAAAATTCGAGCAAACCGGGTCTGTAGAAGATGTGAGAACACCAGTGCATACTCGTACAGCTCGTACTGCAGAAAATATTGCTGCTGTTCGCGATAGTGTTGCTGAAGAGCCGTCCACCTCAACTCGTCGTCGTGCCCAACAATTGCACCTCTCACGCTCGTCGTTGATGAACATTATGCATAAAGACTTGCATTTACACGCTTACAAGGTGCAATTGGCTCAAGAACTAAAGCCTCTTGACCATTCCAAACGTCGTGAATGGGCAGAATGGTGGCAAGAAAGGGCAACAGTGGATGATCAATTTTCGAAGAAAATCATCTTCAGTGATGAGGCACATTTTCACCTCAGTGGATTCGTCAATAAACAGAATTGCCGCATTTGGGCGAATGAGAATCCAAGAGTGATTGTCGAAAAACTAATGCACCCACAAAGAGTGACTGTTTGGTGCGGTTTATGGGCTGGCGGCATCATCGGGCCGTATTTTTTCCAAAATGAGGCCGGTCAGGCAGTTACTGTGAATGGTGTTCGCTATCGTGAGATGATAACGAACTTTTTATGGCCCGAATTGGAAGATATGGATGTGGATGATATGTGGTTTCAGCAGGACGGTGCCACTTGCCACACAGCTAACGAAACAATGGCTCTTTTGCGCAACAAATTCAATGGCCGTGTTATCTCACGTAATGGCGATGTCAATTGGCCGCCAAGATCATGTGATTTGACACCGTTGGACTTTTTTCTTTGGGGTTATTTGAAAGAAAAGGTGTACGTCGATAAGCCAGCAACAAGTCAAGAGCTAAAGGATGAGATAATTCGGCACATTAACGGCATTATGCCTCAGCGTCATCGAAAATTTGGACCATAGAATGGAGGTGTGCCGCCGTAGTCGCGGCGCCCATTTGCCCGATATTTTGTTCCATACATAATTGAGTAATACCAATATATCATAATAAAATAAAATTACAATAATTTCCTAAATAGTTTGTGTTTTATTCAAAATCAACATCGGCTCTTGAAATTTAACCACCATTTATAAAAATATTTTTTTATTCTTGGTCACTTTTTTGAAAAATCTGAATGTATATTATACAAAGAAAATTTTTAATTAATGAATTTAATAAAAATGTTTAGTTTCTTAAAGAGCCTTTTTTATATTTGTTCTTATTTGTTCAACAATATGATTTAAGCGTGATGGTACGGAAGGGCTGGAGGGTATATTCTCAAAAACTTCAGGTTCCATGATCTCAAAAGTGATTTCTACATTGAAATGTATACATATATTATGGAGTGCTTCACAAACATTTGCGAAACACGTAACTTTTGGTATAATAAATCTACTTTTACGTTCCTCAATCAGTATAAAAAGGAGAATAAAAACAAAAAGCGTGTATTGTATATCCACCAAAGGTAGAGCTTGCACATAACTAACAAGTTTTCAATTTATTTTTGATCAATGGTGATAATCTGTAACTTCGAACTCATATGTTAGATCTCATTTAGTGGGAAAACTAAGTTATATGAATGTTTGATGTTTTGCGTGGGATTGTCACTTCTTTCAAAACGTATTCTGATGATGGGAACCTATAGATTATTTGTTAGGACAATATCCTAACAAAGAAATATAGAGTGTGGTCTCGAACTTCAATACTTTTCATTTTCAAATAGTATTAATTATATTATTTGCACATCCGCTGAAGTTCTATATGGAGTAAGAAGCTACGGCTATAAGGGTAACCGCTATCCCCTAAACAGATTGAGAATTTCTGTAATACTTTTTGTCTCTCGTTGTGTATAATTCAAACTTTTAAAATAAGCACGTTCCATATAAGAGAGTCGTGCCCTGATTCTGGGTAACTAGCGTTGATAACTGTTATCCTCATCTTGTGATCACATATCTACATATAAAAGCAAAATACAATCATTTGTTTTAACAATTTTACAGAAATTGTGAAGTTAATTTTTGATTTATGTACAAATAAACTTACCACCATAGCGTTTAAGCTGTGTTTGCCTTTCCTGTTAAAAAAAATTGCTTCGTCTTCAGTAGGCCTTTGAAAAAACTAATGGGTTCCATCGTTTTTTGCTTCGTTTTTATTAATATATGTATACATACTTCCCGGTATTGTATATTTATTGTAAAAGTATTTCTTGGTTTCTACACCTTTACTTTCTCCAACTTTCCACACTATCCAAGAGCTTCATAATTTTTCTTCCATCTACTATTCTTGATCTGTCCAACATTTAATCCAAAATCGTTGCTAGCTAACCATTGGTAACAAAATCTCCAAAATAATACACAGCCGGAGTACAGGAGAAACATACATACGTAGAACTCAAACCACTTTGTAAACGAAGTTCAGAAATAACGTATAGAAATGGTTCTTTAGAAAGCCGGAATTTTTGAAGAAAACGAAGTAAAGAGTCATTTTCGTCTTTTTCTTACAAGTTTAGCCAACAGCTTTAAATCTTAAAGCTTTTTATTTCCAGGATTGCCAGTCCAACTGCTAATGTTACCATTACTGGGATAGAATTTTGAGTCCGGCATGTATACTAATATTTAAACACAACATATTCTAGTAGATTGTTTTCGTATTAAATTTTTACATTGGTTTTTTTTTTTGTAAAAAGCTCTTGAAAAAAATAGAACCCATCGCCATCAGGGTTTATTAGAAAATTTGTGTGTAGACGCTGATACATTCTTTTTATTTTGTAGTGGCGTCGAGAGTAGTAAAAAAAAACGCAAAAAAAAAGTTAAAAACTTAAAAAATTAACAAAAAGTGGCAACATTGGTATTTAAATTCATTTACAAAAAGTAGAGTACAATACCATTAAAATAAGCCATCAACCATTAAAATCGGCCTACGAGTTTTTGAATTTTTTTTAAAAACATTTTACATCTGCCAAGTTTCACAGCAAACAAAAATCGCAATGTCAAAAATCGTTCGGTTTGACATGGAATGACTCATATTAAACATTCAATAAAAATGTAATTGGCCCAACTCTGTATGCAAAAACATTGTTGTTTTCATTATTGATTTTCTGTTATCAATACCATTTTCATTTGTTCTATTAAAATGTAGGCAGGCAGCTTGTAAAACTTACATTTGAATGTGTTACCGTTTTTTCAATTTCCTAATCGACATTCTTCCCTATACACGACTTGTTGACATAATATCGACAGTAGAAGTAAACGCTTTCCGGCGCTCATGCAATTCTTAAGATTTCATTAATTTAACCAATTGTGATATTAGGGTTTTCCTATTAAGTAATGCCTGGTGAAAAAAATTCCCTAAAAAAATATTATAAGGTTTTTTAAATAATTGCAATAAAGGGTCCGCCATCTAACGTTTTTTTTTTTTCAACTAGTGCTTATTTCGTGAATGGTAACACTTAGCTCATGTCTGATTTGACAGATAATTAGTTTTATTCTTCCGCTGAACGAATATGTTTGGCAGGACGGCGCTACGTGCCACACAGCCGAAGCTACACTCGATGTTTTGCGCCCTGTTTTTGAAGATCGCATTATCATCCGCAGAGCTGATGTCGTTTGGCCACCTCGGAGCTGCGATTTGACACCGTTGGACTATTATTAGACAATTGACGCTTTAAAGGACAATATTCGTGAATCCATTGGTGAAATTGTTTTTGAAGATCGCATTATCAGCCGCAGAGCTGTTGTCGTTTGGCCACCTCGGAGCTGCGATTTGACACCGTTGGACTATTATTTGTGGGGTGCCGTCAAAGATAAGTGTTACGCCAACAAGCCAGAGACAATTGACGCTTTAAAGGACACTATTCGTGAAGCCATTGATGAAATACAGCTGCACACAATCGATAATGTGCTTAAAAATTGGACCGATCGTGTAGGCTACTGCATGGCCAGCCGAGGCAGCCATTTGAATGGAATTATTTTCCATTATTAACCGGAAGGATTGTACTTTCAAATAAAAAAAGAAATTTGAGAAAATATTCAGTCAAAAAAAAAAAGTTATTTGGCGGACCCGTTACATTTGAAATATAAATAATTCACTCAAGATACACCGCACAGTGCTTTGTGCCCATATAAGGAATGCACAAAAATAAAAGGAGTTGTCGTATTTGTATGAAAATTGGTATTCTATTTTTTTTTTCTTAAAATTAGAAAAAACATAATTTTCGAGAAAATGTGCGCAAGAGAGGTGTGCGTATCCCTCTCATACATCCTGAATTATGGATTTTGAATAAAAGATACAATTCTCATTAATATGTCGTAAAGATTGGTGATTGGTCTAGGAATAAAGTAGGTATTGTTTTTGCCAATTTATATTTCGATAGCAAAAATTACTCGTATATATCCTTTTTCATAAAAACGCTATAAATCCTGTGAACAACATCCGATTGTTACATATTTTTTTAAAATTTCCTGAATATTGTTAATTTGGAATAAAAGCTATAATTATCCTTACAATATTTCGAAAATTGGTTATTGTTTCCATAAAGGATTCTGTTGTATTTGTGCTAATTTTCATTTCAATCGCAGCAAGGACTCGCATTGCTGTCATATATCCTTTTTACTAAAAAGGCTATAAATCTTTTGAAAATCTTCCGATTGCAAAAATTTTTTTTTTATTTTTCATAAAATAATTGTAAGGATATTCTAATATTCTGAATTTTTTAATAAAAACTGTAGTTCTTTTTGCAATGTTTCGAAAAGTGGTTATTATAATTGATATGGAATCAGTAATATGTCTGCCAGTTTTTATTTCAATCGCTGCAAGGACTCGTACAGCTGTCATATATCATTTTTTCTAAATAGGATTTAATTCTTTTAAAACTTATTGGATAGACACAAAATTATAAAAACGAGAAGGTGGGCGAGATGCTTTCAACTATTTAAAAATTTTGTCAAATCTGTTTGGTAATAGAACATTTACCAGAACATAATTTTTTATATAACGTTTAAAACTACAAAAATAAACTTACATATAAATGCCTCAAAAATAAAAAAAAAAATATATATGCCTGCGATATTTCCCAAATTTTTTTATTTCTTTTATAAAAATAAAAGGATTTAATTACAATTTATTTCATAATACAGTTTTTAATCAATAAAAATTACAAAAGTGTTTGCTTATTTTGAACTATCTAAACTAACTATAGCGTATTTTTTTAGAGAAAAAAAAATATTTAAAAAATATATAGATTTAAAACTGTATATTTTTTACATACAAAAGAGGTACTCATTGTGACGACGGAATTTTTCGGCAACTGCATACCATCCATAATTTTGTGCTTTTTTTTGACAACTGGAAATCAATCAATGCTAAAGAATTTTGGCTGGAACAGCATATTTCAATTAACCCTGGAATAGAGTTGATTACGGCAACCAAAAAATGCGGTTGACTTAACCAAACCATTGGATTGGCAATCAATTTGTTTTCTCTGTGTAGGTTTTAAAAAAATTTGTATAGTATTTTTGATCTGCAGTTTATATTTGTGTGGTTACTAATTTTATTTTTTATTATAAGAATTTTACACTTTTTCTTAAGTTTCGTCATTTTAATAAAAATACATAACTTACAGCTAATCTTGTTATCTGCAAAATTTAAATTACAGAAATGAGACATTAAAAAAAGCTTTCCGAAAAAAAATTTAAATTTGCAGTAAAAAATCGGTACTAAGCTTTTTTGTATTATAAATAAATTTTTAAAATTTTATCCAAAAATAAGGAATACTCCAAAACACTTTTCTGTCCAAGTTTTTTTTCTGAAAACATAGATAATTCTTAATTGAATGTACGTATGTATGATGAAATAAATAGAATATTTTAAAATTTGATTCAAAATTTTAAGAGGTATTCAAACATTTTCACTCATAACTTTTGAACGCGTCAACCGATTTTGATCATTTTCACTAGGAAACTGCTCATGATATCAACAAACAATTTGACTAAAAATTAGCAATACCTCTTCTGTATTGGCGGAGTATTTGTATTAACACAGACAGACGGACAGACGGGCATGGCTATATCGACTTCTCTATTCATGCTGATCAAGAATATATATAGTTTATGGGGTCCCAGAACTTTTTTAAAAGAATTACAAATATTTGACAAAGTGATCTATACCCTCCTGCACTATGGGATGGAGGGTATAATAAGGCATTGAAAAAGAGCCTTCCGAAAAAATTTTTTAAAATTTTAAGTTATTTTAGTACATATCCAAAAAAAAATCAATTTCGTTCTAAACGAAAACACAATTTTTGTTTTTATTTTTGACCATGCGAAAAAGCACTGTGCGCCATAGGAACAAGCCGACATGCTTAAAGTCGGCTGCACGCCGCCGTTGCCGATTTCTTTAAACGGCTTGCATCGGCTTCAAATATGAGCCGGCAGAAAAAAATACCCACAGAGCTTTACTTGTGCCATTTTAATCAGTCGTGTTTGGTTGTCTAAATTTAAAAGAAATTGGTTGTAAAAAGTGTTAAACAAGAAAAAAAAAAACATATCAAAGCAGAAAAAATTTGAATAAAAAGATTAAAAATGCAAAAAAAATAGGTTTTTACTTTACTAAAACTAAAATTAAAAATTTTTTAAGGACTATCAGTTTTTTTTTTTAAATAAATTAAAAAATTTGTTTTATGTTTTAATTTTTATTTGTATTATTAACAATTAGTCCACACAATTTAATTGTGTGTTAAAAATTTAAACTGAGTTAAACTGCAACCACAAATATTTCCATATAAATTTGACGTTCATAAATATGGTTAAGCCCTAAACTTTGATTATTTTGAGCTAAATCTTATAATTAATCACTTAATATGCTTGGAAACATTTTTCTCCGTTTTACTTCAAACAAATTTGGTTGTCAAAATCAACCGAAATTCACATTTTATTTAAACTAAAATATAAAATAAAAAGTTCGGCTTCGGCTTCGGTCGAGTATTGATAATTTGGCCAAAGTTCGCCAACGGCTTCGACCAAAAAAAATGAGTTCTGTCCGACACTCTTGATTACACTGCAAGTATAATTTCAACTTTTAAAATGACACACCAAAACCCCGGGACACGTAAACTTAATTTTGGGTCGTAGAATACAGTGGTATATATTATGTCCTGTGGTTCCTATTGGGAACAAAGGGCCACAACGAATTTATTCCATTCGGACCGGTTGGATGATATTCTCTTCACTTCTCCCCAGCTTTGATCAGTAGATATGACTTCTATATTCAGTTGACGGCGCCATGTGTGAGACGGTCTGCCTACTCTTCTCGTCCTACCCTGTGGGTTCCACTCAATGGCGATTGTAGCAACGTCACCTGGAGGTCTGCGCAGCGTGTGACCAATCCAACGCCATTTGAGATTCATTATTTCTATATGGATTGCCCGCTGGTTTGTTTGTCTCCAAAGTTCTTCAATGGATATGGTGTTAGGCTAAAAAACTTTTAGGATTCTTCGGAGACATCGATTAACAAACACTTGTAGGGAGTTTATTTCGTGTTCTGTTGTGTTCCACGTCTCGCATGCATAAAGCAGCACAGATTTGACACAGGAGTTAAAGATGCTTATCTTAGTGTACCTGGATAATGCAGAAGATTTCCATATCGACCGGAGGGTACCGAATGCTTGGTTGGCTTTAGATATTCGATACGCAACATCCTTGCTGGAACCACCTGCATTTGTTAAGATGCTACCCAGGTAGCAAAATGATGTGACCTCTTCCAATTCAATATTTCCTATGCGAAATTTGTTATTGTTCACGGTATTACAGCGCATTACTTTACTCTTGCCAATGTTTATTTTCAGGCCAGCTTTTGCTGCCTCTGTTTCGAGGCACTTTAGCTTCGATTTTATATTTTCATGGCTGTGGGAAAGTAAGCAGATATCGTCTGCGTACTCAAGGCTCTCGAGTTGTTGGTTGAGACCCCAGCTGATACCTCTATTTACTTTAGTAGCATTGCGAACTATAACATCTAGAACGATGTTAAAAAGCAAGGGTGATAACACACAGCCCTGGCGGACGCCAGCCACGACATTAAAACTGCTACTCAGAGCATTATTGTGGACAATACGACATTTAACATCACAGTATAAAAACATGGGTAAGGCTAATGATTTTAGGAGGTACCCCTTTGCAGGCAAGAGCGCCCCATATTGCGTTTTGATCTATTGTATCGAAAGCTTTTTCAAAGTCGGTAAATACCAGGTAAAGCGGTGAGCGAAGTTCTGTGGATTGTTCTAAAATAATACGTAGACTATTGATGTGGTCTACACAAGACTTTTGGGGCCGGAAGCCAGCTGGTTCGGGTCTAAGGTCCCCAAGTACAGTGTCGGATATTCTCTTGTTTATTATCTGGACTATTACTTTATTAACTGCACTAAGGATGGTGATGCCCCTCCAGTTCCTACATTCCGACAGGTTTCCTTTTTTGGGGATGTTAACTATAAGGCCTTCTTTTAAATTCGAGTGAAGTTCGTGTGTGCTCCAGAAATTTCGAATCAGGGGAAGCAATATGCTGGCTGTGATATGCGAGTCAGCTTTAAGCATTTCAGGCGATATATTGTCGGTTCCAGGGGCCTTATTTGATTTCAAGGAATTTATTGCAGCGATAACTTCTGCTAAGGCTGGGCATTCTACGGAGATATCTTGCCTTACTACATGAGAATCACAGGTACATAAATTTGGAAAGTTGGAGGTTGTCATTGAAAGCATATCGGAGTAATGTTGTTTCCAAATTTCCAACTGGTCTTTCGTGGATGTTGCTAGATCTCCTTCGGCGTTCTTAAGAGGTCTTTGATTTGAAAGTTTTTTACCGGTGAGCCTCTTGGTAATACTATATAGATCCTTAGATCTATGCTCTGTTGAAGCTTTTTGAGCATCAGACGCGAGTTGGTTATACCACCTTCTTTTGTCATTTCTAGCGCTACGTTTGACCAGTTTGTCTTGTTGGGAATATGACCCTCTTAGCGAGGACTTCTCACCGCGTGTTCTGGCTGCATTTATTTTTTCTTTTAAGTCCTTCCTTTCGAGAATGAGGTTCCAGGTGGCCGCAGACATCCATTTGGTTCTTTTAGGAATTTTAATACCGATGTGTTCTCTTGCAGCATCTACAAAATGACTTTTTATTGACATCCAGTCAGGGGCAGGATGTGATTGTTGCACAGCTAGTCCAGATCTCAATTCTAATACGTAGTTGTTTAGTATTTCCTGACTTTTGAGCTTAGATACGTCGAATTTTTGCGCCGTAGTTTCAGATTTATGTATAGCAGCAACCTTTATTCGTAAGCAACCAATTACTAGATGGTGATCTGAGTTGCAATCCGCACCACGTTTCGAACGCACATCCAGAAGGCTTCTGCGCCAGGTCCTGCTTATAGCTATGTGGTCGATTTGGTTCTCCGTTGCACTGTCTGGAGAAACCCAAGTGGTTTTATGAGCTCTTCTGTGAGGAAATAGGGTGCCCCCTATCACCAGATTGGCGTTGCTGCATGCTTCAGTGAAGAGGCTACCGTTTTCAGTAAGTCTTCCAATTGCGTGTTTGCCCATTACATGCTCCCGACCTGTATTATCGGAACCTAATTGTGCATTTAAGTCGCCCATTAGGACAACGATGTCTCCGCGGGGAATTGCGGATAGGACACTATTTAAACGACTGTAAAAATTTTCCTTTTGTGATGTGTCCGATGCTTCAGTTGGTGCATAGCACTGCACACAGGTGAGATTTCGAGCTCTTGTACGGAATCTAGCTGTTATTATTCTGTCTCCATATGGCTTCCAATTGATCATAGCATCATAAGCTTCTTTAGATAATAAAAATCCGACACCGCTTGATCTAGGCTGGTTATCCGGCTTGCCGGAATATATAAACTTAAGATTTTTGGAGGTGTTAATTTCTCCTGTATCTGGCCATCTAGTCTCGCACAATTCTAAAAGTAGCAGGTTGTAGTTGACGAATTCACTGCATACTTGGGCCAGTTTAGATGGATCAAGGAGTGTGCGCACGTTCCATGTTCCAATTCGCGAAATTTTTTTCAAGCTGAAGGTCGTCATCGTGGGGTTCCGACGGAGTAGACAGTGGTATACTCCGTTTTAATAGGTTAGTTAAAAATAAAAAATTATTTCAATTTAAATTTTGCATTGACTCAGGCGATATTTTGAGTGTATTTTAAGTAAAATATATCGAAATCTCTTTTGAAATTACTTTATTTGTTGTTAATATGTCGAAACTCAAAGCTAACAATGATGTCCGTCTCTTTTGAGACGGTGTTTTCTAATGAAATTTAAAGATTCGAACCATAGGACACTGAACTAACAGATTTCAGTATAAGTCAACGGTAATTGCCCTGACGTTTCGGATTGTATATAAATGAATTTTATCCTCCTAAAAATTTACGGTCACCATTGCTAGACTTAAGTTTAGACAAATAAACAATAAATAAAGTCATTTCAAAAAAGATTTTTATGCCTTTTACTTAAAATACACTCAAAAAATGGCTTGAGTCAATGCAAACTTTAAATTGAAATCATTTTTTATTTTGAGCTAACCTATTAAAACGGAGTATACCACTGGATTCTACTACCCAAAATTAAGTTTACGTGTCCCGGGGTTTTGGTGTGTCATTTTCACATACTTACTGTATTATTAACAAGAAATTAGATCTGACAAAAAATTAAAAATCGCAAAGTTAACAACAGTTTAAAAAACAGCATTTTGAGCCGTCAATTCAGCCGCCGCCGTTTTTTATACATCAAAGCCGAAGTACCTGAATTGGTACGCCGCCGAAAATTTGAGGTCGGCTTGTTTCTCTGCTGTGTGCCGTGTTTTGTATTTTAAAGTGGCAGTAACTTATTATTTTGGTAATTAAATTTATTTGTATTCCCAATGTAGAAACGGTAATGATATGCTTTTATAACTACACTCAAAAAAAAGTTTGTTGAAAATTTTGTTAAACGTTTATTTAAAATTGAGTTTTCAGCAAAATTTTTAGTTAAACGGGTTTGCGTAAAAAACTAAAAAACTACCAAAATTGTGCTGATAAACACATTTATAGCATGGAGAACAAATAAAATGACGATATTTAGATGTCGAAGCTGGTCTAGGCGAAGTAAAAAGATACAAATAAAGTAGAATTAAGACAAACATACATTCTTGTAAGCAGTTAGTAATTATTATGTTGTGTTATTTAATTAATAAAATATTTGTTTATTTCCAGATATTTTATTTGGATTTGTTAACGAAGTGGAAGTTCGGACATTTTAAAACAATCACAAACAAAAATTAGATTTTAATTTAAAGCAAAAATTGTATACTAAGAAAGCACAAATTTTTGTTGATTTCAAGTCGGTTTTCATTTGCATTGAACTAAGTGTCAGCAAAACATTTTGCTAAATTTACAAATTTTTTTTTTCTAAAAATCAGTGCACTAATTTTCAGCAAAACACATTTGTTGATATTAACAATTTTTCTGCAAGGTTCCTTACGGCAAAACTTTTGCTGACTCAAATAACTTTTTTTGATAACTTTACGGACTTGTTTTTGAGTGCGGTTAACTTTCCCATAATTCAAATACAAAAAATAATGCTTTACCAATAAGAACTTGTTTTTTTTATCATTATTTTAAATATATAAAAAGTCAACCATGGAAGATTTTTGCATCTGTTTTTCATACAAAAGGACGCTAACAATGTGAATATATATGAGTCATTCCATGTCAGACCGAACACCTTTTTTACAACACCTCTTCCGATTTAATTTAAATTTGCCGACGTATTAAACATCAAAAAATATTTTAACCGTGTTTCCAGAAAAAAATTAAAAAATTTTTTTGAAAAGGTTATGGGTACTTGAAAATTGTCAAAATCGTGAAAAGTCATCCTACATGAAAACTTTTAAACTGATGTTTTTCTAAAACTAGTGAATGGATTTTAAAGTTTAATGCCTTATTTTAAAGGTAATTGAACCTTCTTTTAAAAAAAATGTTTTTTTTACTTAATTTCTGTTTTCCACCATCTTCGAAGAAGTCGAAAAATCTGAAAAAAATATTTTCTTAAAGCTCAATATAACCTTAATATTCCCTGTAAATTTCAAAATGGAAGTCGAGTGGATTCTATTTTTTCCAATTTTTTACCATTGCATTATTGCTTTTTTAAAGTAAATAAAAAATTATGCTCAAGAACAATATGAATTGGTAGCGTGTGTTTTTGCATACATGCATGCATTAACATTTTCACGCTGGAAAATATAATATTCACATACAAAATGTAAATTTTCGTGGTACTACAATGTAAAAAAATAGGGAAAAATGGAATCCATTCGACTTCCATTGTGAAATTTACAGGGAATATTAAGGTTATATTTAGACAACCATTGATGTAAGTAGTTGAATGAAAATTATGCCAAGACCACTAAAATACCGTTATCGAATCAAAACCTTTTCCACTGACTATCTTCATCAGTAAAATACCATTACCGAAATAATTGAAATGCCGTTATCCGTAAAATACCGTTACCAAAATAAAATGACTAAATCAGAAAAATAATCGTTAAAAACAGATATATATATAACATAAACTGGCTAGTATTAAAATTCGGGCATTATAGGGCTAAAATGATCGATGTGCATTGACATTACCTGAATAACTTAAATAACGTTATCCTTAAAATGCCGGTATCGAAATAACTGAGAAACCCTAGAATAATGTTACCGAAATAAACGAAAAGAAAGTTACGGCTAAAATACCGATACCGAAATAAGTAAAATACCGTTATCGCTAAAAACCCGCTACCGAAATAACTGAAATATCGTTAACCCGTCACTGTTACACCGTCACTGAAACTAATTAATTTTAATTTTTAATTTGTACTACAATTGTGGTTAATTTTTCGGACATTAAAAAACAAATGACAATGTTAGTTAAATTTACTGAAATGTAAGTCGTACTTTCTTTAAGTGAATTTTCATTTGTTTTTAACTAAATTTTACAGTGGTCTTTGCGTAGATATTCAAATTTGCGTTTATATTCAATTCAAATTCGAAAACTTAAGGAACGAGTTGAAGTAATGGTTGTCAACTCAAGTTTTCAAAAATAAAGAGTTTTTATTGGAAAATTTACAAAAAATTTGCTACGAAATTCCATAAGAAACTTGCCAGCAACTAATATCTAGTATGCCTAGAAGAGTACGGAAAATTGTTCAAAAGAAAGGTGGTTTTATAATATACCAGTCCTATTTTACTATTGAGAAATGATTTTAAAGAGAAAATTAAGTTTGTTTGTTTTATTTAAGATTTTCCTAAATGTATGTACAGGCACAGAAAAAACATGGTTGCGGGCAACCATACACACATTTTTGGATTTATGATTGCAACAACAATGTGCCAACCATACTGTTATCTTTTTCTTAATCATAATATTATTATGATTCACAATTGATCTCAATATTATCATATTTTGGTAATTTATATGTTTATAAATTATCATAGTATGATTCCTACAATATTCTCCCAGCATTCTGTTGAAGCTGAATTAAAAATAGTACAAACGTATATTTATTTAATAATTTACACATTTTAATAAACTTATTTTAAAATAATTTAAGTAATCAAATTGTCTTTGTGCTTACCAATAAGATGTGTGTTATTAAGGAGTTACATAAATCATTATTTTGTCGCTATGCGATGTTTACATACATTTTTATATTAGTTTCTATTTTGTCTAGACAAATAAAATGATCACGGAAAAGAATTTCTTCATCATTTATTACCATATTATAATTATTGCAAAAATGTTATGATTATATCGGCACGTGTATTTTGTTTAAATTTTTCTTTCATATTTCTTTAATTATTTTTTTTGTTAGAAAGTGTTTTGCAACCTTCAGATAATGACAATCGTAATTAATTTTTATATTAATTACTGTAGAATATTTCTTTAGTTAGTCTCTTTACAGGAAGAAGAAGAAGAAAACATTTTTATTGAAAAATTTTACGGACACAAGGGATACACCAGACTGCCGCAGTTTCGTCCCCCTCCTGGGACTCGTCAGTGGTTAATTTATGTGTCAATTGAACAAAGTATTTTATATTGTTAATTTGCTCTATATGAAAAACTTTTTATTTTTTGGTGTCGTACTGTGATTTAAACTCACTACCTTAGCATCAAGCTATGCGTCGTAATCTCACCTCTTAACCAGTTGAGCCACGGTCGACACAGCGATGATTGCAGCTAAAGTGGAGTTTGGTCACACTACGTACACACAAGTATTGTTTCGATCAGAAGAGACAGAATTAGCTAATACCAATGCACAATTCATTTCTCAACTAGAATGCTTTTTTTCTTCTTTATAATTACTTGTGAAAAAGAGATAGGATAAAGAAAAAAAAAGCATTCTAGTTGAGAAATGAATTGTGCATTGGTATTAGTTCATTCTGTCTCTTCTGATCGAAACAATACTTGTGTGTACGTAGTGTGACCAAACTCCACTTTAGCTACAATCATCGCTGTGTCGACCGTGGCTCAACTGGTTAAGAGGTGAGATTACGATGCATAGCTTGATGCTAAGGTAGTGAGTTCAAATCACAGTACGACACCAAAAAATAAAAAGTTTTTCATATAGAGCAAATTAACAATATAAAATACTTTGTTCAATTGACACATAAATTAACCACTGACGAGTCCCAGGAGGGGGACGAAACTGCGGCAGTCTGGTGTATCCCTTGTATCCGTAAAATTTTTCAATAAAAATGTTTTCTTCTTCTTCCTGTAAAGAGACTAACTAAAGTAATATTTTTTTTTTTTGTTTACAATTTATTTTGCGTAGTAAATCACTTTTTCTTAATTTATAACATTTTTAAGTTTACTAAACAATAGCTTCATTTGAGGAATGTGTGCCAATTTAACTTTTCCTAGGCCGGTTTGAGACTACCAAATTATTCCTTCTTCCACTAAAAATTGCACCATTACAATTAAATCCACTGTGATGTTTTTCTATTTTTATGTCTTTTTATTTAATATTATTTACTTTGTTCGGACTGACTGCTTCTCACAACTTCGTTTCACAAAATCTTAAACAAGAATGCCACTAAAAGAGCGATACTCTCATAAAAACAGACTGATCATCTTATAGTTGGCTCAACTATAATATGGCTGTAGTTAGAATAATCAGCTCTCTAAATTTCCGCAATTCACTTTTAGTAATATGTATTAGCAATTTTTCTGCAACGATTCTCATAGCAACAACTTTGCTGACTCAGCACCTTTTTCGCAAACTTTTTCACTAACTTTAATGACTTTATTTTCGAGTGAAATGCATAGTTCAATAGCATAATTTTTATTGCACAAGTTACTTAACTTACCCTAGATTTGGATTTTTGAGAAAATAATTTTTGAGGAAAGTTGAAAGCATTGCAAACCCTTGACTCAAACATTTAAATTTGAATGTCGTGTCGAATTTATCCATTTCCAATAACATATTAAATTTGGTACAATCAAACGAACGTTCGCTTCTTGTTCAATACAAAAGAAACAAGAACTAATTCATGCTATCAAAATTGGTGGATTTATTACTTTGATAGGACTCCAAAGTGTGTAATTTAGTTTTGCCATCCCAGCAAAAATAACCTCGGTTTGGTATTCAGTAACTAACTACATTTCTCAAAATGCCTTCTTTGAAGCAGTGAATAATGCTTACAAGGAAGCAATACAGAATGCATACCATTAATGTTGTCAACATACAAAAAAAGCGATTCTTATTGCCTAAGAAGGCAGGAATTTATTGCTTCTAAAAGCACATGAAAGAAGCACTTTTCAACTGCTTAAAAGAGACATACCAAGTGGGAAATTGCGAACAAAAACCATGCCTTCTGTATTTGCTTTGGAAGCGCTTCGCAATTAAATAATGCCTTGCGGAAGCGCTTCTGGGTAAGCACTACTTTTTGCTGGGGTATTAAACAATAACAACATTGAAAACATAAAGCAACGTGTTTAAATAAAAGTTTATTCAAAGATTTTTGAGTAAGAAACTATGCGCCAAAAAACAAACACACACACATACACACACACAAACACACATAATTGTAAGTCCTTTATCAGAACATAATGAAAACATATACTAAGTTTCGCAATTCGTTTGTAACACCTATACAAATATATATAATTTCTTATTTAGGGCAGCTAACTTCCTAATCAGGAAAAGGCAAACGGGCCACCACAGCACAGTAGAAAATTTTAGACATTTTCGCAAAAAAAATCTGTAAGTTTTTTGTTTGAAGAGAGAGGAGTCTGAAATTTGGCATCAATAATCTCAAATATATGTGCCATTAAATTCATAAACATCAACGCGTTTAAACAACACGTTATTTATAAAAATAAAATTTTGAGTTTCAGTTTTTTTATAGTGATGACCAGGGACCGGAATTTCATGCAAATGCATCTTTTTTCGCTTAAGTCTGAGAACAGGGTAAAAAAGATATCTTTGCGAATCATAGCATTTGTGTTTAAATTTCATCGATTTATTAGTTCATATTTGGCTTTAAATTCATGTTTTTCTAGTATATTTTTACTTATTTCGCATTAACTGCATATTTTTATTGCATTTTTTGCTTAAAATGCATATTTTTATTGCCTTTTTCTTAGCGTTTCATATAAAAGGAGTTTTTAATTTAATTTAATTTTTTTATGTTCTAAAAAATATATTTAATATTTTATAAACAATACAAATTGAATTTAAAGCATGGAAAATAATTAATTTAACGTGTCTTTCTTTTCACGGTTTTCGTTAATTTTCTTCGAAACCATTAAACTCTCAGTTAAGACATTTAGAAGAAAATTATCATAAAAAAATAATAAGCGCATATTCTTATAGTTTTTAGTACATATTTTTAGACTTTTCAAGCATTTTATAGGCGCCCAAAACATAATTTTTTAGTGCAAGAAGTTCGTGTCCCTGATGATGACTTGTGTTTATATTTGACACAAAAGGTTTTTTATTTACACTAAGAATATTATGTAGGTAAATACCACTACAAATGCAGTTGAAAATAAATGAAATTTATCTAGAAAACAGGACTTTACTTACAAATGTAGTAAAAACTAAACTTTCTTCTTCAAATTACAGTTTTTTATGTAAAAATGAAGATACCGTGTTACTACACAAACAACTAAAGGGTGGTTAAATTGTAAGGGCCGATGTTGAATGTGAACCACACCTAAACGCCAAGTTTTTTTCCGAATTTTATTTGACATTTCTCTATTTCAGACTTACTCAATTTGAACCATGGAGAGATACACAATCCAACAACGTGTTAAAGTTATCCAGACTTATTATGAAAATGGGCGTTCAAATCAAAATGCATATCGTGCACTTCGTGATTTTTTGGTCAATTTGATCGTCCAAATGTGCGTACAATCGCAAAAATCGTGGAAAAATTCGAGCAAACCGGGTCTGTAGAAGATGTGAGAACACCAGTGCATGCTCGTACAGCTCGTACTGCAGAAAATATTGCTGCTGTTCGCGATAGTGTGGCTGAAGAGCCGTCCACCTCAACTCGTCGTCGTGCCCAACAATTGCACCTCTCACGCTCGTCGTTGATGAACATTATGCATAACGACTTGCATTTACACGCTTACAAGGTGCAATTGGCTCAAGAACTAAAGCCTCTTGACCATTCCAAACGTCGTGAATGGGCAGAATGGTGGCAAGAAATGGCAACAGTGGATGATCAATTTTCGAAGAAAATCATCTTCAGTGATGAGGCACATTTTCACCTCAGTGGATTCGTCATTAAACAGAATTGCCGCATTTGGGCGAATGAGAATCCAAGAGTGATTGTCGAAAAAACCAATGCACCCACAAAGAGTGACTGTTTGGTGCGGTTTATGGGCTGGCGGCATCATCGGGCCGTATTTTTTCCAAAATGAGGCCGGTCAGGCAGTTACTGTGAATGGTGTTCGCTATCGTGAGATGATAACGACCTTTTTATGGCCCGAATTGGAAGATATGGATGTGGACGATATGTGGTTTCAGCAGGACGGTGCCACTTGCCACACAGCTAACGAAACAATGGCTCTTTTGCGCAACAAATTCAATGGCCGTATTATCTCACGTAATGGCGATGTCAATTGGCCGCCAAGATCATGTGATTTGACACCGTTGGACTTTTTTCTTTGGGGTTATTTGAAAGAAAAGGTGTACGTCGATAAGCCAGCAACAATTCAAGAGCTAAAGGATGAGATAATTCGGCACATTAACGGCATAGAACCTCCATTATGCCTCAGCGTCATCGAAAATTTGGACCATCGGATGGAGGTGTGCCGCCGTGGTCGCGGCGCCCATTTGGCCGATATTTTGTTCCATACATAATTGAGTAATACCAATATATCATAATAAAATAAAATTACAATAATTTCCTAAATAGTTTGTGTTTTATTCAAAATCAACATCGGCCCTTGAAATTTAACCACCCTTTACAAATATGTACAGCACAAGCGTGGAATGAGTGTACAAATACTTAAATTAATAATAAAATTAATTAATTCAAAGTTGCAAAAAGAATAGTTTGCTAGTGTTATTGGCACATAAGGCGTTCATTTTTTTAAGATCTGTAAAAACTAGTACTAACTGGGTCAAATAGAGTTAAAAAAGGAAAAAAAAAAAATAGTCTGGAGGTGTGATACGATCACAGGACCTCTGGCACATGTATAATTATTAGAGATCGACATGCAAATTTGATTTTGGGAAATCATCACTTTTTTCTTATTTTTTTATTTGCATAAATAAAAAATGGCGTAATTATTTTATTAGAATTTCGTACTCACGTTGGCCAAAAACGCTGATTTAAGATCCCTTTTACTACAGAGCAAAAATCGATGTATATACATGACTTTTGAACTCGACATTCTATTCTACACTCATAAAAAATTCCGTAAAAATAGTTGAAATTTCATCTACAACTGAATTTGCACCAGCAGAATTTTCAATGAAGTTGAGAATCACAGTCTGCTAAATTTAGGTGACCTAAATTTTAGAAGAACTAAATTTGAGTTGAAAGATGTAATTAAATTAACTAAGAGTTTAGCTAAATCAATAGAATTTTTTAGCTGAACCAACAGAAAATGTCTGCTAAAAAATGTCTTTCCGGAATATAAGTAGTTAATATAGATTAATAATAATATATACGCATTTAAATATTTTTGGTCCATTCTTCTTCATCTCTCTTAGTTTCTGAGATATAGCCTATTTTATGATTATACAATAAAAAATATGATAAAACGAGTCCATCTACAAGTTAGACTGATATCGGAGACACAAAAAAATAACTGTGTGAAAACAATTGTGGTTTAAATTAACTGGCAAAATTAGTAAATTTGAAAGTTACGAATTACTAAATTTTAGGTCGAAAAATTAGTTTGAATATGGATGAAATTTGCTGTAGAGGTAAAATAAGGTAACTAAGAACTTTAGTTAAATGACATATTTAAGCGATAACAGCAAAAAAAAAAAATTAGCTCAACTGAATTAGAACTCGTTTAACAGACTTTTGAACTAACTTTTTTCTATTAGTGTAACAAATATCGTGACTATATTGCCCTGATGGGCCTTACATGTTTCATTTCTCGTAACCGAAAATCTTCAGAGGACCAATGTAGAAGGGGTAGAAGATTAACCCAAATTATAATTTTTGAAGGAACAATGTTTATTAGTTAAAAAAGTTTTTTTTTTTTTTTTGATTTGAATTAGTTCAATTCTTCCAATTTTGTTTTTACTTCTCAACGGGCAAATAAAATAATTCGAGTAAAGCGTTGATCTTTTTCCTTTAAAAATTATAATTTGGATAAGTCCTCTGAAGATTTTCGGTGACGCGAAATAAAACATGCAAGTTCCTGTCAGATAAAGTCTGCATTAAGTTAGCGGATGAAGACATTTTTTTAATTAATAAATAAACATTGCACGGTTTTTTGTTTAACAAAAAACAAATGATCTTGAACTTGAATAATCTTGCTCATATTTATTATATAAATTCGAAATATAAACTTTTGGTTTTCAATTCTTAAAATTTAAAAGTGAAACTAAGTAAAATCTTTGGTCCGATTTGAACCAAATATTAGGCGTTGATATTTAGGACCGATGTTTCTCAAAAATTCAGCAAATATTAAAATGCTGACACTAATATATATTCAAAAATGTTTTAATTTTTGTATTAAAATACAAAAATAGTTTTTCCGGACTTTCTATATTTCCATATATTTAGTAAGAATATTGTTTTACTTCAAGACCAAAATCTAATATGACTTGTTACTTTTCCAAAAATGAAATAATTTTCATGATAGACTATACAATTGTTTCATTGGCTTCACTCAAATCATTAGTTGTCAGCAAAAGAAAGCGATAATTTGGCTTTACAAAACCATTTGAATAGCAAAAGTTTGTACATATTGATGTAATTTGTATATTATTACATAATACAGTGCGTTTGTTGCATTACAATTTTTAAAAACAATATATATCCCAACAGTCATTATATGTAGTATATGTGTTTGTTATATTACAATTTCTAAAAACAACATGTATCCCACACACAGAGAAATAAAGTACCAACTATATTTACATTAGATTTCTGAATATTTTGGGTGTTGCAACTAAAATTCAGTTGAATTAAAAGAACTTTGTTACGAAAACTAATTTAGAGTAGTATCAAACGACTGAAATTCGTAATAACCGAATTTGAGTCGTAGTAATTGAATTTTAGTTGGCAAATAGCTAAATTTTTCTCTGTGTGCAGCAAAACGGTGTTTGTGTGAGAAGATTAACATACAACGGCTCTTCTCATAAAAACATTGTTTGATGGGATATATGTTGTTTATACAAATTGTAATAAAACAAACACATATCGTCACCTATAATGCAAAATGACGTATCATCACTTTTCATAGGTTTTCAGGAGAAGCAAAAAACTATTTAAAATTAAAAGTATTTGAGACATAAAAAGTTTTTCTTCCAGCATCTTATTGAAAACCAACGACAGATATATTTCACAAGAAAAAAAATAGTTTTTGGAAGTATTTTTCAAGTTATGTCATTTATGTTTTTTGTTTTTCTGTTTTGTGAAACCAAAATGACGTATCATCAAGAACATTGTTTAACATAAAGTGAAACAGACATTAAAAATATGAAACATTTTTAAAATTTTAGTGAAATCTCAATAAAAATAAGATGTTTTTCTGGTGTAATTCCTTTTTTTTATAAATTGTTTTATTTTTTAAATAAAAAGTAATTGTTTAAACAAAAAAGGGCAATTCATTGAACTTTATTTTAATACTTGTACATAACATACTAAGTGAATGTAACAACAAAACAAAAAAAAATAAATAAAAAATGGTACCAAAACTTAAAGAAAAAATTATTCAAAGGGAATCTTATCATAAACGAATGGCAGTTTGCTGGAAGCAAAGATTTAAGGTCTTGCAAATAAATGCTGCCATTTTTTTGGAAATTTTAATTCTTTGGGAATGCAATTGGCCAGCCTCATTAACTTCGAATATTTTTGATGTCTGTTGTGCAAGAACCTGGTAATCATCCTTTACGCTGGTTTAAAAATAAATGGTTCCATTTGATTCATATGCCAAAACACGTATTATATTAACTATAGTGTCTCCAGACGTTTTACCTGAATTGAAAAACATAATATTTCAAAATAGTTGAATTTTGTGATAATGTATATTTCCTGGTCTAATTGATGTGTACTGCTTGGGAACAGCCTCATAATCAAGAAAATAATCATATTGTAGGTGGTGAACATTGAGAGGAAATGGGTTTTTTTCGTGAAATTCTTATTAGATCAACTAGTTGTGATGGCAAATTTTTTTGCTTGTTATTAATTTTTCGTTGAATAAGTGAATGGGTTGAGTCGCACTACATTTGAGTATGTCCTACGATTAAATATTTACGCTCAATAGTAACGTTTTTTTCAACACAGAAAGAAAGTAAAGCATTGGATAATACAACATTCCGATTCTGATAAAAGCAGCCATCAGAATAAATAATAAAATGTTGAATAGTTGGCGTTTGAATGATTGCGTTTTCTATATGTTTTATTACAATTGTTGCAACAAGATTTCCTTCTGTTTCATCCCAGACGTAGTTATCGGAATCATGAGTGATGACGTTAAAAATAGTAAAGTTATGAACTTGCAATTTCATTTTATAATACGAAGCGTTTTCATTTGTCTGCGGAATAAGCTTGACAGCTTGCATGTCTATACAAAGCAGCATGCATACCCGCCTTTGCACTTTCTATATCATTAAGTTTAATGTGAGCAATGTCGATGTGAACTTTTTGCACAATATTTTGATGTGCATCCATCTTTCATTTTTTTTTTGGCATTATTTCACAAACACTTCCTTTGGACAAACCCACATATTTCTTTCCATTCATACGATTTTTTTATTTTCCTCTCTTTTATTAGTTTTTTTGAATTTTTTTATTTATTTTATTTATTTTCATTATAACAATTTTCTATATTAGAACACATTTAATTTATTATTAAAACACAATTTTTTTTTACACTGTAATGATTTTTTAACTGTAAACCAAATGAGCCGCCCTAATATATATTTCAAAAAATTACAGTTTACTTTGTTTACAAAACTCAAATGATCTTGCGTTGTTGTTTCCTATGCAAGTGTGATGATACGTTATATTGTTATATGAAAAGCATGCAATTGATGATACGTCATTTTAAATTTTGGCCATAAAACCGTGATTTTTGAACCTAGGAATCTAAAATTTTGTAGAGACATGTAGTTCAATAAAATAAATCATAATCAATCAAAACCCCGATTTTCGATTTTTTGATGATACGTCATTTTGTATTATATATGACGATATACTGCATTAGGGTGTTCTTTCGTTGTATGGGCGAAAAATAAAAATGAGATTTTGACTGTACCCCCCTTTAAAATATTTGTTAGGGTGTCAAAATACGCCACGCAAGAAATTAGAGTTCTAGCATCGCCCTTGAAAATCGGGCTCCTTGGAAAAATGGTCATAATTATAAAAAAAAAAATATTTTTTCTTTAAAATTAAAAAATATAAAATATTTTTTGTGTTGGGTTTAATCATAACTACTCAGATAAAAAATATTACTTTCCCAGAAAATCGCTAACTTACCCTAACTTTGTGTCAAAAAAATTAATAAATATTTTGGGAGTACCTCAAAGTGACTTTTTTGCATTTTTGAAAATTTTATTCAACAAAAATCAAAAACCTAGTGTTTGCTGTCAAGTATTTTATTAAACACATCTCAAGTATTAAATAAGCCAAGTACTGTGGATATCCGTTGTCAAATTATTTTTTTAGAGCATTTTGATTCTCGGGAATTTAAAGGTTTTTTTTTTTTTTTTTATACATTTTTACTTTAAAACAAGGTTTTAATAATGTTTCATCAATATTATTGTATATGCACTTTTATATGATTGTAATAACTTTATTATAAAATACTATTTTTTCTGTTGATAGTTAACCCATGTTAACCTGGGGTCAAATATGACCCACGTAAGAAAACTGCAGCTTTATGGTAAAATTTATAAATAAAATAAAAAAAGGAATAATTCAATTTATAGTTATTCTAAAAAATTTTCGTTAACCGTTTCTAGTCTTCGAGTTGGTCAATTTAGTAAAAATTAGAACTTAAAACTTTTCCATAATAAAAATTTTGAGGGAAAAACAATTTACACTATTAAATTAAAAATACGTTTTTCTAAAATACTCCTGAATATGTACAAAAAAATCAATTTTAATATGAATACAAATATCTGAATTTATACTAAATAATTAATTTTAATTAATTTTAAAATGTAAATAAATTACTATTAGAAACATAAACAAAAATTTATTTTGTCATCTTTGTGATTTTTGACTCTTTAAAATATGAGGGTCAATTGTGACCCCATGAAAACACAGGTTAACTACGAAGACGAAAAATTCAACTTTATAATAAAGTTATTACAATTATATAAAATAGCATACACAATAACATTGATGAGATATTACAAAAATCTTGTTAAAGAAAAAAGTCTATACAAATTTAAAAAAACGTTGAAATCCGCTAGAATCAAAATGCTCTAACAAAAAGTTTTGCCAACGGATATCCGTAATACTTGGCTTATTTAATACTTGAGATGTGTTTAATAAAATACTTGACAGCAAACACTAGGTTTTTGATTTTTGTTGAATAAAATTTTCAAAAATGCAAAAAAGTCACTTTGAGGTACACCCAAAATATTTATTATTTTTTTTGACACAAAGTTAGGGTAAGTTAGCGATTTTCTGGGAAAGTAATATTTTTTATCTGAGTAGTTATGATTAAACCCAACACAAAAATTATTTTATATTTTTTTTTTAATTTTGCCCATTTTTCCAAGGGGCCCGATTTTCAAGGGCGATGCGGGACATCTTCCCGTTGTGCTAGAACTCTAATTTTTTGCATGGTGAATTTTTGTACCCAAACAAATATTTTAAGAGGGGGGCAGCCCCAAAAATCGCAAGTTGAAAAATAAGGACCACCCTAATACTGCATATACTGATGTACATAGAATATTGATATGAAAAAATTATTTGCTTTTCAAATAGTTCTGATTTTATAATTAGGTTTACCAAATCAACCAGTTTATACGCCTCATGTGCACAATGTGCCATTGGCTACTTACTGCGACTTTAACTGACAAAATTTTTGTTGTCTCCCATATAAATTTTCAATTTAACGGTTTTTTAAATTTTTTTCAGTAGTCTTAAAACGTTGATTTTGTCTGTTGTAAGTAATGTCTCGGCTTGAGTTAAGCCAATTATCGTTTTCTTTTGCGGACAACTGTAGATTTGGATGCTGCCAATGAAACAATTGTATTTTCTATCATAAAAATGATCAAACTTTTTGAAAACCAACAAATAAAATCTAATCAAGAAAATGATCAAACTTTTTTACAAGCAACAACTAAAATCTAATAAGACAATATCATATTAGATTTTAAACTCGCAATAGAACAATATTCTATCTAAATATATGAATATAAATTTGTACTTAAAATAAAGAGTAAATACAAAATGTTTTGTTAATTTTTGTCTTTTGTTTTATTGAGCTAAAGATCCTTTATTTTATAATTATAATTATTTATTTCCAATATTTCGTCTTCGCTTTGGAAGACTTCTTCAGGGAAAATTTTTTTATAATTTTTTTTTTTTGCTATTAGTTGTTAATTTTAACAACTAATAGCAAAATGGTTTCAGTGCAGGGTGTAGGACTGTCTGCATATCCTCATATTATATTGCATACCACACAGGGACGTCTAAAACAGAATAACATTTTAAATAAAAAAAAAGGAAGGAACAATTTCAAAAAGCTATTATAATTAAAATATCACAAACATAATTTATTCACGCTACTGTTTTCCGCTATAGGCAAAAAGAGACGACGAAGAGGCAACAAAAAAACAGGTGCGAAATAAAATGTTGCCAGGATACAAAACTATTGGCTGCCAAAGTTTGTTATTTTTATTTAAATCGGCATTCGTCAGTTGCAGTATAAACTTGTTGTCCTTTCAAGTATTAAGTTATTTAGTGTGTGTACTTTCCCAATCCTCGTGTATTGAGGACTTTTCGGGTTTTTTTCAGTTAAAAAATAAAAAAAATTACTACAAAATCGAGCGATAAATTTCTAAGAAATAAATAATGATTAATTGTGAAATGAAAAGAATATTCCGAATATTTGCATTAATTGTAGAAATTTTAATATAAATTTCCTTAGAATTGGCAGCAACATTAGCCCATTGACAACAGTTAAGACGGCGTCAACGACATCAGTGACGAAATGTACAACAGCGTGATGAAGTGTTTCATGAATTTCAATAACAATTTTTCCCCCGGGGCAAAATTTACAAGCACTTTGAAGTTGTTGCTAAAGAATGACTTTATTGTTACGGTAAAATATTGTTAGTGGGCATTGTTGCTAGTGCTTGCTGGCGGTTGTGCTGCTGCCACTGCTGTTTCTGTTGTGGTTGTTGTTATTATCGTTGGCGTGTTTATATATTGCCATTGTCATCCAAAACTATTTTGTATTGAATAAATTCCTCTTAAACCAACTAAAAGTGGAGGAACATTTTCAAAACAAGTAAGTAAGTACATTTGAACATAATTTCTAAACTTTTAGTCATTTAGAATTAAAATTGTATGAACAATTGCAGAGTCCTTATTATGTGTAACACACACACACATTCCAACATTTAAATTACTATGACAAATATTTTAATTTGCAAGTATTTCCTTACATTTACAAGGATTGTCTGATAAATATTTAAGTATTCATTCATAAACACTTTGTAAAGTTGAAAAGTTTTACAAAATATGATAAAATGAAATGTGATGAAAGTCGATCGTTTTTTAAAATTACAATCGCAATTATTTCGTATTTTTTTTAATTTAAAATTAGCTGATGATTTTGGCAGCCAGTGCTAATATTGTCTTATATTTATATTTCAGATCATGCAAATAAAAAAAAAATTTTAAAAATATTTAAAGTTGTAAATCGCTATTCCTGCTTCAATTTAAGCAATTGAAAAAAAAAAATTTCAATCGCCCCCTTCCTCTTTATTCACGTTTTAAATTTTGATGTTTAACCATGGTTGTCAAACACTGGTTAACTCATTAATGGCCCGTCATTGATCCGCTGGAAATGTTTCAACCAAACTTGCGGTTATATATATAAAAATGCTTCATTAAGTAAATTTTGTATTTTTTTTTTTGCTTTAAGGCAGCCTCTGGAGGAAATATTATTTATGTTTTGTGTGGAAACGGAATAAATTTTGGAATATTTTATAATTTGTGAACTTAAAAGTTCATCATATCATGAGTCAGATTTTCGAAAATTATATACCATTGATCAACTAATTTCTAGCAGAGAAATACATTTTCATTTTTTTTTTCATCAACATAACAATAAAATTAATCTTTTTTATATTTTATAATTATTTTTGAAAAAACGTTCCATCATAAAAGGCCAAAATTTGATTTTTTAAAATAAATATTTGGCAACTCTGGACAGAAATTCTGCACACTTTATTTATTCACGATTGTACCTAAGATATTGGATTATTGTAGGATATTTAAACCACATTTAAAAATCCTAAAATAACTAACTAGTGTACAAATATTATTCACTACTTCGCCGCAAAATGAATTATTTTCAAAAACCGCGCACAGTGGGTTCGATTATACCTAAAATGGAGATTAATTCAAGGAAGGGTGCAACTAACGAGATAACATTTTTTTTGTATTAACAATACCGTAATTAGGCAAAAAACAAAACTTCTAACGTTTTGTAATGGATATTCATATTTTTTTTTTTATTTAATTAAAGTAATTTATTTGAATATTCTCTATTTCTTATTCATCACTTGAACTATCATAGTCTTTATCATCATTACAATTACTGCCATCTGTATCATCATCATCACTATCACAATCATCACCATCATCATTATTATCACTCTCATTGTTGTCATCATCACGATTTTCTTGAGAAATTTTTGGTAATAGATCTAATTCTGACTTCGATAAATTTTCTTTTTTTTTTGTTCATATTGCCTGCTAATGCTCGATATAAATGGGTCTGAACTTAATAGAAATCTATTAAAAAATATCTTCATTCGATTTTTCCCGGCTGCATTTTCGAGCAAAGTGCTCTCTGTAGTTTTTAAAGTCTTTATTCCTTGCTTATTTAACTTCTTCTGATAATTCTCCTATTGGTAAAAGCGCGTGTTGTACCATTTCCGGGCCCTGAAATAAAAATTTATGTTATATTTCAACAAAGCACTTTGCTGTGTTGTGAGCGAAATTACGAAAACTTTCCAAATTAATCTCGTGACCACATGAAACAACAATTAGTATTGTGTGCATTTTTTTTAATTAGTGTTAGGTCCACTTTTGTTATTTCAGCTGATATTTCAGCATTTTTAAAAAAACGTCTAGCGGTGTTTACATCGTTAGAGTTACCAAAGCCCGGCTTTTGCTGGTCAACAATTAAACCTGTTCTTTCACGAAACTCGTTCTGAATTTGTAGTTTTGTTTCAGCAACATTTTTTTGTCCTCATCTGATCGTGCTTGCCATTTTTTAATTGGAATTTTATACGATAAGTGGAGAAGGCACTCAAAATCGAATCCACCCGTGTAGTATTGATAGCCCAACCTCTAAAGTGTCTGTTCTAACTTCCCTAACAATCATGCTGTCAACTGAGTTGAACATCTTACTGGTAGTGCCATATACATAACACTTTTACGTGGAATTCGTACCCGTTATTGCGTTGCACACTTTTCCATCTATCATTACTAAAAACAAATCGTGATGAACCTTTAAGGAATTTTCTCCAACTAAAACTAACGTTTCTTCAAGATATTTTTTTTCATCCTCGACCCTAATTTTTTCTAAATTAGATACACTTGTTGTTTCTTTGGTGTATTCTATATTTAAAGGCCTACAAAATCTTGTTGATGAAGGACGAGGTGTTTTCCAAACTACTTCATTTCAACTAACAAGTTTAAGTGATACGATGGATGTTATAAACACTGAAGAGTCACTTGCATTAGAACTATAAAAAGCCTGTTTATACGAACTATTTCCGGAGCTTCCATCAAAACCCCACTTTGAAAACAAGGTTAAGTTTGATAATTTTTCACCATCGTGAACATAGGTGATCAAACGCAGCCACCTCTATTAAATATCAAAATATATTGACAATAATATCAACAACAACAAAAATAGCTAACATTGAGAATAAGACAATAGTAACAACAAAAACACTGTGGGTATGGTAAACAAAGGAATTTTGAAAACATGACTTTTTACATAAAATTATTAATATCTTAAAACGGGGCAAGGCAAAGGCAAACTTTTTTGTTTGTAATATCAAGTAGAAATCCCATATTTTTCAAAAAACACAACTTCAAAGCCGGCACTTTACTACTTTGTTACTTCTGGTCCATCATATATGGAAAATACCCCGATTTTAGAGATTTTTTTTTTTTTAAATATTACAAATATTTCCACACATATTTTTATAAACACAAAATCATTTTTTGTACACTTAAATACCTGAAGTTGAAGGTTCCATCATAAAAGTTTAACTTTATTAATTTTAAACTTAAAATCAAATTTCAATTTTCTCACTTTTTAAGAAAACAGCAATAATAAGCTAACTTTGACAGCCCACTACGGATGAAGTAAACAACTTAGATGGTTCAAATTTTAAATAGTGATGTAGAATTTTATTTGGTTTATTCGATACCAATCATTATGGCAAAAACTTAATTCTAAAATTTCAATTTAGCGCCACTTTGGACCCATTTCAACCCAATGTGCCGCGGTTCAAAAAGCGGTATTCCAAATCCCTACATGGAGATTGTACGGTATCCTGGCTTATGAAAAAAAAAAATGTGAAAAAATTTAACTAAAAAGCCGATAATTCAGAAACATGCTGGAGTATCACATAGGGATTTGTTGACGGTATAGAAGAATAATTGATAATTAACATATATTTTTTTAAAAATTTTAGAAAACGAGTTTTTTTGAAATACAGCGGTTTGAAACACAGATTTTGAAAAAAAATGCATTTTACCGTCAATTATTTTGGAATTAGTTTTGTGAACCAGTAAAACCGCAATTTGAGTACCTTTGAAATGAGTTATCAATGACTCTTTTAGCTTAAACTGTTAAAAAGATATGGGCAATTACTACTTTTGCAAAACTGTTATTTTTATTTTTTTTTAATTCAATATTTTTTATGTAAATCTTTTTTCTACTATATATAATATCCTTTTAAAGATTTTTATCCATAACTTTGAATTGCGTAAGAGCTCCACATATTAATTTGTCAACAGTGTAGTGGAATAAATTATAATAAACATATATTTTTTCAAAAATTTAAAAGAAACAAGTGTTTTCAAATACAGTAGTTTTGACTTAGCTGCACAACCAACTTCTGCCACGAATTTTTGTGCAGGTAAGCCAAAAGCGTTGCTAACTCTAATTGGTTACCTGCCTTAAAGTGCAGGTAAACTAAATTGTTGAAAACTGCAAAGACCAGATATGATTTAATTTATTTTATTAATTGTTTATTTCATACAATAGAATTTATATAAAAAAAAAACAAAACACAAATAAAAAACATTCAAGAAAAATTTTATAAGGTTTTTACATACAAATTTATGTAGGTACAAGCGTTAACTAATCTAACTAAGTAAGCAAAACATTAGAGGCAGCTAACGGCGATATTTGTATGAAAATAATGTACAACTGCTAAAAACATGAGGCACTTATTTTAAATGCGCAGGTATACACAGTGCACTTAATGAAGGCAATTGCATACGTAATTTTGTAAAATAACAACGAAACCAAAATTTTGTGCAGTTATGTGAAAAGTGCACGTAAGTAAAAGGCAGTTAAATCAAAACTACTGTACAGCCTTTTAAACCACGGATTTTGATAAAAATATCTAAAACAATGTATGTAATTGTCATTGAATCACGTAGCTTTAACCGTTAAAAGATATGGACGATTAACCCTTTGACGAGTGGCGTACATTATAATGTACGTCGATTTTATCAACCCGTCACTGATTTTAATTTAAGCATACATACAATTAATTTACAGTTATCGGTTTGTTGTTTTTGCTGTTCTTTAAATTCTTAAGAGGCTGTAAAATTTCAAAAGAACGTGAGGTCAGTTTTGTGTATTTTGTTCTGCCATCACCGACGCAGCGTATAATTTGTTAAATTTTGTTTTCAAATTTAAAAAAAAAAGATTAATTTCAGTGTTTTTCATAACAAAGGTAAGTTTTTTTCGCTTATTTTTTCGATAGTTTTCTAATGTAATCGTTCATTTTACATAAATGCAATATTTAAGGCGTTAGTAAAAGCTACAAAAAGAGTATACATTAAAATGTACATTTAGTGAAATCTTCAATGTGCATTTAAATGTACATCACATTTTTATATACAAATAAGCCAAAAGTTTTGATTTTTTTTAAATAGAAATAATGTCGAATTTAACAAATAAAGAAGTTTTTGATATATTGAATGAATCGGAGATCGAAGAAGATATATATGAAAATGATTATAACATTGAAAATCAAAACGAGGATATTGTTATCGTTAATCGCGTCACACGTAGTTCTTCGGATGATGAACAAGATAATGAAGATATTGCCAATATTGCTAATGCTGATACCAACCGTGAAAGTTCTGTCCCTATTAATGTATGCGAAGTTAATCCATTGACAAATTATACATATACAAAAAGCAAGATATAAAATGGCGCCGAAAGAACTCTAAAAATGATCCAATTCCATTTGAATGTGAAAATATTGAAAGCTATAATGATGAGAAAACACCATTTCATTTTTTTAACAATATTTTACGGATGAACTATTTCAAAATTTTGCATTCTACACAAATTTATATGCAACTCAAAATAATGGAGGAAACTTTAAAATACTGATAGCAACGAAATTAAAAAATTATTTGGATTGCACATTTTGATTGGTAGTATGAAGTTCTCTAGGCTTAGACTTTACTGGGACCCATTGGTTGGCATTGAAATCTTCCGAAACACACTAACTTGTGACAGGTTTTGCCAGCTGCGGAATAATTTACATATTGTAGATAATTTGGATAAGAATAAAAATACAACTGACAAATTTTGGAAAGTCAGACCTGTTATTAAAGCTGTCAGAAAGAGGTGTTTAGAGTTGGAAGTAGAAGAAGTACTATCTGTAGATGAGCAAATCATACAGTATACTGGAAAATTGTCAACAAAACAGTATATAAAAGGAAAACCTAATCCTTGGGGTGTAAAAGTATACGTGTTAGCTGGCAAATCTGGGATGCCCTACGACTTTTTTCTTTATCAAGGGAGTTCTACAAATATTAGCGCCAACAATTTATCCATACTTGGGTTTGGAGCTTCAGTTGTTCTACAATTATCTGAAAGAATTAAAGATAAAGGTCACACATTATATTGCGATAATTTTTTTACATCGTACCAGCTATTGGAAATACTTCGTCAAAAATATATAAATACAGTAGGAACTGTAAGAATTAATCGGTTTGCATCACCTCCTCAAATAGAAGACAAAGCATTGAAGAAAAAAGGACGAGGAAGTTCAGATCAGGTGGTAAGCAGGGATGGGAATATTTTTTTGGTGAAATGGTATGACAATAAACCGATACATTTGGCATCAAATTTCATGGGATCTGAAGAGGATTGAAATTGTTAAAAGGTAGTTTTATATGACAAGTGTTACCTTCAGTTGTTATTAATTTATTATTTAATGTCTTACATACAGGTACAATAAATCGACAAAAGCTTTTGAAGAATTCAATCGTCCTAACATCGTAAAGCTATATAATTCAGGAATGGGTGGAGTTGATCTCCTCGATCAATATATATCCTACTATAGGGTTTTCTTGAAATCCAGGAAATGGACTCTGCGGATAATAACACATTTCCTCGATTTCGCTTTAGTTGCTAGTTTCCTCGAATATCAAAGTTATGCAGTAAAGCAGGGAAGCAGGGAAGGGCAAAACGAGAGATATTAGATCTTATGCATTTCCGATTAGAAATTGGGAATGTTCTTATATGCAAAAGTCAGAAGTCGGCGCCAAAGCGGGGACGCCCTTCAAAAGCAAATTCAAATCCTTCAACTTTATCACCTGTTTCATCTAAAAGAAAAACTGAGGTAAGACCAATTCGAGATGTACAATTGGATGGCATAGATCACATGCCATGCCATGATGGCAAAAAAGAAGCAACACGATGCAAAAATAATTGCAAAACGAGCAACGGAGTAGCTGGAAGAACTCATTTTTATTGCCAAAAGTGTAAAATTCATTTATGTATAACTAAAGAACGAAATTGCTTCCTACAAATGCATACCAAATAATAATATTTTTTCAAATATTTACAAAAGTGAATTCTATTCTATTTTTTTATGTAAATCTAACCTTACTTACAATGAATTTGTTAGCTTTTTTTTAATAATTTTAAAATGTGTTCCTTTTATATAATGTATGTATACAAAAAAAAAAAAAAAAAAAAAAATAAAACCAATAAAAAAAATTAAATAAAGTGAAAAAGTGTATGCATTAAAGCGGATTGTACATTAAAATGTACATCTTAAAACCCCACTTTAGAATAAAATTCTGCACCCATAATTTTTTGCACATGTTTTTTGAAGCTTTTTTAAGCTATAAAAAACATAAAAAAATTTTCCAATGGCCAGAATTAATTCCCGTCTCAAAGGGTTAAGTACGACTCCATTTTGTTAAATTTTAGATTTTTTTTTTTCATATTTTAAAATGAAAAAAAGGGTTACAAATTATTTTGTAAGGGCATTCATTTCTCAATTATTTGGAGGGACCATTGAGACTTAAAGTTAAAAAATAAAGGGTCCGCCATCTAACTTTTTTTTTCAACTAGTGCTTATTTCGTGAATGGTAACACTTAGCTCATGTCTGATTTGACAGATAATTAGTTTTATTCTTCTGCTGAACGAATATGGTCCATATGTTCGATATCTTGTGAAACAAGTGAAAGAAACTGTCGTGAAAAGCCAAAAACAGTGCGTACACCCGAGAATATTGCTGCTGTGGCAGAAAGTGTGCGTGAAGCGCCATCAACATCAATTCACCGTCGTTCTCAACAATTGAACATTTCGGAGACATCATTGAGACGAATTTTGCATAAAGACCTTGGTATGACGCCATACAAAGTCCAATTGGTTCAGGAGTTCAAAAAAATAAAAGTTATTTGGCGGACCCTTTATCTATACTCGTAGTGCGCCCCGGTAGGCTAGTTGGTAGCGTGCTGGCTTATCAGTGCGGGGGTCGTGGGTTCGATTCCCACAAAGGCACTGGTCTGTTTTCGCTACAACGCGCCGAAGGCCATATTAGCTAGTGCTCGGTTAGGGTAATAGTATATAATTTGTAATTATATGATTATTAATTAATAAAATAAAAATAAAAATATCTATACTCGTACTAAAGTACGAGAGTAAAAAAAAGGTTTAGTGAATCCTGGATCCGACACTGTACGGAATTTACCATAGTTGAACATCGATTTCATTCGCTGTAAATTCACTCGAATTTAAAGTAAAGCCTTATAATTATCAAACATCCATCTTTATTTATAAACCGCTTCCGTGACAACTCTGAATTGTCAAGTGTGTTTTGTTATTTTAATAACTTTGTCAACAAACTAGTGAGTGAAAAAATATTTTCGTAACACATACTTAAATTGTAATTCAATTAGAAATCTTTTTTTTTGTGTACGATTTTAAACCAGTCGTGGTGTTCTTTCCTCATATAGTTTTATTTCAGTCTTTACAGTTATACGAAAAAACTGAAACCTTTTAAATTCAGAATGAAAAAATTTAAAAACATTTTTTAAGAGCTCATATTTTCGAAACTCCGAGCATAACTCTAACGTTTTGAAAATTCTTAAAATGTTCAAGTAAGTTGTTATAGCGACCAAATATAACATGTTAATCCTCTGATACATGACCAAATAAAATCCCAATATAAATATTTTAATGGAACAATTCAAAAAATAAAATCGGAAGTTAAACTTTGAGCTTAAATTTCTCTATAAGTACTCAATCGATTTTAGTGAAATCAAAACTGGAGAGACGTACAAGAAATAATCTATAAATTTAAAAAATATCTTAATCGGTTCAAAAGTTACAGATTTTGGGCTAACGAAAACGATTCTGAGCCACTGTGCGACTCACGGTGTAAGATTTGCCAATCTAGCTGGAAAAAAGTCGGTTTTTAGACCCTGCATCCCATAGTGCGGGAGGGTATATATCACTTTGTCAAATGTTTGTAATTCTTTTAAAAAAATTCTGGGACCCCATAAACTATATATATTCTTGATCAGCATGAATAGAGAAGTCGATATAGCCATGTCCGTCTGTCCGTCCGTCTGTCTGTGGAAACACAAAATACTCCGCCAATACAGAAGAGGTTCTACTAATTTTCAGTCAAATAGTTTGTTGATATCATGAGCAGTTGTCTAGTGAAAATGATCTAAATCGGTTAACGCGTTTAAAAGTTATGAGTGAAAATGTGGGAAGACCTCTAAAAATTTTGAAGCAAATTTTAAATTATTCTATTTATTTCATCATACATACATACATACATACGTACATTCAATGCTTTATACACAAGAATATACGCAATCAGGGATGGCTGTCAATATCGCTAAAATACGGTTGCATTGTAACACCTTTTAACTGACTATCGTTATCCCTAAAAATACCATTACCGATATAAATGAAATACCCTTATCCGTAAAATACCGTTACCGAAAAAAACTAGACAGTCATTTAAACTCGGGCATAATGCGGTTAAAAATTGTGGTGTGCATTAACATTACCTGAATAACGAAAATAACGTTACCCTTAAAATCTTTTCCCTAAAATAACGTTACCGAAATATCTAAAATATCGTTACCGCTAAAATACCGTTAGCGAAATAAATAAAATACCGTTAACGCAAAAAGCACATTACAGAAATAACTGAAGTATAGTTCCGAAATAATCTACCAAGATCTGAAAAAAAAACTTCTGTAAATATATATATTTTACCAAAGTATGATCATAAACTAGCCAGTCATTAAAACTCGGGCATAATGTGGCTAAAAATTGTGGTGTGCATTAACATTAACTGAATAACTAAAATAACGTTACCCTTAAAATGCCGTTACCAAAATAATTGAAAAATATTTTTCCCTAAAATAACGTTACCGAAATATCTAAAATAACGTTACCGCTAAAATACCGTTAGCGAACTAAATAAAATACCGTTAACGCTATAAGCCCGTTACCGAAATAAATGATGTATCGTTACCCCTAAAATACCGTTACCGAAATATAAGAAAATAGCGTACCGCTACAAAGAACCACATAGAATCGGTTACCATCCGTGGTCATAATCAATACGTACAAAATCAAAAAAACCCACTAATTATTGTTGTTGTTTTTTTGTTTTGTTTTGTAATACACGGTGGCTGATAAATACCACTACAAAACAAAAATGTAATAACTTTTTTTCTGTTATTAATCGGTTCCATTTTTTTTTGTTTCATTGATTCGTTTTTCAATTTAAGGAAAATGAACGATTGGCGTAATCTAACTAAAATTTATTGCTTTTCAAATGAAAGAATAAAAATATATTTATATGTATTGAAAAAAAGTTATTTGATTTTCTTAATGTAGCAATATTGATATCTATGTAGGTTTTTTAAATGGTATGTATGTATGTTTAGTATCAATCGCATGCAGTGTTGCCAGGTTTGACGATTTATCGTCATTTTGACGATATTTAATACCCAAAGTAACTAAATGATGATTCTATGATTTTTGCTGCCAACAAAATTACGAATTTTTGCCAAAGGTTTAATATATCAGCAAAACATATTTATTTGTCACTGGATCTATTTTCGATTTATATTATTATCGATTAATATTATTTGAAAAAATACCAGTTTCTTTCTTTTTTGTGTCTCGAAAACACTCTAAACACATACAATATTTTCTTTTTTAATTTTTTGACAAACTTAATTTTATTACACTTTTTGTTTGATTTATGTGATGTAGGTGTAGTATAAACATATGTGTCGTAATGTAACCGGGTATTTAATAATTATGTATGTCTCCGCAAGCGTGATGTTAAAAATCGTTTCCATCCCATAGTGCGGAGGATATATTCAATTTGTCAAATGTTTGTAATTCTTTTAAAAAAAATTCTGGGAAAAACCCACAAAATATTATTGTTGTTTTTTTGTTTTGTTCTGATAAATGTCACTACAAAAAAAAAGTAATAACTTTTTTTCTGAGTTATATATCGGTTCGAATGGGGTAATGAAACTAACATTTTGATTGTGCGCCACTACAATGCTTTGGTGGCATTAGGCATTAGGCGGCACTCCTCCGAGCAGATTGGATTGTGTCAATCATGGGACAATCATTAGGACGCCTTTTAATCAAAATGTCTCAGTTTGAATGTAAGAAACAATTGTTGCCATAGTTGCTGCAATAAAAGTCAATTCTAGAGTATCGACAAGGAATATTTTTGCTCATATATGTATCACCAGACAGTCAATACGGACAGTTCTGCTTAAGGATTTTCATTTCTCCCCTTTAAAAAATAAAATGACAAGCAATTGAAACGCAGTAGACTTGCCCCTTAGCTTGGAATTTTCTCTGTAATTTTCACGGAATTTCGCTTGCATTTGCATTAGTCATTTAAATTAAATTTTTTCTTAAAAGCCATTAAAAATACTTAACAAAAATGTATGGCTTTTCAAATGTAAGAATAAAGAAATATTTGTATGTATTGAAAAAAAAGATATTTGATTTTCTTAATGTAGCAATATTCATCGGCCACCCTGTATGAATGTAGTTTTTATAAATGGTATGTAGGTATGCATTAGTAGCAATCGCATGCAGTGCTGCCAGGTTTGACGATAGATCGTCATGTTGACGATATTTAATACCCAAAATAACTAAATGACTATTGGACGATTTTTTGACAATACCCAGGTAGAAATTTGGGATGGTACAAAAAACGAAGAGTTTTCAAAACGTTTGTTTTTGATGGTATTAAAATAATAGCGTTTTCCAAAGCGATAATTGCAAATAATACGAAAAAAAAGCATTTAAAAAACATTATTTTGGATTGCTATTCGAACGTTCGGACAAAGTATTTTAGGAATACTTTTTATACAAAACTTACAAATATTTGTGAAATAAAAACACTGTAAAAACATTGGTTCAAAGCGTTTTTCCAACGTTTGTAAAAAGTACTTTAGAAGTCTTATCGTACAAAATTTACAACGGTTTATAAAATAAAACCAATGTAAAACCATTGCGTTAAAGCGTTTTTCTAACATTTGCCAATAGTACTTTAGAAATATTTTTTTTTTTTTGCGATTGTAGCTGTTCTCTCTGTTATAATGTCAAACGAGTTGCAACAACAGTTTAGTGGATGCGGAAAGCCAAATAAAGGTGTAGGCAAAGAAAATTTCAGTTCAACCCAAGTATATGAAGAATTAAAGGGTAAAAAGTACATAACTTGTGAAAAAAGTATTTTTTTACAACATTTATTTTCTACAGATTTTTTATTACATCAGTTTGAAACTGAAACACCAGCCAAAATTTTGACACAGACAAGCCGCTGGTTGGCGACTGCTAAGTTAGAAACTGCTCAAAACAATCTATTTTCAATCAAATTTGTCTTTCGAGCGTTTTGACAATGTTCAAAATTACAACCCTCAAAGCGGTTATCATTTGGGTCGTTTTCATAACGCTTAACAACTGTAAGCCAAAATGTTCTGTAAATACTTATTTAACGATTGAAAAAGCATTTCAAAAATTTTGTTTTGCAATGTTTTGAGAACGTTATAAAATACCATCCTCAGACCGTAAATTTGGGTTATCATTTTGCACATTCTCAAAACGCTTTAAATTTGTAATTTGGTATGTTCTGAAAACGCTTGTACCATCATGAAAAATGCTTTTAAAACGTTTTAAAGATTGTATTTTTCTACCTGGGTAGTTTAATATGTCAGCATAAAATCGCCCGGCTCGATTATTAAATTTATATTATTTCGTTCAAAATGAAAAAAAAACATCATTTTTTTATCGAAAGCTAACCTTTATTTGCTAATAAGATGTGAAATACAATTTTGGAAAAATACAAATACTAGAATTAAATAAAACTTAATCCAAACCGGATTGTTTTTTTTTTATAAATTCATTATGGGTTTACCTTAAATTTGTTTCTGTGTTTATATTTTTAGAACATTTTTTTACATTTTTATAAAATTTAATTTATTTAATTTAAATAAAAATAATATAATTCATGTTGAAAGATGATATATATACAACTTTAAGTGAAACAAATAAATCCGAAAATAAATCGGTGCTTAAAAAACAGGCCTAATAATATAAATAAAGTGCCATTAAGTTTGTTCGATAACACAAAAATTTGTACAAGTGTTTACTGGAAGGTGTTCGTTTAGACAAATACTCAGTAAAAACTGGTAAAAAGAGAGAGTCAAGTGACAGTTTGATGCCAAAAAACTTACAAGTTTTTGCTGGATACACTTTTGACAGTAAACATTTGTAAGAAGGAAAAAAAATATGACTGAAAAAATATGCTTATATTGTTGTGCGCCCCGGTAGGCTAGTTGGTAGCGTGCTGGCTTATCAGTGCGGGGGGTCGTGGGTTCTATTCCCACCAGAGGCACTGGTCTGTTTTCGCTACAACGCGCCGAAGGCCATATTAGCTAGTGCTCGGTTAGGGTAATAGTATATAATTTGTAATTATATGATTATTAATTAATTAAATAAAAAAAAAAATGCTTATATTGTTAGCAAACAAAAGCAAATATTAAATTAAATTATAATTGTTTATGGATTTAAATTAAACAAGTGGAAGCATTAAAGTCCGATGTGCCGAATTTGGTATTAAAAAATATTAAATTCGGCTGTGACGAATTTTTGGATACCCTCCATCTCATTGTTTGAATTAACCAGCGAAAGTGCAATATATATATATATCTATATTCTTTGTAAAATAACAATAACAATGTTGTTTTTATAAGTAAAATAATATATGATTAATTAATGTATTTGGGGTGAAGAAAAAAATTTTGTGAAAAAAAAAATGTTAAAAGCGAACTGCACTGAATATAAGTACAGATTAAGATTTACACAATTCAATACATATGGTTTGTGTCTTTGCTATAAAAAAATATTCGATATTCAGGCACTGAAATCGGTATGTTTAATTTCTATGATATTAAATAGCGATATTAATAGCGCCATCTATTAAGTTATAAAGGGATAGGTTTTAAAGGGACAGTAATAAGAAAAAAATTGTTTTTAAAATAATAAATATATTGTGAATTAGTAGTTTAATTTAATATCTAATTGTAATTGAGAAAGGACCTAATTGGAAGAATAACTGGCTCCACCTTTTAAATTGTGATGGGAAGTTTATAAAAAAAATAATAGAAAAAAAATATTCTTAGGGAAAAAACTTTTGTTTTGTAAATGAAACGAATTTAGTAGAAAAAATCTAACACTCGATTAACGAGGGTTATGTAGACAAAAATAAACGCAGCTTATTGCAATAACTAAATAATTAATATTACATTTTAAGCAAAGTTATGCTTCTTTCACATGGACTTTTAAAAAAACATTTAGGGGTCCAAGAAGGTGATTACGTAGAAACTTTTGAACTGTTTTGTAAATACTACGTTAACATAGTTAAAGTGGCAATCGTTTCAGTTACATATATTCAGTCGAATTGGACAGAATTAAAGGGAAATGCAAATTGAAGTATTAATGAAATCTGTGGATATAAGAAGTCCGTTATATCAGACATCATTTGTACGGAGTCTTGTTGACGAGACAAACAATTTAAATAAAATGAATTCTTTATAACAAAGATCCATATTGCAATTTTTATTGTTATTGAATTTCAGAGGGAAATTAGTGTTTTAGTGAATTAGTTTTAGTGAATTTAGGGTTTAAAAAGCATACGCGAATTAAAAGGTTTAAAAAAATATGCGCCTGCTGAGACATACATAATGAAATAATTATTAAATACCCGTTTACATTACAACACACGTGTTTATGCTATACATCACATAAGTCAAACGGAAAGTGTGACAATATTAAGTTTGCCAAAAAATTAAAAAAGAAAATAGTTTGTGTGTTTAGAGTGTTTTCGAGACACAAAAAAATTAAAGAAACTGGTATTTCAAATTATTGTTTTTCAGCTAAGTTGCTTGTGCAATTCTCGTTTACGACTCCTAGAATAAGAACCCTAGAAATTTTCGCAAAATTCGATTGGTTTTTACACATCAATACTTTAATTTAGATTATTTTTGTATGTATCAAATAAAAATTAGGGTTTTTAATGGGAAAAAAATGCATATAATCAAAAGATTTTAAGATTAAGTATGCACCTTATATGTTTTAAATAAAAAAGTTCTGAAAGTGAATGTCCTTTAAATTTAATGGGGTTTTTAATAAATGTAAGTAAGTGTAAGTGTAAGAGTTTCCTTGCTAATTTATTAAAGGTTGACAATAAGAATAAGTAAAAATAGTGTACGTAAAAAATTTATGAATTTACATTGTTGATTTTGTTTCTAGATATTTTTTTGATCTGATAACGATTAAAGTGTCTGGCAACTCTGGTTAATGCATTAAATAAAGAATTATAACTCAACTATTTTGTTCACACTTTTTTCTAATTAGTGATTTTTTGATTTGTTGGGGTTACCGAAAAAGGGTATCTGGCAAGCCTGGTATCCTGAAAACAAAAGAACACTTTATTTATTTGCTTAAAAATGTTTCGAGGTCTTCTCACATTTGCACTCATAACCAGTGCTGCCAGATTTCAGAATCATTATTGAAAAATCGTCAAAAAATCGTCAAAATAAAATATAGTTGTTAGAAGAGGAATAAAGTTTTAATAAAAAATAAAATACAATAATGTAATTCACATTTCAAATTTTAACGTGTTATCGTTCTAATATAACACGATTTTTGACACTTCTCTTTGGTTTAAACTACCAAAATCATTATATTTTATAACGATATTCATATTCATATTTATAATCATATTATCTTCATATTTATAAATGTTGAAAGATCAAATAAATACAACAAATGTTACCACTTTTACTGTTAATCACTTATATCTACAAAATTCTGTGAACAACATTGCAGTAGCACAACTTTTTAAATCTTAAATTCTTATACAACATTTGGAAATTCTTTAACAATAAGTCTGTTCGATTACTTTTCCAGTAAAGTTCAGTAAAAATTACTCAGTAACAAAACTACAAAGAGTAAAACAAACTTACAAAAAAGTAAACGAACGGAAAATGTGGAGGAATTATTAAATTAGATAAAACAGCTCGTTTTAAATATTAAAAAATCAACTGGTCATTATGGAAAAGATAAAAATTAATTAAAATTAAATGTTTTTTTAACTTCTTCCATAGTTAATTATTTAAAATTTTTTAATTTAAATCCATAAACAATTATAATTTAATTTAATATTTGCTTTTGTTTACTAACAATATAAGCATATTTTTTCAATCATATGTTTTTTTCTTCTCACAAATTTTTACTGGCAAAAATGTATCCAGTAAAACCTTGTAAGTTATAAATGTAAATACCCAGTTTTTACTGAGTATTTGTCTAAACGAACAACGTCCAGAAAACACTTGTACAAATTTTTGTGTTATCGAGCAATCTTAATGTTATATTTTTTAATTACTAAATTTTGACACTTTATTTTTGGGCCTGTTTTTTAAGCACCGGATTCATTTTTGGATTTATTTGTTTTATTTAAAGTTGTATATATATCATCTTTCAACATGAAATATATTCGGGCTAGAGATCTGTTTGTTTCGAAAAAAAAGTCCATGCCTTGTTTTTTAACATGAAAATTTTTTAATTTTTATTTAAATCTAACTCCAATTAAATTATATAAACATTTAAAAAAATGTTCTAAACATATAAACACAGAAACTAAATTAAGCTAAACCCGTAATGAATTTATAAAAAATAAATGCGGTTTGGATTAAGTTTTATTCAATTCTAGGATTTGCATTTTTGCAAAATTGTATTTCACATCATATTAGCAAATAAAGGATAGCTCTCAATAAAATAAACAATGTTTTATTTTATGCGATTTTTTCCGGCGATTTTATGAGAATGATAAATAAGTAGATCTTGCTGACATTAAATTATTGTCAAAAAATCGTCATTTTGGAAGCAAAAGTCGTCAAATATTCAAACCTGGCAGCACTGCATGCGATTGCTACTAAACATACATACATACATACTGTATTACAAAACAAAACAAAAAAACAACAACAATATTTTGTGGGTTTTTTTTTGTTATTAAGTGTTGATCATGACCATGGATGGTAACCGATTCTATGTGGTTATTGGTCGTAGTAACGCTATTTTCTTTTATTTCGGTAACGGTATTTTAGGGGTGACGATACTTCAGTTATTTCGGTAACGGGCTTTTAGCGTTAACGGTATTTTATTTATTTCGCTAACGGTATTTTAGCGGTAACGTTATTTTAGATATTTTGGTAACTTTATTTTAGGGAAAAAGATTTTTCAATTATTTTGGTAACGGTATTTTAAGGGTAACGTTATTTTAGTTATTCAGTTAATGGTAATGCACACCACAATTTTTAGCCCCATTATGCCCGAGTTTTAATGACTAGCTAGTTTATGATCATACTTTGGGAAAATATATCTATTTACAGAAGTTTTTTTTCAGATCTTGTTAGATTATTTCGGTAACGGTAATTTTAAGGTATCGATATTTTAATTATATCGGTAACGGTATTTTACGGATATCGGTATTTTAATTATATCGGAAATAATATTTTAGTTAAAACGATAGTCAGTTGAATCGGGAACAGTATTTTAGCGATATTGACTGCCATCCCTGATTGCGTATATTCTTGTGTATAAGCATTGAATGTACGTATGTATGATGAAATAAATAGAATATTTTAAAATTTGATTCAAAATTTTAAGAGGTACTCCCACATTTTCACTCATAACTTTTGAACGCGTTAACCGATTTTGATCATTTTCACTAGCAAACTGCTCATGATATCAACAAACAACTTGACTGAAAATTAGCAACACCTCTGCTGTATTGGCGGAGTATTTTGTATTAACACAGACAGACGGACAGACGGACAGACGGACATGGCTATATCGACTTCTCTATTCATGCTGATCAAGAATATATATAGTTTATGGGGTCCCAGATTTTTTTAAAAGAATTACAAACATTTGACAAAGTGATATATACACTCCTGCACTATGGGATGGAGGGTATAAAAATATTAAATAATTAACTATGGAAGAAGTTAAAAAACATTTAATTTAAATTAATTTTTATATTTTCCATAATGACCAATTGATTTTTTTTTTTTTTAGTATTTAAAACAAGCTGTTTTATCTAATTTAATTATTACTCTTTGTAATTTTGTTACTGTGTAATTTTTACTGAACTTAACTGAAATTTCCAAAGGAATTTTTAAAGAATTTAAGATTTAAAAAGTTCTGCTACTGAAATGTTGTTTACAGAATTAAGTGATTACCAGTTAATGTGGTAAAATTTGTTGTATTTATTTGATCTTTCAACATTTTATAAATATGAATATCGTTGTAAAATATAATAATTTTGGTAGTTTAAACAAAAGAGAAGTGTCAAAAATCGTGTTATATTACAACTATAACACGTTAAAATTTGAAATGTGAATTACATTATTGTATTTTATTTTTTATTAAAACTTTATTCATCTTCTAACAAATATATTTATTTTGACGATTTTTTTGACGATTTTTCAAAATATGATGACGATTTTGTCTGAAATCTGGCAGCACTGGTTATGAGTGCAAATGTGAGAAGACCTCGAATGTGAGAAGACCTTCTTTTGTTTTCCAGATGCCAGGCTTGCCAGATACCCGTTTTCAGTAACCCCAACAAATCAAAAAATCACTAATTAGAAAAAAAGTCTGAACAAAATAGTTGAGTTAAAATTCTTTATTTATTTGAATGCATTAACCAGAGTTGCCAGACACATTAATCGTTATCAGATCAAAAAAATATCCAGGAACAAAATCCCCGAATTCAACAATGTAAATTCATAACTTTTTTTCGCACACTATTTTTACTTATTCTCATTCTCAACCTTTAATAAATATGCAAGGAAACTCTGACACTCTAATTACATTTATTAAAAACCCAATTAAATTCAAAGGACATTCACTTTCAGAACTTTTTTATATAAAACATATAAGGTGCATACTTCATCTTAAAATCTTTTGATTATATGCATTGTTTTGTTTCCTTAAAAGCCCTAATTTTTATTTGATACATACAAACGTAAATCTAAATTAAAGTATTGATGTGTAAAAACCAATCGAATTTTGGGAAAATTTCTTAGGGTTCTTATTCTAGGAGTCGTAAACGTGAATTGCACAAGCAACTGAGCTGAAAAACAATAAATTGAAATACCAGTTACTTTAATTTTTTGTGTCTCGAAAACACCCTAAACACTCGAAAGATTTTCTTTTAGAATTTTTGACAAACTTAAGTTTACTTTCCGTTTTACTATGTGATGTATAGTATAAACACACGTGTTGTAATGTAAACTTGTATTTAATAATTATTTCATTATGTATGTCATTTGAACAGATAGGACTTTATGACTTTATGTCATTTGAACAGATAGCACTTTCAAATGACATAAAAAGTTTTGTGAATAAATCTTAATTAGCGATATTATAACGTCCCGAATATAGCGAAGAACAGGGTTTATTAAAACATTATCTTAATATATCACAATAAACTGATGTGATGGGAAAATTCTGAGGTGAGATTCGTGTTTTGCGCTTATCAAATCCGTAGAAAAGTATCTTCGAGTCTTATGGTTAGTTAAATTTTGGTCTGTGGCATTACTTTTCAAAAAAAAAAAATAAAAATAAATTTCAATCACGAAAACCACCGATTCAATAATTTTAATTGCTGAAATTCCGTAAACAACGAAAATTATTGATTCAATTAGAAATTGATAGCTCTTTAATTGAATTATTTTTCAATTAAATAACAACTCATTTTATTAAAAAGTGATCAATATTGTCTTCTCAAAAAGCAAAAAAAGAATTGGATAAAGTGTTGTTGTCATACCAAATGTTTTTTATATCTTGAATTTTATAACATTGGATTTAAACCGGCTTGTAATTCTCATTTAGTTTGCAGATTTATTTATACTTATGTGAACAAATTCACACAGAAATTATTTTTTTTTTTTTCATTCTATTGAAGCGTAGGGAGTATGGGATTTTTTTTTTATCGAAATTATCCCTTTTTTTAAAAAAACAGCGTACTTTTATTTTGTAAATGACTCATTCCATATAAAACCACCAAAAAATATCCAATTTTCGAAACCTACCCCCTTTAATTTTAACCAAACTTGGTACGGAGGGTAAGTGTCATGTAGATATGTCATCGTACAAGTTTTGGGTTGTTAGCTCTAACGGTTGTGGAAATATCTCGTTTTAAAATATGAAAAAAAAAAATTTTAAATTTAACAAAAAGGAGTCGTACTTAATCGTCCATATCTTTTTAACGGCTAAAGCTACGTGATTCAATGACACCTCATTTTAAAGCCACATTTTTCGTGCTTTAAATAAAATAAGCTAACAAATTATTTGTTGTAGGTAAAATACATATTTTTATCAAAATCCTCGTTTTAAAAGGCTGTATTTCAAAAAACTTGTTTCTTAAAATTTTCGAAAAAGTATATGCTAATTATAGTTTATTCCACTATGCTGTTGACAAATTAATATGTGAAGCTCTTACACTATTCAAAGTTATGGATAAAAATCTATAAAAGGATACTAAATATAGTAGAAAAAAGATTTACATAAAAAAATATTAAATTGAAAAAAAAAAGTAAAAATAACAGTTTTGCAAAAGTAGTTGAACATAATTTAACAATTTGAGCTACAAGAGTCATTGATCCCGCATTTGAAAGGTACATTAATTGCGGTTTTACTGGGTTTTAAAAAATATATGTTAATTATCATTTTTTTTTCTATACCGTCAACAAATCCCAATGTGATACTAAAGCATGTTTCTGAATTATCGGCTTTTTTGTTAAATTTTTCCACATTGTTTTCATAAGCCAGGATACCGTAACATCTCCATGTAGGGATTTGGACACGGCAAAGGAAAATAATTTCTATTTAACATATAGTTTTTAAAAAATTATAAAAAATCAGTTTTTTGAACAGAGGTTTTGGAAAATAATGCAGTTTGCAGTCAAGTAGTAAATAATTTTTGTACACAAGTAAAGCCACAATTTACGAGGTAACAATGGCTCTCGTAGCTTAAGCCGTTAAAAAGATATGGAATATTATGTACCAATACTTTTGAAAATTTTCGAATATTTCTCATATTTTGAAACGCAATCTTTCAAGATCCGCTAGGATTAGCAGTCCTTTATTTGGACGAAGTTATACTTATATGATGTAATTCATCTTTACCAATTTTGGTTGCAATCAGAAGGGGTGGCGGAAGTCGCGTGGTTGATTTTATATGTTTTCAGTCAAAAAATTGCTTAAATTAAGCTCCTTTACCAAAAAGTACCAAGAGTACTTTAGTACTAATTTAACATGCTTGTTTGCTATGCCATGGCCATATTTTTTGATCATAGGAAAATTTATGTATTAAAATTTTTCTCTTACAATTTTTAACCGCAATCAACAAACCATAACACTTTTTAATTTTTAAAAAAGAAAGAAAAAATTGGTTTTTAAATAAAGAAAGAAAAGGCGCCAAAATTAAAAAATTAAAAAATGTTTGGATATTTTAAATATTTTGGAAAATATTTCCACATGGGTTTGATAAAAGTATAAACATATATAATATATATATATATTGGGAAAGCTAACTATTCTTCTTTCTAAGTCCATTCAAAATTTTAAAATCGGTTCAAAACTGACTTAGTTAAAAACAGTTCAGTCCGTGGAGTCTTAAAAAAACATTTTTTAATGATAACTTCAGATTTTGAGGGTATATTCAAAATTCTAAAAATTGAAAAGTGATTTCATCAACCATGCTTACAGCCTACACTAGGTCATTTTAAAAATATATTTTCACAGTGACACTGTGTTATAATTGTTTCGAACAATTTTTCTCAATGTTGTTCAAAATGAATTCTAATATTTCAAGTGAAAAACTGCTTTGGTATAGGTAAATCTGATTAAATCTGTTTGATTAACGCATCACAAAATCTCGTAAAATTGTTTGTGTTTTATTTGAAATGAGAAGTACACTCATAGAAACAAACTTGTAAAAATATATAAGAAAAAGCTACTAAAAATTAGTTAAAAACGACGATTATGAAAAACTGTTCAAATTAGCAGAACAACTGAAATAAAACGGTTAATCTTACAAAATTTTAATTATATTCGAGTTAAATTTTAGTTAAATGAAAATAGCAATTTACAAATTGCAACTTCCAATTCTGTTAAATTTGACTCAAATATAACTAAAATTTTGTATATTTAACAGATTTTTTTTGATATTCTTTTCTTACTAACTTTTAGCAAAAAAAAAAAAACTAATCAGCTAACTTTAGCACTTATTCTTATAACATCATTTTGAACTACATTTTAGTAGTTTTAGCATAAAATTTTATTAATTTTTATCTATTAGTGTATAATATTAATAACACTGGGCAACTCGAAAAATAAAACAAGAGTACCGACTATTGATCCTAAATATTTCGGGCACGCTGATTTTAATGGAGTACCCAATTTTTTCACTTATGAGCCAGATTTTTCGAAAATTTTAACAGCTGTGCAAAATTTAAATTTTTGCTATATATATTGTCAATTCAACTTTTTAGATATAAAAGAAATTATATTTTACAGCTGATGCACTTTACATATTTGTCTTAAATTTGGCAAAAAAAAATGTTCTGAACTAATGCCATTTGTACAATAAATGAATAATTTTTATTGTAACTTTCAAAGCGAAAATTGTCTCGAATTTTTTAAAAAGTTTTGAACATCGTTGCTAAAACTTTGAATATTTATTTATGGTGAATTTTTCCTATTTTGTATTTTATCATTATCAAGAAAATACTCTGTTAGAACTGTTTCAAAAAGCAAAAAGTTTTAAATTATTCCACCCAGCGAAAACATGGTAATGACTACTAATTACCTTCTGCATTACTGGAACTAATAATATAATGGGTTACCGCTAAGAATCCTATAATGCATTACTCTAATACAAAAAACAATTGATGAACCATAATAGGTTATTCATCATATTACTTCCAGACAAAATATAATGATACAACAATTTTGTGAAAATCTATTTTTAGACTCATTATAATTCGGATTTTTGTAAGCTTTAAGGAAAGGTGAGAGTTTTGGTATATATTGAACAAATTTACATAGTTAAAAGAAAAATTAATTTATATGATAATCTATGATATACTACGTGCGCCGGTGGCTCAGGGTATAGATCATTAGCCTGTTAATCAGACGACCCGAGATCGATTCCGGCACCACCATGTTTTAAAAAAATTACTAACATATTTTTTTAAATTCGTATTTTTTTTTCAAAATCTGTGTTTCGACCCATCCATTTTTTCCTTCTAGTAATGGATTATTACTCATACCCTTGTATGCATATAGGTAAGCCTTTATTATTAATATCTACGTAAGGCAGCCAGTAATACATAACTCATTACTTTTGGGATATTTCAGATAAAAAAAGTTAGAATTATAATATAAATTTGGTAACGTGTGTTTTTGGTGGGTACTAAAGTGTTTAATCGGATGTCACTTTTTTCGTTCAACGTAATACTGTATAAATTAATCAAATTTTGTTATTATTTTGATTACAGAATTATTATTAGAAATTAAAAAGTTTGATAATTTTTTGTCCTTGTACGCGATTTTTACTGAAAAGTTTCTTGGTTGAATATACGAAATTCTCACTCAGAATATTCTTACAGTAACTACATGTAGATCATTCGGGTAGTAAACAGTACTCAGTAGTTGTTTTAACCGTTGTTGTTGTAATTTTGCAACGAGAAAATGGAAAACGACTATTTTAGACAGTCATTTCAAAAAATAATTAACCAAAAATACTGTACTTCTGTAACATTTGTTTTAAACAGTTAATTTTGCTAGTTATTTAAAAATAGAAGATTATGTAGAGTTTTCAAAAATTCTCGTTTAGTTTATATTTGTTACTATTGATATGTTCATAGTTTGAAAATAATAATTATAAAATTTCATTGTACCTCCAATGCATAAAAACGTCATAAATTATGAATAATAAGCCATTACCAGAAAAAATGGGTCTAAAAATAGATTTAAAAAAAATTACGAGTTAAAAAATTAATAATTTTTTTTTTTTTTGAAACATGGTCGAGCCAGGAATCAATCCCGGGTTGTCTAAAAATAGATTTAAAAATTTACGAGTTAAAAAAAAATTATTAATTTTTTTTGAAACATGGTCGAGCCAGGAATCGATCCCGGGTTGTCAGATTACCATACGACTGCTCTATACCGTAAGCCACCCAGGCATATAACATTTGATAGTTTAAAACATAAAAGAAGTTTTCTTCTATGTAAATTCGTTCAAGATATACCAAAACTAACACCTTACCATACGAATTATAATGAGTCTAAAAAAAGTATCCAGAAAAATGTAGTATCATTATATTTTGACCGGAAGTAACAAGATGAATAACCTATTATTGTTTACCAATTATTTTTTCTCAAGTAATCCATTTTATTATTTAAAATAATGCAGAAGTTAATAAGTGCTCATTACAAAGTAATGTATAAAAACTTAAGAAGTCATTACCATGTTTTTGCTGGGTAGTTGTTTTTGACAGCTGCGTTAGTCGTTTTTACAACTATTGTAGTTGTTTTATCAATAGTTAAATATGGTTAGTTATTTTTTTTGACTACATTTGTATTCATTTCAACTGCCATTTTAGTCATTTCTATCTTCTTACTATTTTCGCTAATTGTAAGTTCGCAATTTCATTATTTTTTTAGAAATTAATTTTTTCAAGAATATCATTTACAGATTTTGTTTGACGTATATGAACTAATAATGTGAAGAAACTGGCTAAGTGTTAATTTTTAAAGTGATAATATAGTTTATGACCTATAATTGGATGTGTACAAAAACATTGAACATAAGTTGACGTTTGAAGTTTAAAAAAATTTTAAATGTAAAACCATTTATATTTCATTTTAAAAACAAGTGGACTTATACCATTTCTAAAATAAATGGTTCAAATGTTAAGCTTAAAGTTTTATAATGTAAATTATCAACTTAATATTAAAAACTATACATTTGTAGGTTGCAGTTGATAATATGCTCACTAAGTGCGGGGATCGTGGGTATAATTGCCACCATATATGATATTTTTTAGTTTATAGCCAAGTTATGCTGTTTTATTTGGTTGGGAATAAGTCTTATGGGAACTCGTAGGAAAATTAAATATTGTGTTCATCAACAATTCTGGGTTTGAAATTTTTTTTTCGAAGTTTCTGAAACTGGCAAATTAGTAACAATTTGTTTTATTTAAAATTCCTTTACTAGGAAATATTTTTTCGAAAATTGTGTGGAGTTATAGACATTTTTATTTTTTCCCATTTTATTCAAATTTTGAATTTCGTTATAAAAATTTATTTTCTTAATAATCATCTAATTAAAACTAAATTAGTGAAATCACTTTGAGTTACAATGTTTAGAGTTCCTTTTGCTAAAAAATCAAGAATAAAATTTACATTTTTTGGGTAGTTAAAAAATCAGTTTTAACGCAACGAAGGCTTTTTGGCATTAAACGTTTTTAAAATCTTTTACTGGAGTGCGCCCCGGTAGGCTAGGTGGTAGCGTGCTGGCTTATCAGTGCGGGGGTCGTGGGTTCGATTCCCACCACAGGCACTGGTCTGTTTTCGCTACAACGCGCCGAAAGCCATAGTAGCTAGTGCTCGGTTAGGGTAATAGTATATAATTTGTAATTATATGATTATTAATTAATAAAATAAAAAATAAATAAAATCTTTTACTGGAGTTCTGTTTAAAAGTTCATTTCATTCATTTTCATTTATTGAACTAGTTGATTTTTTAGTTTATATGTTTCAATTATTGATAAGATTACATTGACAATTCTGCATAATATAAGAGAAAATCACAAAAGTACGGTTAAAACTGATCTAGTTTAATTTTGAAAGTTCATTTTTGATTTTCGCTCAAACTGTTCAGATTTGTAAAAAAAAACTATATTTATTAATACACTCAAAGGAACTTTTTCATAAAAAATCAACAGTTATGTAAAATTTAATCGGTAAAGTTGTTTCAATGGAATATACAGTTAAATTACCAAAGAAACATATTTTTTAACTTTCCGTCTGTTCTTCAATAAACATAATAAACAAATAAACGGACTTTCGGTAATAGTTAAAACATTTAGTTCAAATTTTCTTTTTAAAACAAAAAGTTGTTATATTATATTGAGCATTTAAATAAACGAAAATAATCTATTGTTTTTACCGATTTGGTCAACTAATTTTTCAACAGCTGAAAATAAACTAAAAAGTAGTCTTTTTTAACTGATTTTCAATTAATTTAAAGTGTATATTTAGTAATCTTCACGGAAAAAATATTGTGAGTGTATGAATAATTGGAAAATAAAATTGTCCAACAAATATATGAACTAAAAGAATGAACTAGTTTAATAAATGGAAATGAAAGAAATAAACTATAAACTATTAAGCAAAACTCTAATTGAACTATTGGGTATACAAGTTAATAATGTCGATTTGGACAACATATGGCATAACTATCACATATGGTTTGTGTCAATAACAACATATATGGTATTATAATTCAGTATTCGATAGACGCCAAAGTGTAAACACAGATTTTTTTCAATCGCTATAATAATCTCGAATTTTGTGCCTAAAAATGATGTTTTGCGGGGAAGTCTGATAACCTTCTTTCATTTGAAGAAAACGGCAGCTGAAAGTTATCGATTGTTGGCAGAAGCTTATGGTCAACATGCACCAACTCAAAAAACTAGTGAACGATGGTTTGCGCGATTCAAACGTGGTGATTTCGACACAGAGCTGTTGAAATCGTGTCAGACGATCACAGGGGACCTGTACCGAACACAATTGATTCGTTTGAAGAAAGCAATCAACGAATAACGACCAGAATATTCGACCAGACACGAGGCCATAATCTTCCGTCATGACAACGCTCGGCCACATATTGCAAGACCGGTCAAAAACTATTTATAAAACAGTGGATGGGAAGTTTTGCCTCACCCGCCTTTTAGCCCATACCTTGCCCCTTCTGACTACCATTTGTTCAGATCGATGCAGAATGCCCTTACTGCAATACGCTTCACTTCAGAACAGGGTATCAGAAATTGGCTTGATTCATTCTTTACCTCTAAACCGGAGCAGTTCTTTTGGCGCGGAATCCATATGCTACCAGAAAGATGGGAAAAAGTAGTGGCTAATGATGGACAATACTTTGAATAATGTATCAATTCATTTTGTTATTATAATAAATGCATTTTCAAGCAAAAAAGGCGGGGGGAAATTCAAGGCGGGATCAGCCTTAGAATAGCGCGACAATCCCACCAAAAGCGGGATGGTTGGTCAGGTTATGTATAAGTATACAACGCGTATATGCAGGTGTGTACCATGATAATTGTTGCCGATTTTTTAAATATAATTCGTTTGTTCATAAAAGCCACGATTATTTATTTACAAACTAATTCTGTTTTAAATAAAATAAAACATTCATAGCAAATAATCATAACAATTATATATTTCTATACTTTAACATTTTTGAAACATAGAAATAAAAATACAAAACAAATTGTATAATTAACTGTGTTAAAAATACGATGTCTACATTGTTTACGACATTACATGAATCCGGCCATTTCTTGATATTATAAACTTATACTTTTTATATTTTTGAGGTCTCTTTTGTAATATTTTTAATTAATGTATACGGTCACAACTTCCTATACTCCACTGACACATTGGATTTTCTGCATCTAAACCAAATATATTTTTATAGCCATTTATGTACCGTCTGTTCTTATCATAAATTTGAGTAGAACACATTATATATTCATTTTGTGAAAATATCACTTTATCGGCTTTAAACTGAACCTTCCAGATATGATTAAATGGCTCCATGCTAGATGATGCCCATCCTGCAATCATATTTTTTGAATTAGGCATCATGTAATAGTATACGTTATTGTTGGCGCCCAATAAAGTGATTTGAAAATTATCAAAATCATCATCAACTATATCGGCTTTAATGTGACCGGAACTATCGATGAAATACTTTTCGTACCATAACCAAATATGACGACTATTAGCATCCACCATAGAACTGACAGCAGTGTAAACAAACTCGGAATATGCAATATTGAACATACAAAAATGTGGTTTAAATATTAAATAATTCAAATAATCCGGCAGCTGGGCAATGGCTCGTTCTACTCCGCTTCTCAAATGGCTATCAAGATTTTTAAATAAATCATTATTTTTAATTTTATAAATTACCAATGACCATTTTTGTAAGTACTCATGATGAGTATAACTTTGTGTATTGTGTATAGAACTTAGGATCAATTGAGCTCTTACCATAATTTCAAAACTTTGGGCATTATCAGTTGGTGAATAAATGGTCCACAGATCATCCACCAATTTTGATGGAGTTTTGTCATTATATACTTGATTAATTGCATCGTGTAAAATGTCCTCAATGAGTGACATATCGTAATTTTTGATAAATGTTTCATAGACAGTCTGTAATTTTTGAAAATGCGTTGTAGATCCATTTCCACTTAAAATTTCCGATAACATATTTGAATTTTCTTCTCTCAAAAATCTTCGAGTTGAATGATGTAATTCGGACAAAGCCTGTTGTTGTTTTTCGATTTCTTTGTAAATTTTTGTAGCCTCAGAAATATCCTTCGTAGTGCTATTTTGTCTAGTCTCCCATAGATCCAGTAAACCGGTTTCATCTTTCAGTGCATTCATTTCAATTTCACATTTTGCAAAGGTTACAAACAAAAGTAAACTTAAATATAAACTCAATACTTTCATTATGAACGATTTATTTAAAATGCCTTTAAATTAAATTAAATTAACTATTAATATTTATGGAATCTGAAGTGATAAGATTTATTAAAGCGCAACGTTTTCAAACTGATAAGAAATGTATATAAGACTTTGTATTATACCTACACTTAGAATACTATGTAGGTAAACCCCACTGCAAATGTAGTTAAAATCAAATGAAATTTCACTTAAAGAAAGGACGACTTATATTTCATTAAATTCAACTAACATTGTCATTTGTTTTTTAATGTTCAAAAAATTACTAATAATATTTTTAAAGCAGAAGTTCCCTGAGTGTAGTACTTTTATAAGTTCTGGTACACGATTTAACACTGAATGCACAATCGCCATCAAAGTAGTACCAATCCGACGTTTTGGAAAAAGTTGTGAAACCTCTAAACAGAAACATTGTGCAAAAAGGAATCGTTTTTTTTTGTTTTTTTTTTATTCGAACGACCCCGCCATTTACTTACCCACCGACCGAGAGGGCTCGTTCCCATAACGTGGACACCAGGGCCAGAGCTTTGGCGGATTTTAAAGTGATAAGTAAGAAAAATGGCATGAAGTATTCCTCAAAATCAGCTACAGATTAAATCATCAGCAGATGATAATAATACTAAACAAAATATTCATCAACAAATTTTGATGCAACAACAAGCAACTATCAATTAAGGCAGGCGCGGTTCAAGGGGAGGGAAAATGGGACAGTTCCTCCCCCAAAATAACAAATTTCTATACAAAAATAAGAAAAAGATTAAAAAAGTTAATTAGAAATACTCCAATTTCCCTCCCCAAAACATTCTCTTGGATCCGCTCTTGATTAAGGAGTCTAATTATAGCGCGCTTTATCTTATCAGCATAAAGATTAAAATCAACGATATTATGAAACGTGTTGTAGTCACTGCAAATTCCACGAAAGGGATATGAGTTGGCATAATTTGTGTGATAATAGTCTAAGTACAGAGGTCTAAAATGTCGCGTAAATCTAATGTCGCAAGGTACATGAATATTCATATTCGATACAAGAAATTCCGAATCAATATCACCATTAATCAGGTTAAAGACAAAACAAACACCAAGCATAGTCCTTCTGCTCTCTAAAGTCGGAAGTTCAATAAGCTCTAATCTTTGTTCATAAGATGGCCAATTACGATCTCCAACACAAACCACGTAGGCAGAATAATAAAAATTGCCTCTGTCCATCTTTTAACGAAACCGAGAGTAGATCTAGCCTTATTAACAATCATACTTATATGGCCAATAAAATCAAGTTTTCTATCCATAAGTACACAGAGATCCAGAAACGCTCCAACGGTGTCTAAACCAGTACTTTTAATATAATACATTAGGGTGGTCTTTCGTTGTATGGGCGAAAAATAAAAACGAGATTTTGACTGTACCCCCAGCTTAAAACATTTGTTAGGGTGTCAAAATACGCCACGCAAAAAATTAGAGTTCTAGCATAACGGGAAGATGTCCCGCATCGCCCTTGAAAATCGGGCCCCTTGGAAAAATGGGCATAATTTAAAAAAAACTACAAATTTTTTTTCTTCAAAATTAAAAAAAATATAAAATAATTTTTGTGTTGTGTTTAGTCATAACCACTCAGATAAAAAATATTACTTTCCCAGAAAATCGCTAACTTACCCTAACTTTGTGTCAAAAAAATTAATAAATATTTTGGGGGTACTTCAAAATGACTTTTTTGCATTTTTAAAAATTTTATTCAACAAAAATCAAAAACCTAGTGTTTGCTGTCATGTATTTCATTAAGCACATTTCAAGCATTAAATAAGCCAAGTATTACGGATATCCGTTGGCAAATTTTTTTTTTGAGCATTTTGATTCTCGGGGATTTCAAGGTTTTTTTTTTTATTTTTTTTATTTTTATACATTTTTACTTTAAAACAAGGTTTTAATAATATTTCATCAATATTATTGTATATGCTCTTTTATATGATTGTAATAACTTTATTTTAAAATACTATATTTTCTGTTGATAGTTAACCCATGTTAACCTGGGGTCAAATATGACCCACGTAAGAAAAATGCAGCTTTGTGGCAAAATTTATAAATAAAATAAAGAAAGGAATATTTCAATTTATATTTATTGTAAAAAAATTTCGTTAACCGTTTCTAGTCTTCGAGTAGGTCAATTTAGTAAAAATTAGAACTTAAAACTTTTCTATAATAATAATTTGAGGGAAAAAAATTTACACTATTAAATTAAAAATACGTTTTTCGAAAATACTCCTGAATATGTACAAAAAAATTAATTTTAATATGAATACAAATATCTGAGTTTATACTAAATAATTAATTTTAATTAATTTTTAAATGTAAATAAATTACAATTAGAAACATAAACAAAAATTTATTTTGTCATCTTTGTGATTTTTGACTCTTTAAAATACGAGGGTCAATTGTGACCCCATGAAAACACAGGTTAACTATGAACACGAAAAATTATACTTTATAATAAAGTTATTACAATTATATAAAATAGCATACACAATAACATTGATAAAATAATACAAAAATCTTGTTAAAAAAAAGTCTATACAAATTTAAAAAAACGTTGAAATCCGCTAGAATCAAAATGCTCTAACAAAAATTTTTGCCAACGGATACCCGTAATATTTGGCTTATTTAATACTTGAGATGTGTTTAATAAAATACTTGACAGCAAACACCATGTTTTTGATTTTTGTTAAATAAAATTTTCAAAAATGCAAAAAGTCACTTTGAGGTACCCCCAAAATATTTATTAATTTTTTTGACACAAAGTTAGGGTAAGTTAGCGATTTTCTGGGAAAGTAATATTTTTTTATCTGAGTGGTTATGATTAAACACAACACAAAAATTATTTTATATTTTTTTAATTTTGAAGAAAAAAAATTTGTAATTTTTTTTTAAATTATGCCCATTTTTCCAAGGGGCCCGATTTTCAAGGGCGATGCGGGACATCTTCCCGTTATGCTAGAACTCTAATTTTTTGCATGGTGAATTTTTGTACCCAAACAAATATTTTAAGAGGGGGGCAGCCCCAAAAATCGCAAGTTGAAAAATAAGGACCACCCTAATAATACACAGATCGAATAGGGGTTCTTCTATAAAAAATCATATGTTTGAATTTCAGAAGATTAAGTTCATTTTGTAGCATACTTGAGAATCTTGCAATTCAAAATCACTCTAGGAAGATCATTCAAAAATAACAAAAACAATAATGGCCCCAAATGACTACCATGTGGCACGCCTGACATAACATGTACCATATTTGAAATCATATTACAAAGCAATACCCTCTGAGTTATCGACTCAAGATACTACCCAATCTATTCAAGAAGTATCCCAGGAATGCCAATAACACCCATTTTGAAAAGTAAGATACTATGATCGACCCTACCAAATGCCTCACTAAAGTCGTTATATATCGCATCAGTCTGCTTCCCCTTAACAAAACACTTAAAAATATGAGTCGTAAATTCCAACAGGTTCGTTACAGTAGATCTGACCTTTAGAAAGCCGTATTGTAACGGAGACATAATTGAGCGCATTTGGTAAGAGAGATGATCAGTAACAAGCTTCTCCAACAATTTAGGAATAGCACTAAGCTTAGCTATACGCCAGTAATTTCGAACATCAGGTTTCCCACCAGATTTATACAGCGATATTATAAAAGATTCTTTCCAAAAAGTAGGATAATAACCAATTTGTAGCAAAAATAACATAGATTTGTCGCGCAATACCTGAAGAGATAAGCTGGCAAACCATCAGAACCAGATTTAAATGAAACCTTCAACTAAGTCAGAGACTTAAAAAAACAGTTTCCGTATCAAAAAATGGAATATTCGATATCGATGCAGTCCCAATATGGGTAGTTAGCGACAATCTGAGTATTCGAATTAGAACATCTATACGTGGACTGCAAGAAATCAGCAAACATATTTGCAATATTAAGAAAATCAGAGAATGAATTATCATTGCAAAACATTGTAGGCGGATACCACGAAGATTTGCGTTTAACACGTACAAAGTCAAAAAAGGACTTTGGGTTAAATGGCCGTTATCTCCGAAACTTAACTAAGCATTTTTCTGTTGCAGCAGTCCCAGGAATTTTAGTCGGGAATCCCGGGATTTTTAAGAATACAATTTCAAACAAAAATGTTAAATATTCAACATTTTTAATGCAGCCATTAACATTTTAAACACTTAAAAAATATATATGTTAACTTCACCGCAACATTTAGCTTCACGTAGACTTCGACCATACATTAGAAAATTAAAGGTCTAAACATTTTGCCATTATAACAATTTTCCCAAAACACTTTTAATTACCAAATATTGTCCAAATTTCTTTTTTTACACATTATGAGTTAACATATTAAACAAATTATGTATTATTAAACATATTATGTATTATTTTGTTAAATAACATTTTTACTGTGAGTGTATTTTCTGTTCCAGAACCGGTGCAATATTTCGAATTTCAAGGCACAATTTAATAATTTTATATACAGTGAAATTCGGTTACAACGAACTGGCGGGGACAGACAATTTTACTTCGTTTAGTTGGACAGATCAAAAATACAAATAAAATTAATTAATTATATCAGTTAATTCGTCATAACAGGTGTTCGTTATAACCAAACTCCACTGTAGTTCCTTAATAGCTGATTACCTCTTCAAATAAATACTGTATTAAATTTATTAAACATTTTCTTAATCGGTTTTACTCGGCCTCTATACTACAGACCTCATAAAGCTTAATTTGTCGTTTTTGAAAATATTCTCAAAGTAACATTGTCATATTGGTGGACTTATTGTATTTAAAAATTATCGAAATATAAAAATCTTTTGCTTAATATCCCTGTGGGGAATGAGGAGTCAATTGACCAAAAAGTGACTGGTTAAAGAAGGACTTATCACAGGACTGGTAAAATTTAATTCTGAAGTGGGTTAAGCAGTGCCAATTGTCCTAAAATTACCAATCCTGTGACTGGTAAAGGGAGGACCACCACTTAACAAGAGTGCTTATTAACAAGAAAAAGCCAGTTGGCCAGAATTTTACCCATTGGAAGCTGTTTAGTTTTCGTTTATTTTTTAAACTAAAAATTATTAATTTTGTTTTTTTTGTCGATATTTATGTTTTTTTGGGTTTATTAAAAAATTATCGGCATGCGAAAATTGACCTAAAAGAACCTGGACTGCTGGAAAAGCACTTATCACAGGACTAGTATTATTTACAATTGATGTGAGTTATGTAGTGTAAATTGATCTAAAAAGACTAGTTCCGTGACTGCTAGAAGTAGGAAATATCACCTAACTGGTATACATAATGACTAGAAAAAGTCAATGAGTTAGAAATTTATTGTTTCATTTTCTACCATTTTTTACATAAAAAATTATTAAATTGTTTTCTTTTGCAATTCATGTTGGGAATTTTTAATAAATATTTCTGTGTATACTCAAATATACGCCTTATAAAAGCTAGAATGAAAATTGAAATATTTTTGTAATCTTTGAACTTTAGACTTTAAAAGACTAGTTTATTCGTAAAACTTTTTCATATCAATATTGTCCAAAGAAGAAACATTTAAAAATAAAAATATGGGCCAATTTCTAAAAATAAGGGTTTATAATTTGCATGTATACTCTCATTTATAAAAAAAATGTTTAATATTAATACGGGTTTCTGTTTCAAATCAGCTGTTCAAGGAATTCTTGCAACTAAAAAAGAAAATAGGTGCTTCTAAAAAGCTTCTAAAAATTACAATTACGCACCAAAAACTTAAAAAATATGCACTTAAAGCACACTTTTGCAAATAACATAACATAAAAAATGGAATTTGGCAACTATCTTTTCAATAGGAACAGAATCTTACTCTTCAGCAAAATTTTAAAATATTAAAATTATTTATTTTTTTTTTATTTATAAATTACAAAAATAAAGCAAATCAAACATATTGGCTAGGTTGATACTAGTATTTCGATCAGGCTAAAGATCTCATTAGAACCCGAAGTTTTAGAAAAGCTAGAGCCTCCAGAATGGGCAGAGCTTTAACAAAAAACCTATTAATTATCAATTTTCCTCCATTCTTGTCTTCTTACTAATCAAACACGTGGCTATGGTCTTTTCCTAAGCTTTGAAAACCAAGAATGTTCTATTTATATAAAAAAAATTTAGATTTTACTCTGGCTCAAGTAATATTTGCTACATTTAGTTTAGTTTTTTGTTTTTATATACAACGAGTTTATTTTTATGTTATTTTTAATTTATAACGAGCTTTCAACCTCTGTATAATTACAAAAATAAAGCAAATCAAACATATTGGCTAGGTTGATACTAGTATTTCGATCTGGCTAAAGATCTCATCACAACCCAAAGCTTTACAATAGCTAGAGCCTCCAGAATAGGCAGAGCTTTAACAAAAAAACCTATTAATCATCAAGTTTGTCAATTCTTGTCTTCTTAGTAATCAAACGCGTGCCTATTGTCTTTTCCTAGCAAGCATAATCACGTTGCTAAACTTTGAATACCAAAAAGGTTATATTTATATTAAAAAAAAATAAGTTTTTACTCTGGCTCAAAAAATATTTTTTAACAGTTTTATTATTTTTTTTTTTTTTGTTTTTATATACATCGAGATTATTTTTATGTTATTTTTAATTTATTTTTTGCTTAAATTAATATAAAAAATATATCCAAATTTTATTTTTTTAACAAATTAACAAAAAATACTTAAAATATATTAAAAATATGCATAAATATCCCAAAAAATCAGAATATGCTTTTTTGCAACATATTCAAGTACTAATCGATGCCATTTTGTTCTAAATTTGATGATTCAGTCTATACCAGTTTGAGTTCAATGAGAAAAACATGAATTTTCTTGAAATTCCTTGCCCTAGCGATCAATATAATGGATAAAGTATGAGTGTTGATAGATTTCCAAACAAATGCAGAAAAAGAAAATGCTTCACAATAATATTTCAATGAAAAGTTAATTTGCTTTATACGAGGGCGGATCAATAAGTCCGTGACTTTTCGAACTTCCCTCGGAGTTATATGAAATGCAACACTGCTCCCATCAAGTACCACCTGTTAATAGACTACTGTCAAGTTTTAAGCAAGTTACGTCATTTACTTTGCGTTTAACAGCTGTTCAAAACATAAAATCTCGTGGATTTTTTTAAAAATGGAAAAAAGTGAATTTCGAGTAGTCATTAAACATTATGTTTTGCGAAAAAAACCCGTCAATTAAACCAAGGAAAAGCTTGATAAATACTATGGGGACTCTGAACCATCGACTTCAATGGTTGTGGTAGCACAAGTACAAATGATGCTAAACGTTCTGGACGGTCAATTGAAGTCAATACACCCAAAAATGACTAAAAAATCCACGACATGGTGTTGGCCGATCAAAGAGTAAAAGTGCATGAGATTGTTGATGCCATATGCATTTTATATGGTAGTGTGGTTTCGATTTTAAATTATCAGTTGGGTTTAAGAAAGATGGGTGCCGCGTTTGCTATCAATTGACCATAAACGTAATCGTGTGACAACTTCAAAGGATTGTTTGGAGTTGTTTAACCGCAATTCGAATGAGTTTTTGCGGCGTTTTGTAACTGTGGATGAAATATGGATACATTACAACACTTCGGAGACCAAGCAGCAGTCTACACAATAAGTTTCTGAGGGTGAACCGGCTACGAAGCAGGCCAAGGTAAGTTTGTCGGCCAATAAGGAGATGGCAACAGTTTTTTGGGATGCACGCGGGATAATCCACATCGATTTCTCTCAAAAGGGAAAAACAATAAACGTCGAATATTATGCCAACTTATTGGACCGATTTAACGAGGATTAAAAAAAAACGACCCCATATGGACCCCATCAAGATAATGCACGGGTGCACACGTGTGCAGTCTCAATGGCAATATTCCATAAATTGAACTACGAATTGGTACCTTATCTGCCACATACTCCGGATTTAGCCCTCAGTGACTATTTCCTATTTCCAAACCTAAAGAAATGACTCGGTGGAAAGAGATTTAGCTTCAACGATGAAATTATTGATCAAACAAATGGCTATTTTAAGGACCTCGAAATATCCTATTGTTAGGAAGGGATACAAAGTTAGAGCAACGTTGGACTAAGTGTATTGAGCTAAGAGGAGAATATGTTTGAAAAATATTTTTTTTTTTTGCACAAAAAAAAACTGTGTTTCATTCAAAAAGTCCCGGACTTATTGAGCCGCCCTCGTACAAAACTTTGTTTAATAAAAACTTTGAAAAAATGTAAAAAATTATTTTTTTATTTTTTTTGGCTTTAAAAAGTCTTGACAAAACTAATTCATACTTAATTCTTGATCAGCATTAAAATTCTTGTAAATCAAGTGAAATCAAGGCCGTCTGGCAACCCTATATACAAATGAAAACGCAGCCCAACTAGATTTGAAATATTTTAATCCCCTATGTCCACTCATTCGAATATATATTGTGTTTAAGTGGTTAATTATTAAATTAGAACAACTTCAAGTTTCTAAACGTCCCAAATTAAAAACCCCACTCCTTTGGGATATTTTTACGCTACTCTAAGTAAATACATGCGATTCCAATATTCACACTTGCACATAATGCTAAAAACAATCACACTAACTAAAATTAAAGTGAATGACCTAATTTTCTGAAAGTTATAAAGGGAAAACCCCCCAAGTCAAAAGAAATAAAATATTTACATACACGCA
>CM037851.1:150555254-150822754 GCA_021234595.1 Delia radicum | reverse complement strand
CAAAGAAACACCGTATAGGTTCCTGGAAATTAATGATACACTACTAAATCTCCTTAGATTGTAGACATATCGTACAATATTATTAAATACAATATTAAGTCGACGTTTGCTTGTGGCGTCACAATTTGCGAAGAGTTCGCAGCCGTATAAAAGACCAGGAATAACGTAGGTCTTAGCTAGAAGCAATCTTACATTTAATGGAGTGAATGATTGTGTTGACCATAGTGTTCTAAGCTTGGCATATGTTTGACCAACTAACGAGTTAATATGGTTTGTCCAAGATAATGTGCTATTGAATACGATGCCTAAGTTTTTAGCCGATGGGACAATTGAAATTTTCTGGTTGTTAATAAGGATTTCTTCATCAATTTCTGGTTGCATGGACCTCTTATGTATAACGAGACATTTGGACTTATAAGGGTTTAAACAAAGACCATTTGCGATGGCCCAATGATGAATTTTATCCAGATCATAATTCAGTTTATCGATGTTCTCCTTAATTGATTCTTCGGGGCTACTTAGGTATAGCTGTACGTCGTCTGCATACATATGTACTTTGCTGTACGATAGTTGTTGAGGGAGATCGTTTGCATATAATGAGAAAAGTAGCGGTCCCAAGATAGAACCCTGCGGTACGCCTCGAGTAAGAGCCAATGGTTCGGATGATAAATTATTCACACATACGGATTGTGTACGGTTTACAAGGTAAGTTAACATGAGTTCAGTTGAGCTTGATGCGAATTTAAAGTGCCGTCTGAGTTTCATACAAAGAGTTTCATGGTTGACTGTGTCGAAAGCCTTAGGGTGGTCAAGGAGTACTAGGAAGTTTAGTTTGTTATTATCTAGTTCACGTCTAATATTCTCGCTTACTTCGACAAGAGCAGTTATACAGCTGTGATCTGAACGGAATCCTGACTGTTTTTCACACATTAAGCCATGTCCATGTATGTACTCACATATCTGAGAAGACAATAGCTTTTCAAAGACTTTTGAAAGGTAGCATAAAATCGCAATAGGTCGATATTCATTATTTGATTTCGGTATTGGTATAACTTTTGCATGTTTCCATTTAGAAGGGAACGTGCTAGACATTAAAATTGTGTTAAAGATATGAGTCACATATGGAATAAGAAGAGGTAGGAGGATCCTAAAGAACTTAGGGTGAATATTATCGCATCCAATTGCATTCGACTTTACTGAAGAGAAGCATGAGAAAACTTCTAATTGGTTAACACAAGAGAATTCAAAAAAACGTTCATCTTCAGAAAAATTGTCCATATTGTTATTAAAGTTATAAAGATCACTGTCGGCTTGGACAAATGGTAGATTTGTAAAGGCAGAATTTAATTCGTTGACATCAGTCGAGTAGTTTTCGTTAATAACTTTTTTCCCAATGCCAATGTCCCGAATAGTTTTCCAGGTTTTTTTTGACTCCAAAGCAGTACCAAATTGATTGGAATAATATTCTGACTTTGCTAATTTGATCTTCTGGTTAACACATTTTCTGGCAGTACTGTACTCATTCTTAAGCTCGAGTGTTTTAAATCGCTTCCACCTAGCGTAGGCAATATCCCTTAGATGAATTAATTGTTTGATGTCCGTGTAAACCAAGGTTTACTTTTCACTGATGGTATTTTGGTTTTTAATGGAACAGTTTCATCGTAGAGTTGAAGTATATTACTTTCAAGGAAAGCTAATTTATCATCAACAGAAAGTAAATAGTATATATTATTCTAGTTAGTTTGAAAGAAATTATTGTATAGTAAATTGTAGTCAATATTGTTGAAGTCACGATAAGTGAAGGATTTTTGTTCGGGTTTAGTCCTGAAATCATATGATATAAAAATTAAGTCATGATGAGAAAAACATGAAGCAGAAAGCTGGTCATAAAGGAGCACCCTTGAGTTATCACTGACGAAAAACAAGTCGAGCAGAGTATTTGAAGTAGAAGTGTAGTGTGTTGGATGGGTTCGATTTGTTGGTTCGAGCCCTAATGTTGACATGTTATCGGTTAAGATAGATTCCAATAAAATGTTGGAGTTGAAATCTCCACCTATCACAACGTCATTATAGGTAACTTTTAATGTTTCCAACTTTTGAAAAAAATTTGACATATCCATACTTCGATGCGGTCTGTAAACGCAGCCAACTAACATTTTCCTCTCATACGCGAGGACCTCAATAAAAATATATTCCACTAGGTTTACCGATTTTAACGCGTTTTATCTTTAAACAAGTAAAACAAGTTTTTTACACAAAAATTCAGTAACATTATTCAGTTATTTCTAAATTTAATTAAATTTTTACTCACTTGAGTAGTAAATTTACACACTTTTTGTATTCAACTTACAAATAATGTATGTATTTTTTTTTTCATTTACTCACATAGAGTAAATTTGCCCAACTTATAGTAGAAGCACAGTTTCCTATTATAAGTTGGGTATATTACTTAAATGGATTGACAATATTCTAAGCTTTCATTTGAGGTATGACATTAATATAAGGGTCAAATTTGGGCTTACTCTCTTTTTCTGTTTTATGGTTAGAGTAAGTTTGGGTAATGTGGAATACATATTTTATATTTGTAGTTCTCCGCCAAAGTATTGACGATAAATCTACAAAGTCGAAGTTAAAATATAACTTAATTTGTTTTATAACTGTGTTCATTACAAAAATGCATAATCTTTTGTGTAAAAAAAGTTATTCGCGAAAAAGCTTAGGTACCCAAAAAGCCTACATGCTCAGACATGGAGGGTACCCAGCAAAAAATTTTCGTATTTTTAGAAGCAGGATAAAACAAATGCGCTGATGTCAGTGCTTACTATTACATAATATTGAGAAGCAACAAAAGAAACGAATAATTTTCGTATAAAAATTAATAAAAAAATGTTAGCTTACTGTTTTCCCTAACAAGGATGCAGGTTGTAAGCAGCTTACCCTAATCCCTTATAAGGATGCAGGTTGTAATGCAGAAAGTTTCATATCGTGTATTATAAACGATCTGTAAAAATTTTCCCGAGTGATTTCCGAATGTGTTTGCTGTTTTTGAGTATGTTATAAAAAATAATTAGTCATTTAACTGTTTCTGAAGAGCTAGCACGTGGAGCGGTAGAAAACAAAAATAAAATGATTATATTATATGTCAAAAATTTTAACAACAAAACATTAATGTCTCTGGTATTTTAGGTAAAATAAATTATGTATGGTATATTCATGTTATTACTTTTAATTGTAATAATATAGACAAAAAATATGATTTTTACTTTTACTGCAAGCCATGAAATCACATCTTTTTTAAAAGCGCTAAAATGAACGCTTATTTTGCCCAAAAGTAATGCTTCCAAGTATCAATTCGCCATATTAAAATCATGGCATATGAAGGCAGGTTTGTAAGGGATTCTTTTGGTCTTACTCCCTTAAAAACCTGCTTGTATGTAAGCAGCGTTTTTTACTGGGTAATGTGTAGTACCTAGTCGGGTAATGTAAAATACTATTCCACATTACCCGCAAACAAATATTAATATTTTTTTTTAACGACTGAAATGTAAAATAAATACACAATATATTTATTTTGCGAATTTTACCCTTTTTTGGCAGAAAGGATTTTAGTGGGCCCAAAATAATGATCATATTCAGTAAACTAATGGAATATCCCATTTCTCGGATAAAACTGTATTAAGACTCATTAAATTTTGTATGATTATATTAAGCATCAAATTAATTTTTTTAATCGGGTTATTAGAAATCGAAAGTTTCTGTCCATTAGGGTTATAACTTTTGACTTTTTTTTGCAATTATCAAATTTTAGCCACCGTATATTCGTCCAGAAAAATATAAAGTAACGCAATTTAATTTTTCCTAGCTACGTGCTGAAAAAGAGGCTATAAATCGATTTTAAAGGGTAATATGGATTAGTATAAGGTATTCCATATTAGCCGAACTGCGACAAAATTTTTAAAAAAAAATTATTAAAAATGTTAAACGTAATATTAACACACATTAATGGCATTGAAAGCTTCCCTTATTCATATTCCTTCAAACACAACAGCAAAATATTAACATACTTGTATGTAAAACTTTTTGTACCAAATAAATCTTCTAACACATGAAAAAAAAGTCAAGCATAAGAAGTTTTACTTTTCAAATAATTAAAATCTAACAGTTATGGTTAGTCACAAAAATGTAAATGAATATGGAATGTTTTTAAGAGCAAACATTACTCAAATAGTCCTTAGTTTCAGAAATAAAGGGGTGTTCCTCATTACCCCTCCTACTCCACATTACCCGCACGTACTCTACTTATATTTAAGAATTCCAATTGTTTACTTAAGAACTTATAAACCAATTAATCGCAAAACATTTTCATATACTAAAATATGTAAAATATATATATGAAATTAACTTACGTAAAAAGGTCTTAATTAACCCATTATGGGAAAGGAATTTGTTTTTTTTTTAAATAATCAATACAATAGGCTTTTATTAAGAAGTTAATATTTTGTATTTTAAAATAATGCTGAAGGAATGGCACATCATTATTGGTACACTCAAAAAAAAAAGTCTGTACAGTCAGCAAAATTTGTGCTAAATTTTCCAAGCAAAAATGTTGCAGACTCCACAGAATTTTTTTTTTTGAATGTAATGCAAACAGTAATGAGATGACGTTACTAATATTTTGCTGGGCTACGTTAGCATGTTTGATGTTTTGTTTTAAAAATGTAAATAAAACTTGTGGTAGTGGTATTACATTTGATAAAAAAAATCCCCCCCCCCCCCCCCCCCCCCAAAAAAAAAAAACATATATATACAAGGTGGCGCAAAAATAACCTTCCGATGTTTTTTGGCTGTAATTTAAAAAAAAAAATGAAAAACTTTGATTCTTCTTGTGGATTATTTTATTTGGTATTTTATTTTTTTTTACATCAAGTCGAGAATATGATGTCATGTAAATGGCCGCCGCCACAGTTTATTGTCATTTGAGCCCTTTTTATGGCATTTTCCATCACTTTGGCCAAAACTTCCGGCGATAGGTCCTCACATTCTTGACGGATATTGTCTTTAAGAGCTGCAAGAGTCTAAGGCTTGTTGACATAAACCCGCGACTTCAAAAAGCGCCATAAAAAGAAGTCTGGAGCGGTCAAATCAGGCGATCTTGCTGGCCAGTGCAAATCGCCAAAACGGGAGATTAGGCGCCCGGGAAATGCATCCTTCAGCATATCGGTTGTGGCACGTGCAGTGTGTACCGTTGCACCGTCCTGTTGGAACCACATGTTTTCCAATCCCAATTCATCAAGTTGCGGCAAAAAGAACTCGTTGATCATTTCTCTGTAGCGCTCACCATTCACAGTAACCGTTTGGCCCGCTTCCATGACATCCTCTGCTACAGCAGCAATATTCTCTGCAGAACGGCTACTCCGGGGTCTGCCACGCCTGGCAGCATCTCGTGTTGTGCCAGTCTCTTCGAGGCGAGCGGCTAAACGTCGCAGTGTTTCACCAGTAGGCGTTTGACGGCCAGGAAATCTGCGACGAAATTCACGTTGTGCCAAAGTCACCGACCGATTATTGGTCAAATAAATAGTCACCAATATTCCGCGTTCTGGAGCAGTGTAGCGTAACATTGTTTATTAACGTGTATTTCGCATGTGTTTACTACACAAATGTCAAAACAGAACTGACATTAGGGGCCAATCGCAAAATTTATAGCATTTTCTGATAGGAGGATTACTTTTGCGCCACCTTGTATATATATTGGTCCATGAAAATTTAAAATTTTTTGTGTTTTTAATAAAACATTCTTGTTACATTATTTCGAGAAATTTGTTCTTCTTAATTTTGCATTTTTTCTTTTTTTTGTATATTTAAAAACATCGAGGAGGTCCGTGAGTCAGTAGAAGTTTCTCAAGGGGTCCGTGAAGCAAAGCTCGGTCGAAATCACTGCTGTAATGATGCATTTTTGTAATAATAAATATTTTGGGCTCCTTTTCGCTCTAACTAAACGATATTATAAAAAACTTAAAACTTCTACAATGAAATTCTGTCCCATTGTGCTGTGGTTAAAAATATAATAACTTGTATTGTTTAATAATATAGCTCCAAAATTAAAAAAAAAAACACACACACATTTTTCCTACCCATGTATTTTCTTAAAAATGAGATCAACAAGTTCGTTCATTAAATCGATGTAATAAAAAATATGTACATACATATATATGAAAAATATTTGTTCACATGTCGCAATCGAAACTTATTCACATTTACAATTTAACTGGATTTACTAACTTTTCCCTTCAACTTAAAAACTTTTTAATGAATCAGAATTTCCACCGCCACCACTTTATTACTCCTTGTAACGTTTGGTGAATGAAATCCGAACAAGTGTAACACTGTTGTTAAAAAAAAAACACATGATGTTTACAACAAAAATGTTAACGGAAAATATAACTGTACTATATAGTTATTAAGCAAAAAATAAGAACACATGCATTAGTTGCATATTAGTTTAAAAAATGTCACTCAACGAGTTAAACCGACGCAAATTAATTTGCAAGTTTTGTGAGGAAAATCCGAACAAAACAAAAAGTGAAATTTTTAAGCATTTTGAAGATATGGGATTTAAAAAAACTTTTATCTATAACACAATGAATTTATTTGAGCATAATAAATCAGTTGAAAGAAAACCTGGATCGGGTAAGAAATGCAGTTTACAAGACTCCAAAGTTCGGGCAAAGCTTAAAGCTGAAACAGCAGGCCGTAGTGCCAAATCGTACCGTCAATTGGGTAAAAAATATAAATGTGACAAAAATACTGTTAAAAGATATTTAGAATCCATGGGAATTGAGAAAAAGGAGCTAAAAACCATTAATACAGAGGGCATTCAGAGGTCAATGAATGAACTACCAGCAAAAATTAGGAAAGCTAATCGGTACGGGGCAAATTTTTTTTTTGTAAATTTCTTTATTACCTGTAGATATAAAATAAATAAAAATTAAAACAAAAAAACTTTATAAACACATGTATTTTTTATTTTTATGGTTGTTCGGATTTCATTCACCAAACGTTATTTACTACATTCAAATTCATTCAAATTCGTACGAAAATGTGCTGAAATCCTTTTTCTTCTCTCACTAAATAAATATTAAAGTATGTTGAGGTTTTATTTAAGGAAAAAATCAAAGAAACTCAATTATAAAAACATTCATTTCTCTTGGGTTGACATGTTGTTTAATTTATTACAACTATGACCGCTTACAAAAACTTTGCTGCCTCAAGTAAAATGACCTTTGACGTTCTAAGAGTTTATGGTCTATTACAAAGGACGTACCTAACAAAATATTCCAGTGGACGCAAAACACACCACCGTCCAGTCCAGATGATTACAGTTAGCCAAGAGGTTTCTTTCGATTTATTGTTAGTAGTTAAAACATTATTTAGTAGGGCAGAAGGGGGAGGTTTCGCCACTGGGTCACATATGCCAACTCCGATTTTAGCTGCATTTAGAAGAGTTATTAAAATGTTCCTTTCCATAATTTGTGGAGTTATTGATCATCTTTTATTTTTATTTTATTTATTTAAGTCTATGGAGATAATCCGTGAAGACTAAGAACAATTAGTAAATATTAAAATATTTTACAATAGAAATACTAGAATTACTTATTTAATTTAAGGAATTTAAATATAAGATATAATCTTTCTTTACAATATCTAAACTTTTATTAAAATCAATTAACTAAAACAACATATTAAACTCATCGCAAGTTCTACGAAATGGATCAAAGTTTGCAAAATTAGATTTATGATATTTAATATTTTAAAATTCATAATTTCTTGAACAACGAAAGGCAATATTCATATTTACTTTACTTAGCAGATATGGTGAATAAAGACTTCCATTCATCAACTTAAGCATGAAGGACACTTTCAGCATTTGTCTACGGTTTTTCAGCGTAGGTAATTTAATAAGGGCTAGGCGATGTTGATATGAGGGCAGATTAATATTTGGATTCCAATCCAAACCGCGAAGGCAGAATAATAAAAAAAGTAAATAATTGTTTTGTAGTATATGGATCACGAAATTCTTTGCTCCAGCGTTTGATGAATCCAAGTACTCCAGTAGCTTTTTTTATTGTTAAAGATATGTAAGATCTAAAGTCTAACTTTCTATCTAAATGAATGCCAAGATCGTTAAATGACTCCACTAACTCAATAGTAGCATCATTCATCACGTAGCGACCATTAATAGGAGAGGATCTAGAAAATATCATGTACTTGCATTTTTTAACATTAAGGCTCATTAAGTTTATTTTGCAGCAAGTAGTAAACCGATTTATATCATTCTGTAGTAGCATTTGATCGTTGCAATTGTTGAATGAAAGATACATTTTTACATCATCTGCATACATTAAGGTATTAGAATGCATAATAACTGAAGGAAGATCATTTATAAATAATGTGAATAATAGAGGTCCAAGATGACTACCTTGTGGGATACCAGATAAAACAAAAATATATTTGGAAAACGAATTTCGAAATTTAACACGCTGCTTTCTGTTGTATAAATATGAACCAATCCATTTAAGAAATAATATACTAAAGCCAATCTTATCGAGTTTGTACAACAAAAGTTCGTGATTAACTTGGTCGAACGCTTTACTGAAATCAGTATAAATTACATCGGTTTGTTTTTTTATTGATAAAGCCTTCATTGACATAAGTAGTAAGTTCCAGCAAATTTGTAACTGTACAACAAGAATTACGGAAACTATGTTGACTCGGAGATAAAATAGATGAAACTTGATGTGCCATAGAATCATAAACGATTTTTTTAAATAATTTTGGTATAGAACTTAGTTTTGCTATTCCTCTATAATAAGAAACAACCGCTTTAGATCCAGACTTGAACAGCGGGATTATAAATGATTCCTTCCAATAGATGGAAAATAATCCAATTGAAGCGATTTATTGAAAATAAATGTCAGCGTAATATATAGTAGATACTGCTTTAAGATGCAACTTTCATGTCACCTAATTTTACATTTGTACTTCAGACGTGGTCGAGGGTTTGTCATTTATTCGGGTTTTTATTGTGTTCGAATAAATGGTCAAAAAATTGTTGATCAATCGACCAAACGATTAATTTTTAAAAACTATTCGATTAATCAAACGAATATCAAATAAAAATACTTCTCAAAATATATAATAATTTAAAAATTTCACCGTATTATATCAAAATTTTATGAATTTTTCATCAATTTGAATACTACAAACAATCTAAATATTTTAGACTATTCCCAGCATACCATTATCGAAGCGCTCTTATATATGAGCTCATATATGAGCGATTTTGTGAGCTTCTGTGAGTGTTTCCTGCGTGCATATTTCTGGGCTCATAAACGATCGATTTTATGACTTTCTATGAGTGTTTCTTGCGTGTAAATTTCTGAGCTCATAAACGGTAAATTTTATGAGTTTTTTATGCGTGGTTTCTGCGCGCATATTTCTGAGCTCATAAACGATAGATTTTATGTGCTTTTTATGAGTAATTTCTGCACGCTGACAGATAACGGTAAATTCCAGCTAAGCAGAAGAAAGAAGTTACACAAATTGATTCATTAGTGAATATTTTTGGAAGCGTAAAGACAAAATTGTGAGTTATTTTATAATAAATACAAAAATAATACATAATTAAAATAATGAAGAGAGCAAGCTTATTTCTTTCATTTATTTATTTATTATTTATTTATTTATTTATAATTATCTGTTTTTCGTCATTTTCAGGATACTATTTAGAGTCATAAAATACTCTTTTATGCATAAAATTTAGAGCTCTTTCATGAGTGACCAGTTTAGTGGAAAAAGACACTCAAAAATGAGCGTTTTATGACTGTTTATGATTATTTTATGAACTCATTATGAGCGTCAGCGCTCCGACAAAAGAGTCTTTATGAGCCCATTTAGAGCGCATATGGTAAGCTGGGAAAATACTCTTTTATGCATAAAATTTGGAGCTCTTTCATGAGTGACCAGTTTAGTGGAAAAAGCCACTCAAATATGAGCGTTTTATGACTGTTTATGATTATTTTATGAACTCATTATGAGCGTCAGCGTTCCGACAAAAGAGTCTTTATGAGCTCATTTAGAGCGCATATGGTATGCTGGGTTGTAACGCCAAAAGATTTCCCAATCAATCATACGTTATTTGGCATTGTTATCTCGTAATGAACAAATTACAGTTTTGTAAATCGTTGAAAAGCTCAATATATATATCGGCGAATTGTAGTTGTATTAAGCTAAAAATAATGCATAGTTTAATTTAATCGAGGGATGTCGGTTTTCATACAAAAAGAAATTAATTTTTAGCACCACCATATCCGAAGTTCATTTAATTCTGCGAGTTCGGGTCGCGATACATCCCTTGTAATATGATTTATATAATGATCTGTTAACAATAAAGCCAACATCAGTGGATAGTGACTCTGCTACAATAATTCGAAACCAGATGTCAATCGACTTACTAATTGCTTTAGTAATATTAAAAACTTATTTTTAAACGAACTGATGTATTTTTTTACAGTTTTATTACCTTTTAAATCCGTATACTATTTCGATCTGGCTAAAAATCTCGTCAGAACCCGAAGTTTTAGAAAAGCTAGAGCATCCAGAATAGACAGAGCTTTAACAAAAAACCTATTAATCATCAATTTCGCTTGTCTTCTTAGTAATCAAACACGTGGCTATGGTCTTTTCCCAACAAGCATCATGACGTTACTAAACTTTGAAGACCAAAAATGTTCTGCAAACCGGCAAAAATGCTTGATTTCTAAAATAATCGTGGTTTTCTTTTTAGATTATAATAAATAACAAAAAACTTTTTTAAGTGCTTTTATTTAATCTAAGCTAAAAGTGTAATTTTAATTTTTAGTTTGCTTGAATCTGAAAACCACCATAATTTTTGCGCCGTTAAGGATAAATGATTAACGCGACCTGATCTAGCGTGCCTAAACGTTGGCTGAAATATACACAAAAGGTTATCCATGTCATACAAAAAAAAATTTAATATTATACTTCAGTGTAGTATATTTTTGAAGTTCTCAATATGTGCTTTGTATTTACTCCCTGTTTCTAGAACACGTTTTGCTTCACGTTCGTCTAAAAACAATAACAAAATACATGCAATGCAAAAACAAAATACATGTAGTTACCCGTTCGTGTAGAGACGAACGTGTTGTAGAAACCAGAGGTTAATTTTTATTAAACACTTCTTTTTAACTTTTTAGTGGGCGTTGTGGTGTTGTGGTAAGAGGGTTGGTCTGTTACACAAATGGTCCCGGGTTCGATCACCGGCGGCGACAACATCAATTTATAATATGTATGAGTTTTCTATCATTCATACGTAATTGCAGCTGCCACATTTGGGCTATGAACAAAAAGCTTCAATAAGTTCCCCAACTCTCCATCAGGTGGCGAGCAACAGCTGTTGTAAGACTTATCATCTCGCGCTATAACAGTGTTGCCATGCTTGAAGTCCATCATCTCCCCTTCCCTAAGAAATCAACACATTAATAAATAGGAGGAATTTCCTGAGTGTTGCTTTTCTTAAAAAAAAAACAAAGAAAAAAAAAAAAAACATTTCTAGGACACACATTACTTGTTTTAAGTAAAAAAAAATTATCGGGAGTTCTCGGAATTGCTGGAAAATTTATAACTTTTCCAGGGAAATGAAAAACCCAAAACCCTAGTTGCACGGGGTAGACTAAGAAAATAAACTTTTTGAAATTTATTTGCTGAAATTGCAGCTATTCATATCAATCTTTATGAATATTTAATATAAAATATAAGTTTTCCTCCAGAACCGCTACTTATATAGCTGACAAATGTGCAACATCAAATTGGCGAATTTATCACATGCAGTTTAGCCGATTTGCGTTACTTTGGAAATCTCAAAAAATAAATATAAGAAATATAGATTAGTTATGTTTTGAAAATACAAATTAAAGCTAACCAAGCAAAACTTTTTAACATGTTGTCTCAGAATCTATTGCAGAACAGCTTAGAACTGGTTCTAGAACAGGTTCCTGGGAGCCAACATGTAAGGCTTCACTGTCCCTGACCCAGTTCTAAAACTAGAACCAGTTCTAAAGCAACCTGTTCTGGTTTGGAGGTAAAGAACCTGTTGTAAATAGGACAAACTACATACAAACAGAATCGGTTGTAGAACATAAATTAGAACCTATTGAAATAGAGTATATTTGTTATTTGGATTTTGCTATTTTACTGGGAAGATGTGTAAAATTGTAGATAAAAAATTTGTTGGTTGAGCAACGACAGCAAAAAAAAGTTTCGAATGCTCCCCCTTCTGCCCTACATAGTGGCGATTCTCACACTGGAATCGAAATTCATTTGAATAAATTTGTGGAATATAAACGAGTAAGAGTATGGTTGACATTTGTTGTGCCTCCAATAGTTGCTACGATACATGTTTTCCCCATTCTTTGCATATGCAACGTGGTTGGAGCTATATACGTACAACAGTGAATACAATTGATATGCAAAGGATTCCCCCCCCCCCAACGACCCTTTAACAGATTGCTCAAAACACCAAAGAAATCTTTTTTGTTTCTTTTTAACTATAAAATTTTTTATTTTCTTTGGGATGATTTAATGGTCAGTTAGTTTTGTATTTAGAGTTAGTTGTTTAATTATTTGGTTGAAATAAAATAAATTAATTAGGTTTACTACTAAAATGATTCACAAACATCTACATACACTTACATACATTTATGTAGAACCACATAGATTTGACCTAAAGTGCTAACTTTTCTAACAAACGTACACTCATAGAAAAAAGTACGTACAAATAGCTGAAAATTAAGCTGCGGCAACAGAAAACAATACCCGAATTTGAGCCAGCAGGATTTTCAATTTCGTTGAGAATCCATACTCTTCAAAATTAAGGTAACCTAAATTTTGAGAAGAATTAAATTTTAGATGACAATTGCAGTTAAATTAGCTAAAAATTTAGCAAAATCAACATAACTTTTAAGCTAAATTAACAGAAAATTTGTGTTAAAAATGACCTTCTAGATCTGACCAGAAGAAGGACCATATTTATTACCGGGAGTATAGTTAATAGGTACGCAGTAACGATTTTTAGTCCATTTAGCTCTATCCAGTATAGTTTCCGAGATATAGCCTAAATTATGATTATAAAATATAAATTTAGAGAAAAGAACGCCTCCTACAAGTAAGACTGATAGCGGCAGGCACCGGAAAATATTTTATTTATTGTTTTTATCAAAAATAAATATCAAAGAAATTTAAAATGTTTTCATAACTCAATTGAAATGAAAATAATTCAAATATACTTTACATTAGAAGAAATATCATTCAAGTTGAACATCTAAAAATAACAAAGTTCAGTGCGCCCCGGTAGGCTAGTTGGTAGCGTGCTGGCTTATCAGTGCGGGGGTCGTGGGTTCGATTCCCACCAGAGGCACTGGTCTGTTTTCGCTACAACGCGCCGAAGCCCATAGTAGCTAGTGCTCGGTTAGGGTAATAGTATATAACTTGTAATTATATGATTATTAATTAATAAAAAAACAAAGTTGGAAAAATTATTTTAAAAAATAAAACGTTTCTTTTTTTTCATCTTTTGTTTTAAGTCTAAAACTATAAATAAAGGTATTATTTTGGCATGTTGGTGTTTTATTGCAGTTAAAATCATACCATTTGAGTGCATTTTTTTCCTTGCTAAAATTTTCTTTTAAATTTCAATATTTTTGCAAAAAAAATGCATAAAAGATTTGCAAAACTATTTGTATTAATTTATTTGTTTCCAGAATGTAAAAAGTGGATTAAGTTGTTTTAATATCAATTAATTGTACCAGTAATGTATTTTTCTACATTCCCCCATTATTTCGAATGGTGGATTTTAAAACCAATTAATTGTATTAGAAAGACTTTTTTTGCATTCCGGCGTTATTTTAAAATTTTTAAAGTACTATTTTTAATTGCGTATTTCGAGGAAATAATTTTCTTTTTGATAATTTTGCAAAAAAAATTTGCAAATTTTTTTTTTTAATTTTTAGTTTGCAGCATGTAAATCGTGGATTAAATTTTAAATCAATTAATTGTGCCAGAAAGCCTTTGTCGCGTTTCGGAATTATTTGTAATTTTTTTGAATTCTATTTTAAATGTAATTTTTATTATATTTTTATACCCTCCATTCTGGGACCCCATAAACTATATATATTCTTGATCAGCATGAATAGAGAAGTCGATATAGCCATGTCCGTCTGTCTGTGTTAATACAAAATACTCCGCCAATACAGAAAAGGTGTTGCTAATTTTCAGTCAAATTGTTTGTTGATATCATGAGCAGTTTGCTAGTAAAAACGATCAAAATCGGCTAACGCGTTCAAAAGTTATGAGTGAAAATGTGGGAAGACCTCTAAAAATTTTGAAGCAAATTTTAAATTATACTATTTATTTCATCATACATACATACATACATACATACATACATATATACATACGTACATTCAATGCTTATACACAAGAATATACCCAATCAGGGATGGCTGTCAATATCGCTAAAATACCGTAACACCTTTCAACTGACTATCGTTATCCCTAAAATACCATTACCGATATAATTGAAATACCGTTATCCGTAAAATACCGTTACCTATATAATTAAAATATCAATACCTTAAAATACCGTTACCGAAAAAATCTAACAAGATCTAAAAAAAAACTTCTTAAATTTTTCAAAACCAATTGCTAAATTTAGCAAAAAATTTTGCTAATTAAAATAATTTTTATATTTAAGAAAATGTTATACGATATATTTAAACCTATACTTACAAAACAAATGAGATTTTATTTGCATTAAAACCAGGGAAGAAAGTTCCATCATACTGGCGAAAATAATTCATAAATGGTTTGTCATTGATTACACAGGCCGACAAGGTTTTTTAACCAAGAATCCGACTATACTTTCCCGAAGGTCTTAGATGTGCTGAATCTGACCTCAGAATAGCCCAATCACGTCAGATTTTCGAGTTATTCTAACCTAAAAAAAAACAAGAAAACGTGTTTTGACACTCTCGTCGTATTTTCATAAATACGATGAAGAGTTTTATAAAAATTGAAGACAAATATTTCATTGATTTTCATCATTTCATAATTATGTAAAAATAATGTTATTCAAGTAAATCAACTTTATTTATTATTGTTTGTAAACCAAAAATGTTTTATTTTAGCATACAGCATTTGAAAATGTAGAGGACCTAGATTAATTAACAAAAATTTATGTTTTAATTTATCTCAACGAAATCTACACCATTGAAAAGGTCTCTTAATACCAATGAAAATTCCGAATTTTCATTCAGGTTTAGAAACCATCGACTAAAATTTTGATTTCCATTTGAAGTTACAAATATATCATTTGCAATTTGGTTTCTTTTCAATTAAAAATCAGAAATATCATGTTAATTTTCACTGGTGTTTTCTGAATTTTAAACAGAATTACAAATAGTGGGATTTCTTAGCTAAAAATATTATTTTCTGAATTTCAATGAATATTTTCTGAAAACTATTTGATCTATTCTATTCTATTAAATTTTTTTTTTTTTTTTTTGTAAAGAGAAGCAACACTCAGGAAATTCTTCCTATTAATTACTGTGTTGCTTTCTTTGGAAAGGGGATAGTGGAGAGATGAAAGGTGGTGAAAGATGAAGGGCTTCAAACATGGCAACACTGTAATTGCGCGAGTAGATAAGTCTTAGAACAGTTGTTGCTCGCCACCTGATGTAAAGTTGGCGAATTTATTGAAGCTTTTTTGTTTCATAGCCCTGATTCATTATTTTACTTCGGTGGGGTTAAGTGCTATGGGAACACCGAAGGTGGGCGCAGCGATACATATAAGTGATAGAAAACTCATACATATTATTTTTCTAAATTGATGTTGTCGTCACCGGGAATCGAACCCGAGACCATCTGTGTAACAGTCCAACGCGCTAACCATTACACCACAACGCCCACATAAATTGTACATTTTTAACATTACTAAATTTAAATTTTCTGAATTTTAATTAATATTTTTTTAAATATAAAATTATTGTTTTAATTCGCTGTATTTTCAATCAAAAACAAAAACCAACCGCAGTTAAAACTAACTATTTTGCATCCAACGTATTTTTTTCAGTAAGGAGTTTTCACTCTCACAAAATATGTAAATGCTCTGAAGAAGGAATCTGTACACCAGAGGTAGGCATTTCATATCACAATTGTGCAGAGACACAGTGTACCAGTGATGCATTTTGAGTTTTTTTGTTTTGGGCCAAATTGACAATTTAGAAGGGCCAAAATACCATTGATAGGGCCACAGGATGATAAAGTTAGTACTATAGTACTTTTTTTTGGTATTATTTGATCCGGAAAAGTACCATGGTACTCCTTTGACTCTTTTAGTACTATTTACATATAAATAAAAATTAAAGATTGAGTCTTTTTCACACAATTGCAATTAATACTATAATTAATATGCAATTTTATTTAATTTTAATTGTGAAAGACGTGGTAGACAAGAATGAGTGTATTTTCTAAAATCATAACTACATTGTAAATTTTTCAATTTTCCTGAATCAGACTGCGCAGTTTCTGGTATTGAACCTTCGTCAGTGACCCTGTTTTTTGAATAATGTAATATTTGTTAGGTTTTTATTTGTTCGATTGCGTCTATATGAAATTTTCTGTGCAATCACTGACCGTGGTATAGATAAACTGATTTCTAATGCCACATGCACTCGCACGACACGTTAGACAGAGCGCCTTAGCGCTCTGATCTATCGTCAGGTCGAGTTTTGTTGTGATTAAAACTAGTTTTATTCAATACACGGTGTTTTTGTTCTTGCATACATAATCTTAGAAGTACAACTCCAACAACACAACAGTTCTATTTTGAGAAACTTCAAAGAAACTTCAAGATTTAACATTTAATTCAATTACCCATTCATAAATTAACATTTATCAAATGTATTTATTTGGATCCAATCGTTGTAAATGGAATTGATTAAAGATGATTTTATTTGAGTTCGAGTAAAAAAAAAGTGTTCGAAAAGTGAAAAATAAATATCTTGAAAAAGTACAATTGAAAAAGGGCCATTGCCAACATCTTCAAATTTGCATTGTGATTCTAAAATCGAATGAGAAATGAAATAGATTTCCTTGCAAATAAAGGTGAATTTAAGAAATAGTCTGATAATTTTTATAAATTCTGTAACTAAACTCAACTAAATTTTGTTTTTATATACAAATAAATTTTAAAAACGTTAATTTATAATACAAACTTGTACTTAATACTATGAGGGTCGAAAAAGTACTATTTTTTATGCTGGTTGGTACTATTTGGAAATCCCATTTATCATCAATGTAGGGCCATATTTTTTAAAAAATGCGATTATTAGATTTTTACTAAAAAAAAATAATATTAATTTGTCATTTTAATTCTTTTTTAAAAATGCAAGACAAACCCCTCTGACAATAAAGTTTAACATATTTTATGAATTCTCATAAATTATTTCCCCTCTTGCGATACATAATATTTTTAAAAAGCCTCCAAAAACACTTTTATTTTTAATAAAAAATTAACTCTTTTAAAAATTTTGACAAATATAAAAAGATTAAAAAATGTTATCGTCCTGCATTCAAAAATTTTAAAACCTGACCTCCTGGTACGAAAATATATGATTTTGAATGCGATTCTTATAAAAAATTAAACAACTCCCCGTTTTTCATTCTCTAAGGAACTAGCATATGCTCTCATCGAATAAAAAAAATCAGGCAAATTTCATAAAAGTCTAAACTAAACGGTTTAAAGTAGTTAGTTCAATTTTGAGCTGAAAGGGCCAAAATAGATAAGAAAGTACCACAGGGCCATCAAGCAGTCAAAAGTGCCACAAATGGCGCTATTGTGCCACGTTTTGCATCACTGATCTGTACAGTGTACACAGACTTTTTGTTTTTTTTTTTATAAAGAACGATGGTTGCTCTTGATTGGCTGGGGTTTTCAAGGCTGCATATGTTTTTTTGCAATAAATACAATAACAATCGCTTGTAGATAAAAACAGGCTTGTGCCAGTCAGTACCAAAACGAAAGCCGGAAGGCAAACAATAAAAAATGTTCCCGGTTAAAATATTTAATTAATAAATATGAAATAAATAATTAAAATAATAACGACAGCTTTAAAAAAATATATTCATGCGAATATATTTAATTTTTCTATTCTTTCATCACTTTAATATTTTCATACAATTCTATATGCCATCAAGAAAGAAACAAAAGCAAACAGACAAAAATGATGTATAATAAAATAAACGCAGATGGTGTTTCTTTCTTTTCTTCAAATATGTATCTGGAAGAATGAGCAGGAGTTCCAAACATGAAAACTGTTGCAGTTTAAAATATAGGTAATTAAATTAATAAAATAAAGTTATAAAAATTAGATTTACTTATGTAAATATGGTTAAATATTGTTGTTTCTCTTTTCAGCAATTTTAATTTTCTACATGGCATCAATGAGGAAATAACGAAGCGTAACAAACAATAATACAGCATACACACACACATAGCCAACAATGATATAGAAAAATTAAGTTAACACTAAAACGATGTTAAGTGTATAAGTGAATAAAATTATATCAAAAATATAATGTAATTTAAAAAACGATAGTTAAAGTGATAGTTACAAAACTTTTACTAAACATTAAGCCCGTATGACACTGTATAGTTTTTGTATTGACAATCTAAATTAAAGCAGTAAAAATATATTGTTACTCAATTTTTTAACTAGTGTAAAGAGTACGAACACATAGTGCCAAATTGTAGTAAATGTCAAAACAAATACTTTTGTTATCGATAAATCAGCGAAAAATTGGGATATCTGTCAAAAGTGCAAACGAAAATTTTGAACCTTATCTTGACATTTCTCACAGGCAAATAAGTTTGTTGTCAGTTTCTTTTTGGAACTGTCTGTTTAAAAAAAAAAACAAAACTGTTTGTTTACAAATTGTATATATGTTTCATTCGCACATTAATGTTGTTTCTTTCTCCCAATACATCTTGAAACTATACAAAAACTATACAGTGTCATAACAGCTTTAGTAGCGGTTAATATTTTTAATTACTAATTTCATTGTACAAATTTTATTAAAATTTTGCATTTTTTTCCGATTATAGCAAAGTGGGTTTAAATTATAATTAGTAGTTAGCAAAATTTTAGTCAGCAAAATCTTTTGCTAAAAAATTAGTAAATTCAGTTAAAGTTTTGCTAACATTTTGTTGATTAAAAATTAAAAAAACTCTTGCTTAATAAAATGTTTGCTGATTATTAGTAGGCTGAAAAAACAAAAAAAAATTGTAGAAAAATTATAATTTAGTGAATTTATTTGCTGAAAATCCTAAAAAAATTATTCCTTAAAAAAATTGACAATATATAAATGTCCATACATTAACGACGCGAATTAATTTAATATTAGGAAATATATAGATATATATATAACATAAACAAAAATATATTTCAACTACTTACATCCATGGTTGTCTAAATGATGACAATTTGGACAGAAGCTAAATACCGTAGATAATTCTAGAAACAAAATAACACATACACATAAACATAAACAACCCTTTTTTTGCAAATAGAGAAAAGAAATATAAAAATTACCCAAGCCGTTTTAGCTTCCATTTCGCTTTATCTAAAAGCAGGCACGTAGCTAAGGTTACAATTTTTTTTTGCAAAATTTTTGCCTATCTGCACGTAACGAGCAATAATGTATTAATAATAGAAATCGTTTTTCAGGTCATTTCGAAACAAACACCTCCCGCTTATGTGGGAGTGAATTTCCTTAAAATTAATTTTTTGTCCAGTTTTTAACATTAAAGTTGTAATAGTTGACCAATAATGCTGCACATCATATTTTAAATAACATTTTACTTATTGTGTTCGTTATTTTGCGAATTTTGATATCTATATCGCGAAACAACGTTTTAATCTGTTTTATCAAAATCTGCGAAACAGGTCAAATTCGAAAACGTTTGTGTCCATTAAGTTGAATATGCATCAATATTGTCTAATTAAACAAAAAAAGGATTATGCGGAAACCTTTGCATTTGGACATTTTATTCAAAAAATTCTCTTGAAATTACCTTAAAAAAATTGTTGGAGAAAAAAACTTTAAAAAGGAAGATATGACGAAAATGAAGATTTTATGGAATTTAGTAACTTACACCATTGAATAAAAAACACGGAAAAACGTTGAAACTTAATTTGACTTTTTACATTGAAAACAATCTAAAACTAAATTAAAAACTCCTTATGTTACAAATTAAACAAGTTGTTTTTTAGGGTTCCTACATCGTTTGTGTATAAGGAGTAGAAATTTTTGAACCATAAAGAAATCAATTCAAACGACTAACATTGGAGTACAAAATTGTGGGCAATGTCTAGGTATATATAACGTCATTATTAATTATTCCCGGTTAAATACACTGGCAGACAAAAACTTATAAGTGTATATAAAACAATGTATTATTTTATGCAAAGTATTATTCGGGAACTCAAAAGTTTCAGATTTGGCACACAAATTAAAAGGCAAATAAACTATATACATTCCTGACACTTAAAAGGAAGCCTTTCCGATGGGTTCCCTTTGAACTTAATAAAATTTAAATAGGTGATAAAGGAGCCAAAAAAATATGATAAAGGTATTTTTAATAAAATCGTAAATTTTCCAAGGAAGCGTTTAAGCTTACTAGTGTGATTGTAGTATGAAAGAAATAATGATAAAGACAAAATATACAATCGGAAAATTTAAAAATATACCTGACCAGGTCTTATTTTAACTAAATTATGTTTTCCAATTCACTTTGATTTATATTTTGGACGATTTCCGATGCCTTTCAAGCGTTTTTGTGTGTTTACCCTTCATTTTAACTTTTTCTTTATTAATTACAATTTTCTTTAATCAATTTTTTAAATAAAACCGCTTTAAAATTTCTAAAAAAAGACAACATCGTTATAACAGGAAGCCTAGTTTAGCTACTTAATTTTAAAATGTCGCATTTCAAGGGGTCCTACTCGTATATCCGTAGTGGTAATGCAAAACTTTTAAAAAATAGCCAAATTAAAAAATCGATTCAAATAAAAAATTCGCGCTTTTTTAATTTTGGCGATATTTTTTCAATTTTAGCAGTTTTGTTTTATTTTTAGAGATTTTTTCGAATTTTGACGTTTTTTTTTGCAATTTTGAGGATTGTGTTTTTAAATTTTGGCAATTTTTTCACATTTGGCTGTTTTTTTAAAATTTTGTAATATTTGCGATTTGTTTTTAATTTAAGCAATTTTTTCCACAATTTTGGCGATGTTTTTTTTAATTATAATTAATTTTTTTAAAAAATATTCAATTAAATTTTTAATAAATATGAATAAAACTAGATTTGAAAATAATATCAATTAAATAGTTACAAATTATTTTAATTGTTACTACAATTTCCTCAATAGGACCGAATTCATTTAATTTGAAGCTCAATTTTAGTTTTTTCTGTGTAGACATATTTAATTTTTAGTTTGCGTTATCTCAAGCAATTTTTTGATTATATTTTAAGGCAAAGACATCAAATCGCTTATTGCTAACAATGATAGCCGCCCATTTGCAAGCAATGTTTTCTAATGAAATTTGATTATATTTTAAGGCAAAGACATCGAATCTCTTATTGCTTTTTTGTCGAAAATCAACTCTAATAATGATAGTCAATACAACCCTTTTTGCAATAAGAAGAGGGAACATACAAAAATACGTAAGGTGTGTGTCCTTGTCTTTCGCTTTAGTTGCAATTTGGCCTCACTACATTAATAGTCACTATAAAGCAGGAGTGCCCAAAAGTTCCTTATGGAAGAGCAAACACCAATACATTTAAAGAAAAACTAATTTTTATTCAATATTTTTTGTTGTAAAAACCAATCCATACAAAGAAAAAAGAAAAAAATATTTCAATGTTTACTAGCAAAGCATACGAAAGTGTTGTTGCTTTGCGCTTGCGTGTATAAAGTGAAGAACGACAAAAAAACTAATAAGACAAAGTTGTTTGTGTATTTCGTATTGCTAGTGCTGAGCGCTCTATATGTGTATTAAAACACACAGCCTATAGCTAAGTGTTTTTACAAAAACAATTGAGTACCAAGCGCATAGGCCTTGGGCACCCCTGCTATAAAGATTTAGTTTAAAAATACACATTTAATTTTAAATGTTTAATTTTGTCTTTAATTTAATTAATAGACAAGTGTGACAACACAAAATTAAAGTTTTTTTTTATTCCACATATGTATTCAGTTGTTAGCGTCCTTCTGTATGAAAAACAGATACAAAAATCTCCCATAGTTGATTTTTATATGGCTTGCAAGAATTGTACTTTTTAGTATAATTTTCCTCGTCTCTACTCCATCTTGACATGCTGCGACATCTACTTGATTCCGCGTATATTTTTCAATCTGGTTGCCGTTTACACTATTAATGTACTTATTAGCACCATTTTTTTTTAGCAAAATTATTAATAAAATATTAGTTAAACATTAGCTCAAAACTGTTAAGTGCTGAATAAGTATAACTAAAGTTTTAGCTGAAAACACAATTTTAGCAAAAAATTTGCTGAGAAATAGTATACTTGATTATCAAGACGTTTTACTAACTTTTCTATTAACTTATTTTTTGAGTGTATCATTTCCTCGTTTGTACACATCTTGACATCTCCTTCATTCTGAGTATATCTCTCAATCTGGTTTTCGTCCAAACTATTAATGTGATTATTAGTACAATTTTTTTTATAAAAAGAAAATAGTAAAACATTAGAAAAATATTAGTAAAACTGTTAAGTGCTGAATAAGTTTAACTAAAATTTTAGCTAAAAACACAATTTCAGCACAAAATTGGCTGAGAAATTTTATAATTGATCTACCAGGCGTTTTACTAATTTTTCTTCTAACTTATTTTTTTGAGTATTTAATTTTCACTGGAACCTGTTTGAAAATTACATTGGTTGGGAATTAATTATTAAAAATTTATTTGAGAGACGAAAGAAGATGTCGGATTCCTACAGAATTATTTTGTAAATTGAAAAAATCTACCTATTTTAAAAGATTATACGGGTCGAATAATTATTTAAGTTTTTAATTATTTGTCTCGACATTAACCGAAATAGAGGCGATTAATCGAGAAATCGGTTAATCGATTAACCGAATTGGAAACACTAGTTTATTTTCACACACATTCAATATAAATATTGTTTTAATTTTAGTACGCTGTTGGTTGACAAAATGAACGTAACAATAACATTTTACATGTTACTAATTACAATGGACTAAATCTATTTCAGTTGAAATAAATTTAAAACATTTATATAAATGAAAAAAAAGAAAAAGGAAAATTTAATTAACATTATTATTCTTTATTGCCATATCAACTTGGCCAACAAGTTGAAAAAATTCTTTGAACTTGCCGTTTATGTTTTTGGACAAAGGACAAAAATAGATGACTTTTAGAATAGGTGACTATATAAAAGTTTTTTTTTTTTTTTGCATAATTTAACATTTAACTCTAAATTATATTTTAAGCTGTTGCAGGCAGACAAATTATATGAAATGTGAAAATATTTAGCTCAACTTTTTGTTTGTAATAGAGCTTTGAAGAAGTACCCAGGATAACTTTCGTTATGGGTGAGATAAAGTGAGTATAATGTGTACTCCCTACCGGCATCATTATTTTCCAATGAAAAGTAATGAGCTACCTATAATGAGTTACATAATACATTACTTTGTAATGAACACGCTTTACCTTCAGCATTATTTCAGTAATGAGTTACACTCAAAAAAGTCGGTAAAGTCAGCTAAAATTTTGCTGAGTCAGCAAAATTTTAGTCAGGAGGGTGCTTTCAAAAAAATTGCTAATTTCAGCAAAAACATTAGTAAATTCTGTAAAAGTTTTGATAACATTTAGTTGATTAAAAATTAAAAAAATTCTTGCTAAAAATTCATAAAATTTTTGCGGATGGGTAGGCTGAAAAAACCTCATCATATTGATGAAATGGTTCATAAATCGTTTGTCATCAATTAATCATCATATTTATGAAGTTGACATTAATATGATGAAGAGTCAGAATTTTGTATGTATTGTTGATCTTTTAAAATTGCATTTCATTTTGAATGAAAATTGAGATCATAATTAAATATTACTATAGCAAATAGAAAGCACAAATAGTTAATAAATGTAAGAGAAGATAAAAAAAATCTTGTGGGGATCAGCGCTAGAGGGAGTGCCGCACTTTCCTAGAGGGAGTGCCGCACTTTCCTAAGCAACTAGGTCATCTTCAGCCTCATTCTAATCCACCACCCACAAGAAACTCAAGGTTTTTGATCTGGTATATATACGAGGGCGGATCAATAAGTCCTTGACTTTTTGAATGAAACACAGTTTTTTTTTGCAAAAAAAAAAAAAAAAAAAAAAAATGTTCAACATAATCTCCTTTTAGCTTAATACACTTAGTCAAACGTTTCTCCAATTTTTGTATCCCTTCCAAAAAATAGGAGTTTTCCAGGTCCATAAATAGGCATTTGTTTGATCACTAATTTCATCGTTTGAGCTAAATCTCTTTCCACCGAGCCATTTCTTTAGGTTTGGAAATAGGAAATAGTCACTAGGGGCTAAACCCGGAGAATATAGCGGATGAGGTACCAATTCGTAACCCAATTCATGGAATTTTGCCATTTAGACTGCACCCGTGCATTATCTTGATAAAAAGGAACTTTTTTCTTGGCCATATGGGTTCGTTTTTTTTAAAACCTCGTTAAATCGGTTCAATAAGTTGGCATAATATTCGCAGTTTATTGTTTTTCCCTTTTGAAGGTAATCGATGTGGATTATCCCGCGCGCATTCCAAAAAACTGTTGCCATCACCTTACCCTGGCTGTCCTCGGAGCCGGTTCACCCAGAGAAACCCATTGTTTAGACTGCTCCTTTGTCTCCGGAGTGTTGTAATGGATCCATGTTTCATCCACAGTTACAAAACGCCGCAAAAACTAATTCGAATTGCGGTTAAACAACTCCAAACAATCCTTTGCAGTTGTCACACGATTACGTTTATGCTCAATTGAGAGCAAACGCAGCACCCATCCTGCAGACAGCTTTTTTAAACTCAACTGATCATTTAAAATCGAAATCACACTGCCATATGAAATGCCTATGGCATCAACCATCTCACGCACTTTTACTCTTCAATCGACCAACACCATATCGTGGATTTTTTCGACATTTTCGGGTGCATTGACCTCAATTGGCCGTCCAGAACGTTCAGCGTCATTTTTACTTGTGCGAAAACAACGAAAGTCAGTAAACCACTTTTTTACCATTGAAATCGATGGTGCAGAGTTCCCAAAGTATTTATAAAGCTTTACCTTGGTTTGATTGACGGTTTTTTTTTTCGCAAAAAATAATGTTTAATGAGCAATCGAAATTCACTTTTTTCCATTTTTAAAAAAATCCACGAGGTTGTATGATTTGAACAGCTGTTAAACGCAAAGTAACTGACGGAACTTGCTCAAAATTTGACAGCAGTCTATTAACAGGTGGTACTTGATGGGAGCAGTGTTGCATTTCATATAACTACGAGGGAAGTTAAAAAAATCACGGACTTATTGATCCGCCCTCGTATCAAGCAATCTTAAAGCTTTTTATTTGGCAGGGTTGCCAGTCCAACTGCTAGAGCTGATCCCCATAAGACTTATTTCATCTTCTCTTACATTTATTAACAATTGGTGTTTTCTATTTGTAGTAGTAACATTTATTATGATTTCAAATCTGACAATTCAAAATGAAATGCATGATGAAGAGTTTACTAACAATTTATGACAAATGTTTCATAGACCTCCATCATTTCATAAAAAAAGTTTCATAATTTCCGTTTTAGTCACAAATTTAGAAACCATAAATTAAAATTTTTATTTCTGATTTGAAATATGGAAAACACTGAAAAATCAATTAAATATTATTTGAGTTGTTCTAAATTTTAAATATAATTAATATAATATAAAGTTTCGGAATTTTAACTTATGGTTTTTAAATTGAAAATTATATTTTTTTAATTCAAATGAAAATGTTTTACTTGAATTGGTGTTTGTAACTTAAATTGATGAATAAAAATATTTATGAAACATTTCATTAAAGCTTATGAAGCAGCATCATCCTACTTATGAAATGTTTCATAATATATATTAAGTACTTCACAAAAAGTTATGAAACTTCATCATCATATTCATGAAGCGTTTCATAAATATGAAGAAGTCTGTCATCAATTTGCTCTTTTTTAACACAACTTCGTCATATTTATGACGTGTTATATTGGACGAAAATCCATGAAGTTTTTCTTCATACTTATAAGGGTTTTCATAAATGTTATGAGGCTTTTTCCCTTAGTGTGCATTAAAAAATACAAAAATGTACATACGTTGACAGCATTGATAAGCATGAATTAATTTAATATCTCAAAATATATAGAAACAATTATATGTAACACAAACAAAACTATTTTTCAATTACTTACATCAATTGTTGTCTAAATGATGACAATTTGGATTGAAGCTAAATAAGGTAGATAATTCTAGAAACAAAACAAAAAATAACAAAATATGACATACACAAAAACAACCCTTTTTTGCAAAAAGACAAAGGAAATATAAAAAAAATTACCTAAGACGTGTGTTCTTCTCTTTCGCTTTAGTCTGTCTACCTAAAGTTATATTTGTTTGCAATTTTTCAACATTCCATAAATTACGCCTACATAAATTTAGTTTACAAATACACATTTTATTTTTAATGGTGCAGTCATAATTTTATATTTTTTTACATAGTCTTATGAAACCAACTAGTCATAATTAACATTCAATGTTAAGTGACATATTTTTCTTTTTTTTTAATTGTCCAATTTGATATTTGTAATCGAAACGAAAAAAAAAAATAGAAACAAGTAAAAACTAAGAAAATTAAAAATTTAACTAGTTAGTACCAATAATATTACCTATATAGTTTATGCAAAAATATAAATTTTTGTAAGTATTTTAGCGAATAAATAATTAGAATTTTTTAAAAATCTTTGCGAGAAATATACTAATTCACTCAAAAGTTTGATCCGAGGTTTCCTAATATTGTACATGAGTTGTGGCAAAGGAAAAGGGCAGGGAAAAGGGGTTGCTGTTATCACGCAACATCCTTAATTCTCGTCTTCTGTTCTGGATTTGATTTCGACGATTTTGTTTAGATAAAGACATAAAAAACATTAAATGTTTTATTGGATTTCTTTTTATACGTTTTACTTTTTTAAACGTTTTATTTTCTTTGATTTCAAAAAATAAATTTGAATAATAATTTACTTTGTTTTATTGATAAAAACAGCTTTAACTCTTATGACGGTTTGCCGACCAGGTCTTAATTTTGACAATTAAAACTAAGACGATTTTCTGTTGTGAATAGGAAAATTAAGACTATAGTCTCAATGATAGAGATAAGATTGTTTTTCAGTCACAAAAATTTTCATGAATAGGTCTGTTAAATATTTTATTTTGTCTTTAATTTAATTAATAATCAATTTCTTTGACAAGCCGGTATCAGCACAATTTTTGAGTGTACAGATACAAAAATCTTCCATGATTGATTTTTTTATATGTCTTACAAGAGTTGTACTTTTTAGTATCATTTTCCTCATCTCTACTAGATTTTGATATGTTGAGACATCTACTACATTCTGCGTATATCTTTCAATCTTGGTTTCGTTAACAATATTAATGTGCTTATTAGCAAAATAAATTTGTAAAACATTAGTAAAATATTAGTAAAAGATTAGTTCAAAACTGTTAAGTGCTGAATAAGTACAACTAAAATTTTAGAAGAAAACATTAGTCTTTGCTGAGAAATAATTTCCAAGAAATTATTTCCAAGACGTTCTACTAATTTTTCTACTAACTTATTTTTTTAGTCTACCAATAGTTGGTTACATAGTGCATTACATTGTAATGTCTACTCCTTACCTTTAATATTTAAAGTAAAATAATGAGTTACTAATAATTGGACATTCATGGGTTATTTTGTAATATAAAATAATGACTCACCTATCCCTAATTACATAATGCATGAAATATAAACATAAAGTAATATTTAAAATATTTTTTTAAATCTATATTCAGACATATTACTTAGTGAGTTTTTGTAAGCTTGATATATATTTTTTAAACCACAATATTTTTAACACCACAAACGAAAACACAAACAAATTGATAGTTAAATCAATTACACTGTGAAACACGAAAAATGCATCGGAGTTGCGACTTATCAATGCTGATGGATTTTAGGAATTTTATATCACGAGTGTGAACACCAAATTTTAATATTAACTCCACCTTTCGCAATATTCACGAATTTTTCTTTTACCAAAAAACTATTTTTTTTCTTTAAAATTTCTTTTTAATTTATACACGTGAATAAACTACGAATAACTTTTAATAGAAGTTTAAAGTATGGATTTTGGGCATTAAAAACTAAATATTAAACTAAATACTAGTATCAGCCTAGCTAATATGTTTGATTTGCTTTATTTTTGTTAATATTACGGAGGGTGAAAGCTCGTTATAAATTGAAAATTGAAAAAAACTATGTCCATTAAGTGCGATTGGGTGAAGGATGTAGCACATCCTTGCAAATAAAGTGAAAACTTCAGTTATTTTAAAAAATTTAATTTGAAGTTCAAAATTTTTGACATTTTTTTTTAAATTAATATTGTATGTATTTACTATGGGGGAAATAAAAAACTACATTTTTGAACATGCTTCATGTAAAATCGTTATTTTTTAAGAAAACGGACTTCAATTAATTGGAACTTGGTAGGTATTGATTAGAAAAAAATGTGTTAAACATATTTTAATGTGTTCATCTGAATTTTGTTGAGTAAGATTCGTAAGAGCCGCCATATTTTTAAGGCATAAAAATATATTAAATTTTTGTAGTTTAAGAATTTTTTTTTGTAAACTAAAAGAGAAAATACGCAATTTTTCTTTTCATAAATTAAGTAAAAAGTTATGTGTTCTTCTTTTCGTTGTAAATTTTTTATTAACTGAATCGTGAAAAATTAGAAATTTTATTTTTAAATACATGCATAGGACAAATGATCGCACCTTCCGAAACTTATAATATATTGAATTGAAAAGCATACACTTAGAATACTATGTAGGTAAAGACCACTACAAATGTATTTAAAAACAAATGAAATTTCACTTACACAATTTACATTTCAGTAAATTCAACTAACATTGTCAATTGGTTTTTAATGTTGAAAAACGAACCACAATTGTAGTAAAAATAATCCACATATGTTAGTAAAAAATAAACAAACATTTATTGTTTTTATAAAGTGTGTTTTTTATAGAGGTATAGAACTTTGAAATGGAAGAAAACAAAGATGAATTTTTTAAATTGACATGAAATTTACTTTATTCGAAAGATAATCTTCTGGCATTATAATTTAAATATGACTTCTGGCATATGACCGCCACGGCTGGCTCGGACGTAGTCTAATCTGAAGGTCCAATTTTCGATGACTTTTACCAACATTTGTGGCCGTATATTGGCAATAACGCGGCGAATGTTGTCCTCCAAGTGGTTAATCATTTCGGCGTTATCGGCGTAGACAAGCGACTTCACAAATCCCCACAGAAAATAGTCCAGCGGCGTTAAATCGCACCATCTTGGAGGTGCGGGTTCGAAACATGAAAGTATGCAATTACCAAACGTTTCCTTCAATAAATCAATTGTGTGGCACGAGCTGTGTGACATGTTGCGCCGTCTTGTTGAAAAAACAGCTCCTGCACATCATAGTTGTTCAATTGATGAACGAAAAAGTCAGTAATCATTTCTCTATAGCTGTCACTATAGCAGCAATGACTTCTTCTGTACGCACTGTACGACGTCTCTGTGGATGCATATTATCATTTAGAGTAAACGTGGTGCAAAAACGTTCCATAGTTAATCGAATTAATTGCACTGATAGACGATTATGTTGACCGTAAAATGGACGTAATGCGCGATACGTATTTCAAACAGAATTTCAAAATAAATTTCTACAATTTGAAAGCGTTGTTCAGGCGTTAGTCTATTCATGGTGAAATGCCAAACCAAACTAAACTTAAATCACTTGACAGCTGACAAAATGGCCGCCAGTTAAAAAAGTGTTGCCAACTTAAAGCTCTATACCTGTATAAAAACACCCTTTATAACAAGAAACTAGTGTAAAAAATTCATTTGCATTCATAAATCAGTCATTTGATGTGGTTTGTTTTTTTAAATGAACTACAAGGTTAATTTTTTTTAATTTAATTTGTTCTACAAATGACTGACATTTACATTAAAAATAAAGAAACTGTATTACAATCCAAACAACTACATATTTTTAAAGTGAAGGTTCTCTAAATGTAGTTCATACTATTTGAACGTTGTAAAAATATAGCAGTCTTGCTTTCAATTTTGTTCATATCTGAAAAAAAGTTTATCAAAAAAATTAAATTTCGTACAAAAAGTTTTTTTTTGCTAATATTTCTTTAACTATAGCAAACTTTAAAATTCTAAGGCCATATTCGTGATGTGGCTACCAAATTCTTTTAAAAATTATAGGTCGCTACCCCGATCAAATCATCTTTTTCTGATTTTGTTGAACTCTGTTATTATTTCATATTTAAATTAATATCTGATTTTGTTACAAACATTTTCAAATTAACTATGAATCTTATTAAAGTGAATATGATTCTAGTTACAATAAACTTTTTCATATTTAAAATAATATTTCAACATTATAGATGGTATTTACGCACTTTAAAAATAAGTAAAAACATATTTAAACTAAATGGAAGACAAACTTTGTTTGATTTCAAAGCTGTTTTTATTTAATTTAATGTTGTTTCTACTTGATTTTCTAATGTTTTTCTCTACATTACTCACACATTTTTTTTATGTGACGATAGCCTAGTTGGTAGAGTTCTCGCCTAACAGCCAGAGACCCCAGGTTCGAATCTTAGGGCAATTACGTTATTGATTAAATTAAAATAAAAATACAATTTTTTTTATAAAAATCTATTTCTTGACACAATAAGTTTCCCAACCCAGTAATCATATCAGTAACACGTTACTTTACCCCTCACTAGGTAATGAATCAACAAATTACTTTTAGGCTCATCGCCTGTAAAATTGAACAGTTGTATTTTAATGCGTGAATCCCTATGGCGATACATTACTTTACCCATTATTTGGTAATGTGTGATTTTGCTGGGTAGTTATGATGTAAGAAATATTTTTTATTAAATATTTATTACGTGCAATAACAACATTTTTATGGACCCAATTCAAGGTTAATTGATATTAATGTATTTTTTTTTTTTTTATTCATTTCCGTTTTTCCTTAAAAATATGAAGTCATAAATATTTTAATTGATGGCCTAATTTCAATGTCAGTATGACTACACAAACCTATTTATTAACCTGGTTTGAGATTAAAAACTCATAGGAAATGTCTAGATGTCCTTCTGTGAAAACTACTGACCTCTGGTCAATAATTTTTATAATGTTGTGTGTAGTTCTCTCTAAATACTCAACTTTACATAAATGTTTCCTCAAATAAAAACGTGAAATAGATTGTAGCACATATTTATATTTATTATTTCAATATTCAAATGCAACTCATTTCATTCAAATTACTAAAACTTACTTTCCATATTCCAAAGGATATTCCCCCTCTCTTATAGAGAAGGTATTCCAAACAAAACAAAAAAAACGCTAAAAGAAATATATATTCAACAATCGACTAATGAACGGTGTACAACAATTCATTTGTGGCACATGCAAAACATTCTTTAGACGTGGTCAAGACTTGACGTTCAATGGTCGTTTTATTGCGGCGAGTTTAAAATTTCGTGCGAGCGTGTAAAATGTGAACAAAACAAAATATATAAAAAAAAAAGTGAAAATTAAAGAAAAAGTGTGACCACTTTTTAAGTCAAAAATGTATCTCTGACTACATGTAATAAAAGTATTAAAAAAGAAATTTCTAAATATAAATTGTTCTTCCCACTGTTAAAAAGTTGTTACCTTAATTGTTAAAACTGGATCATAGAAAATATTTTGAAAAATATAATATGATAACTTGAAAATATATTACCGCTGTTTTAAAGATGAAACAGTAAAATTAATTAAACATTTTTGGGGATCTTCATCATTAACAGTTACAATTTTTAAAATTGTAGAATAGTGGTAGAATACCCCCACTGGCAAATCCATACCTCAACAAAAGAAAAAAAAAAAAATAAAGAAATCCATTTCAAAGAACGATTTCAATTAATGAGAGTATATTTCAACTTCTAGCTTCAAATACAATACATGTGTACAAAAATCAAAGTAGGTATAAGTGAAAATAATAATAGAAAAAAGTTTTAAATAAAAGTGTTTTATAATTTTTGCCCGTATTTTGATAAAGGTTTTTAAAATTACGACAAATACGAAATTTAATTTTTTCATATTTTTTTATTTAAAAACGAACTGATTTTTGAAAGATATTACAAACGACTAATCTAAAATTGTTTGACAAAAAATTATTTCACAAAGTTCCATTTACAGAGTTTCCCACAGATTGTACTCAAATTAGTTTTACAAAAGAAAAGGTGTTCCTTAATATTGTTAAATTTTTTGCAAACTTTCTCTCCAAACAGTCTAAATTCAATTGGCCTCAAAAGTAAGCATTCATATTTTTTTCAAAGTTTGAAAAATTTTTATGCTGATCATAATATTTAAAACAATCCAAGTGTTTTCCAGTTGTTGCTACTTGATTTTCATTAAAAAACACATACACTCTAAATTTTTTTTGTTCAAATCTAGTTTTCCTTGGTGACCCCGAAATATTCTTACAATGCAAGAAGCCAACAACAACAGTTTGGACCAGTCCAAAGGTGATGCAGATAATCAACAACGTCAAGAAACTCCTGTTTCAAAAATTGCAGCAACATCAAGAAATCTTTAGCAATTTCCACCAATTCTGCCCAAGAATTCTCGTGCATGGTTTCTGCAAATCGAATCAATATTCTCGATTGCCAGAATCTCAGCGGATGAAACAAAATTATGAATTTCTTAAGACACGGATCATAAATCTACTTAGGGAATCAGATGAAAAGTAACTTAAGAGATTTTGGATGATCAACAACCATCGCATTTCTTAAGACTAATGCAAAATTTTGAACGTGGTCAACTTGGCTACAACGTCATTCGATCACTATTTTCGGAGCAACTTCCAGAAAACGTTAGGTCAATTCTTGCAATAAGTGAACAATAAGATATCGCTAAACTTGCCGAAAAAGCAAACATCTCATCAATTGCTACACCAAAACATCTCATAAATTGTAAAGGCAATTCCAAGAATTTAATCAAGTCAGGAGCCATCAAAGATGTTTTTCACGTAAACGATCAAAATCTAGAAATAACAATGCTGAATATTGTTGGTGTTGTCAAAAGTTTGTAGCAAACGTCAAAAATAGTAAATCCCCTTGCAAATAATAAAAAAACTAAATAGTGTTTCGGTAGTTGCGGCCACCGAAACAACTCTCCATCCATCTTGATAACTATATATTAATGATAACTCAACTAAATCTAAACGTTTGGATCTAAACTACTACAACTAGATCTTGGTCTTTGTAAATCGTTAACATGGCTGTTCATTGTAGCAGATGTAACAACACCAATTATCGGATCAGATTTTTTAACTCATTTTCATTTCGTCCGTATTTAAGAAATCGTATTCTTGTTATTACAATTATTGGCAAAAGTCAAAGCCCATACCAGAAATTGTTAGTATAATTTCCTGAAATATATAACGTCATATCAACCATTTATCACAAACCAAATAACGTATATTTTCATATAGAAACGTCTGGACGGACCTCCATTAAAATCCAAAGTAAGACCTTTAGATTAAAAAAGACTTAGGGCCATTATTACAACTTGCCTTTAAAGTAAATGTTAGTAAAAAGTAACTTTAGCTAAAGTGAGGAATAAAGTGAGCTATAATGTTTTTCGTTATTACAACTTCCCAATAAAATAAAATTAATATTTTTGATAATGTGGCAGCACCAAACTAAAAGACGATTATTGGTTTATGAATTGGTTTATAAAAATACGTAGTGGCAACGTACTTTTATTTATTTGTTTACAAACAAACAATATTTTCTGAAATTCGGTTGTGAAATTCGGTATTTTCTTCTTCTTCTTTATAGAGCAGAAAATGTGGCAACTTAAACACATAAACCTTACGTTTAAAATTAAAGGCAACAATATCTTCCCTTTAGCTTATCGGTCACTTTTAGCTTAAAGTATACTTATAATAACGAAAAACTAATAATCTGTCAGATAATATCCGAACTTTAGCTATTGGCAAGTTGTAATAATGGCCCTTAGTACAGCAAAAAAAAAAGAGTTCAGTTTTATGCTTGAAAATGGTGCAAATGCGATACATGCCTAAAAAGAACGGACATTGGCAACCTTTCGGAGATTACCGTCAGTTGAACAAAATTACTATTCCTGATCGGTATCCCACACCATTCATAAAAGATTATGTTCATTATCTCCATGGTCGCACAATTTTTTCTAAACTAGAATATATTCCAAAAACTTCTATCATAACGCCATTTGGCGATCTCCGACCAACGATATTTAGCGATCTAGATTTTGTCTTCGTGTATATTGATAAAGAACAGCATCTTGGACATATTCGAATATTCTTTCAAAGATTTAAAGATTACGGTATTGTAATTAATCAAATCAAATATGAATTCGGTGTTAAAGAAGTGGATTTTCTCGGATTTCATATAACTCCAGAAGTAAGTGAGCCTATGAAATCTAAAGTCCAAGCGATAGTAATTATACAAAACCTAAAACTAATTGAGATCTTTGTCGTTCTGTGTGCATGACAAATTTTCACCGAAGGTTCATACCTCATGCACCAAAATCTCAAGCTCCACTTAACGAAATATTCCATTCGTTTTACTGGAACTACTCGCATCCTATAAAGATCTTCAAGCTTCGACAGCTGAATGTTTATATGTCGAAATTTTTTTTCTTTTCTTATTATTATTATTATCATGACCCGAATTCGCAGATTTTCACGAACTTTGAATATGTTGTAAAGGAGCAAAAAAAAAGAGAGACGTATTCTTTTTATCATCCCGATCGCACGTTTAAGTGTTAAAAATTCATAGGTTTCTGTATGAAAACTTGTCTTTATTTTACGAAAACTAGATTTATTTGTACGCAGGTTTAAAGTACTCAAGAAAACAAAAACTTTGATACCAATATTGCCTATCGAGTTGCCACATTTTTGAATTATTTGAAATATAGGGAAAAAAAGCTCTTCAGGAAAAGTTGCATAAAAACCGAATGGTTTCAAATATTGGAAAAGCTCAGACACTCCCTGGATTAAATTAAATGGGCATTGCTATGCATTATTTTTAGCTTAATACGACTAAAAATCCTTAATAAAGTGCCACATTATTAGTTACTCAAACACATTATTTTAAATAACAAAAATACTTGAAAGCCTTCGGGCATAATTTGTACACTAGTGAATGTGTCTTCTAACGTACTTCATTTGAAACCAAATTTAGAACGGAATAAACAGAAAATGGGGTAATTTCTAAGCCCAATTAGTAACGCCTAAACATGAGATTGGGCAGCTAAAATAAAAACAACAGTCCCTTAAATTTGTATTCCCTACAACATATCCGAAGTTCGTTAAGATCTGCCGGTCCGCGTCGGGATACCTCCCTTGTAAGGTAATGAATTTGCAAACACAATCAAATTTCATTAAAAGAAGTTATTCGCAATTTTAAACCAAAACCTCCAAACTATAACTCGATTAATAATATCTTTCATTTGAAAAGCACGAGTTAGGGCAAAAATGTTTGGATAAGAGATGATGGAATCAAGAAGCCACTTTAACCAAAATATTTGGCACCATATCAAGTCATCCAAAGATATGACAAATATTTTACGTTAAATATCAAAGAAAAAGAAGATAATGTTTCAATTGAATTTAAATCCCATGAAATTTCTAAAAACTATTTGATCAAATTTCGAAAAAGAATTTTTCAAAATCGATTTTGGTCTACTGACTACAAACATGCATTTGCATGAAGATCGCTGCCCCGATTATCAAATAGAATAACCTCACTTAACAAAGATGAAATAAATGTTTATTCAAAATACTCTAGACAGGAATGGAATACTCAACAACTGTTGTAGTTCATAATTGGCAATTGCGTTAACACAACTCATTAGTGTACCTTTCGTACAAATGCTGTTAAACATGCTGGCTCAGCACATTTCGTTTTGTTTTTGGGGTTTTTAAACTTGTATCAGGTACATGATCTTTTTCTATCGTTATTTATGATTAGTTTTGTGTTCTTTTAAGTCTAAAACGTCTGCTCATTCTTTTTCTTTATTGGTGAATGTAAATGTTGTATTCTAGTTAATATTCTGCCTCTGCACTATGATTTTCTTAATTTCCCTTCATTTCATCGGATTTAAAGAACATTTTATTTTGTTATTTTTCTTTTGGGGGAGGGATGTTGGGGGGGAGGTTTATGACTTTAATCATTTCATCTCATCACATCGCAACTATTATTACTTAACGTGTTTATCCAATATTCATCGAACATCGAACATTTGGGGTCAAAAGTATCACACTCCAGCTGATTTTGGGGCCACAAATGATTGATGCACGAAATCAATGTACAGTCGCTCCAAAAAGTGAGTGAGTGTTTACAACAAATGTTAATTTTCAAATGCCTTAAAGTATCATATGCATATTTTAACTTTTATTAAAATAAAGTTACCACTTTTTATTTGTCATTCTATCTACTTTATTATTATGGAATAAAAAGTCCCAGGAAGATTCCAAAATTTTTTAATATAACCACACAAACAAAAAAAAATCATCCGTTTTGAAAATCCAAAAAGTATGTGCTTATCAAAGTTTCCTTTTAAAAATGAAGCCTTTGGTAAACGAATTTATAACAAATTTGTGTTCCAGTATTCCTTATTATCTCTAATTATGTTCCACGAAGGGAATTACACTATGTTTGGGTCAATTTCAGATCCTTATTTTCAATTTGTTCAATGTTTTGTTCAAAGTTTTGCTAAAACTTTCGGTAAAGATTAAAAAATTGTTTAGTGAGCTGTTTCACTAGATTTTTGAAAATAAAACTGAAACCAAAACTTTAAATCTATATAAGTTAGTCGAAGAGACTGCCAAATAAATTGTTGGTCACCTAGACTAAAAGTATGTTTTGAAAACTTCAAAGTTACGTATTTAAAATTATATTCCTTTGATATTATAGAGACTTTAGAAACTTTCACCTCTCTGACATGCCCTCTCCACAACCTTTCCTAGCTACTCATAATAAAATGAATAATGAATATTTTTTGTAAAACTCGCATTTTCCTACATAGCTTCTATTATGGTTTTCTAGCGTTTTTAACAAGATTTTTCTACTCCAAATATTATTTTAAGACATTGCTATGTTTATGATAAAATTCACCCAGAGAAAAACATGTTTCCTTAATTTGGTCCAATGTAACAATTTCATCAATATTTATGAAACATTTCATAAACAACCATATCATGGTCTTTATGAAATTTTTCTACACAAAAATAATAAAATCCTTACTAATACAAAATATGTTTTATATATATACCAGATCAAAAAGTTACATTTCAAATACAAGATCAGGGGGGTTATTATGTAATTCGATTCGAACAGAATTTTCACATTGAAAATAAAGTAGTTAATAGTACTTTTTAATTTGTAAAAATGTTGAAAACGTGTAGACAGTGATCTAGTAAATGAGAACAGTAAAAAAAGTTGGACTTTTAAGTGCGAATATCATTTTACAATAGTTTTAAAATTTCCGAATTCGAACAAAAATTTTCGAATCGAATTACATAATAACCCCCCAGATCTCATTTGATATCGATAGATATTTATTATTATCCAAGTTTATCTCAAAATTGTGGTATCCTGTTATATCCGATTAGATCTCTCAAATACATATATTACTGAATTAAGTTAGATAAAAATGTATCTCAAAATAGAGGTATCCAATAATATCCAACTTAGGATCCTGATAGATCCCAAAATAATCCATGAGAATAATTTTGATCCACATGGATCCACCAATTGATTCATTCGATCCACCAAAATTAATTTTTGGTGGATCGAATGAAATATTTTAAGAGGTCTTAGAAGTACTGTATAAAAAAATCAAGGTTTCTAAATTTGATGGACCTTAATGAAAAAAAGTGCAAATACATGATTTTTTCAAGATCACTTGCAATAAATGGATCTTATATGATAAATAATACACATGTGGAACTGGTGGAAACGTTCAGCGATTTGAGAATTTTATTGGACAAACGTTTAGACTTCCGTACCCATATTTCAAAAACAATTAATAAGGCAACAGGTGTGCTTGGATTCATCAAACGTTGGTCGAAGGAATTTTCAGACCCTTACACAACGAAGCAGCTATTTACTACACTTGTCAGGCCAATCCTCGAATGTGGCTCAATAGTATGGGAGTCGGTTCAAAAACAATTCCTGATATTTGGTCTTCGGGAACTGGGATGGGATCCTAATGTACAACTGCCACCATATCGTAGTCGTCTTGCTCTTATAAAGCTTCCTACTCTTCAAAGTCGAAGAAAATTCTTATTGTATATTTTTTATTCAATTTAATTAATGTCAATTTATATTCAGAATTTCTTTTGAGCAAAGTTAACATAAATATTCCTAATCCTTTATCAAGATACTATCAATTTCTTATTGTTAAATATTTCCGTACTAATTATGCCAACTCTGATCCTTTTCGTCGAATTTGTATTGAATTTAATCAACTTTATAATGTCATCGATTTTGATAAAAGTTTAGATATTATTAAAAGAGATATAATCCTTTATCTTAATAATTAAAATTTTTATTTGTGTTTGTTGTATTTTTCTATAATTTTTATTAATTTGTTATACCTATGTTTTTATACATTTTATTCTTATTATTATTGTAATTATTATTGTTATCTAAAAGGTCTGTAAGGATTTAAATTCCATAGACTCAAATAAATACAAAAAAAAAAAAAAAAAAATTTTTTGTTCTAAAATTATTTTTTTCAAATTCAAAATAAATATTCAAATTTTCAATGCCACAGTAGCTCAACTTTCTTAATTTTTAAAATTTTTTGAAAAACATAATTATAATGTTGCAATTATTACATTAATGCAATTACAGATACTTAAAAAATTTAATTTTTGGTCCCGCAAAATAATTTTTTTTAAATTTGTTATGTGTTTGGTGCAAACATTTTGAATATAAACTATATTTTGTTCAATTTTTATTTAAATATAGCGAAATTAATCAATTTAAACTTTTTTGTTGAAATACAAAAATAACTATCATCTTAATTTGTGTCGTCAGATGTAAATGATTTTCCGATTCAAAGTTCCAATTATCGAAATATAAAAAAAATATTGCAAAATATTGCATTATTTGTTAATAAAATACATTTATTTTTTAAAATACTTTGGAAATTATTAATTTAATAATTAAAAAATATTTATTGCTTCCAAATCAAAAAATTGTCATGTGCTTTGTGGAATATATCAAATATTGTTACAAAAATAAAAAAAAAAAAATAAAAAAATTTTCACAACCTTAGCGGTTTTCGAACCTAGGTCTGTAAAGTTACAATATTTTTGTACGCCACAGCTCAAAAAATTGAGCTACTGCAGCTATAAACTTTTTTTATTTAATTTAGAAAGGTTTAGGTTAAGAAGAAGAATGCAAGATTTTCTCTAAAAATTATAAACACTATTAATTAACAAATCAGACTAGACTAGTTTCTGCCTTTTTATGGACAGGCGTCATTAGTGATTTTCCATTTAAATTGTATTATTATTTGTGTTTTATATTTGTTAGATTGTGTTTTATAATTGTCAAATCTCCTCCGTCTCTATTTTACAACGTTATCAGATTTACGTATGGTTTTTACGTTCAGTATAGCCAACTTTGCGTTTATGTTGAGACATTATTTAAATTTGAAAACTTTATTTTTTTATACCAATAAAAGTTTTAGAAAACTTAATTTTTATACAGTGCTTCTAAGACCTCTGAAAATATTGTTATAGATGAGAAGTTTACTAAAGTAGCGCCATAAATTGGTTTTTCTTAAATCACATGACATATATTTTTTTAATAAAATTTTAAAAAAATTTAAAGAAAAATAATACAGACATCTGCGCCTATATAATTATTTATGGAGTTATATATACAAATATATAATTATGTCTTATACGCATAAAAAATATTAATTATGTTGGACCCTATGTAATCATATCTCAAACTTAATTGGTAATTTTGTGTCATATATGGACGCTTACACATGTGGCTTAGATCATTTAATGTCATATATAATTATATATTGAATAGCATTATACATATGGTACTATATATAAGCATATATCTCACACAAAAACTTTTTTTATAAGACTGTATATATCATTATATATTAAATTATATAGCTTCTATGTCACAATATATGATTACATATTGTATAATACAATATGAAATCATATATCTATATTATCTTATGTCTAATATCTAATTTTATAAAGGTCAATATATAGTTATATATCGTTATAATTTTAATACATAAGAAACATATATGGTGTCATGCATGACACCATATATGTTCATATATTATAATATATTTTAAGAGGAAAAAACATAAGACCATATATAAATTTGTTTACTCGGGTAGTGAAACAATTCATAAATGTAAGGAAATAGATTATGTTTTTTATGAAATGTTTCATAAATACTATGAAAGGTTACATTGGACGAACATTGAAGAAACATTCATAAATATAATGAAGATTTTGCTTTGAGTGTACTAAAAAACAAACTTAGGAATACTATCTGAGATAAGGCTGTGGTAAGGCATGTAGGAGTAGTAAAAGTGTTTGCAACTAAAACATTATGCATAGAATATATTATTTAGAGTAAAATATTGTTATTTTCAAATCATATCTGAAGTCCAAACTAGCAAAAACTAGTTTTCACAGCCGAAAACCTCTTTGCCAAGGCCACCAACCCAATGCAAAGCTAATAGTTAAACTTTAAATACAAAAATTGTGCAAAACAGATCTCCATAGCTAATTTTTAAAAACCACAAATTTTTCGTGAAATTTTGGAACATATAATGGAGATTGTAAAGAAAACTCGAAAAAGGAGAAATTCGGAAATATTCCAATTAATCTGACCCAATTTATCTGTACCAAAGGATTAATTTTTAAGAACAAACATTAGTGAGCACTCATATTTTGGAATTTTAAACGTTTTTTTTGTTCTATTAAAAAAATGTAGGTGTCTTTCTGGTCCTTTTATGGCCGTAATTTCAAGCAATATATACCTACTGGTGCTTAGATACCTACCGTGTACACGAACAAAATCGGGTAGGTCTCTAAGCACCGGTAGGTATCTATTGCTTGAAATTACGGGCATTAGTCCGTAATAATAAAGTCGATAGATAGTATGACAAATAAAAAGTGGTGACTTCAAATTCGTGCTACTAGGGTTTGGGTTGTTTATTTAGGTTTAATAATTACATTTTTTTGTATATATTTTTTTTAAGTATAAGTTATTACAGATACATAAATCTTACTCATAGATCGTTTGGCCACCACTGGCTTTTAGATTATGAATAAATAAATGGAATGAAATGCAAAATGTGTGATAGTTAAAATTATTTGAAAATTCAAATTTGTTGTGAGCACTCAATTTTTGGAGGGACTGTATGTTATTGTTGTTCTTTTTAATTTTGGTGTTGTTGTTGTTGTATGTATTCTATTCGAATGTTATGTTGGCGATGAGAGTACATTGCCCTAAGAACAAAAATAACCGACACTTAAATGTGAATTGTACTACAGTTTTTTTTTTTTTAAGAAAAAGAAAAACAATTTTAAGTTTTAAAAGTTAACACTTGCATGTAGTTTGGCATATCTAGAGTTTTTTTAAAACTGAAGATTTATTGATGTCGATTAAAAGATGACTTGTCTCTTTTTTGACTTTTTTTCAAGATTTAAGTGAATGAGGGGCTCAGCGTTAGGACTTTGAAATCAACGCTGTTAGTCAAGAACATGTCGTTTTTCCCCATACAAATTTACATTTTAACCCTCAAACCGGCCTGCGATTATTTGCAATGAGATTTATAACACTTGTTCGTCACGAAAAATATACAATATGTTCTTTGCCACCATTTTTTTCGTTGCCTATTTTAGGGGATATGGGCCACAAAAGGTGTAGAGCAAATCTCTATAAAAATAAATAAGTTGAGGCATAAATTATTCCCCCTACCAAGATATAGCAAAAATTTTTGTAGTTTTACTTACACTCATGGAAAAAGTTTCATCATATTGATGATATTGTTTCATAAATCGTTTGTTATGAATTACCCAACAAATACAGACATTACCAAGCGTGTAAGGAGCACACAAAGGGATTTACTAATTACCAGGCTATTTACTCGATTGATTACTTTTTTTCGCGATGACCCAAAATTCATGGGTGGTCATTACCCTCTCGCCTACAAAAAAGTGTGAATAATGATTAGTTACTCATGGTGAAAGAATAAGTAATTACTTTTATATTAGGAATAAGTGGTTACTCACAATATTAGAATAAGTGGTTACCAATGAGTTACAAAATAAGTGGTTATCTTTAAGTTATTTTTTTTTTTTGATCTTTAAGTTATTTATACAGAATATAGAGCGATGGTGTGAGGAGAATTTTATTTTTTTAAACGTTTCTAAGTCGAACGCAATGTTGTTTGGATTTAGGAGGCAGCTTTTACCCACATTTTTTATAAATGGTGAACTTATTGCTATTGTTTCCCATTTTAAAGTATTGGGTATATATGTTGACAAAAAGTTTTCATTTCTTCAACATATTAATTTCCTAAATTCAAGAATAGTTTTCACATTAAGGAGAATTCATACTTCATGTTACAGTTTACCAATTAAAATTAGAAAACAGATTGCGCACACACTTCTTATGCCAACAATTTTGTATGGGTTGGAAATATTTTCCGGAACAAGTGCTACTAATTTTGATAAATTGAGGAAATGTTTTAATAGAATTATTCGGTATGTGTATCGTTTACGCCCTAGGGAGCGCTTATCACGATATGTTTTTGAATTTTTATGATGCAGTTTTGATGATTCTGTAAGTGTAAAGCTTCTCACTCTGTTTTATAGAACAGTTAAGTTTGATACTCCTTCATATCTTGCTAGAAAATTTACATTTAGTAATTCAACACGTACTTCTTCGCTTGAAAATCCAGGGTTTAATACTACAGTTATGCAAAAATCGTTTTTGATAAGAGTTATACGTTTATGGAATAGTGTTATACCATATCGAAATAGAAATTTTTCCTATTCTGTCAAATCATTCAAGAAAATAGTAATGGATCTTATTTAAAAATCTAAAAAAGCAACAGTTGTTGACCACCAATTTTATTAATTTTTTGTTTATTTTTTTTTATTGTTCCCCATATTCGTGCTTAGGAATTGCAATTTTTTAAGATATGTTTTTTGAAATATTTAAAATGTATTATATTATGTTGTTGTATTATATTAATATTATTATGTTATATTATAATATATTATGTGTTAAGATTAAACTCAGTAATCAGTTTTGGCCACTAGGCTTTTTGGTTACAAAAGGAAAATAAAATTAAATTAAATTAAAATCTTGAAAAAAATTTTAATAACTTTAGCTTGGAAAATTAACTTGTAAACATTTTTAAAACAAATTACATTAGAATCAGAAATATGAAAGCGAACGTATGTAAACAATTACCAGCAATTCATTATTTTGCAATTACATATAACCGTACTTTTATAGCCTATTATCAGTAAGTCATCAGTTTTGTATTTAAAAGGTAAAAACCTGAAATTTTCATAAATATGATGAAAAGTTTCATAAAAAAGTATGACAAATGTTTCATAGAGCATCATAATTTCATAAAATAGTTTCATAAACTTTGTGAAAATAAACGTTTGCTTTTCATTGAAAATTTTATTTAAAATTTAGAAAATATCATTTGCAATTTAGACTTTTTAAAATTTAAAAAGTACCAGAAATTATTAAAAAATCTGAAACATCAATTATATATTATTTGATGTGTTCTTAATTTTAAATATAATTTTTAAAATATAATATGAAACGTTTCAATATTTATGAATCATTTAATAAAAACTTCATAAAGATTTATGAATTTTGCATTATCTTGTTTATGAAATATTTAATAACATTTTTGCAGCATTTCATAAAAAGTTTTGATACTTCAATATATAAAGGGTCCGCCAAATAACTTTGTTTTTTTGAAAATGCTATAAAAAAAAACTAACGAATATTTTCTCAAATTTCTTTTTTTATTTGAAAGTACAATCCTTCCGGTTAATAATGGCAAATAATTTCATTCAAATGGCTGCCTCGGCTGGCCATGCAGTAGCCTACACGATCGGTCCAATTTTTAAGCACATTATCGATTGTGTGCAGCTGTATTTGACCAATGGCTTCACGAATATTGTCCTTTAAAGCGTCAATTGTCTCTGGCTTGTTGGCGTAACACTTATCTTTGACGGCACCCCACAAATAATAGTCCAACGGTGTCAAATCGCAGCTCCGAGGTGGCACGTAACGCCGTCCTGTTGAAACCAAATGTTGCCAATATCCTCCTCTTCAATTTTTGTGAACAAAAATTCGTTCAACAAGGCCCGATAACGATCGCCATTGACTGTAACGGCCACTCCTTGCGTTGTTCAAGCGTATACACAACCATATTCGTTCAGCGGAAGGATAAAACTAATTATCTGTCAAATCAGACATGAGCTAAGTGTTACCATTCACGAAATAAGCACTAGTTGAAAAAAAAACGTTAGATGGCGGACCCTTTATATAAATGAAGCATTTCATAGATATGAAGAAGCCTGCCGTCTATTTGCAATTTTATGAAACGACTTCATCATATTTATGAAGTGTTACATTGGGCGCAAATCAATGAATATATTTATGAAGCTTTTCATAAATATGTTGAAGCTTTTTCGCTGTCCATAAGAAGATATGGCGATTTTTGTTTTTCGAAAAACGCGAAATCGAGCGAAAATGCGTTTAGGTGCATTTTTGCTCGACATATCGTTACCTAAAATCCAAAAGGCCGTAACTACACTTTTTAGTTTTTTACACGAGAGACAAAAAACATTATAAATAAAAAACTACATAAAGTTTAGTATCCAAATTGAAGAATTATGCTTATGAAGCAAAGACGGATTTGATTCTGAGAAAAAAATATAGGGGAAAATAGCAGTTTTTAAGTAATGTATTACGGCCTTTTGTATTATATTTTTCTGAAACCAAAAGGCCGTAACTCCAATACAAAAATTTATGCAAAAATAAAACAACAGTTTAACAAAAAAATACTGCTTTTCGGCAGTAATTAAAAAAATAATTAAAAAAAGTAATTAAAAAAAGTTTATATTTAGGGCTTTTGGATTTCCGGTGACGATATATTCATTAAACTTAAAGGCTTTGCTAATACTACTAAACATAATCTTTCTAGCAAATGTCGTCGATACGTTTTCAAGTTAATACGATGTCCTTTACAGGTATGCTATTGTAATCCTGTATGTCCTTGGACCAAATTTATAGCTTTTTTAAAAAGTCTATGCTTTAATCTTACTTATCGTTAAGTATCAACGCAGTGTTAAGTATCAACGGTAAAAATTGCGAAAATTTGATTTATTTTTAAATTATTAATTTAAGCGAATATAGGTTTTGAGAGGAACAAGATATTGCATTAATTTTTTTTTATTTAATCAACTAATATTTTAAACCAAAAACTGAATGTGAGTCAGACCAAATTTGGAATTTCACATTTGCAAATGGGAATATCTCGGGAACTGTAGGAGATGACTCACACGTAAGCGTGTTTTTTGTTGGTCTCTACTAGCAGATTAAAAATGTGTATAAATTATAATTTTTGAAAATCATACGAGAAACAAAAATATGGCGAGCACTCAAAATGCAAAAAAGCTTTACTTTGGGAGGTCATATTTGCTATTGGGAGGTTCAACATCAAAACTAAAACTCTATATTACGTCACTTATGCCTGTTTCAAACCGGTTTTTATATACTTAAAAAAAAATTTTTTTACAATCCGGGTTTTCAAATATGTTTGAGTTGTGAGAAAAGGAGGAAAAACCAAAAAGCGTGTATTATATATCTTCCAAAGGTAGAGGGTGCACATAACAAAGAAGTTTTCAATTTATTTTTGATCAATGGTGATAATCTTTAGCTTCGAGCTCATATATTAGTTCTCATTTAGTAAGAAAACTTGTTTATATGCATGTTTGATGTTTTACATGGGATTGTCACTTCTGTCAAAACGTGTTCTGATGATGGGATCTATAAAATTCCCGAAATAGATCTATCAACACATTTATGAAAGTGGTCGATTCATAACTTTGAAAACAAAAACTCTATACATTATTTGTTAGGACAATATCGTAATAAAGAAATATAGAGTATGGCCTCGAACTTGAATAATTTTCATTTTCATTGCACAATTAAGGGTCGAAAAAACATAATTTTTATTTTTAATAAAAATTATATCAAACTTAATTAAGTTTTTTATTTTTTTAAATTAGCAAAATTTTTACGAAACTTAGCAACTGCTTTTCAAAAATTAGTAAAATATTTTGCAAAACAAAGGTTTAAGGGGCTGGATAGTAAACATATGTGGAGAATTTTAAAGTCGAATGGTTGTGTGGAATCACGAGATAATGTCAATGATGTTGACCCAAATGATATAAACGATTTTTTTATTTCAAATCAGTCATATGAGTCAACAAGTGATTTTTTAAATGAATGTAACTTTGTTAATGAGGATTCTTTTTCTTTTCAAGGCATAAATGAGAGCGAGGTGTATTCAGCACTTTGTAAAATTCGTTCGAATGCTGCTGGTCATGACAGTATACCGCTTAAATTTGTTAAAATAATCTTTCCTTACATCTGTAGGCCACTCACTCACATGATTAATACAATTTTTTTTGACTTCCAGATATCCCAGATCTTGGAAAATAGCACGTGTGGTCCCGATTAAGAAAGAGTGAAATTCAAACGCGTTGGATAATTTACGTCCGATTTCTATGATACCTATACTTTCGAAAGTTGTAGAACACATTGTAAAAGATCAGATGTTAGGCTTTATTAATAGAAATAATTTGATTCACTCACATCAGTCAGGCTTCAGGCAAAATTATAGTACAACCACCCTTTTGATTGGGCTAACTGATTCAATTAGACAAAAGCTGAATGACAAGAAATGTAGTGTGCTGATTTCATTGGACTTGTCAAAAGCGTTTGATAAAGTTTTACACTCAAAGTTAGTGTACAAGTTATTTAGTATGTATAATTTTTCTAAATCAGCCTGTAAGCTGGTGCAGTCGTATCTCCTCGATAGATCGCAGTTTGTGTCAGTTGATGGTAGGGAGTCATTGACCTTGGAGGTTACTAGTGGTGTACCTCAGGGGTCAGTAATTGGCCCCATTTTGTTTATGATGTACCTGAATGATTTTGTTAATATTTTTGATAATAACTCAATTGAGACATTTTTATATGCTAATGATGTTCAGATTTTGTTTTCATCAGATAGACAATTTTTAGATGTGTTGAAAGCCAACATTAATTTCTTTCTTAGCCAAATCAGTCTATGGATGCGGGAGAATGGGTTGAATATTAATTTTGGTAAAACTCGGGCAATGTGTTTTGGTTTAGATTCAAATGACTTAAATATATCGTTGGATAATGTGGGGCTAAATTTCGTTTCTGAAATGAAATGTTTAGGCGTTTTTATAGATAATAATTTGAGTTTTGCAGAACATATTGACCATATATGTGCCCGTGTTAATAGTACCATTAGACGGTTATATTCATTAGATTTATATTTGCCTCTCCGCGTGAGGAAGCATGTTGCCAGTTCACTGCTCATGTCGCAGATTATTTATGCTATGGAAGTATTTTCAGGTACAAACAGTGTTGTTCTAAGAAGGCTGCAAATTACTTTTTACCGTATTATTAGATATATTTATAAACTGAGATTAAGGGATCATGTGTCTCCCTTTGTAATGGACTTTGTTGGATTTTCTTTTGAGAATTTTATTAAATTGAAAATTTTGTTACTTTTTCGAAAAGTCGTTATGCGAAATTGTCCTGAGTACATTAGAGATGATTTTAGATTTTCTAGATCAAGTAGAAACCCTCAGATAATATGTCACCGTATATCCTCATCTATATATGAAAGATCTTTTCATGTACGTATAACTAGGGTGTGGAATATCCTTCCCATAGATTTAAAATTATTTGCATTCACAGATACCACCTTTAAGCGTAAACTTAAACAACATTTTGATGCTCTTTAATTGATTAATTTACCCCCCCCCCCCTCCCCTGTTCGTTTACGAGGGTTTCCATCACTGACTATAATTTCTTATATATAAATTTCTGTTATAAGCTAGTTAGGGCCGTTAGTTTTTAGTATTTAGGTTAATTATATAACTTTTTAGTCTTAAGAAATTGTTTTTTTTATAAATATACTTTTTTTTTTCTTTTGATTTGTAATTTTTGATAATGGAGTAGTATTTGAACCATATTTGGCCTTATAGGCTTGGTTCTTAAATTTGAAATAAATAAAAAAAAAAAAAAAAAAATTAGTACAAAATTCAGTAACTTGTAAAGTGAGATAAGCAAAAAATGGTATTAATATAAAATAAAAATGTTACTAAAAACTGCGACAAAAATAGTAAAGTGCGATTGAACATATTTTCTACTCACTTTTTTCTGAGTGTATATTTAATTTGAATTCATCTAAATAAAACTTAAACAGCACTAAAATTTTATAGATGACTCATTCCATATAAAACCATAAACAAATATCCAATTTTCGACCTCTACCCTATTCAAGTTTAACCAAATTTGATATGGAAGGATTTGTTATATAAATATGTCATCGTAGACGTTTTGGGTCGTTAGCTTTAATTTTTGTGGAAATATCGAGTTTTAAATAATAAAAAAAAAATCGAAATTTAACAAAGGTATTCGTACTAAATCGTCCATATGTTTTTAACGGTAAAAGCTACGATACGATATTCATTGATATGTCATTTTAAAACTTTTATCATGCTTTAAATAAAGCAAAAGCATATTTTCTTGAAAGTAAAATAAATTTTTTTCCAAATACGCGGTTTAAACCGCTGTATTTCCAAGAAATGGTTTTTTAAAATTTTCAAAAAAATATATGTTAAATATTATTTATTCCACTATGCCGTTGCCAAATTAATTTGTGGATCTCTTACGGGATTCAAAATTATGGATAAAAATCTATAAAATGGTACACTAACAATATATTTTCCGTAAAGACTACTAAATATACACATTAAATTAACTGAAAAGCAGTTAAAAACAAGATTAGTTACTTTTCGTTTAAAACAATTGTATTTTTTTGTTTATTTTCAACTGTTGAAAAATGAATTGACAAAATACATAAAAACAATGGATTGTTTTCGTTTATTTTAATACTCAATATAATATAACAACTTTTTGTTTTAAATAGAAAATTTGAACTAAATATTTTAACTATCGTATTACCAAAAGTCCGTTTATTTTGTTTGTTGAATAACAGACGGAAAGTTAAAAAATATGTTTCTTTGGTAATTTAACTGTATATTCCATTGAAACAACTTTACCGATTAAATTTTTAAATAACTGTTGATTTTTTATGGAAGAGTTCTTGTGAGTGTACTAAACTTAATTGGAAAAAAGATTTACATCAAAAAAATAATTTTATGAAAAACATAAAAATAAAAGTTTTGCAAAAGTAGTTGCACATAATTGCCCATATCTTTTAAACGGTTTAAGATACACGCGTCATTTTAGAGGTACATAAATCGTGGGTTTCCTGGTTCATAAACGTAACACACGTCTTGACGGTAAAATGCATTTTTTTCAAAATCCGTGTTTCAAACCGTTGTAAACTGGTTTTTGAAAATTGTAAATAAAATATATGTTAATTACAGTTATTCTTCTATACCGTCATCAAATCCACATGTGGTATTTCTGCATGTCGCTGAGTTATCTGCTGTTTAGTTAATTTTTTTTCACATTTTTATTCGTAACTCAGGATACCGTAATAGCTCCACATAGGGATTTAGGCACGACGTAGGAAAGTAATTTATATTTAACATATATTTTTTAAAAATTTAAAAAAAATCAGTTTTTGGAAATACCGCTTTTGAACAGCGGTTTTTGAAAACAATGCATTTTGCCGTGAAGTAGTGAATAATATTTGTACACTAGCTTAAGCCGTTAAAAATATATGGAATATTAAGTACGACTACTTTTTTAAAATTTTGGAATATTTTTCATACGCGATATTTTAAGATCCGCTGGGGGTAGCTGTTCTGCATTTGGACTAGTTTGTAGTTTTATGATGTACATATCCAATACCAAGTTTGGTTGAAATCAGAAGGGGTGGATGAAATAGAGTGGTTTCAGTCAGATATAACAGTCAATTCTTGCTGTTCTTTGCCATCAGATATTTAACAAATTCTTTGCTGATTTCATCCAATTTACAATCAACTAAATTATAATTCAAATAGTATTACACTCAAAAAAATAAGTAGTAGAAAAGTTAGTAAAACGTCTTGTAAATCAGGTATACTATTTTTTAGCAAATATTTTTGCTAAAATCGTGTTTTCAGCTAAAATTTTTGTTATACTTATTCAGCACTTAACTGTTTTATACTAATGCTTTACTAATATACTAATGTTATACTAATTAATTTTGCTAAAAAAAAATGTGCTGATAAGCAGATGTCGCGGCATGTCAAGATGTAGTACAGAAGAGGGAAAATGATATTAAAAAGTACAACTCTAACAAGACAAGTAAAAAAATCAACCATGAAAAAACATATACAGACATGTAGACAGAGTAAAGAGAAAGACAAAAACACACATCTTAGGTAGATTTGTATGGTTTCTTTTTCTTATTGCAAAAAAAGGGTTGTTTTTTTCGTTTCGTTTGTTTTGTTTATTTTTTCGTTTCGTTTCTAGAATTATCTTCGGCAGTTTCGTCATAGCATCATTAAGACAACCATTGATGTAAGTAGTTGAAAGAAAATTTTTGTTATGTTATATATATTTATTTCTATATATTTTCAGATATTAAATTAATTCATGTCGTCAATGTGGGAAAATTAAAATTGTTATATTTCGTTATTATAGCAAATTATTTTTAAAAGAATCACAAAAATATGTTTTATGATTTTCAGCAAATAAATTAACTAAATTACAATTTTTCTACAAATTTTTTGCGTTTTTTTCAGTCTACTAAATTCAGCAAAAAATTTATTAATTTTTACCAACGCTTTTTTATTTCTAATCTACTAAGTGTTAGCAAAACTTTTGCTGAATCTACAAATTTTGTTGCTAAAAATCAGCTCGCTGATTTTCAGCAAAAGATTTTGCTGACATTAGCAACTTTTTTGCTAGCATCCTCCTGACTAAAATTTTGCTGACTCAGCAAAATTTTTTGCTGACTTTACAAACTTTTTTTTATGAGTGTACTAAAAGTTTGTGAAGTGAACTGTTTTATTTTTACTGTTATTATCTTACTAATATTTAGCAAGCAGATTCAGCTAATTTCAGCAGTTCTTAGTAGCTTTTTGCTGCTATTTCTGCACAGAGAGAATTTTATTGTACGACATATAATAAAAAATTTAGAACACTAATCAACTTTAATTCCCAAAATAAACCAACATTTTCCTAAAATTAATGAAAAGCATCATACTTTTTATGAAAAATCTTCATCGAGAGTATCCCAGTAGAAAGCGCTGCTTACCTGCAAGCAGGTTGTAAGGGAGTAAGCCATAAAGAATCCCTTACCAGAGCTGTGAATGAATCATTCATTTTTGATTTCAATTCATTACGAATTTGAATTGAATTTTGAATAATTCTTTTCACATAAAAAAAGAATTGAATGAAATTTGAATTAATTCAAATGAATTTGGTAAAAATAAATTTGAATTTATTTCCAATTCAAATGAATTCGGCAAAATGAATTGCAATTCATTTTCAATTCAAATGAGTTTGGCGAAATGAATTGCAATTCATTTCCAATTCATTTGACTTGAATTGATTTTGAATTAATTCAAGTGAATTAGAGAAATGAATTGCAATTCATTTTCAATTCATTTGCATTGAATTGATTTTGAATAAACTCAAATGACTTAGAAAAAATATTGCAATTCATATTAATGAAATGAAAAATTAATTGCAATAAATCAAAGTAAACTTGGTGTTTGGAGTTTGTTTCGTCAAGTATTACTTGCATTAATTCAAATGAATTGAAAAAGAATTGCAATTCATTTTTCTAATTCATTTAAATTAATTCAAAATCAATTCAAATCAAATGAATTGGAAATGAATTGCAATTCATTTCGCCAAACTCATTTGAATTGAAAATGAATTGCAATTCATTTTGCCGAATTCATTTTTCCGAATTCATTTGATTTAAAATGAATTGCAATTCATTCTAACCAAATGCATATGAATCGATTCAAATTTCATTCAATTCGTTTTTTGGCGAAAAGAATTAATTCAAAATTTTACTAATTCAGTGAATGAATGATTCGCGAATTAATTCAAAAATTAATGATTCATTCACATCTCTGTCCCTTACAAACCTGCTTACATATGCCATTATTTTTATATGTCGTATTCCCACTTGGAAGCATTACTTTTGGACAAATAAGCGCTGATTTAAGCGCTTATAAAAAGCTGTGATTAAATCACTTTCAGTAAATTCATATTTCCTGTCTACATTATTACAATTTAAAATGTATTTTACATAAAATTCTACAGACATTAAATTTTTTTGTTTAAATACAATAATTATATAAATACAATAATTATATTTATGTGCGCCCCGGTAGGCTAGTTGGTAGCGTGCTGGCTTATCAGTGCGGGGGTCGTGGGTTCGATTCCCACCAGAGGCACTGGTCTGTTTTCGCAACAACGCGCCGAAGACCATAGTAGCTAGTGCTCGGTTAGGGTAATAGTATATAATTTGTAATTATATGATTATTAGTTAATAAAAAAAAAATAAATAAAAATTATATTTAAGTTTTTACCGCACCACGTGCTAGCTGTTCAGAAACAGATAAATTACTAATTATTTTTTATAACATACTCGAAAAGAACAAACACACTCGGAAATCACTCGGAAACTTATACAGGTCGTTTATAATCCACGATATATACCTTTCTGCATTACAACCTGCATACGTGTAAGGGATTAGGGTAAGCTGCTTACAACCTGAATCCGTGTAAGGGAAAACAGTAAGCTCGATTTTTTTTGTTTATTTTTATACGCAAATTATTCGTTTCTTTTGCTGCTTCTAAGTATAACCCAACACATTAATATTGGATGGTTTTTATTAAAATGCTGCTAAATTTATAACAATTATATCGTTGTCATATTGCAATTTTAAAAAATTGGCAAAATTCAAGATTTTTTTTTTCCAAAAACCATTTAAAAAGCGGTTAACTTTAAAAAAAATTATTTTTCATATATTTTTGAATAAAGAATTGCTAACAAAATTATACAAAATTAAATTTTTTAAAATATCTTCAACCGTCTACGATTTATATGCTGCCAAAATTTCAACTTTTGTGGTCAATATTTTACTGGATTGCGCTTTAAGGCAAAACTATTTCTTAACGAATCATGGATCTAAATATTTGGAAAGTTTGGTTGTACAATGTTCAGCGGCTCTATGACGTGCCATTAATGAGTTAATAAAAAGTTTCAATGGAAGAATTTCAGCAAAACTTCATTGTATATATGCAAAAATACATTAATATCATGCAGATCGTTCTCTCAGTGTACATATTTATTTCTACGAGTGTATATTTGTTGCTACTACAGTAAAGCCTGGTTAAGATAAACTTCAAGGAACCAGTATAAGTAGTTCGTTATAAGCGAGGTTCGTTAATACGGCTTAAAATTGATCTAAAATTATTTGATTTTCAACAAAATATTTACAATTTTTAAAATAATTTGTATTTTTTATTTTCATTGAATTTCTTAAATAAAATATTTGTTTGTTCAGTTTAAAAAATGTCCGAAAGTGTTGAAAAAATTTAAAACTTTTCAGAAAAGTTCATCTTAAAAATGAAAAATTATATAATTTTTTTTTATGTGGGACTGTCGCAAGCAATCCCTTTAAACCGAGGAGCGAGTTCATATTAAAAGAAGTTGTTTTAAATGAAAGTTGCCTAAATATCGGGACTTGCTAGCTAGTTCGTTATAACTGAGATTTCGTCTTATCCGAGTTTTACTGTGCTTCTATTTACTTTTATGATATCCAACATAAAATATTTACGTATCTCCAAAAAAATGCTGCGTACCTAATCGGTCAGTGTTAGAAGGTTAAATGTGCTTTTGGGGCACATGCTGTGCAGAATTATAAAGAACAAAAACAACTTAATATCAATATGAAATCAAAATTTTATGAACGAATGAATACTTTAAACTACAACCTCTGAAATTTAACTTTTATAGGTGCAATTATTAAAGTAAGTTACAGAAAAAATAAAAGAACAGAACTAAATTTTAATTGTTTATATCATACAAATATTGCTTAAGGCCTTTCTACATTGTAATATTTTGTAGTAAGATCTGTTAAAAAATAAATATACACAGGAAAAAAAAACTGAAATCGACTTTTATTTTAAATAATTGTTGATTCAACTAAAGTTTAATTGAATTCGCTCCGTTTAAGGAAATTGTAGTATCAATTAAAATTGTAAAATTGTAGTATCAATTAAAATTGTTTGTAACTATTCAATTGATTTTATTTTCAGTTCAGGCTTTAATCATATCTATTAAACATTTAATTGAATATTTGTTTTCAATTTCAAGCAAAGTAGATGAGTCATTCCAAAAATTTCGATTTGATTTTAGTCGTTTTTGGGATAGATTAGTTTCGATTTCATTGAAAGTGAGCACATCGGTATTAATCGTTCTTATGATATATGTGCTGTACACTGAAAGAATTATCCTTTTTAATATTAATGAAATAATTGCATAGAATTTTTTTCGTAGATTCAATGACGAATTTCATTATATCCAAGAAATTTTTTTAACATTAAGACATTTTTCATAAAATTTCATAAAAAAAATCATTCGATTTCATAACTTTAATGAAAACTTTGTTTAGAGCTATGAAATTATTTCAAAGTCTAGTATAAATAGAACATTTTAGGTCTTTTAAGTTTAGTAACGTCACGCTGCTTGCGAGGAAAAGACCCTAGCCACGTGTTTGATTACAAAAAAAACAAGAATCGAGCAAAATTGATAATTAATACGTTTTTTGTTAAAGCTCTGTCTATTCAGGAGTCTCTAGCTTTTCTAAAACTTCGGGTTCTGATAAGATCTTTAGCCAGATCGAAATACTAGCATCAACCTAGCTAATATATTTGATTTGCTTTATTTTTGTAAATATACTAATTATAAATTAAAAACTTATTTTTTTATTTTTTTACAAAATTTCATAAATATTTATACATTTCAAACTTTAGTTTTAAGTTTGAAATCTTAATTGTTCAACATATTTTATAAAGTGCTGTATTATTTCAATGTAGCCTCGTAAGAATTTTGGTCTTCTATGAAATTGGTTAAAATATCATATGAATCGGTTCATTTGCTTAGTTTCAATGCATTTTTCAAGAAGAGTTTTTTTAATTCAACGAATTTATTAATACTAAAAATTTAATGAAACTGTGGAGTTCTCGCCTAAGAACCAAAAGACCCCAAGTTCGAGTCCCAACAAGAGCACGTTATTTATTCAATAAAAAAATATTTGTAACAAATTTTTTAAAATTTTTTTTTTATGAAAATCTGTTTATAGACCCATTACTTTTTCCATAACCATATAAGTAACCAGTTGCTCAACCCCCCAATAGGTAATGAGTTCACATATTACTTTTAGGCTCATCGCTTGTAAAATTCATCAGTGAAGTAAGGTGTATTGTAATGAGTGAAGCCCTATGGCGATATATTACTTTACGCATTATTTGGTAATGTGTGGCTTTGCTGGGTTCATTAAATTTTAATTTTTTATTTGAAATTTAGAAAATAGCATATCGTCTATTTTCCTGCAAGTAATGCTATGTGTTTTTCAACAGGTTTTCAAAAGAGCGAAAAACTGATTTATGTTACCATTTTAAATATTTCATTATATTATATTCATGAGCTCTAAAATACGGTATTAAAAGAAATCAAGATATAATCTTTGTTACAGAGCGGTGTGTCGTTTTTAAGAAAAATTACACATAACACCTTTTGAAGGAGCATTTTTTCAAAATATGTTCACACATAACATATGTTGTACACAAAACACTTGTTGTTGATAGAAAAAAAGTTTTTTTTTTATGAGTTATACACATAGCACTTTTTGCTATCTTCTAAACCTATTAAGATATCGCCAAACCACTTCGTAGGTATAGAACTTCTCAATGGTACAATAAAATAATGTGAAAATAACACATGACACTACTTGCAGGCTAGATGACGATTTGAGACTTAGACATTCTAACTTATCTCAAATTAATCAAAGTTTAAGGCTATACTATAGTTATGAATGACAAATTTCTATGGAAATATTTTTGGTTAAAGTTTACCTCTGGTTATTCATAGAACATTTACTCGGCTTTAGACTTTTTAAAACTCAAAAACTACTATAAATTACATGAATTTCCAACACATTAATTAATTATTATTTTATGCGTTCTTAATTTCAAATAAAATTTTTGATTATAGAGTGGAGTTCAGTTATAACAACCTTTTGGGGATTTTGTTCATTATACTCGAAGTTCACTGTAATTTTCCAAAAATTACTAAAACTTCTGGATTTTTTTCCTAAATTGACTTAACCCTTAAAAGCATGAGGTCCGCATCCGGTATGGAGACCAAGCTACCCTTATGTAAAGTCGTTTGCTGAACTCGAATTGGGCATTAATTTTCCTGGGAAATGAACCGTTTTCCCGGAAAACAACAATTTTTTATGTGTACCATATATGGTACACTATGCATTCTATACATATAACTAAGACAATATATATCAAAATTCAAATTCATTATAATTAGCAAAAACTAAGTCCAAAATACTTGTCTCCATACAAATAATATATTTTATAATTTTTTTTTTCACTTTTGAAATTTTGTGCAAAACTCTTACTTTGGCAGTGGGAGTATGCACCGCTGAAACGGTATGTTGATGAAGAGTAATATTCATTTGAACAATTTAAAAGTAACGGTATCACTATTTAGTGTAATTAGAGGGATTGTCGTAAGAATAAATGCATGTACCAAATATGGTACATTATGCATTTAAGAATTAATTTTAAAATTATTGTTATTGTAATATTTTTACAAATTTTTAATACTTTTTGATAAATTTTTAAGAAACAATATCTTTTTTTTAAGAATTTTTCATTTTAAAGTCTCGATTTCCTTATATGCTACATATATGCGTAAAAATTTGTATGAACATTCATAAATGGGTTCAAAAAATGAGTTCTTTTTAAACGATGTTCGTTCTAACCGTATTATTTTGTACGACATATGTTAGAAAATGCGTTAGGACCCGAACCGGTATTCGTTATAAGTGAACTCCGCTGTAATATTAAACGTTGCATAATATTTATAACACATTTCTAAAAATTTATGAAACTTTCTTAAAAATATAAGAAATATATAAAACATTTTTTGAAAAATCATAAAACTTCTTTATAATATTTATGAAACATTTTATAAATAAGAACAATTTGACCTTTTATAAAACAGCTTACATCGGACGAAATGAAATTTTTCATAAATATGCTGAAGCTTTTTCCCTGAGTGTACGATGTGACATTTCTTTGTAAATTTAGGAGCGCGTCTTTCGAAATGTTATAGAAAAAGTTCAAAAAGTCTTAAATATTTTTTTAAAATAATTTTAGTAGAATAATTTGAAATTTCGGTTTACTAGAATCATAGAACCACAAGATTTTTGGAACATAAAAAGTATAGTTTTTTTTAAATTTGTTTCATCAAAAAAGTCGAAATTCCCTCTCAAAATGTATAATAACCAGAACAACCGGCAATATGCTCTAAAAATCAATTTTAAGCCCATAAAAAAGCACTAAAAACGGAAAATTTGATTTTTTTTAATCAAAAATAAGATTTTTTTCATCGGTATATGCAAAAATAAGAGCGAAATATGCAAAATAACAAATCAATGACAAAATTCGTCAATTGTTCTAAAAAAGATAACTAACTCATTAATTTTTCAATACGATGCACAGGAAAAAACATGTAACAACATATTTCTGGTCGCGCTGAAACAGAGGATATTTTATGTAACAAAAATCCTTGAAAACTAGAAATTTTAGATTTATAGAAATTTAAATGTTTCGATGGGAAAAAGCAATAAACATAAGAACATTTAGCAAAAAAAGTTAAACTCTGCAATCAAATTGTAAAAATTGTAAGAGGAAACCAAAAGTGTAAAAGGTTGGAAAAACACTTAAAAAAACAACAAAGTCAATATATTTTAACAAAAATTTACACGAGCGCTCGAATATTAAAATCCAAAAAATTGTAAAATATCCAAAAACGACTAATTACTTTTTTCTGATTTTCAAAGAAGAAATTTTACGAATTTTTTTGTTTTTTAATAATAATGTTTTACAAATTTTCAGTTGTTATTCGATATAAAAATTATCTATTTAACGGTCACTTTTAGGACTTTGAAATTAAAAATTCCGAATTTCACACATATACTTTTACTGCAGTAAAAGATGTTTAACATTGGAAAATTCTGAATTTTTACATTTAACGTCATCAAAAGTAAGTAATTTGTAGTAATTTGATCCACGAATAATTTTGTTAGTAGCATGAAACTCTTGATTAGTAAATTGCACGGTTTTGCGAAAAATATGACACAAAAAATAACAATTTGTATGTTTCACATCCTAATTTTTCGGATTAAAATCCATCTAAGAGTTCCCGTACCCCTTCAAAAAATCAGAAAAATTTCTTTAAAATTTACAAAAACCTAGCCAAACCTAAAATTCACCATTTACAAAAATATTCAAAAATCGAGGGCTGGATAAGCCACTTATTTTTGATGAATTCATCACCTTTTGATTGATACTTTTTACACGCAATTTAGTTATATTTTTAAAGCTCACTTGATAAAAAAAATATTTCGTTTTATGTATAAAAAATAGCTTACAAGGTATAATGGCCTGACCTCACTCCTTATGATCAAATTTTTCGTCATCTTTTCATAGAAAAATATTATCAACATTTTTGTTCATACTAATTTCCCATATCTCGAAACCCGAAATCGCAAAACGGAAGTTTTTTTAGTTAAGTGATGTACTAATACACTTTTGTAACAAAATTGAGCCAGATCCGGATGTAACTTCGAAATGCGTAATCTTAACAATATTTTTGTGAAATAGTTTCATAAATATTAATGAAACAGTCACAATGGACTTCATATATATGATGAAGCTTTCGCTTTGAGTGCAGTTTGATTAAAATAGAATGTTTACACTATACACGACATTAATTTAATCCTGTTAATGTGGTGTATTTCCGTAATAAAGTGTGTACCCAAATAAACGTTTACACACATTTTTCCTTATAACTTTTTTTGCGATTGATTTAAATATTTTTTATTCATCAGACTATGTTTGAAATATGTGTCAGATAGCAAAATTTGTGTTAGTTCCCAATAAATAATCAAAAGCAAGTGCATGAAAAAGTTTTTTAAATTTTTCGAAGTAAACCAAGTTGGACTTTCAAAAACAAAAATCAGAAAAAGTTGTTTTAAATGTGTAAGTGAAGTTTAACAAGGACCTAACAATTGGCAGAAAACCTGAAACTCGTAAAACAAAGAAACCCAGGAACTCTTCCAAGACCAAAAAGGTGGAGAAGATTTTGTGATCCAAGTTAAACAAAATTTTGGGCTTGGCACATTTAAAGTGCAAAAAGTTCGGGATAGCAATGCAAAGAAGAATACTGAGGTCGAAACACGAGCAAAACTTCTAAACGATTTTTTCAAAAATTCGAGCGTTATATTATAGACGACAAATGTTATGTTATGTATTTGAGGATTTTTCATAGCTTCTCGGACTGAAGTTTTATGTAGCAGATAGTCTTAGAGGCGTCCCGAAATAGTTCCATTTATATTTTTTTTCGAAATTTTCAAAAAAAAAAAACGTTCTCAAATCTATTTCCAACTTTCGATATAAGTGGACAGCAAAATCACAACAAAAATTGCTTATGGCAGTAATACCAGAAAAATTAATTAAGCTCTTCACTTTAATATAATATCCCAATAGCAAACAATTCTAGAACTGGGCCAGTTTTGTACTAGTTTAATGGAACCAGGCAACTAGTAGGACTTCTACCGCCTCTCCATACAAACGTCTGTAGAATTTAACAAGTAGATGTCATAGGGATGTAAACCAGTTCCAAGTTCTTGCTTTGGAACTAGTTGAGAACTAGTTTTAAATCTTCAATTTAAGCACGAAAAATAGGGAGCAAAACTGGTACTAATGTGACACTGATGGATTCAGCTATTAACTAACTCTTTGGCACCAGTACTGTGCCAGTTGGTTTAGAACTTAATTATATAAATAAAAACCAAACGATTTCCTTTCATGAAAGGAAGGTTGGACCAATAGTTTCATCTTATTGAGATAAATAGGTTTATATACTAAATAAACTCATAGAAATAAACCTGTAAAAATAGAAGAAAACCCTACTAAAAATTAGTTAAAAATTACCATGCAGAAAAAACTGCTAATTTTTAACTAATTTATTTTATTTTATTAATTAATAATCATATAATTACAAATTATATACTATTACCCTAACCGAGCACTAGCTACCATGGCCTTCGGCGCGTTGTAGCGAAAACAGACCAGTGCCTCTGGTGGGAATCGAACCCACGACCCCCGTACTGATAAGCCAGCACGCTACCAACTAGCCTACCGGGGCGCACTACTGGGGCGCACTGTGTGTAGTTACTTGGCAACGATTTTTTGTGTGTAGTTTTATGAATATTTTTATTAATTCTACAAACATTGACTTGAATGAAACCTGTTTCATAGATTTTATGAAAAGTTTCAATGGACCAGTTTCAGTGACAATTTTCATTAAAACTATGAAGAAATTCATTACAGAAGAAAAGATAATTCTCTGAGTGCACACAACTTGTTCAAAATTGCCGTTTGGAAACTAGTTCTGATAACTAGTACTTTTCAAAACTAGTTCAAGCATTTTCTACTGGGATGGTACAGAATATAAATCTGTATAATATTTGAATTAATAAAATATTTTTGTTTAAACTCTCGCTTAAATCAGTCTCGCTTAACTCAGTCTCTATTAACGTAACTTTTTGTGTGTTAAAGTTTTTTTGGGCGCACACTTTAACAATATTTGTATATGTGCGTGTGTGTGTGTGTGAATTTTTCTTTAATATATTTCGTTAAGTTCGGTATACTTTGGTCTTACTTCCAGTGTTGCACGGATATATTTATGGCGTTACATGAAATACAAAAAATAAAAAACTACATTGTAAAGCAGTTTTTGTTTTTGTTTCAGTTTTTATTTTTATTTTTATATTTTTTTTTTTTTTTTTCAACTAAAGGTGTGTCGCCTAACAAAGTACCTCAGCTAGTCTGCCACCAGACGGAGCTAGTCAAAGCTAGGAAAACAAATGGCAAAAACACTACAAGCCAGCAATAAGAACAGCAACAAACAACCAACAACAAAAAATGGCACAAAAATATTGAATGTTTCTAAACCCTTTGACGACGGATGATTGATATATGTCCCATTTTCACTTTTTGCAGTTTTAGAAAAAATACAGGGCGATTTTAACAAAACTTGCTGTGCTCGATAATATACAGATGTGGCTTTTCAGCGTTACCTACAATATATAGTAGCCTTATAGTCTCAGAGCCTTACAAGGTCAACCCAAAATCAAAAAATTGTTTTTAAAATGTTTTTTTTATATAAATAGAACATTTTTGGTCTTCAAAGTTTAGTAGCGTCATGATGCTTGTTAGGAAAAGACGTGTTTGATTACAAAGAAGACACGAATTGAGCAAAATTGACAATTAATAGGTTTTTTTTCTAAAACTTCGGGTTCTGATGAGATCTTTAGCCAGATCGAAATACTAGTATCAACCTAGCTAATACACACGGAAAACATTTTTGTAGTTGCAACCGAATTTTTTGCCAACCGAATTTTTGTCGTTCCACGTACTATCACTATTATTAAATTGTAATACTATTGTAACAATGTCGGTTATTTACAAATTTGTAATTTTTATTTTAATAATTGAATATTTTATGTTTATGGACTATAAATAGATTCACATGTGATCAACAAAATTTAGTTCATTAATAATAAAGAACTGGGCTCGAACCGGCGACCTTTCGTTTGTCAGGCAAGTACTTTACCTCTAGCCTAAACCTAATTTAAATATGTTTTTTAAATTTCAACCTTGAATATTTTCTAGTTTAAAATTTAAATATTTGTCTAAAAATAGACTTGTATGTACAATAGAAATTCTGTTGCTAATCTCAATTTTTTATTAGAGTTACCAAAATTATAAAAAAATTTATATTATTTTAAAATTATTTTATTAATAAAAAATTCTTCTCTACGAAGTGGGCTCGAACCGGCGACCTTCTGCTTATCAGGCAATTACTCTACCTCTAGCCTAAACCCAATTTGAAATTGTATTTTCCAATTTCAACCTAGAATGTTTTTTTGTTTCAAATTTAAATATGTATGTCTAAAAATAGATTAGTACATACAACAGAAATTCGGTTGCTGATCTCAATATTTTATAAGAGTTACCAAAACTAAAAACAAATTAATATATTATTTTAAAATTATTTCATTAAAAAAAATTCTTATGCCGCGACCTTCTGCTTATCAGGCAATTGTTTTACCTCAAGCCTAAACCTAATTTGAATTTTTATTTTAAAATTTCTACATAGAATATTTTTTTCTTTCAAGTTTAAATATAAATGTCTAAAAATAGATTTGTATGTTCAACAGAAATTGGGTTTGCTAATCTTAATATTTATTAGAGTTACCGAAACTATTAAAAAACTTTATATTGTTTTAAAATCGGTAACGAAAACTAATATTTTAGATAGAGTGATTGTTTTTTTTTTCAGGCGAAACTAATATTCGCTTTTAACTGCGACTATTTTATTTAAGGGATAAAATCTCCGAAAAGTGGTTGGTTGTTGGTATTAAAGATAATGCAGAAGATAATGTTTTTTCAATATTGATAAGGAAAACCAATAGTTTGAATGATGTGACTGTGTTTTGGTTAATTTTATATATTTTCTGTTTACAATATAGTTTAATAATTCTGATGATGAATTTTAAGTACTTACAATTAAAGTTATTGAATAATGATTAAATATTCTTGCTTACAATGGAATTCCAACCAATTTATTCTCTGAGGTTGAAAGCTCGTTATAAATTAACAATAGTTTTTTGTTTTTTTATGGTTTTCGTTTTTGTTTTTAGTTTTTAAAATGTTAAAAATTCAGTTTTAGTTCTTCTTTTTCAAACGAGCTTGACATCCTTTTTATAAATTATACTTATTTATTATTATTTTTTCCAATATGTCGTCTCCACAGTGGGTGACTTATTCAGGAAACAATTGTTATAATTTGATTAATAAAAATTTTTAACAATTAAAAATTTATATTTAACAAATTTTATAGAAGGTGGTAACCCATGTGAAAATGATCATATATTATCATGTATGAATTGTCATATGTTCATATTTGTCATATATTCATATTTTGATATTTCGAATATTTTTAAAATATTTATATGATATTTGTTGTTTGTCTCTTTGGTCCAATTAAATTAAAAAACAATTAAATAATGTTTATTCTATTTTATTGCTTAATAAAAATCATTTTGATAATTTTTCATATAATCGTACGTCAGAGCCAAACAACAAAAATTGAAAACCATTCGTTATAAAATGTGATGGCTGTTACTCCGCTGTATGTTGGATTGTTTAGGTTGTAACATTCCGGAAGTTGGTGTAACAATTTGATTTTCTATAAATATAAAAATCAATTAAATTCTTATTACAAATAGAAAATAATTTCTTTTAACTTTTTAATTTTTGTTTTGACAGAAATTTAAAACATTTTTATTTTGTTTTGAAAAAAACAAAAGAAAACAAAAAAATTGAAGAAATCTAAAACTCAAAATTATAAGTTTTTTTTATCGGGATTTTTAAATTTCCTAACAAAACGCATAATAAAAAAATAGAAATAGTTATATATGCATGATATTAGATGTAATCATGAAGTTGATTTTTAAAGTGAAATTTGTATCATATACGAAACAATATTTAGCATATATTTCAATACATGATGTCATACACTACCATATATGAAGTTTTTGTTTGCATGTATAAAACCATAAATGCTTCCATACATGGCATACATTTACAGACATGCTCATATATTATCATTTTCACCTGGCAAATCAAAATTTTATTTTGTGTCAATTTTACCTCCTTTTTAAAATTTATTATATATAAGTTTGTAATTCTTAAAATTTTTATTAATCAAATTATAACAATTGTTCCCTGAAGAAGTCGTCTAATGTGGAGACGAAATATTGGAAAAGAATAATAATAACACACTGCTACAAAAAAACACTTTTTGCCAGAACTTAAAAACCGACCTAGTGTGGGTTGTAGGCCTAGGTGAGGACATACAAAAACCTTTTTCAAAAATTTTAAAACACCCTCAAAATTTTGAGTTATTTACAAAAAACTGTTTTATGGTAGGTCGTAGCACTTTAGTACCTCTAACTCACACATTTTTTGACCGATTTCAAAATTTTAAACAGTTTTGCAAAGACAAAGAATTAAGCTTTCATGAATGTATTCATAAAATATATATTCTAAAAAATAAGGTAAGTGCTTATCAAAAGTTTCTCATTTTTTGTTTTTTTCTTAATTTTTTAAATTCAACAAGAGTTATTTTCATTTTTTTTTTCTATGAAAACTTAAATTTTTTGCACTGTATTTTAAAGACAATTTTATATAGAAAAAAACGAAATATTATTTGTTAAAATCGGTTTATATTTGCAAAAGTTACTAAACTTTTTCTAAAGTAAACATTTTGGGATTGCAGACTTTTCTTTTTGGTAAACCACTTGACTTACAAACGTAAATTAAAAACTGTACAAATAGCTTAACCTAAGTTAACATGTATAGTTAAAAACAGGTGTTAATGAAAAGTTAAATAACTTTTACAATTTTCACCCGATTTGAAAAATGAAAACCATGTTTTGTTAAGAACTATATTTGCTTTATAAGTTGGTATAAATTTTTATATGCTTTCATATTAAAATAAGCAATGAAAATCTAATAAAATCAAAAAAGTTTATAATTTTCGTTTTTTTTGTAGATATTCTTAACAAAAACAATACTAATAACTTACAAATGTATCAAAAAATGCACATCATTTTAAAGCGTAATCAGTTTTCTTTCCAAACCCGTTAAAAAAATTTAAATCGGACAAAAACTGACTGAGTTCCAAGTCGATAAGTTGACGATTATCACTGAACACGGTTTTTTTAGAATAACTTCTAAATTTTAGGGTGAGAAAATTATTCAATATTAATTTTATAGAAAAATTATTATTATTTTGCGATTAGGCATAACATAAAGCCAAATACAAAATTAAAACTTAGACAAAATCGTAACTTATTAAGGAGTGACAGCCAATTCATGATTTAGCTTTAGTACTATATTTCTTCGATAAGCGCCAAAAGCAGCACAAAATTTATTTTTAGTCATAGTCCCAAATCTCCACAAAATGTTGTCAAAAAATCTTCAGCGGTTTAAGTTCGGTCGTCAGAGGGTTAAAAAAAAAATTTACAAAAAATTGCTAGCCAGCCGTAGTTAGTTGTGGTCGTTTCTTGTTAAAGTTTTTTTGTCTTTATATTGAAGTTGTTGCGGTAGTAATATTTGCTAACAATATTCCTGTAAAGCCCCTCCTGACCATGTCTAAAACTCCCTTCCCCACAACACCTTCCTCTTGTTAATCACTCTCCTGTGGGTACTTAACAGAGCTTCGAAGGAACTAATTCAAGTTAAATAAATTATAAGACAAATTTAGAATTCTAGGATCGACAAATGATTTACATATCGTCACCTATAATCAGGGAAGTCAGGCAATACCGCTCAAATAGCCTTTCAACTGACTATCGTTATCCCTAAAATAACGTTACCGAAATAATTGAGAAATCGGTAAATCGGATATAACTAAAATACCAATATCCTTAACATGCCGTTACAGAAATAACTAAAATACCGGTATCGAAATAATCTGACAAAATCAGAAAAAATAATTGCTGTAAATAGATATATATATTTTCCGAAAGCTTGATCATAAACTAGGTAGTCATTAGAATTCGGGTAAAATGGGACTTAAATGATCGAAGTGCTAAAATAACCTTAGCCTTAAAATACCGCTACCGAAATAACACAAAACCCGTTAATGCTAAAATAACATTACCGAAATAAACGAAAATAGCGTTACCGCTGAAATACCGATACCGAAATAAGTAAAATACCGTTAACGCTAAAAAACCATTACCGAAATATCGTTAACCCTAAAATACCGTTACCGAAGTAAACGAAAATGGCGTTACCCTTACCGATACCCGCATCGAATCGGTTACCGTCCATGCCTATAATGCAAAACAGCATATCATCAAAAAAAAAAACCCCGACATAGAGTTTTTGATTGATTATGAAGTCTAAAATGTATTCATTTGTTGTGCCAAAAATGATTTTTTTTATAATTAAAAGAAAATATAAATTTTTGAAGTAATATATGAGCGACTCATACTAAAAAATTGCGAATTTATTAAATTACGTATTTTAAGACAATAAATTTAAAAAATACCGCTTTTTGCACCAACATTAATATTTTTTTGCCTGACGAGTCCCGCTTTATGATTAAAAACAGTAGTTAGCAGTACTTGACTCCGTCTCAGATGCGGACTTTGTCTCTCCATCATATTTATCACTATCAGAATCTAAATATTCACACACAGAGAAATAAAATGCTAACCGAATTGAAAAGTGTATTTTAATGGTAACAACTTATTAATTCAGTTAGTACAACGATTTTTACATTAGACTTCTAAATATTTTGGGTGTTGTAACTAAAATTCAGTTAAATTAACCAAACTTTGTTGTGAAAACTAATGTTAAGTTGTAGCAACCGACTGAATTTCGTAAAAACCGAATTTGAGTCGAAGTAACCGAATTTCAGTTGGCAAATAGCTAAATTTTTCTCTGTGTGCATATTCATCTAAACATTCATCTGCATTGCCATCTCTTTTATCGTTTGATTTATTTGGTGAAAGCTTCTCAATATATATATTAATAGACGAATTTGTAATTTCTTTTATTTGGGAACTGAGAATTTCCACTTGTTATTCAGAAAATAACAAATGTAATTTAAAACTTTTATTTGATTTCGAGAAAATCACAAATGTAATTTCAAATTTGCAAATCAAATTCAGAAAATTCTATTTGGAATTATCAATTGATATTTAAAAACAACATTTGTAATTAAAAAAATACGATATTTTATTCAAAAAATCACATTTGTTTTTCATAAAATCGCATTTGCTTTTCAGAAAATACCAATTGTAATACAGAAAATACCATTTGCAATTCAAAAAAATTCCAAATGTAATTAAAAAATATTTTTTTTTTTTTTTTTTAATTTAACCAATACTCAGGGGATGCCCCCTACTCATACAGTGCATTGTATTGATCAGAAAAATAGGGTATGGGAAGGAGGAAAGAGGGAGTAGTGTTTGTGGATATTTGATTTAAATTTTTCTAAATTGTAAGTAACAGGGAAGACTTCTGCGGGAAGTTTGTTCCACATACGAATCGTTCGACTAAAAAACGAATATTCTTTGTAATGCGTTGTGCGAAACACAGGACAATCAACTACACTGATAGAATTTTCCTTCATAGTATCAATGAAACGATTTCATTAAAATCGATTCATTGGTTTAATGAAAAATTTCATTAACTGAATGAAAATTCATTAATATTGGTATTTTTTTCATTAAAATTTTTTATGATTTTTTCATAATTTCATAAAAAAAAATCATTAAATCAATGAAAAATTTTCAAATTTTTTTTTGACTTGTACAGTAGAATCTCACAAATTAGAACTCTCACAAATTATAACCGTCCAGGAATTAGAACCGGCCATTCCAATGTATTGTACGCTCTGAAACTAGAACCTGTGGCTCTAATTTCTGGAAGTTTTTTTTATTTTGTTTTGTATTTTCACTACAAATTATTTTTTTGCAATGTATAGTACGCTCCAATGCATTGTACGCTCTGAAATTAGAACCTGTGGTTCTAATTTCTGAAAGTTTTTTATTTTGTTTTGTATTTTCACTACAAATTATTTTTTTGCTCATTGAAGTAAAATAAAACGGGGATTCCCCGAATTATTCGTGGTGAGTACAATTCGGTCATATGCATGTGAAATTTGATATGCTTTTACAAAATTAAATACCTAATAATAAAAAAAATTTTGAAGTTTTTCTATGAATTTAATATGTTCAATTAATTAAATATTATTAAATAAAAATTGTTTTGTGTTAAAAAAAAGCTTACATAACTAGTTTTATTATAATTTTCTGTAAAAAAAAATGTCCAGAAATTAGAACTTTTCAGAAATTAGAACTGCCCGATGTACAAAGTGGTTCTAATTTCTGAGATTCTACTGTAATAAGAAAAAAACATTTTTTTTTGTACTATCTTTTTGACATAAAAAAAAGTGAAAAATTTCTTTTAAACAGAATTAACCAAAACTTTGATATATATAATTTTTTTTTTATCCCCTCAAAATTTTTATTATGGAAAAGTTTTAAGTTCTTATTTTGACCTACTTGAAGACTAGAAACGGTTAACGAAATTTTTTAGAATAACTATAAATTGAATTATTCCTTTTTTTATTTTATTTATAAATTTTGCCATAAAGCTGCATTTTTCTTACGTGGGTCATATTTGACCCCAGGTTAACATGGGTTAACTATCAACAGAAAAAATAGTATTCTATAATAAAGTTATTCAAATCATATAAAATAGCATATACAATAATATTGATGAAATATTATTAAAACCTTGTTTTAAAGTAAAAATGTATAAAAATAAAAAAAAAACTTGAAATCCCCGAGAATCAAAAATTTGCCAACGGATATCCACAGTACTTGGCTTATTTAATACTTGAGATGTGTTTAATAAAATACTTGACAGCAAACACTAGGTTTATGATTTTTGTTGAATAAAATTTTCAAAAATGCAAAAAAGTCACTTTGAGGTACACTGATAGAATTTTCCTTCATAGTATTAATGAAACGATTTCATTAAAATCGATTCATTGGTTTAATGAAGAATTTCATTAACTGAATGATTTTTTCATAACTTCATAAAAAAAATTCATTAAATCAATAAAAAATTTTCAAATTTTTTTTTAATAAAAATTTTGACTTGTAATAAGAAAAAAAAAATTTTTTTTTGTACTATCATTTTGAAATAAAAAAAAACTGAAATATTTTTTTACACAGAATTAAGCGAAACTTTAATATAAATAATTTTTTTTTATTAAATTTGCCTAGAGCTAACAGCTTTTGACGAATTTGAATAGTTGGTTACTAAATTCCAGGGAACAGATTCTCTAAGAAAATCGACATAGTTTTGTTCAAAACGTTATGCTAAAGGATAATACATTTTGGTTTTTAACAACATTGTTTGTAACAATATTTAACATTTTTATCTAACATGGTCGTAATTTAACTACAAAAAGTGGACTATAATCGTCGATCGTTCTACAGAATTCCAAGCCAGATCGATAAAAAATTACATATTTTGTACCGACATATATTTTCTTATATGTCGGTAACACAAATTATAAAAAATGTAAATAAAGATTGAACAATTTTGTAAAAAGAAAACAATAAAAACAGAAATAAATTAAAATTGAACCAGACCTTATAAATAATATCAACGAAGGCTAGGATTAATGAAAAAAATTTCATATACTTTATGAAATTTTCATTGGGTCAATGAAACCATTCATTAAAATTGATTTAATGAAACACCTTTCATAGACTCAATGAAACGTTTCTTTGGGGGCTTTTTTATGAAAAAATTCATTGGATTAATGAAGGAATTCATTAATACTACGCACAAATTTCTATCAGTGTACAAACGGATGTGCTCTACTAGATAAGCGAGTATTACGAATAAAAACTCGGGCTCGTGGAATAAGTTCACTTATCGATAGAAAAGTGTCACACAAACCACATTCCGACGATGCTCCAATGAATCAATAGAGTACACTACTGTCATTGATAAGCTTCACCGCCCTCCCAATGCACACGGTCCAGAAGCTTCAGAATAGACAGTGGAGCCCCTGCCCATATATGAGAGTTGTATTCCATTTTTGGCCGGATATAGCTGGTATAAATAGTAAGGAGATCGGATGGAGTAAAGTAAGTCTTGCACCGTTCTAGAAAACCAAGACATTTGTATGCCTCTTTCGACATATTTGTGGATTTGTAATCCAGTAATTGACCAAAAAAGGTGAAAAGTCGGTAAAAAAAAGAGCATTTGTGCTATTTTTAAGGCACCGGATGCACTTTTTTCGCGTGCAATTCTCAGAATTGAGTCCCAAAATCATGTGTTGTACTGTGTATCAAATGCAATTTTGAAATTACATTTGTGGTTTCTGAATTACATTTGACATTTTCTGAAAATCAAATGCAATTTTGAAATTACAATTGGTATTTTTGAAATTGATGTGTGATTTTCTGAACAACAAGGTTAAATGGTGTTGTTATTATATACATTCAGAGCACAGTGGGGGAAATTGGTCTACAGTTTTAACCGATTTTGAATAAATAAAAATAAAGAATGAAAATAACAGTTTATTTTTTTAACAGAAATTTTTGCTAAAAAATTTTATATTATTTATATATACGAGGACGGATCAATAAGTCTGTGACTTTTCGAACTTCCCTAGTAGTTACATGAAATGCAACACTGCTGCCATCAAGTACCACCTGTTAATAGACTACTCCGTCATTTACTTTGCGTTTAACAGCTGTTCAAATCATACAACCTCGTGGATTTTTTTTAAAAATGGAAAAAAGTGAATTTCGAGCGCTCATTAAACATTATTTTGTGAGAAAAAACCGTCAATCAAGCCATGGAAAAGCTCGATAAATACTATGGGGACTCTGCACCATCGATTTCAATGGTAAAAAAGGGGTTTACTGACTTTCGTTGGACGTTGATTTTCGTTTTGGACGGCCAATTGAGGTCAATACACCCGAAAATGTCGACAAAATTCACGATATGGTGTTGGTCGATCGAAGAGTAAAAGTGCGTAAGATTGTGATGCCATAGGCATTTCATATGGCAGTAGGGAACATAAACGTAATCGTGGCCAATAAGGTGATGGCAACAGTTTTTGGGATGCTCGCGGAATAATCCATATTGATTGCCTTTAAAAGGGAAAAACAATAAACGGCGAATATTATGCCAACTTTTTGGACCGATTTAACCAGAATTTAAAAAAAAAACAAAAAAGGGATCCCATATGACCAAGAAATGTCTATTTTATGGACCTCGAAAAATACTATTTTTGGAAGGGATACAAACATTGGAGAAACGTTGGACTAAGTGTATTGAGCTAAAAGGATATTATGTTGAAAAATAATTTTTTTTTTCAAAAAGTCACGGACTTATTGTTCCGCCCTCGTATAAGGGCAAACTTTTATTCGCATTAGAAAAAAACTTTAAGAATTTCACATTTTATAATGATTGATTTGTTTACTAATATTTAGTAAATGTTTTTGCTGATTTTAGCTGATTATTTTGCTAGTTTCAATTAACTAAAATTAAACTCAAATATAACTAAATATTTGTAAATTCAACAGATTTATTTTTGCTATTCTTATATTACTAATATTTAGTAAAAAAAAATCTGCTAATTTTCGCAGTTCTTTTTTGCAAACTCATATTTAACTAATTTCTAGTTGCTTTTTTTTTGCTATTTTACAGGTTTATTTCTGCACAGAGAGAATTATCTTTACTTAAGTAGTGAATTTTTTCATAACTTTAATAAAAATTTTAACTACACTGATAGAAATTTGTGCGTAGTATTAATGAATTCCTTCATTAATCCAATGAATTTTTTCATAAAAAAGTCCCCAAAGAAACGTTTCATTGAGTCAATGAAAGGTGTTTCATTAAATCAATTGTAATGAATAGTTTCATTGACCCAATGAAAATTTCATAAAGTATTTGAAATTTTTTTCATTAATCCTAGCCTAATCGTTATGAAAGTTTCATGTGTTTAATGAATAAAATTCATAGTTTGTATGAAATATTTTCGTTGATATTTAATAATTTGCACTTTTTATGATTATTTTAGCATATCATTAACTTGGTGGTTATTGAGAAATTATCATTCGTTGATATTATTTATAAGGTCTGGTTTTTATAGGATCTATAAAATATTTTTATAAAAAAAGTTCGAAAGTAAACCTCACAGGCTGTTCCGCAAAAGCGATGGCAGATTTTTATTAAACTCAGCCTAATTCAGCAAATTTTCGTTACTTGGAATATTATGACATGTAAGAAAGAAATCTAACAAGAAAGGTTTTCCCGGGGCCACCCACCAATGTAGCACAGTGGGGAAAATTCTATTGTTTCTCAACAAATTTGCTAAAGCTCATAATTTTTGACGAATTCGAAAAAGATAAAATTTGAAAAGTAGCTGATTAGATTTCTGTTTTTATTGTTTTATTTTTACAAAATTGTTCAATCTTTCTTTACATTTTTTATAATTTGTGTTAAAAGACGACATATTTTCTTATATGTCGGTACAAAATATGTAATTTTGTATCGATCTGGCTTGGAATTCTGTAGAACGATCGACGATTATAGTCCACTTTTTGTAGTTAAATTACCACCATATTAGAAAAAATGTTAAATATTGTTAACAATGTTGTTAAAAAACAAAAAATTATTATCGTTTAGCATAACGTTTTTGTGTAACATCGTCAAAACGTCGTTTTGAACAAAACTATATCGTTTTTCTTAGAGAATCTGTTCGCTGGAATTTAGTGACCAACTAATCAAATTCGTCAAAAATTATTAGCTCTAGGCAAGCTTAATAATAAAAATTTATTTATATCAAAGTTTTGGTTAACTCTGTTTAAAAGAAATTTTTCAGTTTTTTTTATTTCAAAATGATAATACAAAAAAAAAAATTATTTTTCTTATTACAAGTCAAAATTTTTATTGAAAAAAATTTGGAAATTTTTTATTGATTTAATGAATTTTTTTTATGAAATTATGAAAAAATCATAATAAAATGTTAATGAGAAAAATACCAATATTAATGAATTTTTATTCAGTTAATGAAATTTTTCATTAAACCAATGAATCGATTTTAATGAAATCGTTTCATTAATGCTATGAAGGAAAATTCTATCAGTGTAGTACTCGTCCATTGAAACTTTTCATAGAATCTTAGAAGCACGTTTTATTATTAAAATCTTTATGAAGCTAATAAATAATTCCGAAAATGAAGCGTTTATAGCATTTATGAAACAGTTTCCTAAAATTTTTAAATATTAAGAAGTTCTTTGAATTAATAAAACTCCTCATGAATGTCTTGAAAACTAAATTGGACCTAACTAAGCCAATGAACTGCTTCATATGATTTTTTAAACTATTTGCCAGAAGTTTAAAATTAATAAAAGGGTACATTGAAATAATAAAGCACTTTATAAAATATGTTGAACACTTGAGAATTAAATCTTAAAACTAAAGTTTGAAATGTATAAAAATTTATGAAATTTTATGAAAAAATAAAAAAATAAGTTTTTGAATAAGTTTATAGCTCTAAAGAAAATTTTCATTAAATTAATAAGTGATAATTTATGAAATGAATTTTTTTTATGAAGCTGCGAAATTTTATGATAAAAAGTTTATGAAAAATGTCTTAATATTTATAAAATTTCTTGAAATTCTTTATGGAATCTATGGAAAAAAATTCTATGATTTGTTTCATTAATATCATGAAGGATAATTCTCTCAGCCAGGCTCGGATCCATGAAAAGATTTTGGGGAGGGAAGTTAGAGTATTTTTGATTAAATTTTCTTATCTCCGTAATGTTTTTGTATTGAACATTTTTATTTTGGGGGAGGAAATGTCCCATTCCCCCACCCCCTCTGGATCCGTGCCTGCTCTCAGTGTATGAGAGTAGCTACAAAACTTATAGGTGTCCCGCATAGTGCACAGACGATATGGAATTAATTGCTTTAAAGCTCTGGTATTTGGTTATTGCTGGTAGAGAGTAAAAACAAAAATAAATCAAAACACAAAAAAATTAAGGTAAGATTGCTGCATTATAACAATTTGTGTATTTTCTAGTACTCGTACATCGACTTTAAACAATTTGCCTTAAGCTTTAATTCAGGCTCATGTTTTTAGGATCTAAATCTTGGGCTCCATCATTTGAAACTCTAAAAGAATGAAAACAAATACAAAAAAAAAAAATATCATAAAGCGTCGTTTACATACATTGTGTGACTGCTAACACTATTCAACTGTTCTTGACGTTTTCGTCTCATACCCATTAATTTGCCAAAAAGAAAGACACTAAAGGCTGGAGACAAAAACCAATTATTATTGACAGTATTAGCCGACTATATGATTTCCTATAACCAGTGTATATTTTTTTTGTTTTATACAAACGACTGCGCCACCTACCGACCGATAGGGATCATCCGTATAACGTGTATACTGCGTACATACCAGAGCAAGGGGTGTTTCGAAAAATGTGCACTCACGGAAAAAGCCTCATCATATTTATGAAAAACTCTGTAAATATGATGAAAAACTTCATAAATATGATAAAGCTGTTATTTATAAAAAACTTTGTAAATATGATGAAAAACTTCATAAATATGATAAAGCTGTTATTTATGAAGTTTTTCATCGTATTTATGAAGTTTTTCATCATATTTACTAAGTATTTCATAAATAAAATGAGGCTTTTTCCCTGAGTGCACATTTTTCTAAACACCTCTTGCTCTGGTGTGTACACTGATAATAATCCATGCGTAAAAATACAAATAAATGTCAAAATAACCAAAAATTTTGTAAAATAAGCGAAAATTTGTTCATTTTACAAAAGATTTTGTTGTTTTAACATTTTTTTCCTGTTTTTAGCATGGATTATTATGAGTGTACGCAGTATCCAAGATCAAATTGAGACATTCCAAAAATACTTCTTCATATTTATGGAATGTTTCATAAATATGATGAAGAAGTTTCATAACCTCTTATGAAATGTTTCATAAATGCTATTAACTCATTAATATCACGTCATAGAACAGCTGGACATTTTCGAACCACACTTTCAAGATATATAAAACCATGCTTCATTTTGAAATTTTTGTAAGTTTTTTTTTTTTGCCTTAAAGCGCGCTCTAGTGAAAATATTGGCAACCAAATGTGAAACTTTGACAGCATATAAATCCCAGACGGTTGAAGATATTTTAAACATTTTAATTTGGTATAATTTTGTGTTTTTTTTACCAATTTTTTAAAAGTTCAGCCCTGACGATATCATTTTTATAAGTTTAGTTGTATTTTAATAAAAGCTATCCATTTTATATGTTTTGAGTGAAAACGAAATAAATGTTGGAATATTTTTGACTTTGTTTATTTGAAAAGTTCATCGTTCGATAGGTCAGGTTCTAAAAAAATTATATACAATCGATGAACTTATTTCTAGCAAATATGTACATTATCATATATTTTCATCAACACAACAATATATTTTCATTAACACAACAATAAATAAAAGATTAGACGTTTTTATATTTTTAAATAATTTATGAAAAAGTTACATAAAAAAAGTAAAAAAAATTTTTTTTTCAAATAACTATTTGACTGCTCTGGATAACTATTTTTCTACAATTTTTTTATCAATATTGTAATCAGGGTGTTGAAAAATTTTAAGGTTTTCAAATCACTTATTTATCTTTTTCCACTAAAAAATTATAGCCCTTTTTAATTTACTGGGTCGAAAAAGGAACAGTGTCAAAAATGTGTTAAACATTTCATAAATTGGATGAAGCAATTTTGTAAGTTTTTATGAAAGTTACATAATTTTGTATGTAATGTTGAACTTTTTTAAAATTGCACTTCATTTTGAATTGTCAGGTTTGATGATCATAATTAAATGTTACTAATACAAATAGAAAATACTAATTGTTAATAAATGTAAGAGAAGATGAATAAAAAGCTGGTGGGGATCAGCTAGAGGGAGTGCCGTACTTTCGTCTTTTATCACTAGGTCATCATCAGCCTCATTCACAGCCACCACCAACAAGAAATTCAAGGTTTGATCAGGCATATAATTCAACTAACCACATAAAATCGGTGATGTTAATTGATTACCCGAACGACATGAGTTATTTTCGTATTTTCTTACAAGTTCAGCCAACAGCTTTAAATTTTGCCATTAGCAGTTGGACTGGATCCCCACAAGATTTGTTTCATCTTCTCTTACATTTATTAACAATTAGTGTTTTCTATTTGTATTAGTAACATTTAATTATGATCTCAAATCTGACAATTCAAAGTGAATATAAAAATTGTCAAACTTTTTCAAACAGAAGAAAAAAAATGTTTAATTCAATATAAAGGGTCCGCCAAATAACTTTTTTTTTTGAATATGCTATAAAAAAACTACTGAATATTTTCTCAAATTTCTTTTTGTTATTTGAAAGTACAATCTTTCCGGTTAATAATGGAAAATAATTTCATTCAAATGGCTGCCTCGGCTGGCCATGCAGTAGCCTACACGATCGGTCCAATTTTTAAGCACATTATCGATTGTGTGCAGCTGTATTTCACCAATGGCTTCCTGTTCCGTCCTGTTGAAACCAAATGTTGCCAATATCCTCCTCTTCAATTTTTGTGAACAAAAATTCGTTCAACATGGCCCGATAACGATCGCCATTGACTGTAAACGGCCACTCCTTGCTCATTTTCGAAGAAAAATGGCAATTTTCGCACACATTCTGCAACATTACCATGATTTTCAAAGTAATGTCGCAATATTTCCCAGCGTTGTTCAAGCGTATACACAACCATATTCGTTCAGCGGAAGGATAAAACTAATTATCTGTCAAATCAGACATGAGCTAAGTGTTACCATTCACGAAATAAGCACTAGCTGAAAAAAAACGTTAGATGGCGGACCCTTTATTTTTATTTTTGGTACTGTATTTGAGGAAAAATAAAAAAAATAGCTGTGGTAAATATCTAAAAATAAATTAAAAATATTAACAAAACTAATTAAAGAATGTATCCGTTTTATATTTTTAGTGGTTTTGACCAAAGATACGATTTTGATAAAATCGAATCATTGTTCTGTGCATCTATCATGTTCAAAAGTGATGCTCCTTCCAGTCCTTACTGCATTGAATCAACAAAGTTTGAGACTTTTGGTTATTTTTTCCAGTAAAATTGTTTTGTATTGGTATTGTTTCTATCTTTCTATCCAGCTAATCTTGATATTCTCTTTTATAAGGAGATTCGAACCGGGGGTCTCTGATTGTTAGGCGAGAACTCCACCAACTAAGCTATCGTCACATAATAATGGGTTACTTAAAATGTAAATGAATTGTTGTGCTTCCAGTTTTCGTTTGTGATGTTAAAAATATATACATTACCCTCATGCTTACAAAAAATCGCAAAGTTAAGTGTCTAAATATAGATTTTCGAAAAATATTTTATATATTATTTTACGTGCAATATGTAATTGTAAATATATGATGTATCATTACAAGGTAACCCATGAGTATCCAATTATTGGTAACTCATTGCTTTATGTTTCAAAATAATGTTAAAGGTAAGGAGTATACATTACATTGCAATGCATTTTGTAACCGACTATTGATAACTAAAGGTAAGGTGTATTAATAACAAAGTAATGCAGTATATAACCCATTATCGGTTACTCATTACTTTTTGTTGGAAACTAATGATACAGGTAAGGAGTATACATGATACAGGTAAGGAGTATACATTATAAGGTAATGTATTATTTTAATGCACCCATTACCAAAGATTTGCCAATTCGACAGTGCCAATATTTTTTTGCTGCAGCCTCTTAACGTTAATTTTTACCAGACTTTTTACATATCGCACTTGATCAACAAGAGGGTATTAACTAAAAATTTTAAAATTTTCAGTAGAGTCAAAAAACAGTTTATGTCCACATTTTAACAGAATTTAAAAATTCAAACATATAATAAGCAAATTCCATTTGAAAATATATATACATTGTTTTTGTTTTAAATTTTACCACCCATTGCAAAAAAAAAAATCAATTTTTTGAGTTAATACCATTTATTTGAAATTTTATCGATTTAAATTTATAGAATAAAACAAATTTTATCAACAAAATAGTATCAACTCTAAATACAACCAAATATAAATATAACAGTTTGATTATTTTTAACATAAATAAAGGCTCAAATCAAAATAATACATTTTTTATGAAAATATACGATTCATTTCTATTTGAACTTTTGTATTAACTCGAAATAATACCTTTTTGTTGAAATAAAGGTAATCACTACATTATCATGAAAATGGTCTCAAAAGTGGTTTTCGAGATGAAAGAGTAATCGGAATATGTTGAAATTTTTACAATAGATAGATGTTGATGTTGTTAGTTGATTTCTGAAATAAAGTGGTATTTTAAAAATTTTGAGTTAATACCCTCTTGTTGACCAAGTGCGATATGTGGGTTTTTTATCGTTGCCAACCGAAAATATTTAAAAACACAAAGTTGCACAAAATTAGTAGTAAAGTCGTTTAGAAATAGTAGTCATATAAAAAGTTGGATTAAACCAAAAAGGTTTAAAAACTGGCCTAATCGCCATGTTTAGTGCTTGATTGCGGAGATATCTAGATTAACTTGTCTATGTAAATTCCATATATGTCGACGTTGACAATCATTTTGTCAACAGCTCCAAAATATTGTTGTGGCAGATTCTTAACGCTTTTTAGTGTTTAAAAGCGTCGTTATATCAGAATACAGAGTTGCATACGATTAGTATTAGTATTAATTACCAGATAAAATGTAAGATTAGCAGTTGGTAAAATAGATTATCTCTGTGCGGTGGTAATTTATGAGACATTCTAAAATTTTTCGATACGGTCTTCGGATATGTGGATATTTATATCGTTTTAAAATAAACACATCGATATTCAACGTTCCCATCATGCCGTTTTTTAAGTTTTTAAAAATTCGATGCAGTTCGCTTTGCTCAAAATTTGATATGTTTTTCTAAACTGGGGGATATAAATCATGTTTAAACTGCTCTAACCTTTTAAGTTTCTACCGATTTTTTAAAATCTTATCTTATTTGAAAGATTAGATGTTCTAATTTATAGATTTGTTAGAAAATCATACAGTCTCTTTACGACATATTTGATTTTGTTTTAAACAATTTGTGGTCGTATATCATATTATCTGTACAACATATCCAAAATTTCGAATGTACAACATATCCAAAGTTTCGAATGGGTTCTCCGTGGGGTAGAAATATATTTAGATTTTAGTATTATCATATTATCATATTATTTTCTTAAAAAAAGTAAAATTTACAATTTTGGCTTCTATCGTTATCGATGGCATCTATTGTTATCGATAGCATATATCGTTATCGATGGCATCTATATCAAAATTTGTTGAAGTGGTTCGTTTTATCTTCAAAAAAAAGTAAAGATTTGTATTTGAAAAAATTTTTTAAGTTTATTCTACTAAATTTTTTTTTTTGTTTGTATGAAGTTATAGGTTCTGAAAATTTTTTTAAAAATACGCAGGTTGAAAGTTCGTTATAAAATAAAAATAACATAAAAATAATCTCGATCTATATAAAAACAAAAAACTAATAAAACTGTAACAAAATCATTATTTGAGCCACAGTAAAAACTAAAATTTTTGTATGTAAATAGAACATTTTTGGTCTTCAAAGTTTAGTACCGTCATGATGCTTGTTAGTAAAAGACCCTAGCCACGTGTTTGTTTACAAAAGAAGACACGAATGGAGCAAAATTGATGATTAATAGGTTTTTTTTGTTTAAAGCTCCGCCTATTCTTTTTTACTTTTATATACTTTTATTACTTTTTATTTAAGCAGCTTTTAACGCGAATATCAAATATCAACATTACGATTGAAAAACAATATTTTTTTAAAAAGAATAGTGTTGGCAGATTGTAAAAAAAATATTTTATGCAAAAAGGAATCAAAAAAGCTATTTTTATTAGAAATAAAAGTTCTAAAAATTATTGCAAGACAACATGGAGCAAAAAATGGCATTTTTACTGAATAACAGAAAAAATGGCAAATGTCGCACTAAAACGTTTTTCGTTAATAATACAACATTGCCGACCTCGTGGTACTATGCGAAAAATTTAGTTTTTACCCTAATGTTCACTGTAATACACTGCGTTGCAAAACTTTAATTACACATTAATTTTACTAAATTTCGTAAGTTTAAGAAAAAAGTAGAAGAGTTTAACAGGCATACATGTAAAAACAATGGAAAATTAATATTATTTAGCAAAAAAAAAAAAAAACAAAACATTAGGTTTTTATTTTACTATTTGAAAAGGAACAATAAAATCAATTAGTGTTTCATAACTATCAATACTCTTAACTTAATTTATCAAAATTTAATAAATTAGTTTAAAGCAGCAGTTTTAATAATGCGTGAGGCCTCCTTTTTATGCATCACGTCGAAAGTTCGATCAGACATACTGTCTACCAGATTTATTCGAAGTTCTTCCGTTATAGATCTCCACGCATCAACAACCGCTTATTTTAGATGAAACCCGTATTCATATTGACGGTTTTCTGCGAAAACTCGACATGATAATACTCCCTAAATATTCGCTATGGGGTTTTGGTTCCAATACTCTTATATATTCTGGTGATAGCCATTCCATCGTCCGACGACTTTCATGTACTGAGGCATTGTCTTGTTCGAAAATGAATTCTTCTTCGTTGCTATTTTCAATAAATGGCACCAATTACTCTTAAGAACTCATTATGGTGATTGAAAATGCCATATCCACCGAATCGTCGAAACAAAATGCGCCCCAAACCATTAAGGATAGTCATCCGAAATAATTCTCTGGGAATCCTGTGAGAGCATACTCTCAGGGAACTTCTGCTTTAAAAATATGTAGTTGTTTAGGTTGTAATACGGTTTCTTTAATTTTAATGTAAATGTAAGTCATTTGTAGAACAAATTTAATTTTTTACTAACCTTGTAGTTCATTTAAAAAAACAAACCACATCAAATGACTGTTTTATGATTTTACATTCATTTTTTTGCAGTCGTTATTGTTACTTAAAAAAATAAAAAATTAAATGTTTGTATGGTTAATTTTTACTACAATTGTTAGTAAGTTTTTGAAAAGTAAAAACAAATGACAAATGTTAGTTGAATTTAATGAAATGCTAGTGGTCCTTTCTTCAAGTAAAATTGCATTTGTTTTTGACTACAATTGCTGTCGTCTTTACCTACATAATATCCTTAGTGTAGTTATGGTTGATTTGGACACATTTACCTTACGTTCATCGATTATCTGATTGAAACTCTGCAATGAGTTAATGGCACAGTTGATTATTTTACGCCGGTTTTATTTTTTCCATAAGCACTCGGATTATTTGCAAAATTTGCGAAAACCACATATGAACGGTTTATTTTTCTAGCAATTTACCGAAAACTTAGGCCAATTTTTAAATAGACTTAAATTTTCCCTTTTTCATAATCCCTTAGATATGAATCACGCGTTATTTTATGGAAAATTGATTAAAATTGCATAAAAACAATATAATTCTTCAATTTTCCTTTTTTTTCAATTTACGTTTTTTGCTATTCTTCTTTGTTTAATGTTATATGTAATTGTAATTATAAAACACTAAAGTCTTCATTACTCGAGCGGATACGTTACGTAAACGGACTGTAACTCCATACAATATGTAAAAAGAGTACGTATATGCAATATGTTTAGCAATATGCCAAAAAAAATGTACTTTTTCATTTTTAAGCTATGAATGCCGAATGGTTTTTATGCTTCGGGGGTAGAGTCAGCTACCTTAATTGCTAATTAGAGTGTCCCTCACTTGTCCTAAAGCAGAAATTTAGGGGGGCCTTTTAAACTTGGATTTTTTAACTTTTTATGAATTTGCCGCATTATTTATGTTAACAGCTATAAAATCAATGTTTTTATTTGTTGGATAGTTAGTTTGGGTAGTAATCTTCCATTTTTGGATATTATTGCAATAATACACTGAGAAAAAAAAATGGCAACAACAAAACTTGGAAGTAAGAAAATACTATTGCTAACATTTAACGCGGCAAAAATTGGGCCGAATATTATGCCTTGCCATTCAACACAGTTGTTAATGACTTCAAAATCTAAAATTCTGCGGTGGTGCGTGACGATCGCATTTTTCGTTTACACGAAAATTTGGAAAATTTTAAAAAAAGCGAAAAAAATGAAAAAAAATTCGTTCTTTTCACTTTCATTCACATATAACTTTTGACGTCGAAATGTGATCTTCAAGCACCACCGCATAATTTTAGATATTATAGTCATCAACAACTAAATTGACTTTCAAGGCATAATATTCAGCCCAATTTGTGCCGTATAAAAAACATTAAGTCCTATTTTCGGCAAATTTTATTCATTCATTTAAAAAATAGAGTGAATATTTTAAAAATCGGGAATTTATGCTACTGAAATGAATTATACATTAGTAATTAAGACCATAGACACTATTTTTACTTTGGGGAACAAAATTGCTTTCCATGGGTTAAGTAAATATACATGTATTTCATTTACTATTGTGATAAGGCGGCTGTAGATATTCTAGCCGGCACCCTATGCATGCTTAGTAATTATTAGTGTCCGACCGAACAGTTCGGCCAAAAAGCTATATTTTGTCGGTTTTTTGATATCTAGAGGCAATGATGACAAATTTTGGTATTGGAAACATGTTTGTTGAGCCGATTTAATTCGATTTTGTGTATAAAATTTAACAAATTATTTAATTTTGCGAGAAGCTAGGCGTATGAAACGTGATGGGCTTATTCATAGTGCCTTTTCATTGCGTGGACTTGTGTATGTCAAAAAATTTGCCGACAGTCAGTTGACCTGTATTGATGATTTCGCTGACTTAAAGCTGTTTTTTCGTGAAGCTGGAGAAGCTGAAAATATTTCATCTGAACATCAACACAATGATTATATATAATTATATGGTTCTTGTTATTTTATTTAAAATTTTTTGTGATTTTTTAGAAATAATTACCTATATCATTGACTCATATTTTATATTATATTGCTCAAAACATTTTTTTTATAATATTTACAATATAATCTTTTTTACCGTTGCTGTTAGGGATGTATTTGTGTTAAAAATATTTGATTATGAACAATTCTACTGACATTAGAGGGAGATCTAAAGACGTTACGATGAACATGGTGAGAGTTCTAGCTAAACAGAAGAAGGGTCTGACTATTTGTCACTTGAATGCACAGAGTTTAAATTGTAAAATTGACGAATTTAGAATAATTTTCGAAAATTCTAACGTTGATATAGTTTGTGTTTCTGAGACCTGGCTAACTACATCAACTACGGATAGCTTAATTAACCTAGGTGGTTATACAGTTTTTAGAGCTGACAGATCAATAAGAGATGAAAATGACAGAGTTCGTAAGGGTGGTGGAGTGGCGATTTTTGTGCGCAATCATCTAGTGTGCAAGTTTTGCTGTAAATCTGATGAAGAAGACAAGGTAGAACATATTTTTGTTGAAATCATTTCCAATCAAAGGAAACTTTTAATTGGCTGCGTGTACCGACCTAATAAGAACACATGTCTTTCAAAATTCTTTGAAAATCTGGAAAATTTAACTGATGGATATAGTGACGTGATCATTTCTGGAGATTTTAACTCTAATATAATTATTGAATCAATTCTAACTGACAGGATGTCATCGCTTGGTCTTGAGCCTACTAATAAAAATAGCCCCTACGCACTTTTCTTCCACTACAAACACTCTACTCGACCTTTTTTTTGTGAGTGATATTTCAAATGTACTACTCTACGATCAAATCTCTGCTTCATGTTTCTCTAAACATGACTTGATTTTCTTGGCTTACGATTTTCATATTCAACACGTAAATACCACGTACACTTATCGTGATTTCAATAATATTAACTACGACTTGCTCTATGCTAATTTTTCTCTTTTTGATTGGAACAATATACACTATATGACTTCCGTTGATGACCAAATGTGTTTCCTACAAAACAATCTACTACGTCTATTTGATGAAAATGTTCCTATGAAAACTAAAATCACCAGCGTGAAGAAAAAACCTTGGTTTACTTCTGCCATCAAACAGTTAATTTGTCAAAGGGATATTGCCTACACTAGATGGAAACGTTTTAAAACCCCTGAGCTTAAAATCGATTATCAAACAGCAAGAAAAGAAGTAAACCGAAAAATCAGAGTCGCAAAAACTGAATACTACTCAAGACAATTTAGTTCTGCGCTTGATACTAAACATACCTGGAAAACTATCCGTGATATTGGTATTGGAAAGTCTGATCGAAACAATAACTGTTCGATTAATGTTGATGAGCTGAATAATAAATTCACTGACCTACCCATGATTCAGATAAGAACCGATTTTTATGACGATCAATATGCTCAAATTAACGCTTCAACTGAAGAAAATACCTTTGAGTTTACTTGCGTAAGCGAATATGACGTTGCCTACAGTTTTACACAAGTAAAATCGAATGCTGTTGGATATGATAATCTACATCCTAAATTTATACAAATATTGCTACCACTTCTTCTACCTTACATAACTTACTTTTTTAACCACATCATTACTACAAGCACTTTCCCCTCAGGATGGAAGCATGCCAGGATAATTCCAATTCCTAAATCAGGCTCTGAATACCGGCCAATAGCAATATTGTGTTATCTTTCCAAGGTTTTTGAAAAGATTGTGCATGCCCAAATGAGTGCCCACGTTTTTGGAAATGGTTTAATATCTCACAAACAGTCAGGGTTTCGCCCTAATCACAGCTGCGTGACTGCTTTGGCTGACGTTTCAGAGGACATTAGGCGTAATATTGACAATGGAAACATTAATATCCTAGTACTTCTCGATCATTCCAAGGCTTTCGATACTGTCGACCACACTACCCTTAGTATGAAGCTTCGAAGCTTTTTAAATTTTTCATCTTCTTCTACACAACTGTTGTCATCCTATCTACTAAATCGTACACAATCTGTATATGTCAACAACAAATCATCACTACCACTAAGTCTAACAAGAGGTGTACCCCAAGGGTCTATTCTGGGGCCACTTCTTTTCTCGATATATGTTAACGACTTACCTGAACATCTTAATTACTGTAGCATACACATGTACGCAGACGATGTTCAACTTTACCTGAGCAGTCCACTACAGTCAATTAAGGATAACATAGATAGGATAAACCACGATCTACAAAAATTACACCTGTGGGCTACTGCTAATGGTCTATGTATAAATCCTAAAAAATCCAAATGCCTTTTAATACATCAAAGAACTAGGAATCCTGTGTTTGATAAAGATGTTATTATAAATGATGAAAAAATTAAAGTTGTTTCAGTGGCTAAAAACCTTGGAATAATATTTAATGACACGTTAACATGGTCAAACCACATCACTGCCATGGTTGGACAAACGTATTCAAAACTGAGATCCCTTTGGTTAACTCAATCTTTCACTCCTTTAAAAGTTAGATTGCTGTTAGCCAAAGCTTACTTAATCCCTGGCCTTTTATACGGTTGTGAACTTTTCTGTAAATGCGACACCATCAGCATGGGGAAGTTAAAAGTTGTATTTAACAGTATAGTACGATACGTATTTGGGTTGAGAAGATCGTGTGGAACTGCGTTCTATTCTAAAAAAATATTTGGTGTGTCACTTGAAAGTCTTATGAAGATAAGAGTTCTTTTACTTTTACATAAAACCATATTTACAAAAAAGCCCGCTTATCTCTACGCAAAACTTCGTTTTGGCATCGGAACGAACAGGGGAAATAAATTAGTTCCACCAAGTCATCGCTATCTCGTATCTGAGTGGCAATTCCTCCTAAATTCCGTAAGTCTTTGGAATATGCTCCCTCAAACACAACAACTCAACAGCAACGCCTCTAGTTTTAAAAAATTTCTTTTTGAACACTATGCACGATTTTAATATTGTTTAACAATTTTTAGTTCTTTAAAATTTTCTGCAATATGCTTAAACTTTTATTTTATAATTTATTTATTTATATTTGTTTTTTTTGTTTACTTATATTTAATTATGAGTGATTTTTCAACTATTTTTATTAATTATGTAATACATGTAACTTTCGTCTTTATCAAAATTTGTACTAATTTAAGCGATATAAATTCCTGTACTATAACTATAAGATTGATTCTTGTTGTACTGGAATAGAGATAAATAAACTAAACTAAACTAAACTAAAAGCCATAGTTTAGCTATAAAGTTAAAAGTTCGGCCGCCGAACTATTTTCAATTTGGTCGAACTTTCTGAGACCGAACAGTGAATTCATTGCTTAACTACAGACTTTTCTTCAAATTTGACACTCAAAATAGCATCTAATGAGCCCAATAAACATTTTTAAATCCGCTAAATTTGCCCATAATGCTTTAAAATACCGAATACAGACCAAATGCATTTTCTGGCCGAACTGTTCGGTCGGACACTAGTAATTATCAATCTCTTATTATCTGCTCTTAAATGATTTACTACATAGAAAACAAACAAAAAAATAAAGGTCAAAAGTCATTAACTTGACTTTCAATAAATCAATAAAATAGATAATATTCAAAAGTTGTCATTAGCTTGTCTTCCTCAGATTATTTTATTGTAAATAGTCCGTTATAATTTTTTACATTTGTAATGTTATTGCTTTTCTTTGTATCAATGTTTTTATTTAGAACATAAATTTTAAACTATTTCATTATCTTATAGCTCTTTTCTTTCTCATTCGGTTATTTTTCAACATTTTTTGTTGGAAAGGTATTCCAATTACCTTTTATAATGGCGCAAAATTCATTTCTATTGAAAAATGCATCAAAACACCCTGTATTTGCAAATATTATGAGTTCATATGTTCAGCAAAAATACTCGCCAAAGGATTTTGTACAAAGTTGCCAAACATCATTTGATCAAATTCTGGAAATTTAAGGCCAAAATTTTGATTTTCTTCAATACTCTCAACGGTAATTTTGTAAATAATCAAATAACGGTAATTTTGTAAATAACGGAAATATGAAAAAGTCGCACAACAAAAGTTGCTGCTGAAGTCCTAAAGAACCATTTTCAACAAAAAAAAAAATCTTTTTCGCAAAAAGTCGATTTTGGCATATTGCTAAAAAAATTGCTGTCTCCGTTTTACGTATTAAACGAATGGTGAAGGATTTGCGGAAAGTAAATTCTATGTTCAACAGAATTTACTTTCAGCAAATCTATCACCAATTGTTTAGTATATAAAACAGCGACAACATATTGTATACAGGTACTATTTGTACACATTGTATGGAGTTACAGTTCATTTACGAAACGTATCCACCCGAGTAATGAAGCCTTAACAAAGTATTATTACACAATTTGTCTCTTAAATCAATTAAGTAATCTCTTAAGTTTTACACAATAAGATATCAGTTATCATACTCTTAAAAACATTCATAAGTTTTGAAAAAATGTTTGTAATATTAGAAAAAATAGCAGAAAATCAATTGTAATTATAGTTATGCAACGCAGTGTACTATGTGAGACTTAAGTGTAGGGTATAAAATAATATGATGTATCGAATATATAAAAACAAAATAAACACAATGTTACAGAGCAGCCAAGAAAAGTTTGAACAAACTTAACATACATTTGCATACAGATTAGATGTGAAAGATAAAGATAAATGGCTGTATCGCTTGTGCTGCAATTTGGCACAACCCTACCCATACATATCAACTACTCGTATCTTTCTATTTACATATACATATATGTATGTAGGGTAGAGGGGGAAACCTTCAACACTTATATTTTCAAAATGCTGTCATTTCTTACTGAATATTTTTTTGGTTCAAAATCATTTCTGTATTAAATATCTACATATCTGAAGTTTACCTTTCATGATTTTTATTCGAATTATCTGAATGTGTTTCATTATTTTTTTTTTAAATATTTTCAATGCAACACAACATTTTAGGCAGAGCGGGAGCCATCTGGTGAATGTGGTCCAGAGCAAACAAAAATTCGTTGTTAGACGTTTAGAAGAAGTTATTGTAAAAAGTGTAATAAAATCTTCTTATCATCCCAAAAGCACAAAAATACGCCAGTCTGTGACCACATATATGATTAATTTGTCGAAGTGGCTGCACATAGAAAAAGGTTTTGTTGCTCCAACCGTATTTTTTGAAAACCGAATTTTGATAGTCACAAGCACCATCTTAAAAATCTATAGTTTATTCGCTTGTTGTAACCAAGTTTCTATTAGAATGATTAAAAAATATTGTTGCTCATGCAGACATTCTTAATTATCCCTACTGAATCCAATCGGATTTATTCAGATAAATACACCATTTCCTATTTAGAATATATGTTTTTGTATTTTTATTACAATAATTAACACAATAATATACAAATTTAAATTTTATACAAACTATAGTACATATAAAAGCAATGATTTAAAGCAATTGTTTTCCAAAACTCTATTTATTGCAATGAAATTAAATACTTTATGGTAGTAAACGGTATAAAATTGAAGTCTGTCATTATTGGTGAAAGATTAAAGTTTTTGGGATTCATTTATAGTTTCGATAAAGAATAATGCTTGTAATTCGCCCATAAAAAGATACATTTACATCTGAGTGTATATCCTACAAAAGGTCTAAAATCTGTCATCACATTAAATTAATGTCTCTGAAACTAAATGAACAATTAAAGTTGAAAATTATAGTTTTTCCCGGAATAGATCCTGAACAATTTTTCTTTAAAATTTCTGTATTTTTTTTTTATCGAACGTTTACCCAAAACTGATCTGTGATTTGTCTCTAAGAAAGTATGAAAAGTATTTTGAAACAAACGTCTTATCAAAGTCCTTAATTTAAAGACACTTTTTTTTGCCAATTTTGTTTTTAAATCTTTATGTCTCTAAGAAATTTTTTAAGGAATATTTGACCAGAATCGAGGCTGATTTCTTCAGAAAATTTCTTTAAATTTTGAATTCTTTTGTAGTTTTAGGAAAATGATCACTTGAAAATCATCATCAGCAAAGAAATGCTATCAATCAGAAAATAGAGACACATTTGATATATTTTCAGAATCCTCCAATTAAGTACCAAACACACTGCGGAAAATTCCTGTAAAATATGATTTATGTATTTCTATTTTTCATTTCACGAATGCTATACATTTTTCGTATTTAATCATGGATTTTTATTTACATATTTTTGTAAAAAAGTGTTTTTGAACATTCTGTTTTTTTTTTTAGAAATAAAATTTTGTTTTATTTTTTGACATTTAAGACATTTTGTTAAGTTGAATAATATTTTTATAATAGTGAATTTTTATCGTTGATCTATAAATTTATGTGTGAGATTTTATTTGTTCGGTTTTAGATCATGACAAATTTTTCTCTAAATTAACAGAAAAATTATAATTTTTATATGATAATTTACTTTGACTATTAGAAAAAAAATAACTTTTTCTGTGTTTTTTTCTAATAGTCAAAGTAAATTATTATATAAAAATTATAATTTTTCTGTTAATTTAGAGAAAAATTTGTCATGATCTAAAACCGAACAAATATAATCTCACACATAATATTTTTATATTCACAATTAGGTGGCCAAAATATATTTTTAAGGCGGTTGTGACTGTTACGGATTATTGAGATAGTATTTATTTTTGAATATATTGTTTGCTCAAAGTTAACATTTTTTTGTTACCATTATTGTCATTTTATGATAAGAATAGTTAATTTTCTTTAATTATATATAAAGCGTGGTTTTTTAGAGTGTCACAACTTTGAGTTGGCATCACTGCTTTATTTGACATTTAACAGCTGATAGTTGCGTTTTGTTTAGTTTGCTTTGAAATTTCATTATACATCGACTTACACCAGAGCAAGGCGTGCAAATTGTTGAAATTTTTAATCAAAATAATTGTTCTATTCGTCAAACTCATCGTGTACTTCCATTCAAAATTGTATTTTCCGATGAAGCCCATTTTTGGTTGAATATGTACGTAAATAAGCAGAATTGTCGCATTTGGAGTGAGGAGAATCCTCTAGCTTTTGTCGAAACACCATTACATCCACAGAAAATTACTGTTTGGTGCGCTTTATGGGCTGGCGGAGTCATTGGCAAATATGTCTTCAAAAATGATGATGGTCAGAATGTTACTGTCAATGGTGAACGGTATAGGAACATGATTCGAAATTTTTTCGTACCTCAATTACGTGGCATTAATCTTGCTGATATGTGGTTCCAACAGGACGGAGCCACACAGCGGGCACTACAATTGATTTACTCAAAGAAACTTTTGAAGAAAAAATAGTTTTACGTAATGGCACAATTAATTGGCCACCAAGATCGTGTGATTTAACCCCATTGGATTATTTTCTTTAAGGGTTATGTTAAGTTACTTATCTACGTCGATAAACCAAAAACAATTAAACACCTGGAAATCAACATTCGAAGGGTTATCGGCGAAATACGGCCGCAAATGCTGCGAAAAGTTGTTAAAAATTGGTGTTCCAGATTGCGCCTTCTACACGCCAGTCGTGGCTGCCACATGGCAGAAATCATATTTTAACAATAATTTTAATTTTATAAAATTTTGTGTCCAATAAAGCCCGTTTCCTTGATATTAAAAATATATTTCCTTGTTTTATTATGGTTTAAACTTGTGTCACTCTATAAAAAACACCCTTTAGAACGTACTTGCTATCGAATAAGAATCAAAAGGAAAGACTTTTAATGGTATTCATTGAATTCCAACTAATAGTTGGATTTGTCGTACGTGTCCCATTGATGAACGATCCCCACTTTACCCTACTCGCTTATATGTATATTCCTTGTTTCATACTTCCGTAACCATTGACCCATGTACTCTTGCTTATACGTGGTAAATTTGGATGTAGTACTTTAAATAACTCAACTCTTGGTTGTCCCATATTTAGGTGGAATCTATTGTGTCAATTGTTAGTTTAGATTTTCTCCTTGTCGCCCAATATTATTAACGTATGCATTCTGTTTATAATAATGTATACGACCGAAACCCAAAACCCAAAACTAAAATAGATTTGCTGTATTGTATTGTAGTTCACTTTCTCTTTACTATGAATACTAACGTTTGCGGAATGAAATTGCAACAAAACGATAAACGTTGTAGTATGAAATATATTTCAAATATAAACTTAAAGTAAATTTTAAGTTAAAAAAAAAAATGCACTTTATTAGTTTAATGTAAACAAAATTGTCCCACTTCATTCAATTTTGAGGCAGTTTGAAGGAACTTTTTCCATACACACAGTCAATGGCAACAACTTATAAATTCAGTTAGCACACAAATATTTACATAAGATTTCTGAATATCTTGGATGCTACAAGTAAAATTCAGTTGAGTTATCCAAACTTTGTTTCGAAAACTAATGTTCAGTTGCACCAACCGACTGAAATTCGTAATAACCGAATTTGAGTCATAGTAACCGAATTTCAGTTGGCAAATAGATGAATTTTTCTCTGTGTGTAGCTATTGAAATTTCGATGTTGTTGATTTTGTTGAGATTCTTTTCAAAATTGTTGATTACATTTTTTTTTTGTGGTGTTGTTATTTGTTTGGTCCATATATTTTATTTTATCATTAGTAAAACTATATCCCTCGAAAATGTTTTTATACATTTTTTTACCTCAACATATTTTGCATATATCAATGATATTTGGTCTTTATTCGTATTCTACATAATCGGTATGCTTCTCTAATTTGTCAAGATTCAACACAGAAAAAATTTTAGTCCAGAAAAAATTACTAACATTTTCAGTAAACTAATGAAACTTGTCTTTACAACGTGAACAAAAATTTCCATAAAATTTATGAAAAGCTACATATTTGTTTATGAATAAAAGTTTTTAAAGAAACTTCTTCATTGGGTGGATGAAACTTTTAATAAATAATATGATATTTTGTTTGAGTGGACATTAGAGTGAGGAAAGTTTCTAAAAATAGAACTGTTGTGTGTTTGGAGTTGTACTTCTGAGATTATGTATGCAAGAACAAAAAACACCGTGTATTGAATAAAACTAGTTTTAATCAGAACAAAACTCGACCTGACGATAGATCAGTGGGCTAAAGCGCTCTGTCTAACGTGTAATGCGAGTGCGTGTGGCATTAGAAATCAGTTTATCTATACCACGGTCAGTAATTGCACAGAAAATTTCATATAGACGCAATCGAACAAATAAAAACATAACAAATATTACATTATTCAAAAAAAAACAGGGTCACTGACGAATGTTCAATACCAAAAACTGCGCAGTCTGATTCAGAAAAATTGAAAATTTGCAATGTAGTTATGATTTTTAGAAAATACACTCATTCTTCTCTACCACGCCTTTAACAAATAATATGATATTTTTCATAAAATTTTATGAAAATATGCGTTAGCTTCATAAAAATTTTTAATGCACGAGTACCAGTGCAGCTTCTTAGGTTCTATGCAAAACTTCATTATTATCATGCACATAATTCTCTCAGTGTACTACTAAATATGCCAAATACCAAATAAAAGCATTATTTGTCCAAATTAAATGTATAATGGATAATTGTGTAAAAAACTTAATTGTACTTTGAAATGTTTGGCAGAATAATTTCGGCGGCTTATGATAAACACATCACCCTCATACTGTGTTTCCACTTACATGGTTTGAGCCAAACATGTTTTGGGAAACATGTACGAAACATGTTTTGTATCAAAACACGTCCAAAGCAATTCCAGTTTAAATGTAGCTTAAAAAAGTATGATTTTTGAATAAATTCTCCACAGAGAAAATTTTGGTGGAAGCAAAATAATGAATACGTTCAGTAAGCTAATGTAACTTTGTTGATATAAACATCATATATATATGCTAAAATTCTTAAAATCAATGCTAAAATTTCTTAAAATCAATGAAGAAGCTTATTACTTTTCACGAAACTAGTTCTTTAATGAAACTTCTTTTATGAAAATCAAATAATGCATTTTTCTAAGCGAAGTCTTCTGGCTTCACGTTCAGATTCCATCAATGTCAAAATATCACCCTCACGTACGGGTCCCTTTACATTGCGGATGATTTAACGGGTTTGCTCTCCGAGGAATTCAACTTCAACTTGTATACATTGTCCTTGAAACAAGTTCTTTTTTTAAGGGTTCCTACCACTTTTGTGTGTACACAGAAAAAAGTATAAACCTAAAATATCTAATGAAAGATTTGATTTGAATTTAATTTGTTTCTAAACAAATATTTAATTAAATCAATTAATATTTTCATTGACTTTTAAATATATAAATACATATTGTATTTTAGACGCAATTATCATATTATTTTTTCATACACTGTATGCATAAATAGAAAATTTTCAGTATAAAATACCAAATACATTTGAAGTTAACAAACAAAACAAGCACACACACAAACAGACTCAGCATTGCAAAAACGACACATACCAACGTATAGATCACACACTTTTTTTGTAAGTATCATATTTTTTTTTGTAGAAGTTATTTATAACTTTTTTTTCCTTCTTAATTTTAATAAAAGGTTTAATTGATAGTATCATTGCCGTGATAGGTGCAAAATCAATTAAAATATTAATTGATTCAATAAATTTTTTTGATTGAAACCCGTTTTTAGTTTTTTCTGTGTAAGGAGTAGAAATTTAGGAACCAGAATGGAATCAATATGCGTATTCAAAAGATAAAAATAGGGGTAAATTTTCTTCGACTTAAGTAGTTTTGTCAAAAGCCCCCATATAAAATTATGCACAAAATGAGATAAGCAATTGCACTAGTGTATTGCTGTAATACATATTTGTATCCAATATATGATTGACAAATTTTTTAGTGTGTCTCTGCATGGGCTAATGTACAATTTTATCAAAAATTAAATAGTGTGTTTTTAAATTTGATATAATATCTAAATATATTATTTTGTATTTTGCATTGTCGTGGTTTATATAATATCATATTTAATTGGATTTATTTTATCTTATTCTAAATGCAATATACAATTATATATTGATCGAGAAACGATAAGACGCAACTATATACGACATCATATACAAATTTTTGGACGAAATTAATTTCATACAGGAATTTATATAATTATCTCCGGTTAAATACACTGGCATACAAAAACGTATAAGTGTAGATATGTAAAATAATCTACGTGAATAAAATTTGATTTAATTTCATGAAATTATATACAAATGAATCCAAAATTTGACCAGATATTTTAGTAATAAATATTATCATAATACATAAAATTAAATAGAATTATTACCAATTAGGACGTATAAATGGTTCAATTTGTACGTTTATTAAATATAATACAGTGGAACTCGGTTATAACGAACTTTTTTATAACGAACGATCTTTCTGGTCCCACAGCATTTACTAATATATTTCATACAAAATAATACGGTTATAACGAACTTCAATTATAACGGACTTTTTTGTATAACGAACTAACTTTTTGGAACTTTTCACGAGTTTTCATATACATTTATACTTTTATAACGAACACATAAAACATGGAGATTCTAGAATGAAAATTCTGCTATTAATTTTGAAAATTTTAGCATTTTAATTACAAATTTACTGAAAAGAATTAAAAACTATATGTAACGGAATTTAATGAAAGAATTGTTTTTGAATTATAAACAAAAATTGTAAAATTAGTTGAATTTTAGAAAAAATCCTGAAATTTTAATAATTTTTTTGGAAAATGTTGACGAACTAAATCGTCGGGTCCGCGCAAGTTCGTCATAACCGTGCTCCACTGTATGTAAAGAAAAAAATCATTTAAATAAAATTGTTGATAATTTTGATAAAACATTATTAAATTTTCACTGAAGGTGAGATTTGCATTTTGAAAGTGAAAAAAAATTAATTTTTGAACTATTTATTTATTTTAAATTAAAATTGGATATCAAATTTGATTTGAAACTATTTTAAATGATATCAAATAAAGAAGAATGAAATAATAAATGCATGTTGACTTTAAAGCTTCAAATGGTAATGGGTTTTCATTAAAAATTCATGGTACACTTTCATTTGCTGGACTCCCAGAAACAGTTCGCCTTCAGAGATGTTTTATGAAATGTCTTATGTGAATTATAAAAAGTTTATTTGAAGCAAGACTATACGATAGATACTAGGAAAAAAGATATTCCTACTTCACGGTGCACCTGAGTGAATTTAAATAAAATGTCGGTGATACTAAAGTCGGAAAACGGATTCTGTTTCTAGATGATCTAAAAACCATTTTCCAACGAAAACAAAAATATCTAGGTGGCGCTTTTTTCGCGGGCAATCAATATTTTAAAAATCTGAAGGTTTAAATTTTTAAAAAAATTATATTTTGAATTTAAAGTGAAATAACACGCACCCATCCATGGAAAATAAAAATGTCTATACATCATACGAAAACAGATTTTATAAGCTCTCGAATGGGATATAATTCGTCACGAACATGTAAATAATTTTAGAGAAAATGTAATCTTAAACAATTTAACTCTTAAGCCAAAGGGTGCGTGTCTTACAAAAAATTATAAAATTTCCGACTCAGTTCACGTATCTGAATCGTTCAAATTTTTTTTTATCAAAATCGGTGCATAAGTTCCAGTTGCATTTATGAAAAAAAATCATTAATATCATGCAGAGAACTCTCTCTAACATTTTGGCCAAATAGTATAGTTTATAATTTTTTTTTGTTGCATTGCACTTAGAGAATCATCAGCATAATATTAAAAAACTTTTGCATTAAGTCAACGAAATTGCTCTTAGTCTATTGAAAAAAGTTACAGCAAGTTTACATAAAATTGTATAAAGAAATATAATTTTATTTATTTAAATTTTCTCACACTCGGTGAAGAAGCTTCTTTACAAAACTGGTTTCATAAAAAATATTAAACTTTTCATTCCCTTTAAGAAACTCTTCAATTATTTTGTAAAGAATAGTTTCATTGATTACTTATTTTCGTCGACAACATTTTCTCTGTATGGGAAAATGTCGATTTATTGCGACTATGAATGTCAAATTAAAAAGAAAAAGACGAAAGCTGTAAATCAAACTGAATGCCAAACTTTTTCCGATTTCGCTGAAAGTTCGGCAGCCCAAAAGTGAACTTCTTTTACTTTTACTTAAATTTAAAGCTCGAAATTACATCCGATCGGCCTAACAAAATGTTTTCATTAGCAAAATTAATTTTTTTTTTGTACATTTTCTTACCGAACTAGTCGGTTCGACACTTTTTTCTCTTAACATAAAAGAAAATAAATGACAAAATTATTCCTAAGATGATGAAATCCATTCTATACGTTTCCTGAAATGTTAACTATTCACTAAAGATTTTATTAAATACATCAAGATATTAACGTAAAAAAAATAAAATTTTGAAATCAGTTTCTTTCAATTTTTTTTCTCTTTCCTTTTTTCTTTCTCTTTTTAATTCGCTGTTTTTCGTTTGATTCCCCCTGGATCCGCGGCTGCTATCAGAAACTAAAGGTAAAAGTTTGATAGTATAAGTTTTTTTTAATCAGCGTTGCAAAATGTGTTGCATTTTCATTCCGAATACGTTATATATTTTTGCATTCATTGTAATGTTGGATGTCAAATATCTATAAACATTTAATTAATGTGAGAAGTGATTTGCCAATGGGTTTTGAAAATTTATTTTATTGCACTCGACATACATATTACAATAGTATGCTTGTTAGTACAAACTCCACACCTCAGTGCAGATTACAGAGGGGAGCACTCGTGAGTACACCTAAAGATTCAGGCCGAAAAATATTTGATACTAGAACTAAATTACACTTTTCTAAAGGTATAAGGTACGCTGAATTCTAATCTGGTCTTAGAATCACTCTCCGACATCAGGCATTCGACCTATATTAACGGTTTTTGATAAAAATTCTCAAGTTCAACGGACGATAATTTTAAGAAAAAATAAGATATCTTAAAAATTCAAAAACAGAACAAAGGGTAAGAGTTGTGGGTCCAGTTGCCGCATACATGAGACTAATTAATTGAATCGACTAATTAATTGATGATGTCATTAAAATTTCATTGATATCAATTGTAATGAAATTATTTTCCTCAGCATTTTTTTAACTAATGGTAATGAATTTCATTGATTTGATTTGATTTCATTGATTTGATTTCATTGATTAATGATAATGATCTTAAATTTCATTGAATAGTGAATCAATTAAAGGAAGCAAATTACAATTGACAGCATACAAATATGCTAGGTCTGGGAAAGATTCCCATAGGTTTATTATTTATGAAAAAACAAGTTTTGTCCGTTTTGCGATATCTCGCTTAGTTTTCGATATATGAGCCATTTTACAAAATGGCGATATTTTAAAATGGCCAGTATTTCCGAAATTAAGCGAGATACAGCAAAACGATCCAAATTTTTGCTCCATGGGAGTATTAATATACCCTTATAATATAAATAGGCCGAGAGAGATCCCGAGTGATTCATTTTTATAAAATATCAGATGATTTAATCTGTTTTTCTTATTTACGTGATAATACAAACAAAAACATATGTTATCGGATAATAGGAAGTTAGTTCCTCGTTCCATTTCGTTTCCCGTATTCGGTATTTCAATTTGAACTCCATTTTTTTTTTTTGTAAACAAATGCTTTTTTTGCTCAATTGTAATTAGTTTTTTAGGCATTAGTGTGATTTCGTTAGCATTACTAGGACAAATTCTAATGCTAAACAATTTCATTACAATTAAATGGTAGTGAAATTGTTTTGGCATACCTTTAGAAAAGTACTCTTTGGATCTAATGTCAAATATTTTTCGGCCTGAATCTTTAGGTATAAAAAGTACTTACATGTACTCACGAGTGCTCCCCTCTGTATGTGCAAATATTGCAACAATCCAATTGGAATTGTAATATAGCAGAAATTTGAATGTGTTATACAAAATTCACTTTTCATAAATTTCAATTAAACAATTCATACTAAATCTAATAATTTGATACGTTAGATAGAGACAAAACAACATTATCTTCTATTTTTTTTCGTGTAATGCTCCATAAAAGAGCAACGTTACGTTGACGGTGCGCAGTTTGGGCTTAATGACTTTTCACATTTTGCGAGTTGATTCTCGATTAAAACTCGTATCTTATTTAAAGCATATTTTTTTGTTTTGCAATTATTCAAATCAACTGTTACTACTGAAAATAGTTTTTATTGAATTTGTTCATATGCAGGGCAAGTTGCTTTTTTTTGGCTTTCGCTATTAAATGCTATTTTGGATCTTACACTGAGTGAATTATCTTCACGATATCAATGCATTTTTGCATTAGATCTATGATTCGTCACTGGAACTCGTCCATTGAAACTTTTCATTAAATTAATGAAGTTTATAATAAGTTTTTTATAGTTGATCATTTAATTGTTAATTCATTTTTATTAGTTCAGCTTAAGGTCATTTAATAAAAATAAAACAAGAGTGTTTAGAATTTTATTATTAGGTTAAAATATTGAAGAGCAGATTACTTCAATATTTCGACCTACGCCGTGGGTAATTTTCAAGAAATGTATTAAAAAAATATAAAAATGCAATTAACATTAATAAATTAATTATCACAAAACTAATTTTTAAATAAAGAAATAACTTTTATTCAAAAGTAATTTTTTAAATAATATTTTTATTTAAAAATTAGTTTTTTGATAATTGATTAATTATATTTATATAATAATATTTTTTAATAGATTTCTTGAAAATTACCCACGGCGTAGACGAAATATTGAAGCAGGGAATAAATAAATAATAAAAATTTAAATGACCTTAAACCGAATTAATAAAAATCAATGGAGTTTTTCATAAAAATTAATTAAAAATTGAATATTATTTATTAAAAATTTCATAAAACTAACGATAAAGTTTTATTAAAAATAGTTTAATTATATCGATGAAGCTTTTTCATGAAGTTTAGTGCTAAAATTTCATCAATTATATTGTAAAAATTACATTTTACCGATCTGTGCAATAAAACGCAATTTTTTTGGTTTTATTTATTTTTTTGTTATTCTTAATTTTGTAATTTGAAAGCCTATAGGACAATTAAAAAATTACCATATTTCACTCCCTTAAGATAACCTTAAATTAGAATTAAAAGACATCCTGATAACAATTTACTCTAAAAAATTATAAATATTAATTTACTACACTTAGAATACTATGTAGGTAAAGACCACTGCAGATGTAGTTAAAAACAAATGAAGGGACGACTTACATTTCAGTAAATTCAACTAACATTGTCATTTGTTTTTTAATGTTCAAGAAATGAACCACAATTGTAGTAAAAATTAACCACAAATGTTAGTAAAAAATATACATACATTTATTTATTTTTATTTTTTTAAATAACAAAACAAAAACAATTGTAAAAAATTAATGTAAAATCATAAAACTGTCATTGATGTGGTTTGTTTTTGTTTAGTAAAAAATTTTATTTGTTCTACAGATGACTGACATTTACATTAAAAATAAAGAAACTGTTCTACAACCCAAACAACTCCATATTTTTAAAGCAGAAGTTCCCCTGAGTGTACTCTAAAAAAGTATAATAATTATATTTGCTACCCAAATTAGAACGAAAATAAAAAATAAATATTATTTCTATCATTTTTGTTGGATTTAAATGATAAATAAAAAACTAAAATAAATTTGACTGATGAAAGTGATTTAAAAGTTTTCCGTTATTAACATGATCGGTATAATTGGAATGCTTTAAAGATGATGGTAATGCATTAAATAATAAAACCACACACCTTTGAAAAGACCGAATTACCCAAAGAGTATTAAAAGTTGTAATTAGAATATTAGATCTAGTCGATCTAGGGAATCTAAAAAAATTTGATACAAATAAAGGACACTTTATAATAAATACCCGATAAAAATAGAGAATGAGACATATATTAATAAAATCATCAAATGATGTTCCAAGAAAATGATTAACGTGTTCTGTAATGTGTTCACGAATGCGTACAGAATATATTTATAAAGGGTCCGCCAAATAACTTTTTTTTTGAAAATGCTATAAAAAAAAACTACTGAATATTTTCTCAAATTTCTTTTTTTTATTTGAAAGAACAATTCTTCCGGTTAATAATGGAAAATAATTTCATTCAAATGGCTGCCTCGGCTGGCCATGCAGTAGCCTACACGATCGGTCCAATTTTTAAGCACATTATCGATTGTGTGCAGCTGTATTATTTTGTGAACAAAAATTCGTTCAACATGTCCCGATAACGATCACCATTGACTGTAACGGCCACTCCTTGCTCATTTTCGAAGAAAAATTGCCCAATTATGCCTCTGGACCAAAATCCGCACCGAACAATGACTCGTTTTGGGTGTATCCACACACATTCTGCAACATTACCATGATTTGTAAAGTAATGTCGCAAAATTTCCCAGCGTTGTTCAAGCGTATACACAACCATATTCGTTCAGCGGAAGGATAAAACTAATTATCTGTCAAATCAGACATGAGCTAAGTGTTACCATTCACGAAATAAGCACTAGTTGAAAAAAAAATCGTTAGATGGCGGAGCCTTTATTATCACTCTATTAACCAAATGTCACTTATGTGCTAATCCAAAGTGCCCGAAAATGTCTCCACACACTATAAAACCAGTGGCATGGCATTATAGTACTGTGGACAATTATGTCCCTAACTAAATTGGGGGGTTATTATGTAATTCGATTCGAAAATTTTTGTTCGAATTCGGAAATCTTAAAATTCTTGTAAAATGTTATCTGTATTTAAAAGTCCAACTTTTTTTTTACTTTTCGCATTTATTAGAACATTGTCTACACGTTTTTAAAATTTTTACCCATTTACCATTTTTATTACATTATTTTCAATGTGAAAATTCTGTTGGAATGGAATCGAATTTCTTTTCGAATCGAATTACATAATAACCCCTCTGGAATAATCGAAATGGTATTATATAATCTCCTCAAAATGAAAAATAATCTTGACGTAAGATATCTAATATGGTGTTCAAATGTTAAATCACAATCTATAACTACTTCCAAAATAGATAAATGTTGTACAAACTTAATGTCAGTATCATTGGTAGATAAATATAAATCCTGAGATAAATAGATCGAGTTGGCAAATACCATTTTCTTTGTTTTCCTTGTATTAATGGATATGTAATTATCTACCATCGTGTTCGAAATTCAGTTGGTTGATTCATTTATCACCGCTTGAAGTACATTTAAATTATCATTTCTACCGCAAAATAAAATTTGTATAACATCCGCATACCCAAAGATATAAAATATCTTCCATATATAAAATATAGTAAAGATATCATTTATGAACATAGTAAACAGGACGGATCCTTGTGGGACACCACTTATGACAGGTAAAACATCAGAAGAGTCAGCAACCGGCGAAACAAAGTGACTACCACATAAATAAATGTTTTGCACAACCAAATTAAAAATAATTATATTTTTTGTTTACGAGGTAAATAAAGTTGATGGTACAAATGTACCACGATTGTACGTTTTCGAGTGTACGCATAACGGTTAAATAAATTGAAAACTAATTTAGAAAATAAGTGTTTTCTTACATATCTTATCTTTATGAGCTTCGGATATGTTGCAGATAATAAAAATATTTGGGACGCGTATTGTTTTATGTTTAGGAGCTACTAATAGGGGTAAAAACTGGCCCCATTTTACGTTTTTTCACTGTTTATTACGTTCTAAAGACAAATTTTTTATTAGATAAAATATTTTTTGAGGACACATTAACAGGTGCACTTTCAAATATTTTTGTTATTCAATTTGTCGTTTTATGGGCATTACTATAATGCAGAAGTCACTTCTAGAATTTGACGTCGGAGTCAAAAGTGATCAAAGTAGAAAATGTAGCCGTTGTCATTCCAAAAACAATGATATATCACACGTTACGATCGGACTATAAATGGAGCCACAGGAAATAAAAAACCAAATGCGCGGGGTCAAGGGGCGGGGCAAAAAAAAAAAAAATTCCAATCTTCTTCAAATTAATTATCTTTAATTCTAGGGGGTGACCGGCACAACTTTTTTTTTGTATGGGGTGCGACCCACTCTAGTGTCCACTATATAGGCAATATGGGTATCAAAATGTTTTTGTATAAGTACTTTAACTCTGTGTACAAATAAATATAGCTTTTGTTAATAAAAGACAACTTTACATACAAAAACAAATGAAGTTTTAACCCCATTTTTTAACCTTGAAAGGTGAGATTGGGCAGCAAAATAAAAAAATACCAGGCTCCTGTTTTTTTTGCTTATATTAAACATATCCAAAGTTCATTTAAATCTGCGAGTTCGGGTGGGGATATATCCTTGTTAGTTAAAAATATTTTAGTCGGTTTTTCAAAAACGTTTTTTTTATTGATAATTTCAGATTTTGAGGGTATTGAAAATTCTTAAAATTGGAAAGTGATTTAATCAACCAGGCTAACAACCAACACTAGGTCATTTTAAAAGTATATTTTCACTGTCACGCTGTGTAATTTAACTAAAAATTGAGTATTTTTTAGAACGTAGGCTTCGGATTAAACAATAAAATGACTCGGTCAAATAATGGTATATAAACCATTTTAAGAACATTACTGGTGAAGATATGTTATTGATCACAGTTCGATAGCATGGTTGAGGGAACCATATTTGAAGAGAATCATACATTTTTGGATTTTTGACTCCGACAACCATGTTACTATGTTTGTGACAACCATACTCTTATCTGTTTCTGTATCAATATGATAATTAGATTACCATATTATTGTTCCAAATATATCCCAATATTATTATATTATCGTTCTGGAAATTTTTATATATTGCCATAATATGATCGTTACAGTATTCTAAGAGTATTTTGTTGAAGTTGGATTAGAAAGTTATGCACTATTTTTTGTAATAGTATATTTATTTAATAATTCACACATTTAAATAAACTTCGGTTTAACATAATTTAAGTAATCCAATTGTCTTTGCGCTGAAGAATAAGCTTTGTGAAATATCCTGTCAGCTATACAAGCTATACATGTGATTACAGCATGCATAAAAATATTGTTAAGAATACAATTTCACAATACGTTTATAATGATCAAACAATATTTACAGCAATCACAATATTTGCATTATAACCATATTATAGTCATAGTTATTATATTATGATCGTGGACAAGAATTTCATCATCATTAATTTCCATATTATGATTGTTGCAAACATATTATGATTATTTCGTACTACATACTTATAACCACATGTTTTTTTTTTATTTTTTTTTTCATATTTCTTTATATTTTTTTTTTGTCTTTAACAATATTTTTTTTGCGTAATTGCAAACAATTAAAAATAAATCACTTTTTTATCACTTCATACTTAATTTGTAACACTTTTATGTCCATATAATAACAATAACTTTATTTAACGGCTGCGTGACAATTAAACTTTTGCATGGACTTCCAGGGTAGCCTTATTCGTTCCTCCACAAAAGAAATTACCATTATAATTACTTAACACCACTACGTTGTTTGTCTATTTTTAATGTCTTTTTGTTTAATATTATTTTATTTATTGGATCTGAATCGAAACTTCTTTTCGCAAAATCTCAAACTAGAATGACACTAAAAGAGCGAAGATGCTCATAAATAAAACAGAGTGATCATCTTTCAGTTGAAGCAACTATAGTTAGAGAGAGGAATGTGATAATAAATACTATGTTATGATTGTAGACAAAACAATAATATAACTGAAAAAAGAGAGATTTTTAAAAGAGTATGATGAAAGCAACCATATTATTGGTGAAACATGATTGATACAATAATACTTTAATGAAAACAACCATTTCTGGCTGTAGGGAACATAGTTTTTTTGGCCGCAATCATATTACAAGCATATTTTTACTTTGCGTGTATAAATTTTCATTAAATATATGTCAAAATTGCATTAATTTTCCAATATTTTGTATTGATTTTTTTAGACATTTGAATGAATTATTTGCGATTTCAAAAGGGTATTAGTTAAAATATTTTATTTATTTATCTGCAATGTATACAAAACAATTTAATGTTTTAATTTAGTAAGTTTTTCGAGCCGTAAACCTGCACTTTTCGAAAAATTCCAAGTCAAAAACGCATGCAAATTTATAGCAATATTTATTTACAGGATGATTTATTTAGGGCTAAAATGTCGTATCTATTAAAAAACGCCTTTTCGAAAAGTTGTCGCTTATACCCTTGTTCGAGCAATGCATTTAATTGTTTAATCCGATGACTGTATTTAAAAATTTACTTTAATATTTTTAAATGTTTTGCACTGAGAGAATTATCTACATGACATCATTGAATTTTTGCCTTAGGTCAATGAAATGTCACTGGAACTTAAAAAAAGTTCCATTAAAACGATGATTCTTTGTCATACAGTGTAAGAAATTTTTCATTCAACTTGTGAAGAAAACTTCATTAGTTTAATGAAAAAACTTCATTCAAACTCGTCCGAAAAATTCTCTCTGTGTGGTATGTAAAATATGGTATGACAACTACACTTAGAATACTATGTAGGTAAAGACCACTGCAAATGTAGTTAAAAAGAAATGAAATTTCACTTAAAGAAAAGACGACTTTAACTAACATTGTCATTTGGTTTTTAATGTTCAAAAAATTACTAACAGTTGTAGTAAAAATTAACCACATGTTATTAAAAAATAAACAAACATTTATTGTTTTAAATAACAAAAGCAACTGTAAAAAATCAATATAAAATCATAAAACAGTAATTTGAAGTGGTTTGTTTTTTTTTTAAATTAACTATTAACAAGGTTAGTAGAAAACTTAATTTTTTCTACAAATGACTGACATTTACATTAAAAATAAAGAAAATGTATTACAACCCAAACAACTACATATTTTTAAAGCAGAAGTTCACTGAGTGTAGTCTTTAATTTACGAAAACTATGTATATTTATTTGTACGCAGGGTAAGTACTCAAGAATAAATAAAATTTTTGATACCCATATTGCGTACATAGTGGACCCAGAGTTGCCGCATTTTTTAATTATTTAAAATACAGGGGAAAAGTCGCATAAAAACCGAACGGTTTTGAATATCGGAAAAAGCTCAGACACTCTCTCGATTAAATTTAATAGGCATTGCTATGCATTATTTTTAACTTAGTACATCCAAAATTCCTCAATAAAACGCCAGATTTAATGTTACTCAAAACATATTTGAAAGTCTTTGGACATAATTTGTACACCAGTGATTATGCCTTCAAAAACCTTTCATGTGATACTATATTTGTCTATAGTTACTTCTAATAGAATGAAATAAATCGAAAAAATCGTAACATGGAGTAATTTTGACCGCACTTAGTAACACCTAAACATGAGATTTTTCAGCTAGAAAAAAACACTTGTAACTTAAATTTTTATTCCTTACATCATATCCGAAGTTCATTAAGATCTGCCTGTCCGGGTCGGAATACCTCCCATGTTAGCTAAATTTCATAAAAATCGGAATAAGGATATATTTCTTGTTAGGCAATCTTGGTCTTATATATTTCCATCTTAAAAAGTATGTGATTATATATGGTGTCATGCATGGCAATATCTAATTATATGTTTCTTATGTGCTAACATATATAACGATATATAATTATATATTGACCTAAAATTAGATATTAATCATACATGCTATACATAATAAGGTATCATAGATCTATTGTCATATATTCTCATAAATAAGATCATATATGGTGACATATATGCTATATAATTTATGATATAATAATATTATATACTGTCTTATAAAATATATTTTTGTGTGTGATATAAGGTATGCTTATATAAGGTGCCATATGAATAATGCAATTCCAGATATAATTATATACGACAAACTCAATGTATAGTTAGGGATATATCAGAATCTTAATATTAATATTATTGGATACACCAATATCACAGTGGTTCCAAACACAAAAAACATGGTAATAAATATAGATGTTTTAAACTACTGGTCCAATCGGGAAATGGTGTTCCCAAAAATTGAAAAGCGGGAGCTAACCTTTAAGGAAAATGTTTCTGTGGTCACCCTGTTTTAACACAGGGTGTGCTACAGGGTGTCAAAGTTGACCATCTCGAGTATGAAAGAGCTTTAAAGGGGTATAACTTCTATAACCATGCATCGATTTTAGTGTTTTTTGGACTTTTTTAAATCTAGGTTACGAGACAAAGCAAAAACATGCTTCATGTACCATAGTAACTCTTACAGTTAAAAAAATATTTCACTTTGAATTTCAAAATCTTCATTTTTCGCCTTGACTTTTTTAATAGTTTTGCCAATAGATTATTCATTTTTCAAAGAAAATGCTCAAAATTTTTTCAAGTCATTCTAATGACCTTTCTTAAACTCCTAAAGAAAACTTTTTTGAATTATCTTAAGCCGTTTCGCAGTGATACTATTTTAAACTCAAAAATTAAAAGTGTGTTCTGAAAAATGGGGTTTTTTCGTCAGATAAGGGGTAACTTCACACACCTTTATATATATTTTGCTGATATTTTTTGGATTAGTTTTTTACATAGTTTGATAGAGTAGACTTCAAAAATGCTTAATGGTATAGTTTAAAGCATTTTTGGATATGCACCCTACGTCCAGCATTGGTCGAAAATGATGAATTTTTGAACGGAATTCTATGTTTATGACCGTGATAAAAAAAAGTAACGCCACTTAGACACGATTTGAAATTTTTATACTGTAAAGAGATTTATTCTAATGAGTTTGCCACTTCATTTGCCGCCGCCCGCTCAAAAACGTAGCCTGGAGAGCAAATTTTGTGGAAAAAGTCATTTTTTTCAAAAGCTTTTTTTTGATTTATAAAAAAAGCGTACTTATATTATCAATTTCAGCAAGATTTTATTTTATTTTTAATAAAACGTAAATAATTGTCCTACATTCCAAAAATCTTTTCGATATTGCTTATGGTTATTTTTACATAAAACATCAAAGTTCAATGTAGTATATCTAACTATAATTAATTGTACATTTATTGGCTTTTGCTTTCGGTAATGTTAAAAAATTTAAATAATTTCAGAAATTTTTTTACATATTATTAAATTAGACTTAGTTATCAATTCAACGATGCATAAATCGTTTATCTAGTGTAATAAATGAATTCAAACTATTGCGCTTAAATCAGGCATTTCAGGTCAAATTGCAGTATTTAACAAATTTATATATTCAGGTATACAGAGCGTGTTGCATTATATTTCTCTAAAAGGGTTACGGGTTTTTTTATTTTTTTAATACTATTTCAAAAACCTAATAAGATATAAATGCAGGTAGAAAATGCGTTTTATGATGTAACATTTGCATAACATATTGTTTTAATGGGCTAATATAATGCGTTTTTTTTTATTTTACCTATTTCAGTTTTTTGTTTTTACAAATCCAGTACCTGCTCGATTTTTTTGTTTATAAAAAAACAAATATTTGTAATATATAAGCGTAGTAATTTTAAAAGGAGGTTATTTGAGTTAAGCAGTCATGGAGGTTACAATAAAATATAGCTCCCTTTGTAAAGTAATTTGGGATACTCTTGCCAATACTGATATACGATCGGAAAAAATAGGAAAACTGATTGATACCATTGTCTACTCGTATGGCTTAAATATGAAGCCAGATGAAATTGAAAATTTTTACAAAATTTATGAAAAAAGGATTAAAGATTCCGATTATTCTATACAAAAATTTATGAAGAAGAGTCAAGATTGGCTTAATAAGGAGATGTCAGTAGTTATTGAACAGAAAAAAAGGGGCCGCCCTAAAAAAGATTATGAAGAGGTCCAGATTAGGACTAAGAAGGTAAAACAGGAAGAAATGATTAACACACACTCCGCTAATGAAATAAAGGATTCTTTTAAAGCAGCTTTGACACGTATACAGCCTAAAGAAACAGGGAAAATTGTCGACGTCCTACCAACTGCGTCTCCTAAGCGTTTGAAGCGCATGATACAAAGTATTCCAACACCAAAATCATCAACTTCCTTTACCAGTGAAGATGCATTAGCTCTTTTTCTAAATTTGGGGTTAACGAGAAATAAATATGGTATTTTAAGAAAAGCTCTCATTGAAAAAGGATATGATATTTTTCCTAGCAGTAAAGCAATAAAAGAAACAAAAGAAAATATTTTAAAACCAATAACATCCCCAGTGCATGCCTCTATTGAAGGCGCAAAAGTTGAACTATCACAGTTAATTGACAATACTGTTTCTAGAATTATGTCCACATTTAGCAGCAAAGATATTGAAAGATGCAAGCAATCTGATGTCGTGTTAATGTTCAAATGGGGCTGTGATGGCACATCTGGGTTTTCCGAATACAAACAACCATCTGGAAGCAGCAAAGAAAAAAGTTTTTCATCAATTTTTATGGCTTCTTTTGTGCCGTTAAGAATGCGGTTGTATAATAAATTACCTTCAACCTCGTCTGCAAATGATATATGGACGAATTTAACCCCTGGATCTAAATTTTTATGTCGTCCAATACGATTTGAATATGTAAAAGAAGACATGATTTCAACACAAAGTTTAGTAGATTCAATAGAAAGGGAAATTTCGAGCTTGTCTCCACTTTACGTGGAAATATCTGGACAAGTTATTAAAGTTTCATTTCAACCACAACTTACAATGATTGATGGAAAAGTTGCAAATGCAATTACAGACACAACATCTACTTGGAAATGTAATATATGTGGAAAATTAAGTTCACAGTTTCATGAAGATAGTGATACAATTTCTATGAACGAAAACGCTCTGAGGTTTGGGATATCGCCACTTCATGCCAGAATAAGATTTATGGAATATTGTTTACACCTCGCATACGATCTCAAATACCGCCTTATTCCAGGAAACCTAAGCCTTTCCGTAAACAAAAACACTGATCTACACAACATGAGAAAAGAAGAGAAGAAAAGAATTCAAGATGAATTTAAATTAAGACTTGGATTAATCATTGATACGCCCCTTCAGGGGTTTGGAAGTTCCAATGACGGAAATACAGCAAGGCGTTTTTTCGAAGATCCAGAAACTACCTCCTCAATTACGGGTCTCGATAAAAACCTACTAAAACGTTTTAAAGTTATATTAGCAGTCATTAACAGTAAAAAACCTATTAATGTGGCTAAATTTAAACTCTTTGCCAATGAAACAAAAGACATTATACTCACCATGTACTCTTGGAGGCCAATGACACCAACAGTACATAAAGTATTAGCTCATGCCAAAGAAATAATAGAAAACAGTATGTTGCCTTTAGGCGAACTGACTGAAGAAGCCCAGGAGGCCAGAAATAGAGACGTCAAACATTTTAGGCTTTTTAACACACGTAAGTGCTCCAGAATAGCTCAAAATTCCGATTTGATGGAATTTTTATTAATATCATCGGATCCAGTACTTTACTCCATAAGAACAAAATGGTTACCAAAAATAAGCATAGACATTGAAAAGGAAGATTCTGAATCTATGCATATAAACGACCTTTTAACTTTTGATACTTCAGACTACTTTGTAGAAAATGTGTAGTCCTTAGGAATATATTCATATTTTTAGCACAATTACTACTGTACCAGTTAAATTTAATAAAACCTTATCTTTAGAACAAAAAAAAAACATTATTTTGTCTTTCAAATAAATGAATATATGGTAGTTATTTACCTGTTTTATATGGAAAATTAGAACAATATATTATGCAAATGTTACATCATAAAACGCATTTTCTACCTGCATTTATATCTTATTAGGTTTTTGAAATAGTATTAAAAAAATAAAAAAACCCGTAACCCTTTTAGAGAAATATAATGCAACACGCTCTGTATACCTGAATATATAAATTTGTTAAATACTGCAATTTGACCTGAAATGCCTGATTTAAGCGCAATAGTTTGAATCCATTTTTTACACTAGATAAACGATTTATGCATCGTTGAATTGATAACTAAGTCTAATTTAATAATATGTAAAAAAATTTCTGAAATTATTTAAATTTTTTAACATTACCGAAAGCAAAAGCCAATAAATGTACAATTAATTATAGTTAGATATACTACATTGAACTTTGATGTTTTATGTAAAAATAACCATAAGCAATATCGAAAAGATTTTTGGAATGTAGGACAATTATTTACGTTTTATTAAAAATAAAATAAAATCTTGCTGAAATTGATAATATAAGTACGCTTTTTTATAAATCAAAAAAAGGCTTTTGAAAAAATGACTTTTTCCACAAAATTTGCTCTCCAGGCTACGTTTTTGAGCGGGCGGCGGCAAATGAAGTGGCAAACTCATTAGAATAAATCTCTTTACAGTATAAAAATTTCAAATCGTGTCTAAGTGGCGTGACTTTTTTTTATCACGGTCATAAACATAGAATTCCGTTCAAAAATTCATCATTTTCGACCAATGCTGGACGTAGGGTGCATATCCAAAAATGCTTTAAACTATACCATTAAGCATTTTTGAAGTCTACTCTATCAAACTATGTAAAAAACTAATCCAAAAAATATCAGCAAAATATATATAAAGGTGTGTGAAGTTACCCCTTATCTGACGAAAAAACCCCATTTTTCAGAACACACTTTTAATTTTTGAGTTTAAAATAGTATCACTGCGAAACGGCTTAAGATAATTCAAAAAGTTTTCTTTAGGAGTTTAAGAAAGGTCATTAGAATGACTTGAAAAAATTTTGAGCATTTTCTTTGAAAAATGAATAATCTATTGGCAAAACTATTAAAAAAGTCAAGGCGAAAAATGAAGATTTTGAAATTCAAAGTGAAATATTTTTTTAACTGTAAGAGTTACTATGGTACATGAAGCATGTTTTTGCTTTGTCTCGTAACCTAGATTTAAAAAAGTCCAAAAAACACTAAAATCGATGCATGGTTATAGAAGTTATACCCCTTTAAAGCTCTTTCATACTCGAGATGGTCAACTTTGACACCCTGTAGCACACCCTGTGTTAAAACAGGGTGACCACAGAAACATTTTCCTTAAAGGTTAGCTCCCGCTTTTCAATTTTTGGGAACACCATTTCCCGATTGGACCAGTAGTTTAAAACATCTATATTTATTACCATGTTTTTTGTGTTTGGAACCACTGTGCAATATTGAGATTTATTTTGATCTAATTTTATCCAGTAATATATAAGATAGAACTAATTGGATATTACTGGATACCCAAATTATGAGATTAACTTGGATTGGAATAACTATTGATATATATCAAATGAGATCTGATTTTGTATTTGAGATATATTTTTTTATGGTCATTTCTTAAGTCTATTAACAATGCTAAAAAATCTTAAGTTTTTCTTTTTATAATAAAGATAGACAGACTTCACCCGAGACAATGTTCAAAAAAAAAAAAAATTACAAACAATAAAACGTGTTGGTTGAACATCGTTAAAAAAGTCTTGTCTACAATAATATTTGTGCATGGCTTAGGTTAAAGACAACAACAAGGAGTATTTAAATTGTAAAACATCAGTATTCCAACATATCTACATGCTACCTTTGTACATGTATGTACATTAGAGTGGCACTTTTTTGTAAAAAGAACAACTTTTTTTTTTTAAATTTAAATTTATTATTAAGATTATTGTAGTATTAGGTCTAAAACTCATCAAGTGCAAATTTAAGAAAAATCGGAGAGCTTTAACCCGTAGCTGCCTAGCTGGCCAAAATTCTAGATTTCTGAAAACTTTTCTTCAATTGTTTTAATAAAAATATGTCTTACGACACATAATTTTTTTTTGGAACTTTGTTTGAATACGAATATTTTTAAATTTTTTAAATCGGACTAATGGTTTTTGAGATATTGCTATTTCATTTTGTCTAAAAATTTCATCTTTTTCGTCTGTTCTAGTAATTTTGTAAAAATTATCTTAAATTTTTTTTGCACTCAAATACTTTACAAAACATACCAGGCAGAAAAAGACAATCGGCACAGTGTTGGCAAAGCGTCGGTGACAGTCGGTTACGCGTTGGCAGAACGAGGGATTAACAATCTTGACAGTATTGTGCCGTTACACAGATTGATAACAGTAGCCAACCGTTGGTTTTAGCGAACTTGCTGCCATTGGCAAAACGTTGGTAATAAAAAAAAATTTGGTGTTTTTAAAAATAAATTTTAAATTTTAAAAATAAATTAAATTAATTTTGAGAAATATGTGCAATAAAACACATTTAAAAATTAGCAATACACGTCGGTCTTCATTTTATACATCGTAATTAAATGTGTGAATTAGAACAAAATATTAAATAAAAAAAAAATACTTCTAATTGGTTGTAATTAGAGTTGACACTATAAAAATTATTCGATTAATCGAACGAACAAAAAGAAAATTCGAGCGAACAATTTAAAAAGCTTGATTTTCGAATAACGAGTAATTCTAATATATTTTGACGATTAATCGAATAAAACGAATAACTTAAATAACTTCACAGATGGCTCAAAGCATGCGAATGGTGACACTGGTGCGGGTGTATATGGACCAGGTTTCCAACGGGCCTTACCCATGGGTAGATACCCCTCCATTTTTCAGGCAGAGATTTTTGCTATCTGTGTCTGCGCGGAGGAGTGTCTACGAAGGGGCACTATTAGATCTCGCATCTACATTCTTTCTGACAGTCAGGCGGCATTAAGGGCTTTAATGTCCTATGAGGTGTCATCTGGTCTGGTCTTGGAATGCATTCTGGCTCTTAACCGACTTGGCGGGCGCAACTCGCTTACCTTAGGGTGGGTTCCTGGTCACGAGGGGCAACGAGAGGGCAGATTGTCTTGCTAATTGCGGTGCCCGAAGGCCCTTTATTGGCCCTGAACCATTCTGTGGTATACCTTTGGGGTATGATAGGGAGAAGCTCGGGTCGTGGAGGGAATCAGAATTCTCTCTCTATTGGGAAAACTCTCTTGGCCAACGACAGGCTAAGAGATTAATTTCTTTTTCCAGTGCAGGATCGAGGAGACTCTTGTCCCTCGGGAGGGGTGACTTGAGAACCCTGGTGTCTTACCTGACTGGACACTGCAATCTCAGATACCACTTGCGCAAAAGGGGTCTGTCGGACACGGATGAGTGTAGGTTTTGCGAACTGGTAGCTGAGACATCGGAGCATGTTCTTTGCGAATGTCCGAGGCTTTGTGAAAGGCGTGCCAAGTTTCTTGGCGATCGCTTTGTCTCCCCTTCGGACATTATGAAGGTTTTGCCTAATAGGATTATTGGCTTTATAGGTAGCTTGAATCTTTAGGGTAACTTTAGGCAGCACAAAAGACCTAAGTTGGTTGCGGTGCATAGTGCCATATAATCTAATCTACTTCTTTCAATAAAACTTTAAAATTGTGAAATAAGATATTAATTTTCAGAGTGAATTATCTAAACACAAAACAGACAACATTTTTGCTTCTCAGGAGTATAAATTAACCCTGATAATACAATTATGCAAGGTCTGGGAACGATCCCGAGGAATTAAGTTCTTATTAAACAACCACGGGGTGTCTTAATTACTTCTTTACCCATATACGTACATTCAGATTTAAACACTCCTGAAAATTCAGATTTAAACACTCCTATACTAGAATGGAACATTGGTCTAAAATGAAACGTTATGGAATGGAATGGGGAACGAGTGGAATCAAAACACTTAACACATTCGTATTATTGGTATGTATTCGTATTATACAATGGCGTTTTTTTAATGGCCGATATCTCCAAAACTAAGCGAGATAGAGCAAAGCGGACAACATTTTTGTTCCATAGGCGTATTAAAGCGTATTAGGCGTCCGGGAGAGATGCGGGGAGAATAAGTTTTTTATAAAATAACCACAGGGTATCTTAATTATTTGTATACCCATATACTTACATGAAATTGTCAAAAGAATCTTTAGATTTCTAATAGAAATTCGCTACATTTTAGAACTTTTTCAGCACTTCTGTTAATACTTACACTAATAAAAATCTGACCTTCTGAAATCGGAAGTCTACAAGTTTTTAACAAATATTACTGTTGAATTAAGCATTTAACTAAACCTAAGTTTTATAGATATTACATTTTTTGTTTGCTGTATTTAGCAAAAGTTTTTGCTGATTTTAGCATTGCTATTTTTTAATAACTAAAATTCAGTTCAAATACACTCACAATATTTTGTAGTTAAAAACAAACACTGATAGACTTTTTCGTCATAGTATTAATGAATCGATTTCATAAAAACAAATTCATTGATTTAATGAATTTAAAATAATATTATTAATTTTTTCATTAAATTGTTTTATGATTTTTTCATAATATCATAAAAAAAAATTTTCGAATATTTTCAACAAAAATTTTAACTTGTAATATGCAAAAAAAAAAAATTCTTTACTGAATTTTTTTGAGTTTCAACCTATAGCACATTTTGTGTTAAAAATAATAATAGCTGAAGTTAAACGCATAATCACTAACTACAAATCACATAAATTTTTTTGTTAAACCAAAACTTTGAAATAAAGTGTAGATTAGTTTATAGTGGCACTATGCACCGCGACCAGAAATTGGTATTTTGAAAGTGTGGATGTGAAATGTCTACAAAATTTTTTAAAAATTAGCTTAAGTCGACGTAAAGACTTCGTTAAAAAGTCAACAGAGTTTTCTTTTACTTTTTATTTAATTTAAAAAAAAATAGTTTTGGATAATATACAGAAAAAAACAGAAGGCACCAGCAACGGAATTTGTAAATTCAAACACGCTCATTTTTAAATTCAAGTTTATATCCAAAAAATGTTTTCTTTAAAATGCTTGTAAATTGTAGTTTTTCATATAAAAATTCTTTAAAAATATTTACAAATCATCATTGTTGGTGCCAATTAAAAAAAAAAAAACACTTTTTTTTGTATTTACAAAAATACTCCATGGTACATGTTTATTATTTCAATCAGAATTTTGTAATTTATTTCTGTATATTATAAAGAAACAATTTTTTGTGTTGTAATAAAAAGTAATAAAAATATTTCATACAAACTATGAATTTTATTCACGAAATACATGGAAGTTTCATGAAAAATATTTCATATAGTTTATGAAATTTCCTTTTGGCCAATGATTCATTGATTCAATTTTCTTATGAAACAATTCTTTGTATTTATGAAGGATTTCATTTCAAATTTCTATCAGTGAAGGAATATGTACTTTAAAACTACTAAACATATAGTTAAACACCGGCTTACTTACTTTTTTGTCTACTTTGCTATTGCAAAAATCATTTTTAAAAAATTTGTAGAATGAAGGAGAAAAACTCCATTTTTATTAAAAATCAAGTCGCAATATCTCGAAAACCGTTGGTTCCATTTCAAATTTTTTTAAATACTCCTGCTTAGCATGCAAAAATGAATTAAAAATTAATCGAAAACTTTGTTAGCGGGGAGACTAGGGTTAATGCAATCCGATTTTTCTCAAATTCGCACCACCTAACTTTAAGACATAGTTCTACAATAATAGCAACAATAATTGATAAAAATTGAAAGTTGAAAAAAATGCCGCGCTAGTGTACATTAGGGTTATAACTTTTTTCATTTTATGCAAATATCAATTTTATTGTGGAATAGCTGTATAGACCATAAAAAATATTAAGATATGATATAGTACTTTTCGGGATCGTTATAAAAATTCACGCACCAAACTAGATGAAATTTTTAATTTTAGTTTTTCTTTTGAGTATAAAAAATAACATTTAATTTCAAAGTATTTAGTATTTTTTTTTTTTAGAATTTCATTATTATAAGAAAAAATCTCGACAATTGGGTTTAGTGCGTGAGAAAATCGCGATATTATGACGCTATTTCGCGGAATTTTAAATGAATTCAATAAATATCATAAATGTATCAAATATACATATACGCCCGTATTCATAAAAAATCATAATTCTTATTTTAAATACATTTTAGTTAGAACTCATCATAAACGAATATTAGCTTAAAATACTTTTTTAAACCTTGTGTAAAAGTTAATATTCGTTTATGAATACAGTTTTAATCCTTAATAACTAAAATATATTTGAAATGCTGTTTAATAAATATATTTATGAATACGGGGGTTAGTATAAGGTAAACAAATAAAAAAAAATTAAAACAAAAAAAAAAAATCTTTAGCCAAATGGAAATACTAGTATCAACCTAGCTAATATGTTTGATTTGCTTTACTTTTGTAACTATACGGAGGTTGAAAGCTCGTTATAAATTGAAAATAACATAAAAATAATCTCGATGTATATAAAAACAAAAAACTAACAAAACTGTAAAAAATTCTTACTGGAGATTTAGAAATTGCATTCGATGCGTGAACTTTGTTTACCAAAATGGCTTAAAAATGATTTTTATTATCAGTACAACATTGTCCATAGCGTGGTGCGATGAAGAAATTGTGTCCAAAAAAAAAGATATAACCCTAGTGTACATACATATGTATACATAAGTATATTTACATATGTCTACATATGTACATAAATATGTGCATATTGTACAATATTGCAGTTTTTATGTAATTTTATTGTTGATATTATTGCAGACATATTGGTATAAAACTGAATGTAAACACAGCAAAAGCTTTGGATACTCTTCCATATCCATTAATAGTTTGCCCTCGTATGGTATGTTCCTTGTTTTAATGTTTCCTTTGTATGCAAAGGAAAACAACAAAGAATATCGTTATACATAAATATATTTTAAGTTTTATGATGGATCCTTTTCTTTAACATGATATATTGCACGTTTCTCATTGCAAATCAAAACGAAGCCAAATTGGTTTATGCTCAGCTTTTTTTTATTGTTACTATGTTTCCACTTACGTGTTTTGAACAAAACATGTATTTTGGTGAAAAAAATGTATGGGAATACATGAACAAAACATGTTTCATTTTAAAACACGTTCAAAACACGTTCAGTGGAAACGTAGTGTAAAGGAAAAATTGTTAATCAATAATTTTTCTTTTAAAAACTATTAAAATCATATTAACGACGAAATTCTTAATTCAAATTCTAAGGTTGCCATCCGTGAGCTTTTTTTGGCCATAACTTATTATAACATCAACCTATTGTTGTTGTTATATTCATAGGTTGACAAGAAGAAATAGCAATTCACAATCCAGAGCCAGAAATAATTTGAAATTGCAAAAATTAAAAATTTTATTGAAATTTTTAAAAGTATCCAAAATAGAACCCATAAACAAGGCTTGCAGGTTGCCACATCCTAAAAATTGCTGAAAATGTAGAAAAATTTAAGTAAAACACCTGTTTTGGAATATAAATTAAATTTTATGTTCACTTTTTTTTCACATGATCAACTTTTCCGCTCATTTAAAAGTTGATATGGCTATTTCATTGGATTTCGACATGCCCTATAAAATAATTGCAAGTAGAACAGTTTTATTTTTAACCCATTTTATACAACTTATCGATTCCGTTGCAATTTTTGGACGAAATTTGGTAGAAAAATGTAATGAATGGTGTCTCAATAAGCATTTTCTGTAGCTTTTGTATACTTATTGCGCCCTCTAACGGTGCAATTTAGGTTCAAACTTTGGCGCCTCGTAATTATTTAATGAGTTTTTTTAATCTTAATTTTTTTTATTGTTAAAGCAAATATCTATCAAACTGTACACTCAAATAAAAAAGTTAGTAAAGTCAGCAAATAATTTTGCTGAGTCTGCAAAATTTTAGTCAGGAGGGTGCTAAATTGCTAATGTCAAAAAAGTTTTGCTAACACTTAGTAGATTAGAAATTAAAAAACCCTTGCTAAAAATTAATAAAATTTTTGTTGAATATTAGTAGACTGAAAAAAACTCAAAAAATTTGTAGAAAAATTATACTTTAGTTAATTTATTTGCTGAAAATCATAAAACATATTTTTGTGTTTCTTTTTAAAATAATTTACAATACGTTACAAAATATAAAAATGTTCATACTCCCAAATTGACGGTATGAATTAATGTAATATCTAAAAACAATAGAAATAATTATATATAACATAAAAGAAATTTTCTTTGAACTACTTACATCGATTATTGTCTAAATGATGCTATCTTTTAAAGGAACGCAAATGCCGCAGAGAATTATAGAAACGAAAAAATAACAAAATATAACATATACAACCCTTTTTTGCAATAAGAAAAAGGAAACAGAAAATATACCTAAGATGTATGTCTTTGTCTTTCGCTTTAGTCTGTCTACCTATTGCATATTTGTTAGCAATTTGACCACACAAGATTATTAATATATATAAACAATTAGTTTACAAATACAAACCAGATAAAAAAAAATCTTCCATGGATGATTTTTTTATATTATGTCTTTCTAGAGTTGTACTTTTTAGTATAATTTTCCTCGTCACTACTACATCGTGACATGCCGCGACATCTAATTTATTCTGCGTATATCTTTCAGTCTGGTTATCATTCACACTTTTGATGTGCTAATCAACACAATTTTTTTTAGCAAAATAAATTAGTAAAACATTAGTAAAATATTAGTAAAACATTAGTTCAAAACAGTTAAGTGCTGAATAAGTATAACTAAAATTATAATTTAAAACATAATTTTAGCAAAAAATTTGCTGAAAAATAGTATACCTGATTTACAAGATGTTTTACTAACTTTTCTACTAACTTATTTTTTTGAGTGTAATACACAATTTGATCTATTGGATTTTCACAAGAGTTTTTGAAAAATACTCGTGTTTTTACAGAATTTTTAAAAATTTTAATATGGCAACACTGGCGAATCAATTTTAAAAATGTTTTGTTTGTTGAAAGAATACATGGAATTTTTCACATTAAAAAAGGAAATGGAGTATTTTTCTGCCTATTAAAGTTTCTACAAGTTCGGAAAGTTATTGATTCGATTTTTTTTTTATTTTAAAAGAAAAGTACATGCTGCACAACAAGTTTTTCTTAGTCAAAAAATTGTTCCATACCAAATCGCCATATAACCTGTGTAGCACCGGTCTTATTTTTACAAATTAATAATTTTTCGAAAAGGTGCTATAAAAATGTCAAAGCATTGTATTTTTTAATTAAATATACGGCAACCTTGGAACAATAGTTTTTAAACTTTTCTAAATTATTTGTATAGTTAAGTAATCAAATTATCACATGCTTTTTATTGCGTTATTTTATCTCATTCCTATCCCAAATTATCAGGCCTTAAAATTCGGCGTTGTTTTAAAGCAATGGCAGTGCAATAGGGGTTAAAACAGTTCGCATTTTTAAAATACGGTCATAACTCTATAACGTCTATTTTTGTAAATTGAAATAACCGAAATTTGGTTCATGTACCAAATGTAAAGGATGTACTTTCTTATCTGTCATCTTAATTTGGGTGCAATAAATAAACCAACCACTGTGGTCAAGTCAGTATGGACATGACAGATGGACACAAAATGTATTGAATTCGGTCAATGCATTCAGAAGTTATGTGTCAAAGTATGAAGTTTTTTAGATTTTCATAAATTTTGTATAAAATTTTTAATATTTGGTCCTAGTTCGGTATAAATTGTTGGTGATAAAAATAATAAGTCGTTTTAGGGCGAAATTCATGCGCTGCGTCCGAAAAAGAAACTAAAATTTGTGTAGGGTTGGCAAAAGTAAGTTGCAATTTAGAGCTAGCTAATCGCATGATTTTTACCTTACGATCATTTTAATCAAAAAATAAATGATTTTCTGAAAATGTTTTAAAACCAAATAAATTATCACATTTGCTCATACAAGGAAAGTAATCCTCCTATCAGAAAATGCTATAAATTTTGCGATTGGCCCCTAATGTCAGTTCTGTTTTGACATTTGTGTAGTAAACACATGCGAAATACACGGTAATAAACAATGTTACGCTACACTGCTCCAGAACGCGGAATATTGGTGACTATTTATTTGACCAATAATCGGTCGTTGACTTTGGCACAACGTGAATTTCGTCGCAGATTTCCTGGCCGTCCAACGCCTACTGGTGAAACACTGCGACGTTTAGCCGCTCGCCTCGAAGAAACTGGCACAACACAAGATGCTGCCAGACCCCGGAGTAGCCGTTCTGCAGAGAATATTGTTGCTGTAGCCGACGATGTCATGGAAGCGCCGTCGACATTGACCAGACGACGTGCCACGCAAATGGGTATCAGTCGACGGTCTTTACAGCGAATTTTGGTACAAGATTTGAAGATGTTTCCGTACAAAGTCCAGACGGTGCATCAGCTGTTAGCTGCTGACCGCCAATCGTGTGTAACATACGCTCAAGCCATCCTTAATCACCACCAAGAGGAAGATGATTTTTCATCAAATATAATCATGAGTGATGAGGCCCATTTCCATCTTAGCGGGTACGTAAATAAGCAAAATTTACGCTTCTGGGGCACTGAAAATCCGCGTGTAACCCACGAAGAGCCATTACACCCGCTCAAAGTCACTGTATGGTGTGCTGTTTTCGCTGGAGGAGTCATCGGACCTTTTTTCTTCGAAGACGTCGCGGGCCAAACGGTTACTGTGAATGGTGAGCGCTACAGAGCAATGATCAACGAGTTCTTTTTCCGCAACGTGATGAATTGGGATTGGAAAACATGTGGTTCCAACAGGACGGTGCAACTTCACACACTGCACGTGCCACAACCGATTTGCTGAAGGATGCATTTCTCGGGCGCCTAATCTCCCGTTTTGGCGATTTGCACTGGCCAGCAAGATCGCCTGATTTGACCGCTCCAGACTTCTTTTTGTGGGGCTTTTTGAAGTCGCGGGTTTATGTCAACAAGCCTCAGACTCTTGCAGCTCTTAAAGACAATATCCGTCAAGAATGTGAGGACCTATCGCCGGAAGTTTTGGCCAAAGTGATGGAAAATGGAAAGGGCTCAAATGACAATCAACTGTGGTGGCGGCCATTTACATGACATCATATTCTCGACTTGATGTAAAAAAAATTAAAATACCAAATAAAAATAATCCACAAGAAGAATCAAAGTTTTTAATTTTTTTTTTTTAATTACAGCCAAAAAACATCGGAAGGTTATTTTTGCGCCACCTTGTATATAGTCTTAGTACATGTACCAATTTTAATGAAATTTTATTTTAAATATCTAGTGATACGAAGAAATGTTTTGCAAAAAATTCGGAATGTAAAGGTTGCTTCTTATAGTGGTACAAAAATTTGAAATTAAATAAAACATAGATAAATTTTTTAAATTGACATGAAATTTACTTTATTCGAAAAATAATCTTCTGGCATCATAATTTAAATATGACTTCGGGCATATGACCGGCAAGGCTGGCTCGGACGTAGTCTAATCTGGAACAATTACAATTTTTGGTTACTTTTTCCAACATTTGTGGTTGTATATTGGCAATAACGAGGCGAATGTTGTCCTCAAAGTGGTCAATCGTTTCGGGCTTATCGGCGTAGACTAGCGACATCACGTATCGCCACAGAAAATAGTCCCACAAGAAATAGTCATCGCTAAAACAAAATTCGATTATAAAAATCGGGATCAACGGCTATCTTGAGTTGGGCCCTTTCACCGAATCTACGCCTTGATAGGTAATCGTGTGGCTTCAATTGTTGCGCGAGTTGGAATTTGTAAGCACACAAACCAAGATAAAGTGGATGGACACTAGGGCGGGTCGATTTAAAAATATCTCAACGTTCAAGGAAAATCGTATTCTAGGGATCAAAATAAGAAACTTTGCCGAAGGAACCATACCTCTAAAACGAATTCTGATGTCCCGATTTTTGACCCGTCGGGTCAAATTTTGAAAAAGCCCACTTTGATATTTCAGAAAGTATGAGGAATCTCTCCAAGATTATGGGAGCTACTTCTTCTCCGGGAGACGCGCTAGCAGATTAATGCATAAATCATCATTCTAGGTGACCGTTAAGGGGTTAAAATTTAAGTTGAAAGAGGGCCTTTTTAAGGATTAAATACGATTTTCCTTGAACGTTGAGCGATTTTGTTGCCTCCATACAAATCGACCCGGCCTAATGGACACATATCCAATTCCTGTGCACGATGGCGGATAAACTGATTGGGGTCTTCCTCTACGCTACGCTCTACAGCAGCAATACATTCTTCTGTACGCACTGTGCAACGTCTCTGTGGATGCATATTATCAATTAGAGTAAACGTGTTGCGAAAACGTTCCATTGTTAATCGTATTAATTTATCTGATGGACTATTATGTTGTAGTTCGCGATACGTATTTCGAACAGAACCATGATTTTCAAAATAAATTTGCACAATTTGGGTTGCTAAGGCGTCAGTCTATTAAGGTTGAAATGCCAAACCAAACTTAACATTAATCACTTGGAAGCTGATAAAATGGCCGCCAGTTTAAAAGTTTTGCCAACTTAAAGTTCTATACCTGTATAAAAAACACCCTTTATATAGTAAACTAAATGAGTATTTTTTGGTACTTTTGTGATGCCTTTAAAAATAATTCACCTGCAATATATGAAGTCAAAAAAAGCTTCCAGTTAAATAAATGGCAAAAAGTGCCAGCTCAAATGCATAATAAATAACATTGAATATTATCAAATAATGCAACCTCCAAGAAGTCCAAAGAATTTTCTAGAGCTTATAAAATCTTGATAGTTACATTTTTTTTTTTATTTCTTAAAATATCTATTTCTAGGATTAAATATATCATGGAAATACGTAGTCGAAATGATTTAAATCGACATGTAATGATTAAAAACAAAACTAATTTTGATATAGAAATAATTTTATAAAAAAATAAAATGAAAAGGATTCCCATATCCTACTTTGTTTTCATGGTTTAAAAATTATTTTTTTTTAATTAGGAAATTTATATAAGAAAATTTGCAGCTTTGATGTGCTCGTATCATCAAATTTAATATAGCCCGCTTACAATAACAAAGGTGGCATTAAAATTTCTAAAAAAATCCAAAAAAAATTTCGTTTTTATTTTTAGACACATTTTACCATCGTGAAGTGGTTAATTTATATTAGGTTAAATTGTTCGTTTTATGATCACTGTTGCCAGGTTTGACGATTTATCGTCATTTTGACTATTTTTAGTACCTAAATTACTAAATGACGATTGGACGATTTTTGCTTCCAAAATGACGATTTTTTGACAAACGTTTAATATGTCAGCAAAACATGTTTATTTGCTATTATTTTTGGATTTTTATCATTTCGTTAAAATTAAAAACTAATTTTTACTGAAAGTTTAGCAAAAAAGTTATTTTATGGATTCATGTTAGGTTTATTTTAATTTATTTGCTGCACTTAATAAAGGTAAAGACTACTGCAAATGTAGCTAAAAACAAATGAAATTTCACTTGAAAAAGAACGACTTACATTTTAGTAATAACAACTAACATTGTCATGTGTTTTTACTGTTCAAAAAATGAACTACAATTGTATTATTAATGAGTGGTTCAGTCAGTGCAGTAAAAAATAAACAAACATTAATTTGTTTTATTTTTAAAATGAATGCAAAATCATTATACTGTAATTTAATGTGGTTTGTTTTTTAAATGAACTACAATTGTAGTCAAAAATTAAATTTCTTCTACAAATGGCTGTTTTTTCACTTAAAAGTAAAGATACTGCATTACAACTGAAACAACGACAAATATTTACAGCAGAAGTTCCCTGAGTATGTGCTTACTTTTTTCATGGTTGGCAAAACACTACCTTTTCATTACAATGGCAGTCGCCTGCCACGGCCACACCAATGCCGTTATGAACGTTTTAAAGCTACGATTCCAATAGTGGCATGTTTATTTCAAAATTCTACCCATTACATTTTGTTGCATCAACAAAATAACGTTATAAATCGTCGTATTGGTATTTTAGCGTTATTTTGACTGTAACTAGTTCAAGATATTTCAAAATCAAAAAGGTTAAATAGAAAACTAAACCCGTTTACATAAGAAGAAACATGTCTTTAATGGAATCGCTTTTTTTTAATTTCCATTCCGCTATTAGTGTTACTGTGATAGCCAATCGTTATTATGAAAAGTTATTGAATGCCAACCCTGCTTTTTTTAGTATTTATATTTTTATAAAGTTTAGTTAGTGTAAGATTGAGATAAAAAGAAAATATTTTTTAAATTAAAAAAAATGTCCAAGTTTTTGCGAAACAAACATCGAGTTCGAATATTCTGATTTATAATTCCAAAAAACAGGCCTAATAATAATATAAATAAAGTGTTCCAAAGTGAAACTTCAGATATTCACAATTTATATTTGAAAATGGAAAAACATGCAATAATAAACAATATTTAAAATAAATAAATAATAATATAAATAATAAATAATTTCTAGCAATATTAAAAACCAACCCAAAATGAAAAATATGAAATAATCAAAAATTTCACAATTTATTGTATTAAACTATGTCATCACATGTAATGCAATTTGAAACTTTAATTCGTTAATGGAAATCCAAATTTAATAATTATAGAAATTAACATTGTTAAAGAATTTCTAAACTATGTAAAAGAATTTAAAATTTAAAAATTGTGCTACTGAAGTGGTGTTTACAGAATTACGTAGAAGGACTTAACAGTGGTAAAGTGCTATCGTTATAAAATATCATGATTTTCGAAGTTTAAATTACAGAAAAGTGTAAAAAATCGTATTATATTACACCGATAGGACATGAGCACTTGAAATGTGAATTACATTTTTATTCCTTTTTTTTATTAAAACTTTATTAAAACTTTATCCCACTTGTAACAAATATTTTTTGTTTTGACGATTTTTTTGACGATTTTTGAAAATATAATGACGATTTTGACGATTTTTATTGGAAAATTTGACTATTTTATGCTCAACATGCCTGGCAGCACTGTTTATGATTCATTCCTAATGGACAGCATTGTTTGACATTTATCAAAATGGAATCTTCAATTACGCATGAAATTATTGGGACATTCATCTAAAAATACTTTTCATGTGCATGTTAATATAAATATTAGTTCAAACTATTTATCGACCAATTTGTACATGTAAGAATATCATGTAGATTAGGGTGGCAGCTCATTTATTTATTTTTTTTTATTTGATATTAAAAATGTGTACACTGAGAGAATTCTCTGCATGATATAAATGAATTTCTGCATTAAATCTATGAAGTGTCACTGAAACTCGTCCATTGAATCTTTTCATTAAATTAATGCAGTTTTATATTTAAAGAAAAATGGAATTTTAATTATTAAAAATTGCATCCGACTAATGAAAAAGTTTCATTAACAATTGTTTCATTAAACCTATGAGGTTTAAGAAATTTTTCATTTACATTGTGAAGAAAACTTCATTAATAATATTTGTTGAACACACAGAGTAAAATTTAGCTATTTTCCAACTGAAATTCAGTTACGGTTGGTACAACTTAACATTAGTTTTCACAACAAAGTTCAGTTATTTCAACTGAGTTTTAGCCATAACACCAAAAATATACAGGAATCTAATATATATATCGTTGTACTAACTGAATTTATAAGTTGTTACCATTAATATCCTCTTTTCAATTCGGTTGGCACTTTATTTCTCTATATGTATCACGGATGTCAATGTTGGTACAATTGCACTTTTTTTTGGTACATTTTGACCTTCTAAAGTACCGTGGTACTACCGCCACTCATTTGGTACAATTTAAAAATTTTTGATTTTTCCCCGTTTTGAATTTTTAGTATAGCAAACACATTGTTATTGTGTCCTTTTTGTGTAATGAGCGCTTAAAATATATGCGACCATATCAGACAGATTTGAGGATTTATCATCTTTTAAAGGATTTTGTAGAATAAAATTGGCGATTTTTTTTAAATATCGGAAATTTGACGATTTTTCACAAAATTTGTCTGGCAGCTCTGTATGCGACTGGTATTGCGGTGTTTAGAGCTCTTACATATATTGACACGTCTTGCAGTCAACTTCACTTTTATTTTGAATTTATTAAAATTCTGAAGAAGTGAAAATTAAGTTAAATTATTGTTAAAGAAATGAAAGAAAATGCCAAACAATCTTATATAAAATTTTGAGAAGTTTTGACAACCAAAGTCAACTTTAATAACGAAATATTAATGTGATTCCATAAATTTACTCCTGAAAATGTTATTACAGGTAAAACAAGTAGTATTGCACCTCTTTTAGTAAAAATGTTCACGAATGAAATTGCAAATTTTGATTCAATAAATAATCAGTTTAGAGCTTTAGCTGATGTTGAGCAACTGAAGTCGTTAAAAAATGAAAACAGAGTAGTATTTGGAAGATGACAAAGCCAATTGTGACAATTTTTTGTTGTTGTTTTTTCTTTGATATTTTAAATTTTGAATTTCGCTCCTAGACGAGGACAAGAAATTCTCATTGAGTTTGTGATTTAACATAACAAATATCTCTTGAAATTCTAATAACAAAGTCCCCTGAAGATTTCCTTGGGCAGGAATGAAATCCGGATAGGGACACGCCTACATCAGATTGCTTTTCACAATTTGTTAAATAAGTTTTGGGACTTTAGCACATTTAATTACTATAAATGCAATTAATGTTTATCCCGATGAAAATAAATTTAAATTAGAAAACATTTGTAGTTTTTGGTCGGTAGTAGCTAATTTTCAAAATGAATTGAACGTCAATATGTTTCCAGACATTTCTAGAGTCGTTGCTGGATTTTTATCCATTCCACACTCGTCTACAAATGTGGAAAGAGCTTTTTCTTTTCAAAATATAATAAAAACTAAGGAAAAAACAGACTACATATGCTAACATTATCAAGTTTCTTACAGACAAAGGATTGGTGAAGATCGACAAATTCATGCTGCTATGAGGTAGAAATTCCAAATTGCTTATTAACTAAACAAATAATTTCATGATTTTGATCTCATTTATTCATAAGACTTTTTTGTACCTTATTTTGTTCATACATATAATGTATGTTATTGTTAAGTTTTGTTTTCTTTTCTGTACAAGTGAATTTTTCTGTACTTTTTTTGTTATTTTAATAAAATAAAAATAAATGGTACCGTGAAGGTCCAAAAAGTGCAATTTTTTTTTGGCGGTTGGTACAAAATTGAAAACCCCATTTAAAATCCCTAATGTGTATATACTACCCATAACTTACCGATTGTCGAATTGCATTGTTAGAACCAGAAAGCAGTAGTGCGAGCCGTCGATCGTCAGCCGGTTAGCCGCCGACAGGTTTTGTTTCAAGTCGAGTTCGGCAATATCGGCTAAGCCGTTTGACATATTCGACCATACCCAGCAAAAAATAACCCGGGTTTGGTAAGCAGTAACTACATTTGTATGCTTCGAAAATAGCGCTTCACCGAAATCATTTTTACAATTGAATGCCTTGAAAAAGTGTATATAATCCATTTTTAGAACTTCACTGGGGAAGAGAAAAACGTGGAAAACTCTTATAAAATCAAATTTTTTATTTGTTTTGATCATAGTTCTATAATTCAAGTCTAATTGCGTCCGTGTAGAAAATTTCATTCAAATATTGTACATATTGAACATGTCCTTCAATTACTTGCAATCATATTTTTGCATCTGAAGACGAGGGGGTTCCAACTTTCAAATTTATAAAGGATGTTTTTTATGCAGGTGTATAATGTTAAATTTGCAACACTTTTTTAACCATTTTGTCAGCTGTCAAGTGATTTATGTTTACTTTGGTTTGGCATTTCAGCATGAATAGACTGACGCCTGCACAACGCTACCAAATTGTGCAAATTTATTTTGAAAATCGTATTTCTGTTCGAAATAAGTATCGCGCACTACGTCCATTTTACGGTCAACATAATCGTCCATCAGAGCAATTAATTCGTTTAACTATGGAACGTTTTCGCACCACGTTTACTCTAAATGATAATATGCATCCACAGTGACGTCGTACAGAGCGTAGAGAAGAAGTCATTGCTGCTGTAGAGCGTAGCGTAGAGGAAGACCCCAATCAGTCTATCCGTCATCGTGAACAGGAATTGGATATGTGTCCATCCACTTTATGGAAGATTTTGCTGAATGATCTTGGTTTGCGTGCTTACAAAATCCTACTCGTGTAACAATTAAAGCCACACGATCGCCTAGCAAGTCGTAGATTCGGTGAATGGGCCTAAAACAAGATTGCCGTTGATCCCGATTTTCATAAGCGAATTTTGTTTAGCGATAAAGCTCACTTTCGGTTAAATGGATACGTCAATAAACAAAACTGCCGTATTTGGAGCGATGATAATCCTCAAGGGTATGTTGAGACACCGTTACATCCAGAAAAACTGACTGTTTGGTGTACTTTATGGCCGGTGGAATCATTGGTCCGTACTTTTTTAAAAACGATGCTGGTCAGAACGTTATAGTCACTGGTGACCGCTATAGAGCCATGATTACTAACTTTTTCGTTCATCAATTAAACAACCACGATGTGCAGGAGCTGTGGCGTAAACGTTTTGCATTTTTGCCGGGAAAAACGTTTGTTATAAAAAACTTCGTTATAACCGGTGTTCGTTATAACAGTGCTACACTGTATTTTCATTTTTGAAAAATTTTACTTCACATCATATTCAATTTCGATAAAAATAAAGTTTTTTTTAATTATTAACGAAATAGTATAAATATTTCAAATAAATAGGTTCGTTCTTCCGACATTTTTGGAAACAAAAATCGTCCAATTGTCATTTAGTTATTTTGGGTACTAAAAATCGTCAAAATGACGATAAATCGTCACGCTTGGCAACACTGGCTTCAACGTCGTTTTTTAAATGATTTTTAACAAATATTAGGGTGACCAGTCGCAATATTTTGTTCATTATTGATATAATGTAATTAATAAAACTGTGTAGTTTCGTTGAGGCAACAAAAATTAAATTTTCAGAGTCAAATTGCTTGTCTCACATAGTTAGTGTTACTAAAACAATCATTGCCAACATAATCTTTCAGATTACAATTCTATAAAATAGATGTTGATTAAGACTTTTGGAGAAAAGTTTGTAAAATATAATTTAACAAAAAAAAAAAATAAATAGTTGTGATCCTGCTGCGTCCTTGTTGATTATACTATTGTAACGTGTGCAAATGTTTCTAATAATTTAAAAATAATGGATTTAATAGTAGTCAAGGTTATTATTTAACATGACATATGTATGGTTTATAAGAACACGCTACATATCCCAGATAAACTAACTTTTAAAAGTGTTAAGAACAGTCACTGATTCATGTGAAAGTACTGTTTTTTCTATAACGATTGCTTACGTAACAAAAACGTAAGGTTTCAAAATAATTTCCAAAATAAAATATTTATTTATTTATATATGTAAGGTATTGCGTTTTATAAAAAAATCCTGTGAAAGTCATGAAACATGTATAAATAAAATTGTAATTTATGAAAACTATATTTATAAAAGAATAATGTTACTGACTGACTAATTGACTGACTCACTGAAGATCGCCAGGCCTACACCGCTCGAGCTAGGAATTTGAAATTTGGCATGTATGTACATCGCCCAGTGAAGGCGTCCGCTAAGACGGGATTTTTGGAAATTCCTACGGGGTGAGACAACGGGGGGAAGTCTCCCTCTTGGAGGGCTGAACAAACTAATTGGAATATAAAGCTTTCTTTTGGATATGACGCAACTCCGTGTTAAGGTACTTTTTGGAATTTTGCCTAGAAACGTGTTAAACTAGGTGCTAATAAGGGGAAAAAGTCTCCCCTTTGGCGGCCTGATGAAATTGCTGAAGCTAGGAATTTGAAATTTGGTACGTGGGTTCCTAATCAGGATTAAATATCAGTTTAGAGCGGATTTTAGGAAATTCCTACGGGGAGTGGCAGCAAGGGGAAAAGTCTCCCCCTTGACGTTCTGGCCAAACCACTAAGCGAGATATCTATATTGACGGGATATTTGAAACTTCCCACTGGGAGGGGGAAATCGCCCACACTTGTGGGTGGCCTAGGAACTTGTAATTTGACATGTGCGTTCCTAATCAGGAGTAGACATCTGTTTAGAGAATATGTTTGTAAGTTTTCTCTTTGGCAGCCTGGCCGAACCACACAAGCGAGCAACTTGAAATTTGGTATGAATTGGGAAAAAATCTCCCCCTTGACGGCCTGGCCAAACCGTTAAAGCAAGGAACTTGAAATTTGGTAATTTGAAATTTTTAGATTGCGAAATATTCGAAAATGCTGAATAATATAACCAAAAAAAATCGGTTTGTCGAATAACTCGAAAACCGTCCTTTTTGGAATACCGGTTTTAAACAACCAGGAAAATAGGATCTGACAACTCTGAATATATAAAATTGACTGAAATGATTGCAGACCCCTTTAGTACATTTGCCTTCTTTTAAATTGAATGTTTAACCCTTTCGGTATATAGCAGTGGTTCCAACCAACTTTTGCTTCACGAACCCCTTGAAGAACTTCTACTGGTTTACGGAACCCCGAAATATTTTTTTTCATATATTTAAAAAAATGCTAAAGCAAAGAAACAAACAAAAATTAGATTCGTTATAAGCTAGGTTCGTACTGGAATAAAATCTCTTTTCGCTTTTTTTTTATAAACTTTTTCATATATTGTGAAATTGTTTCATTTTATTTCTTTTTCTATACCAATTTTTGGCCCTAGCCGTAGCAATTTCCAAAAATCTCTTCTAAGGGGATGTTCATATGCGGTATCAGGAACCCACACTCTGGGAACTTCTGCTGCAAATATTTTTAGTTGTTTGATTTGTAATACAGTGTCTTTATTTGTAAGTGAAAAACAATAATTTGTAGAAGAAATTTCATTTTGGACTACTGTATGTATGTAGTTCATTTAAAAAAACAAACCACATCAAATTACTGTATTATGATATTACATTCATTTTATACAGTAGTTTTTTTATTTAATAAAATAATAAAAAAAAATTATTTTTTGTTTATTTTTTACTAACATATGTGGTTAATTTTTTCTGCAATTGTGGTTAATTTTTTCAACATTAATAAACAAATGACAATGTTAGTTGAATTAACTAAAATGTAAGTCGTCCTTTCTTTAAGTGAAATTTCATTGCAGTGGTCTTTACCTACATTGTATTCATTTGCAGTTGTCTTTACGTACATACCATATTTCAAGATTGATCCTCCCTTAATCGGTTAAAGAACGGATAGATTAACATACTCTATATTTTTTCCAATATCCTAGACATCAATTTAAAATTCCAAACATCTGGCCAAAGGGGTTTGGGCGGCCTGCCAAGGGAGGAATTTTACCATTTTTGGCCTTTTGCTCCTCCTTGTGGGAATTTCAGAAGTCTGCTCATGATAAGGAACCACTTACCAAATTTAAAGTACCTAGCTTCTGCTGTCTGGAAAAGTCGCCAAGGGGTGTCTTTTTTAACATTTAACACCAACTTTTCGTGATAAGGAGCCCACATACCAAATTCTAAGTTTCACGTCAAGGGGAGAGTTTTCCCCTACATTAACCTCTATTTGTACAACTTTCCTGAAAATAAATCAAAAAAGTAATTTATAAGTGAGCCAGTTCATATTTAAAGAACCATATTTTTTAATTTAAAATTTCTGGCCAAAGGGATTTGGATAGGCTTTTAGCCTTTATGGCACTCCCCGATGATATTTCCAAAATACGCTGTATACAGATGTTTTCTCCCCTTTTTGCCCCTCCCAGTCGGAATTTAAAAACTCCAGCCAATATAGATATCTACTCATGATAATGTACCCACACACCTAATTTAGTCGCTTTAGTTGTTTGGCCAGGCAGCCAAGGAGAATACTTTTCCCCTTACTGCCACTCTCTTTAGGAACTTCCAAAGATCCGCTATACACATATGGGTACGCCTTCCCGTAGGAATTTCCAAAAATCCGTTCTATACAGAGTTCCTAGTTCCAGCGGTTTAGCCTGGCCGCCAAGTGTTAGCCTTTTTTCCCCTATTATACCACGTTTCTGGTCCAAAAAGTACCATACCAGGGAGTTGCGTCATAGCCGAAAGAACACATATTGAAAATTTTAGCTTTCTATTTCAAGGTGTTTGGTCAGGCCCCCAAGGGGGAGAATTTTTCCCTTATTGCCCTCCACGAATTTCCAAAAATTCCCGTCTTAGCGGACGCCTACGCTGGAGGATAAACCTTCTAGGTCCAGCGGTATAGGCTAGGCGATGTTGAGTCAGTGAGTAACGTTATTCTTTTATATATATGTATATGTAGATAGATTGTAAAAATGCAAAATAAGTTCGCTATAATTTACATACAATTTAAATTTATGTAATTTGCCAAACAAAAAAAAAAACAGACGAAAAAGAACTAAACAAATTTTAGTTTCCATTTCATGCCATATTCATTACAGTAGCTCTTTAACTTAATGTACGATATTTAAACTGGATTTGCACGTGCTATCTATCTATCCCTAACTTTAACATGACTCAATTTTTAAATGGAATTTCATGTTTTGCTACAGCAAAAATTAAAAACAAGTTTTTCCTTTTAACCTTTTTATACCCGCAATCTTGTGACATATGACATACAATATAAATATTTTCTTCCATTTGAAACTTAAAAATATACTCAGGAATATTTTTTTATTTCAGAATATGAACCATTATCGATTTTCTGGAACATCTTTGATTTGTAAGAAATAACATCCACGCCAAAAACAAATTTTTTCCAACCAGGAAATCTGTTGTCTGAATTAATTTATATTATTTTTCTCCCTACTGTCTTGTACCTAAGTATGTAAAACAGTACCCTATGGGGAATGAGACCGGTCCTGCGTGTGCCACAGGATCGGTCCCTTCATGCCAGAGACCGGTCGTCTGCTAAGCCCTACCCTATGTAAACAACTGGCGACTTTAACATTGGCTTGTCATAGGAGGGGATCATTTGTCCTGCCTTAAACCACATAGTGGCATGCCACAGGACTACCACAAGACTGTCGCAAAAGGGTCATGTCGTATAAACCCTGTGGGAAATGAAGGGTCAAAAAGTAAATTAACATCATAGTGTACCGAAGCAACCAGGGCCGTTGCAGTTGAAGTTCTTACTGGTCATTGAACAGGTTCAATCCCGTTAGCAGTTGATGAAAGCATGGCAATTTGTGCCACAGGATTCAGTCCATTGACTGCAACAAAGCGGATATAACACTGAAATAAACTTATTTAGAAATTGATTTTTGTTGTGCCTTTTTAAAGGTTTTGTGAACACTGTTTTGGGGAAGTTTAGTGACTAGTTCCGGACGGACAATTTAGCTACTCGAATATAATATGACGCACGATAAATAAAAAGTAAAAGGTTATTTGCTAATTTTCGCATAGCCGGCGACATGTACTCCCTAGACCAGTGCAGTGGTACTTCACAAATCTAATCCATTCAAACTACCTCAGTAACAGCACACATTGCGCTTAATATGTGACTAGTTTTCCATCAAAAACTGTTCTCCAGTTCTACGATACGTACACCTACACCAGTCACGTGATAATTATTTTCCCACTGGTCCTGTTGCATGTCACATAAATCCTAAAATTATCCTACTTTAAAACTGCCTACTTCTAACTTGTCCTGTAGCTTATTAATTTCAGTCGGTACGGTGGTAGGTAACCTTCGTCAAGTTATTCCCCACGATACAAGGTGCTTTAAAGGTAGCAATTGCCACCTCCTATGACAAGCCAATGTTACAAATAACGGTCACTTTCATACAACAGAACCGAAACTAGGACAGGTTCATATACACAAAGCTCTAGTCACGTGACCATACCAGTGACTGGTTCATTTCCCGCAGGGAAATAAACGAAAACTAAACAGCTTCCAATGGGTGAAATTCTGGCCAACTGGCTTTTTCTTGTTAATAAGCATTCTGGTTAAGTGGTATGCTCTCCCTTTACCAGTCACAGGATTGGTAATTTTAGGACAATTTACACTGCTTAACCCACTTCATTATTAAATTACACCAGTCCTGTGATAAGTCCTCTTCAACCGGTCACTTTAAGGTCAATTGACTCCTCATTTCGCAAGGAAATGGTAGCTAATATACACTAACATTTTTTTTCACCAAATTCTAAGTAATTTGAACAAAATCTTAAGAATTTCGGGAATGATTTGGCTCCATAGAAAATTTAACTCACATCAAGTTAACAGTTTTTTTTTTTCAAAACAAGTAAAAACAATTTACTTGAGTAAATTTGTATTAAAATTGAGTAAATTTTATCTTAAATTTTATTAAAACTTTACAAAAATGTATTATATTTTTGACTTAAATTAAATAAGAATGTTGTTCAAAATTTCGTAAAATTAACTTAATTCAGGAACGGAAAATTAAATAAAATGGGTTATTATTTCTGAGTTGATGAAAAATAAATATTAGCTAAAATTCAGCAGTACGCGCACTTTTTCCCCCATTTGTACTTTTTTCTGCGTAACACCTAACAAAGTACGCTAAAGTACTTTTTTTAGCCTTTGTACTTCTTTTTGTACTTTTTTTTGTTAAAAACATAAATTTAGACATGTTTTTCTTATTTAATAACAAAAAAATTTTTCAGATTATACATGGGACTCATGAAAAGATGATTTCATTACCATTGCATTGATATCAATGGTAATAAACTTATTTTCATTATCATTTTTTTAATTAATGATAATGATTTGAGGATTTAATTTCATTCATTAATGACAATGATTTTGAATTGCATAACCATTAATAATACTAAATGGAACGAGTAAAATTGGAATACTAAACACAAAACAGAGAATATTTTTGCTCCTCAGGAGTATTAATTAACCCTGATAATACATATAGACAAGGTCTGGGAAGGATACCGACGTATTAATTCTTTATGAAACAACTACAGGGTGTCTTAATTATTTGTTTACCCATATACGTATGTGATATTTAACACTTCGATAAAAGAATCTAACATTGGTCAAAAATGGAACGTTATGGAATGGAACGGGGAACGAGTGTAATCGGAACAAGTAACATTTATATTTATACAGCCTGATGAAAAAAATTGGCTAGAGATAATAAAAATAGGTCCGGGAGAGATCCGGAGAGATTAATTTTTTATGAAACAGCCACAGTGTGTCTTAATAATTTGTTGAACCATATACTGACATGAAATTACAAATTTAAACACTCTGATAATAGAATGGAACATTGGTCCAAAATGAAACGATATGGAATGGAACGGGAAACTAGCGGAACATATTTATTTTAAGGAAATTTTTCGAAACTAAATTTTAGTAAGACATGAACTTATTTTAAGTTCATACTTTTTTTGAGTGTGAGCTAAAATGAGCCATTCCTTTTTTTCGTGTGAAAATGCCTAAACTTTTAATTGTCATCAAGATAAAATTACCGCTATCTATATTTTAAAACAATTTTGACATGAATGCAAACGTTTTCCTGGTTTTGTATCGTAGCGACGATTGTAAAATAACCCAATATAAAGTGTAATTTTCGTTAATATAAAATATGAACAAAACTAGTTATAAGAAATTTTTCAAATTGGATTTTCGCGCAAACGTTTAGAGTTTTATGAAAAATTTCCACATGGACAATATAGAGAAATTCATTCTTTGAAAGAAGATAAAAAAAATTGTCATTTTTAAACTCATGGCTTTCGATTTCCTTTATATAAAAAACATATGTCGTCCATGCCATGATAGATCGGCCAAAATCTGATCGGGGGTTATTTTACGTCCTTTATGTATTGACCACGTATTCTGTTGGATGTCTATTAGTCACTACCGTCTTCAATTTCTGTAAATTTTGTAAACCCGCTCTTTTATTCCCAAAACAAAAATTCAAAAAAAAAAAAAAAAAAAAAAAACACCAAATTGAAATAAATTGCTAAAAAAATCAACCAATTTTTAATTTTGCAGAGTTTAATAAATTTTCAAAAAAAAAAATATTCTTATTTTTAGAGATTTTTCTCAAAGAAAATTCCCGAAATAGATCTAGCAACACATTCTTGAAAGTGGTCAATTAATAAATTTTAAAACAAAAACTCTATAGATTATTTGTTAGGACAATATCCTAATAAAGAAATATAGAGTATGGCCTCGAACTTGAATAATTTTCCTTTTTATTAGATTTTTTTCAAATTTATTTTTTTTTTATAATTTTGATGATTTTTTGAAGTTTAAGAAATGTTTTTAATTTTGTTTTTTTTTTTTTTTTTAGTTTTGGTGATTTTTTCAAATGTTTTCCTATATTGACAATTTTTGCAATATGACAGTTTTTTTAATTTTGACAGTTTTTTTTTAAATTTTTGACATTTTTTCCCCAACTTTTGAGTTATTTTAATTTAGCCAATTTTGAGTTTTCTTTTTAAATTTTTTTTTGGATATTTTTTCAATTTTGGCGATTTTTTCAAATATTACCAATTTTTTCATATAATAGCGATTTTTTTTTAAATTATTACCGATATAAATTTTTAAGGGGTTTTTTTTTAAATTTTAAGAATTATTTTAAAACTTTTTTCAATATTACACTGATAATAAACCATGCGTTAAATTACGAAAAAATGTTAAACTAACCAAATTTTACGTAAAATAAACGAAAACTTGTACATTGTACGAAATTTTTTGTAGTTCTGACAATAATTTCGTATTTTTATGCATGGATTATTATGAGTGTAGCGATTTTTTAAATTTTAGCGGCTTTCCCCCCAATTTTTTGCAATTTTTAAATAAACCTTTAATAGTATCTACTAAAAATTTGTTTGAAATTGTAACAGTATTCAATTAAATTTGTAATAGATAAGATTAAAACCTTAATTGAAAATAAAATCAATTAAATAGTTACAAATTATTTTAATTGATACTACACAATGCTTAATATTACCGATTTCAATTAAACTTTTAATTGAATCAACAAATGTTTTAATTGAAACTCCATTTTTCCTTTTTCTGTGTAACCGAACACCAGCTACTATGGCCTTCAGCTCGTTGTGGCGAAAACAGACCAGTGACTCTGGTGGGAATCGAATCCACGATCCCCGTACTGATAAGCTATCTTTGGTCAACTTAGAACTTTAGCTAATTACAACAAACATGTATTTACAAGAACTTCCGTGCCCTATTTATCACATACCATAGGTGGTCTGGGAAAATTTCATAATTTTAAGAAAACCCATAGGAAACAAATAATTTAATATTTCTTATTGCTAAATGTCTACCGATTTGAAAATCATATATGCATTTTATTGTACATATATATGTGGTATGTACAAGATTTTGTTATGCAACCGCCCTAAAGTTGTACAAAATACGCAACTTTTATTTTGAATATGAGCAAAAAACTGATGCAAGAAATGTGCACTAACTATTATTAAATGGCGTTAATTTATCTAATATAAAAATTGTTAATTTATACTGATGTAACTGGACACTAATTGCATATTAAACTCACCTTTTCAATATCTTTAATGTCAATACATAGTAATTTATGTATTTTTCCTTGTAAAAAAAAAAATATACATACATACAGAGAGGCGATCGATCGATCGAACGGACGGACGGACGTACAGACGTACAAACATACAGATACAAAGACTAGCTTATCATTTTTGTTTGGGGTACGAGTGAAGGAAAAACTAAACTGCTGTAATCCCAACTAAATATAATTCGTTTTTGTTTGAATGTACGAGTGAGTATCTTAGATCAGAGTATGGTTAGCTGGTTGGCTTACTTGCTTGGTCTACTTGGTCTATAGGATGAAGGAAGACTTCTTTTTTTATTAAAAAAATAACAAAAAATAAATAAATAAATGTTGTTGTGGCTGACGTGGAAATAGATAGGGATGTTTGAGGATGAGGTTGAGGTTGATGTGATATTATACACATGTATGTGAGTGGTAAAGGAGTGTAATAATAACCAACAAAAAGTAAAGATGCGGCACAACCTGTTGCTTTTTATTTTGGTTTAGAGTAGTTTTTTGGTTTAGTATACATACATACATATATACCCAATTGGCTGTAACATACATACTTTTGTTTTAATACTTCCCAGCGGACAGCGATGCCATCGAACGGTGTAAGCTTGGACCAATCTAGCTGCACAAAAATTGGTTTGTTGGTTTTCAAATTTAATAAAAATTTTAATCAAATATGCTAAAGGACTTCGTATTCAGCAGGCATATACCAAAAGTTTTCCAAATTAGTCAACAGTAACAAAGTAACGGTAATTTGAACTTGAATATTTTTGAGTGAAACATGAACATTAAAACGCGATTTAGAAAAAACTGACATGAAGCTTTATATACACTCAAAAAATAAAAAAAAGTTTGTAAAGTCAGCAAAATTTTAGTCAGGAGGGTGCTTGCAAAAAAATTGCTAATGTCAGCAAAATCTCTTAGCAACCAAATTAGTAGATTCAGCAAAAGTTTTGCTAACACTTGATAAAAATTAATAAAATTTTTGCTTAATAAAGGGTCCGCCAAATAACTTTTTTTTTTTTGAACTCCTGAACCAATTGGATTTTTCATGGCGTCATACCAAGGTCTTTATGCAAAATTCGTCTCAATGATGTCTCCGAAATGTTCAATTGTTGAGAACGACGGTGAATTTACGGCGCTTCACGCACACTTTCTGCCACGGCAGCAATATTCTCGGGTGTACGCACTGTTTTTGGCTTTTCGCGCTTTGGTTTATCGATGAGGGTGCCAGTTTCTTTCAATTTTTTCACAAGATAACGAACATACGGACCATATTCGTTCAGCGGAAGGATAAAACTAATTATCTGTCAAATCAGACATGAGCTAAGTGTTACCATTCACGAAATAAGCACTAGTTGAAAAAAAACGTTAGATGGCGGACCCTTTATTAGTAGACTACAAAAAAACTGGAAAAAATAGCTGGAAATCTTAAAAAAAAATTGTAATTCTTTTAAAAACAATTTACAGTTAGTTACAAAACATAAAAATGTTCATACTCCCACATTGGCGACATGAATTAATGTAATATCTGTAAATATACAGAACAAATTATAAAGGGTCCGCTAAATAACTTTTTTTTTTGAAAATGCTATAAAAAAAACTACTGAATATATTCTCAAATTTCTTTTTTTATTTGAAAGTACAATCCTTCCAGTAGCCTACACGATCGGTCCAATTTTAAGCACATTATCGATTGTGTGCAGCTGTATTTCACCAATGGCTTCACGAATATTGTCCTTTAAAGCGTCAATTGTCTCTGGCTTGTTGGCTTGATACTTATCTTTGACGGCACCCCACAAATAATAGTCCAACGGTGTCAAATCGCAGTTCCGAGGTGTCCAAACGACATCAGCTCTGCGGCTGATAATGCGATCTTCAAAAACAGGGCGCAAAACATCGAGTGTAGCTTCGGCTGTGTGGCACGTAGCGCCGTGCTGTTGAAACCAAATGTTGCCAATATCCTCCTCTTCAATTTTTGTGAACAAAAATTCGTTCAACATGGCCCGATAACGATCGCCATTGACTGTAACGGCCACTCCTTGCTCATTTTCGAAGAAAAATGGCACGCACACTTTCTGCCACAGCAGCAATCTTCTCGGGTGTACGCACTGTTTTTGGCTTTTCACGCTTTGGTTTATCGATGAGGATGCCAGTTTCTTTCACTTTTTTACAAGATAACGACCATACGGAGCTGACGGTGCTTCTCTTCTTCCAAAATCCGTACGCAATTTTCGCACACATTCTGCAATATTACCATGATTTTCAAAGTAATGTCGCAAAATTTCTCAGCGTTGTTCAAGCGTATACACAACCATATTTGTTCAGCGGAAGGATAAAACTAATTATCTGTTAAATCAGACATGAGCTAAGTGTTACCATTCACGAAATAAGCACTAGTTGAAAAAAAAAACATTAGATGGCGGACCCTTTATATAACATAAACAAAACTATCTTTCAACTATATATATCAATGGTTGTCTAAATGATGATATCTTTTAAAGGAACGAAACTAAAAAATAACAAAATAATAACATATACAACAATTTTTTTCAGTAAGAAAAAGGAGACATAAAAATCTACCTAAGATGTGTGTCTTCGCCTTTCACTTTAGTCTGTCTACCTAAATGTATATTTGTTTGCAATTTTACCACACTAGATTATTAATCCCTATAAACATTAATTTACAAATACACATTTAATTTTTATTAAATTTAAATATTTTATTTTGTCTTTTATTTAATTAATAGACAATTACTTTCACATGCCGGTGAACAATGCAAAACTTAAGTTGTTTCAATCCACAATTTTGTTTTATGCATGAAAACAGATACAAAAATCTTTCACGTTTGATATTTTTATATGAGTTGTTCTTTTTAGTACCATTTTTTTAATAGTTGTACTTTTTAGTATCATTTTCCTAGTCACTACTGCATCTTGACATGTCGCGACATCTAATACATTCTGTAAAATATTAGTTGAAAACAGACAAGTGCTGAAAAATAGTATACCTGATTTAGAAGACGCTTTACTAACTTTTCTACTAACTTATTTTTTGAGCGTACTTTTATCTAATTTAATATGGCCGCACACTTAATTACCAGAGAAAATAGTTAATATATACTTTTATATGATTTGATATAATTATATCATTTTCAATTAAGTGAGTTTTATAAAAATGTCTTATATGATGCTATATAATATTAATATATTATATTGTAATTTTATATAATTATATATTGCATCATGCATTTATATCTGCTTTTTATATTATATATAATAACCATGCTGATTAAATCGAGTAAACCAAGTAAAACGAACATTGCTGATAACTTCATTAATAAATATTCAAATTAAAAAATTCTTAAATATTTTGTTAAACCTATCAAATCAAACTTAAATATTTTAAAAGAAATCAATTTTGTATAACAATTCCTTATACTCGACTTATGTATACCCTTACTCGAAAAATTGTTCGAATAAGAATTACTCGAGGTTTGTTTTTTAAAAACCCCCACATAACGAACAGTTCTGAATTAATAAAAAAAAAACTGTTAATATAGAGCAATTCCATATGAAAACGATCAAAATTGGCAAATTTTTGGACGACCCCTCTCCGATTTTAAAATAAATAGTCTCAATCGATTGCCCAGCAAAAAATAATGTACCTACATATTTTTTTTTTTTTTTTATAGTGACTGGTTTAGTGGTGGTGTGCACCACTGTCATGTGACAAAATTGAAGAATTCTTCATAAGGGACCTCATTGAAAGTTGCAAAATAAGAAAGATTTTTTCTTCATAAATGTATTTTTAACTGTAAAATAATTTTTAAAATGTATTTTTAATAATAAAATAAAATAATGTTAAATAATTAAAAATAATTCAATTATAAAAAATATAAAAACAATGAGAACAAGGTGGTCTCTTAAATGCTCTTCTCCTGTCCAAACAAGGAGTCAGGGCCCATTTTTTTATTGCTGATTCTTAAAGCAAAAATTATGAGGAATCCAAAAAAAATAAAATTAGCCGGAAAATTTAGGAGCTTCTGTGGAAAATCGGAAAATTTAATTTTCATGGGAAAATTTAATTTTCATGGGAAAAAAGGTAAATTTCTGAGAAAAATTAAGAAACTTTTATTTTTCAATTAAAGCCTGATTCAATACCTTTCCAACGAGCTATCACTCGTTGCGATCGCTTTAGTAGTTTTTTTTAAAACAACTTTCAATGAGGTCCCTTATGAAGAATTCTTCAATTTTGTCACATGACAGTGGTGCCACCACCACTAAACCAGTCACTAAAAAAAAAAAATATGTAGGTACATTATTTTTTGCTGGGCAATCGATTGAGACTATTTATTTTAAAATCGGAGAGGGGTCGTCCAAAAGGTGATCGCTTTCATATGGAATTGCTCTATAATTAATTATTTTAATTGTTTCTTTGTCATATTCATGTTGCTAAAAGTTTGAATTTTGATATATGTCCAAATTAAAAATAGGGTTACGGGTTACTCGATATTTACTCGATTGATCACCCTAATAATTACATATGGTCTTACGTATAGTAATATATTGTGTAACAAAAATAATTACTTGGTTCAATAGACCAATTTTTATAAATAATTTTGATATTGGAAACTAGTTTCCTGAGCCGATTTATATTAGTTTTGGAATATAAAATTTAAATAAAAAGTCGAAGTTAAACTGTTAAATTAACTGCTTTGCTTAAACCATTAAAAATTGGTTTAAAATGGCGTTGCCGAAAAAATCAGCTATAAACAGTAGATTTTTTTCTTTTGCTGAATATTAGTAAGATAAGAATAGCAAAAACAAATCAGTTGAATATACAAGTTATATTTGAGGTCAATTTTATTAAAATCAGCAACAAATTTGCTAAATATTAGTAGACAGAAAAATCATAAAAAATGTGAAATTTTTAAAGTATTTTGTAAGATTATTTTAATGCGAATAAAAATCTGCGCTTCTGAAATCAGCAATTTAAATTTTTTTGTCAAAAATTTCTGTTGATTTTACCAAAATATACCGTTATTTGCATTCTACTAAATTTAAGGTAATTATAGCAAAAACTTTGATGATATTATTTTTGTGTTCTGTTTTTATTCTACAAATATTAAGTTTTTGCTAATTTTAGCAGAGTAAATTGCTATTTTCAACTCACCAAAATTCAACCCGAATATAAATAAAATAAAGTTAAAGTTAGTTTTGAAGTTAACAGTTTTACTTTCGCTGTTCTTAATTTATTAATATTTACCGCAAAAATCTGCTAATTTTAAAAGTTTTTCTGCAACATAATTTTTAGTAGCTTTTTCTGCTATTTTTACAGATTTATTTCCATGAATTTAGAAATAAATGCAAAAAAAAAAATGTTTCTTGTTTTCTTTTTAAAGTTTGAATATATTATTGTTCTTATATTTGTTAAAAAAAAGTTATAATAGCGGCAAACACTTTGCGGGCAACACACCTTAACCCTGTATGACTCCTGCTTTTTTGCAGCAACTTTACAACGGTTTTTTTTTTTATCAAAAACGTTAAATTTGTTGACATTCCCTTTTTGTTTTTTAAAACATTTAATAGAAATACCCTGGTAAAGTTGATACAAAAAAGCAGTTGCCATAAAGGCTTTACTAATTCCTCCATGGAATCTGTCGATCATGCCAACTTTCCTTAATATTTACAAAGTCAATGTTTTAATCACTTTTATTTGTATTATACTCAGTTCTTACTTTGATCACGCAGTGTAAGCATAGGGTGTCTCAAATTACAATATTATAAAAGCCTAGGTCCCCCAACTTTTGTATGTGGATTGGGTTCGAACAAGATATTAATTTAGTTACATTTTCAAATTTTTTATTTATACCTGCAAATAAGGGGTAATTCACATGCTATCCATCTCTGTCCATTCATACTGGGAAATAGTAAATATGGGTGGACAGGGGTGGATAGCGTGTGAATCAAGCTTAATAATCTAAAATGTTCATGAAAATTAAATTTGTTTGCTGGGTTTTGGTATTAAAAAATTTACTATTATTATTGATATTCTGGTTTTAATGATTCGTTTTTAGTATCCGTTGCTCATACGCTCAAATGATGATGATTTTCGATGTTATCATAACGCGTAGACTTGTGTTTATTTGTAAAGTACTGTGATCTGTATGTTGCGGCATGTATGTGGCAGGAACAGTGTTGACAGGACTTTTGAACTAAAAATCGCTTAACTGTTTTAAAGGTAAACTTTTTTAGCCATTTTCAATCTCAATTTTGGACCCGTTTGGGGGGGGGGGGTTCCCGTTCACAAGGAATGCCCCATATGTATATACATTTTTGTGCTCTTGACATGTCGTCAAGGAGGATATTTTTTACAATTTTATCCGTTCGATATAGATGTCTACTCCTGATAAGGAACTCACATACCAAATTTCGAGCTCCTAGTTTCAGCGGTTTCGCCAGCCGTACAAGGAGGGTACATTTTCCATGTTTTTATTTATATCTTACCACGTTTCATGTCAAAATTCCAGAAAGCAACATACCAGGGAATTAGGCCATATCCAAAAGAACACACATTTTCTATTTAAAGGGGTTTGGGCCGGTCGTCAACTGGAGGCTTTTGCCCTTTTTTCCCTCCCCGTAGAAATTCTCAAAAAGCCCGTCTTAGAGGACGTCCTCACCGGACGATTGGCCTCTATGAGAATTTGAAGTTCCTAGCACCAGCGGTATAGTCTCGGTGATGTGGGATCAGTCAGCCAGTAACGTTATTCTTTTATAAAAATATAGATGTTGATATATGTTGATGTTGATGATATTATACCTTACTACACTGATGAATTTTATAGGCGTTGAGCCTAAAGTAATGGGTGGACTCGTTAGCTAGTAGGGGGTAAAGTAACTAGTTACTTATGTGGTAGGGAAAAGTAATGTGTCTATAAATAGATTTTCATAAAAAATAATTTATGAAAACAATATTATTACAACCATTATTTTTAATTAAATAAATATCGTGATCACGCTGTTAATCGAACCTGGGATCTCTGGTTGTTCGACGATAACTCTACCAACTGAGCTATCGTCACATGTAATAATGGGATGCTTAAAATGTAAATAAATTTTTGTGCTTCGCGTGATTCTTTGTGATGTTAAAAACATATACCTTACCCACATGCTTACAAAAAAACACAAAGTAATGTGTCTAGTAATGTGTTCAAAAAAAAATATTTTAAATATTACTTTACGTTTATATTTCATGCATTATGTAATTGATGATCGGTAAGTCATTATTTTATGTTTTGAAATAATGTAAAAGGTAATGTATGATATATCACTACCAGGTACTCCACGAGTTTCCAATTGTTGCCAACTCATTACTTTATGTTTCAAAATAATGTTGACATACATTACAATGTAGTGCATTGTGTAACCAACTATTAGTAACTCGCTACTCTATGTTTCGAAATAATACTGAAGGTAAATAATATTTATAACAAAACAATGCATTATGTACCCCATTATCGATATTTCATTACTTTTTGTTTGAAAATAATGATTCCGGTAAGGAGTATACACATCAGCAAAGTTTTGCCGAGTATAAAAAATTATAAATTTCTACACAAATGATCAACTTTTAGAATTTAAATGCATATCAAAATCCGTATTGGTGGGAGAGCCACTCTGACGAAGCCATTCTTTCAGCATACTCATAAATTAAGTGAAGTAAGGTGTTGAGCCGATGTGATCCGTAAATAGTACATAATATTTTCTTAAAATAACCACTATATGTCTTTTATATTTTTTCTGCATTTTGAACCAATGTTGGTTCAAAACCTCAGCTTTTTGTGTGTGACAACTTTGTGAAAGAAGTTATTTACATACTCCATTCATTGGCTACCTCTTAAAATATGTTTCCAAAAGTGTTAATCGATAAAAACCTTTATTGCTCTTTATAGAATATTGAGAAAGCGATAAGACAAGTGAAATGTAAAAATGCTAAATTGGCATCGATGATCGCCTGTAACTTGTGAAGTTAAAAGGAGTTCCACATAAATACTTACAATATTTAGTGTAGAGAATACAGACTTTACCAGAACATTCATGTCAGTTAGATGATGTTGGATTAATTTTTGTTTAGGTGTATTCAGAAAAGGATTTTTCTTTTCTGTCATTTGCATCCATGGACCTGCACAATACACAGGTGGTCTATGGATTTTTAAATAGTTGTTGAGAAAAGAAGGCATGTATAATGGAAAATGAAAAGGCATTCCATGTGTCAGAATTAATATAAACTATAAACAATATGAGACAATCAATTTCGCTTTAGTTCCCTAGCAATGTCCGAGTATAATTTGTGTAGTTACAATGCAATATGGTCTGATGTATGTTTAAGCCATCTCGAGAAAATAAACTGGCAAAGAACTGATGCCGTAAAAATTCTTTAAATTCAAAGAGAGGACATTGACTTTGTTTAAGCTCTAGTGTAAAAGTCGTGGAAAAATAGAATAGTGGATTGTTGTTGGTGTTGTTGTTGTTGTTGTTTGCTGGTCGTTCTTGTTGCTGATTGCAGTTTGTTGTATTTGTGCATTTATTTAGCAACAAACAACAAAAAGCCTTTTCGAGACTCGAAATTAAACTAGTTTTAAAACGAAATCCAAAATAAACAAACAAACAAAATTTTGCTGTTAACTAGTTAGTATGTTTGTAAGAAGTAACAACTACCAGTACCCGTTCTAATGTACCTACTGCACACACATACATCCATGCATACATACACACGATACTTAAGTTGTTTTGGTATGATGCAACCAATTTATAAATCTGGTCTCAAACCTTCACTTCAAACCAAGACTTAAAGCTAAAACCTGTTTATGGCTTGACACTCTCTTTTCGAATTAACCTTTCAATGTATAAAAGACTGAAAAAGTCACCTATTATCGTATTAAAAGTTATGGATGAATATGTTATTGGATCAATTGTAAAATAGTTATGAGCCTATGCAGTTCAAATTTGCCACTTTTTACGGAGTATCTTTAAAGTGGTTTTAGAACAAAATTTTAGAGTGGTTTAGAACAAAATTTTAGAAATTTGAATTATTTTTTTTTTGTAAAATCATTGATGTCATACACTCAAAAAAAAGTCCCAAAAGCCTGACTAAATTTTGCTGACTTAGATGGTGCTTAGAAAAAAATTGCTAATATCAGCAAATTAGTTAATTCAGCAAAAGTTTTGCTAACATTTCGTTGATTATAAATAAAAGACAAAGTTGTAGAAAAGACAAAGTACAGTCTAGTTTACTCCACCTGTTTTGTTTATAAGCGAAACAAAAAATAAAAAGGAGGAAAAAAACAAAAAACGTGTATTGAATATCCACCATAGGTGGACCTTGCACATAACAAACAAGTTTTCAATTTATTTTTTGATCAATGGTAATAATCTTTAACTTTAAGCTCATATATTAGTTCTCATGTAGTGAGTAAACTAGTTTATATGAATGTTTGAAGTTTGGCATGGAATTGTTACCGCTTTCAAAACGTGGTCTGATGATGGGAACCTAGAAAATTTCCGAAATAGTCTATCAACACATTCCTGAAAGGGTCAAATAATAAATTTGAAAACAAAAAACTCTATAGATTAATTGTTAGGACAATATTCTAATAAAAAAATATAGAGTATGTCCTCGACCTGGAATAATTTTCATTTTCATTGCACAATTAAAGGTCGAAAAAAACATAATTTTTTATTTTTTAATAAAAATTATATCAAACTTGAAAAAAATCCTAGCTTAAAATGAATACAATTATTTCTGAATATAAGTAGGCTGAAAAATTAAAAATATTTGCAGAAAATTTAAACTTTAGTTAATTTATTTGTTGAAAATCCTAAAATTGACAAAACATTAAAAAATATAAAATGTACATACATTGTCGACATGAATTAATTTAATATGTGAAAATATATCGAAATAATTATATATAATACAAACAAAAATATATTTCAACTGCTTACATTACATCCATGGTTGTCGAAATGATGACAATTTGGACTGAAGCTAAGTGCCGTAGATAATTCTAGAAACAAAACAAAAAGATAACAAAATATGACATACCCATAAACAACGTATTTTTTAGCAAATAGAGAAAGGCATTATAAAAAATTACGTAAGATGTGTGTACTTCTCTTTCGCTTTAGTATGCCTACCTAAAGGTATATTTCTTTGCAATTTTTTCACATTCCATAAATTACCACTATAAAATTTAGTTTACAAATTCACATTTTAATTTTATAAAATTTAAATATTTTATTAAGTCTTTAATTTAATTATTAATCAATTTATTTGGCAAGCCGGAATCAACACAAGATTTGAGTTTACTAGATCAACAATTTATATGAATACACATTGTTGGCGTCCTTTTGCATGAAAAACATATACAAAAATCGCCCTTCGTTGATTTCTTTATATATGTCTTACAAGAGTTCTACTTTTAGGTATAATTTTCCTCGTCTCTACTACATCTTGACATGCCGCGACATCTACTTCATTCTGCGTATATCATTCAATCTGGTTTTCTTCCACACTAATAATGTGCTTAGGAATACAATTTTTTTTAGCAAAATAAATTAATTAGCAAAATATTAGTAAAACATAAGTTCAAAACTGTTAAGTGCTGAAAATGCAATTTCGAATTCAGCGTGACCACGTTATTTAGTTAATTAAAACAAATATTAGTATAATTTTGTTTTTATAAAGTTTTTTTTGTCAAAAGCTACTGAAAATGCACTAGTAGCTTTTGACAATATTGTAAAAAGACTGTCAAGCATGGGGGCGGCAATGTGATGGCGAGGACGTGTTTTTCAGGTCATGGTCTAGGGCCGTTCCACAGAATTGCTACCACAATGGTCAGATTTGTGTACAGGGACATTTTAGAATCTAAGATGTTGCCATATGCCGAGTGGAACATGCCACTTCGATGGGTGTTTCAACATGATAACGATCCGAAACACACATCGAAGTTGGTCAAGGAATGGATACAATCGAAAGGGATTCAAGTGCTTGATTGGCCGACCCAATCGCCCGATTTGAACCCAATTGAAAATTAATTTTCAATATTGAAGAGGAACGTTGGATCAAAACGATTTTCCAACAAAGACGATTTGTTTTCGTGTCTGGAGGATGAATGGAAACGCATTGATCCAAAAATAATTGATAATTTAATAAAATCTATGCAGCGTCGGTGCGCCGCAGTAATAAAAAATAAGGGTTATTATAAAAAATATTAAAAGTTTCTTAGGTTTTGCCCAGTGAATTTTTAAGTATTTTTTTGTTGTTGTACTATAAGAACCGTTAGGTGAGAGATAATTACCAATTTTTTGTTTTTTAATTTTGTATGACACAGTAATTAATAAAACTGCATTAAAACATTGAATTGAAATATGTTCATTTAAATAATTTGACTCAGAAGCTAAAATCAAGCAGTGTTTCTTATGTTTTGCCCAATATTGTATAATTTAGGGTTAATTTTATTAATTTCACATTACTGGAAATATACGGTTGATATCAAATTAAAATTAAAAATTAAAGGCTAAAATCGATGTTTATTACGAACTATTACCTTTACAATAAATCTCACAAAAAAACCGGCAAATAATACACTAAAACAAAGATACTGAGTAAAAAATTGTGTCTTATTGCTAATATTTAAAAAAATATTAATTTAAAAAAGTCGTATATTGATCCTTTTAAAATAATAAAGAATTCACTTTTTTTACAATTTAAATAAAATCATACCTGTTGTGCTTGCATACGCTGATAAATTATGCTGGTTAATATGCCTTTAATCAATAGCGAAACAATAGCAGGATACATGAAATGCTGCATATATTAGTTCGCGGGCTTTTGATTTTTATATATAATCGATTTGCTCTCCCAAACCCGTAATTAAAGTCAAACAAGTTTTAGAGTATTTACTTTTTCAATTGTGGGTCTTTCTTTTCCTAGCCCCCACACTCAAGGCAAAATAATCTATGAGCCAATTTTTTAAGAAGTACATCAGCATTTTTTTATATTTGTATGGATTTAAATTCCACACTAAATTAGCATATCCATATAAAAAAAATACTCCTTTAGAATCTTCAAATTTTGACACATTAAATCCGTAATAGTTCTAGAAACATCACTAAATAAATCTCGGAGAAAAACTTGCAAACAACAGATCAAACTTTTAATCCAAATTTGTTTGACTGATCATTTCTGATTTCAACTAAAATAGTTTTATTAAAACTCTATGGAAAATAAGAAATTTTTTTCACAGCGCGACTTTTTGCTATTAATTAAATAAATTGCACAGACTCATAATATGCTTTTTAAAGTATTTTAAAGAATATCCCACTTATAACCTGTAATGCGATTCCGTAATTTTTAACGATCGGACAATCCCAAAATCCCAAAATATATCGACAAATTTTGTTGTTTGCACTAACGATTAAGGGATTCAGTTAGTACACCTTAACGATAGTCGACAACTCTATTTTTCTATTTAAAAATTTAACTTTATCTCGATTGAATAAACAACTCAAAAATTGTTGTCGTTTAGATAACAACAACAGCTGACTTCAACAATAGTGAATATCATTTAAATATGTTAATGAAAAGCAAAATCGTTAATTTTGTTGTTTACTTTTTTAAACGATTCGATTATCGTTAATATATCGCACTACTGGACGCTCAAAAGTTTTGATAACCTTTTAAGAAAAAGTGACACTTCATAGAATTATATATTAAATATATATATTTCTAACATAAAATTTGAATAAACTTGCTTAACGGCGACTCAATCTCTAACCTACACTTGGTATCCAACTATTGTATGTGAATAAAGCGCATCATAAAACGTGATAATTACTTGTGAAAAAGAGATAGGATTAAGAAGAAAAAGCATTCTAGTTGAGAAATGAATTGTGCATTGGTATTAGCTAATTCTGTCTCTTCTGATCAAAACAATACTTGTGTGTACGTAGTGTGACCAAACTCCAATTTAGTCGCAGTCAACGCTGTGTCGACCGTGGCTCAACTGGTTAAGAGGTGAGATTACGATGCATAGCTTTGATGCTAAGACTGTGAGTTCAAATCACAGTACGACACCAAAAAATAAAAAGTTTTTCATATAGAGCAAAATTAACAATATAAAATACTTTGTTCAATTGACACATAAATTAACCACTGACGAGTCCCAGGAGGGGGACGAAACTGCGGCAGTCTGGTGTATCCCTTGTGTCCGTAAAATTTTTCAATAAAAATGTTTTCTTCTTCTTCTTCCTGTAAAGAGACTAACTAAAAAAATTTAAAGTCATTTATTCAGATTTAAGAAAAAATAGAAAAAACTGTAATATCTTAATAAATATAAAAATTATTGGCCTATTTTGCGAAGAACATCGTAAAATTGTTGCACACTATATCTTGGTAAATAACATTTAATAATATTATCATACTGATGAAAAACGTTATGGATTTTGCTAAACTTGCATCGCTTTTATAAAAATTTTATTTCAGCTTAATAGCCCAGCAAAACTTTGGTAATGTGTTCTCCTTACCTGTATCATGATTTTCCAACAAGAAGTAATGAGTTACCGATTATTGAACACTCATGGCTTACCTTGTAATGATACCTCATTACATTTTATATTTCTTCAAAACATAAAATAATGACTTAACGATCATCAATTACATAATCCATGAATTATAAACGTAAAGTAATTATTAATATATAATTTTGAAAATCTATTTATAGACACATTACTTTGTGATTTTTTGTAAGCGTGAGTGTAAGATGTAACCAAAACACGAAGCACAACAACTCATTTACATTTCAAGCAATAAAATATTATATGTTTCGATAGCTCAGTTGGTAGACCTAACTAATTGTTAAATACCAGAGACCCCAGGTTCGAATCCCAGCATGACCACGTTATTTATTTAATTAAAAAAAAATATCTGTAAAAAAATGTTTATACATTTTTTTTATGAAAATCTATTTATAGACACATTACTTTTTCCCACCATGTAACCATATAAGTAACCAGTTACTTTACCCTCTACAAGGTAATGAGTCCACCCATTACTTTTAGGATCATCACCTTTAAAATTCATCAGTGAAGTAAGGTGAATGTAATGCGTGCAGCCCAATGTCGATACATTACTTTACCCATGATTTGGTAATGTGTGGTTTTGCTGGGAGCATTCCATTTGCGTAAACTGCAACAAATTGAATTGTGTTTTTTTTTTTGTTATTGTTATTGTATTACCAATCAAAATCTGATAAAATATAACGTCTGCATTTGAGATCCAAAAAGTTTGTGGTCACGATCGTCCATTTTGTAAATAAGTACATGTTATGTATAGCAAATATGTATGTTAAATATCTAATTTTATAAAGGTCAAATAAAAATATATTGTTATATGTATTACCAAAACAGAAACATATAAAAATATATGGCTATGCATGACATCAAATATAATCACATATTGTAATATAAAGGGTGTTTTTTATACAGGTTTAGAACTTTAAGTTGGCAACACTTTTTCATCAATTTAAATCATGCTTCTGTTCGAAATACATATCGCGCACGAATTTTGTGAATTTTGTTTAGCGATGAAGCTCACTTTTGGTTAAATGTACACTGAGAAAAAAAGTGCGCTTTAAAATGAAATGTGAACACTTTCAAATTTTATTTAAAGTGCCTCAGTCGATAGGTTCTTATGGGGGGCACAAAAAAAATATTTTCTAAAAGTGCTTATTTTAAGTTTTTAAAGTGTTTACTCTTAATTTAAAAGTTAAAATTTTTGTTTTAAATGTAAAATTCTTAAATTTAAAAATGTTGACTTTATTTTATAATGACAAACTTTATATTTTAAAGTAAAATATATTATTTATAAAGTAATCACTTTTAAAATTGTATTAAAAGTGAATCCATTTAATTTTAAATTTTTAAACTTTAAAAAATAAAATTAAAACGTTTATTTTCAAAGTGTTAACTTTAAAATGTAAAGTGATCAATTTGCAGAAAAGTGTTAACGTTTACATTGAAAGTGTTCACTTGATAAATCCAAGTGTCACTTTCTAATTTAAAGTGTCACTTTCTAATTTAAAGTGTTCACTTTAATATTGAAAGTTTTAGTTTTGAGTAAAAAGTGTTAACTTTAATTTTAAAGTTTTCACTTTAATATATAAAGCGTCAGTTTATTATTAAAAGTGTTCAATTTTACATTTAAAGTGTACATTTTGTATTAAAAGTGTTAACTTTTAAACTCAAAGTGTCTTTGTTGGAACTAAACGTGAACACTTTAAACATTAAAGGCTAAGTGGAAAATGTTTCTCGCTGTATGTAGATCCATACAGTCATATGGTTCACAAGTTTGGGGCAACTCTTGGTTCGACGATGTGGATAAGTTACATCGGTATTTTACAAAACGAGTTTTAAGGCTTGGGGAAAGTGCTCCTACTTACGTTGTAATGCTGGAAACTGGGCAAGAAGACGGTCACTTCTACACATATAGCCTACACTTACAGTACATTTCCAGGACCATTTATGATTATGAAACTAACAGATTACCACACATACTTTCAACGAAGATAATGCAAAGAGATATTTTTTGGCACAGTGACCTTAAAAATAAAATGTTGGAATATCACGTCGGCTACATCGATCACACCCATGACAAACTATCATTTAATAATTCTTGTTTAAATTTAATAGAGGTGATGAAATGGTCAAAACGTCAAGAATATATTGAGAATTCTCAGAAAAGTCAACAGAGAATTTACAGACTACTCGACCCCCACCAAAAGTCCTACTTATTGTAATCAGAGTTATAATATGGTGCAAATAAGTTTTATTATGAAGGCCAGAGGTGATTTACTTTGGTTAAATGGCAACAAATACAGGATAGGTAGTCAAAGATTATGCTCAATGTGCAACCTAAGAGAAATAGAGACAATGCAACATTTTTTGGGAAGATGCCCTATTCTAAACGAATTAAGAATGAAACATTTTGGTAATATACGGCCTTCAGATAGTAGCATAGTGAACATATTAAATGGTGAAGATGCAAGTTGGTTAAATCTATACGGTTATGTTAAAGAGGCAACTAGTTATAGGAGAATGCTTATAAATGAATTCAATTTTTAAATAAAACTAAACAGGATAGAACGTTAAAATTTTAAATAGGTAACGGCCTAACACTCTGGCAAACGGTTTTTTATATAAAACCAAGCCACTTTTCTTTATAAAAGATGTAAACTAGTAATACAAACTAAAAACTATTGTAAACAAATTTTATGAAAAAATAAAGAAAACTAATCTAATCTAAAAAAAATCACTTTAAAACGCAACGTAAAAAATTTTATTTTCATAGTGTTTAAGTTTATTTTAAAAGTTCGACTTTAAATTGTACCGTTAGCGGCATTTGTGTGATTTCGTTATAGTAAAGTGAATTTAGAAGTGTGAACAAGATACAAGAATGGCCAGTCAGGGTAAAATTATACAATAAAGTGACTTGCTGCGAATTCTTGGCAACGATATCCCAATTAATGATCAGGGTGATTTAACGTTCACGTGTGTTGAGGAAGATACGGATCCCCTTAATCTGCTAAAGGAGTTTGATCTGGAAACACTTTTTCTTGACCTAAAAAGTAAGTAAAAATTCTTAGGTGATATTAACACTTATGCAATATTATTAATGTTCCTTAGGTGCTGGAATAACTTTTCGAAGCTTAAAATTTTTGTCAAAAAAGACATTGCGGAAGCAGTAACAAATATTGGTCTTCGAGCGGAGTTTTGAGAAAAGTTGTTTTTCTGGCGCAAGTCAAAGGTAAATATAATATTAATTTTGAAGCTTATTTGCGATGTTATGCACGTACATAGATACAATTCCCATTTCCATATTACTACGTTTATAATTTAGCAAGCTTATTTTTTCAGTTTGGAATAAAGGACGAAACGTTGAGCCAGACTTCGAAGGTTTTTGGTTGGCTAGAAAAAAACGGTCACAACGAATCACCTTGTTCTTCAAATAATTCAATAAAAACGCATTTGGATCACAGGTAAGAAAATACAGTAAAAAGTTTTGTATTGAATTTAATGATACACTGCATTGCAGCCCCTTTCAACATTTTTAAAGAATAACTCAGCCGGAAAACAACTTATTCAATATTATGAGGAAAGGACATGTTTTACGAAGTTTTTAAATTCTTATTTTATTTAAGGAGTTTATTAATGAGTTATAAATAAGTTATTTCATAAATATAAAATAAATTTAAACTTAAATATGTTTGAATAAAAAAAATGTGAATTAAAAACAATTAAAATAATCTGTTTCCTTTAAAGTTTATAGTGAACACTTTTAAATTGCATTTGAAAGTGTTCACTCTTAAAATAAAAGCTAACGCTTTTAATTTAAGATTGAATGTGTTAACTTTTAATTTAAATACAAACATTTTTAAATTGGGTTAAAAGTGTGAACTTTAAAATCAAAAGTGTTTAAATTGTATTCGAGAATGCGCATATTAAAATGTAAAGTTTTCACTTTAATATTCAAAGTGCTAACATTAACAATTTACATTTTAAAGTGTAAACTTTAAAATTAAATATTTTTCAATACGGCTGGTTTTCATACATTAAAATTTTTAATTTTAAAGTCCCTTGTACTGGATTTAAAGTGAGTTTAAAGTGTTTCTTTTCTGAGTGTATATGTCAATAAACAAAACTGCCGTTTTAGCAGTGATGATAATCCTCAAGTGTATGTTGAGACACCGTTACATCCAGAAAAACTGACTGCTTGGTGTGTTTTATGGGCTGGTGGAATCAATTGAACAACCATGATGTGCAGGAGCTGGGGTTTCAACTAGACGGCGCAACATGTCACACAGCACGTGATTTATTGAAGGAAACGTTTGGTAACAGCAAAGTTTCACGTTTCGGACCCGAAACGTGAAACCGCCGCCGCTGGACTATTTTCTGTGGGGATATGTGAAGTCGCTAGTCGACGCCGATAACCCCGAAACGATTGACCACTTGGAGGACAACATTCGTCGCGTTATTGTCAATATACGGCCACAAATGTTTTAAAAAGTCATCGAAAATTGGACTTTCAGATTAGACTACGTCCGAGCCAGCCGTGGCGGTCATATTCCAGAAGTCATATTTAAATTATAATGCCAGAAGATTAAAGTAAATTTCATGTCAATTTAAAAAATCATCTTTGTTTTATTCCATTTCAAAGTTCTATACCTCTACATATATAATTGTTGTTACTCGGCTACTTAAACAAGCTTTTTCCATAAAAAAGAAAAATTAAATTTTCTCATAAAACAAAAACTATAAAATTTAACTGAAAATGTCAACTACAACTGAAAGTACACACAGAGAAATAAAGTGCCAACCAAATTGAAAAGTGTATATTAATGATAAAAACTTATAAATTCAGTTAGTACAACGATATTAACATTAGATTTCTGAATATTTTGAGTTTTGCAACTAAAATTCAGTTGAATTAACCGAATTTTGTTGTGAAAACTAATGTTCAGTTTTACCAACCGACTGATATTCGTAATAACCGAATTTGAGTCGCAGTAACCGAATTTCAGTTGGCAAATAGCTAAATGTTTCTTTGTGTGTACGTATCTTTTATAGTTCGATTTTTAATTGGTTCACTAATTTTGCCGCATATGCAGCGGCAGTAAAAAAAACTTAAAAGCTAAATTTACACAAGATTTTTATTTAAGTAAAAAAAAACTGGGCCCATTCATAATACGCTTCGTTGACTGATACTTTTATATTTGTTCCTTGTTTAAATAGTATAAAGTCTTGTCTTTCAATAGAGACATTATATTATAATTTTGGACTGTTTCTTTAAAAGTTAAATTAAATTTGGTTTGTATATTTTGAAATTAATATAACAGTTAAGAGGTTAAATGACTGAAAAAAAAAATTCTTTCTACATCATCCTAATCTATAAGTGAAATATATTTGGCACTGAACACTACGATAACGCCTTTAAATTAAATCTTTTATTTATTTAATAAAAAACCATTTGAGGGTTAAACGAGTATTTTTAAGATTTGTTTCTGTTTAACGTTCAGCTTGATTTGAGAAAGAGCATTTATGTTGTACAATTTCGTATGTACAGACAACAACTTCTTTCTGGTCGATTGGTTGTCAGTATCACTACGACCTTTCTACGGTACCGGTGCTGAGATCGGATAACAGATGTTTTAAATGAATATTAAAAACAACTACCAATACAAACTAAAGAGGCATGCAATAATGCTGCAACATTGTTAAGTGAGAGTGATTTAGTTGGGAGGCAAAAAGAGATTTCTTAAAATAAGGATTTTTTTCTTATTAGAGAATGAAATTTAAAAAATCTATAATCTGTGCCATTCATTATGACAAAATTGGTGTAAATTCAAATTTCAAATAATAAATATTGAAATAAAAAGCTCTATCGAAGTTACAAAAATAAACAAAAAAAAAAGTTATTTTAATTACGAAAAATCATTGTTTTCAATACATTTACAAGTGCTTTCAATCATATTTTAAGAAAATAATAATAAAAAAATAAAATAAATATGCCTACAAAAACATAAATCATGGTGTTAACTTTAAAACCCACTAAACCATCCTTGAAATTATACCGCACACAAAGAAATATTATGGTCAAATCATCCATAAATATTTTCTTTTCATTGAGTAAAGAAAAACAATGATATTTATTTTATGTGAATTCAAAATTTGTAAAATCGTTAGATATTAAACAAAAAAAAAAAAAAAATATAACAAAAAATAATAATTTAACAACAAAACTATAAACGTGTGATGTTATTGTTTAATGTTATCCATTATTTTTTTTTTTCAATTCATAAATATTTTTCTGTTTTTAATAAAGTGAAACCATTTGCTGCATGTGCAAATAAAAATATTTTAAAAAAATAATACAAAAAAAACACAAAAGAAAATAAAATAATACACAGCACTTTTTTGTATAAATATTTATGTTGGTTATTTGATATGCCCCATAACTACTCATCAACAATACAAAAATATTAAAACAAACGAAAGAAAGAAAAAAAAATCTATTTTTTACCTCAACTTCAAATTTGTTTAACTAGTTAATTGAAAAATCAAATTACATTTGAGTTTTGTTTGAATAAAAATGATCAATGTCATATTTTTAATCGAATTGGATTAAACTTTAACAAAACAGTCATATACCAAACACCATTATCATCATTGTTATCGTGCAATAATTATCTCATCCCTCAAATAAGATTATATTGGATTACTTTTGATTTATACTTAAAGGTACGTTTTTGTCTGTTATTTGAAACTTAAGTAGATTTAGAAGAAAAACAAAAAAAAAACATATTAGTTTTAAGAATTTCTTGAAATTCCATAGAATAACTATCACAATTAAAATAAACATGCGAATGTGTATGGCAATAATAAAATTGATAAAAAAAAAAAATATTTAAAATTTCATTAGAATAAATTTTAATTAAAAAAATATCTTGCTCACGAACTCACGACACGTTTTTGATATTACCGATTAAAAAAGTCTATATATGTTAGATTTAAGAATATAAGATATCATATCTCTATCCGCACAATGGGTCTATAATTATATTATATTTGATTATATTTGTTTGCATCCGATTATATTTGGCATTATACAATTTAATCTAATGTTATCTAATTAGATGGTATCTGATGTAATTGTTTCCCAAAATTGGTCACATCTAAATTGATAAAATTAGAAAGAATTTTATACAACTTAATGCAAGGATATATTAAAAAAAATAATAAAAAATATATAAAAAAATTGTATGTACCTGAGTAAAAAATTTTTATATTATATATTTGGCCGGGTCGATTTGTATGGAGGCAAACAAATCGCTCAACGTTCAAGGAAAATCGTATTCTAGGGATCAAAATAAGAAACTTTGCCGAAGCAACCATACCTCTAAAACGAATTCTGATGTCCCGACTTTTAACCCGTAGGGTCAAATTTTGAAAAATTCCACTTTGACCCATTTAGAGTGTCCCAATCGAATCGAACCCAATCGAATATAATTTATACATTCATCTGCTAGAGCGTCTTCCGGAGAAGAAATAGAGACCCTAATCTTGGAAAGAGTCCTCCTACTTTCAGAAATATCTCTATCCCGAGATTTGTACATTTTGCTATAAAAACACGGTTGAAAAGGCCCTCTTTCAACTTAAATTTCAACCCCTTAACGGTCACCTAGAATAATGATTTATGCATTAATCTGCTAGCGCGTCTCCCGGAGAAGAAGTAGCTCCAATAATCTAGGAGAGATTCCTTCTACTTTCTGAAATATCAAAGTAGGCTTTTTCAAAATTTGACCCTTTGGGTCAAAAGTCGGGACATCAGAATTCGTTTTAGATGTATGGTTCCTTCGGCAAAGTTTCTTATTTTGATCCCTACAATACGATTTTCCTTGAACGTTGAGCGATTTTTAAATCGACCCGCCCTATTATATATATATTCATACATAACTATATATGTTTATATATAATTATATAACCTTTTTTACTCGGGTATATAAAAAATGTTTATATATATATTTATATAATATATATATTTATATATGTGTATATAACATTTTTTTAATATATCCTTGTATTAAGTTATATAGATTTTTTTTCTAATTTTATCAATTTCGATAACATGTGTAATATGTAGGTGCGATAAAGTAATGCATTACCTTGTTATGTATACTCCTTACCTGTAGCATAATTTTCCAACAAAAAGTAATGAGTTACCGATAATTTATTACATAATGCATTACTTTGTAATGTACATTATAATTTCGAAACATAAAGTAATGAGTTACCAATGATTATGTACTCATGTATTACTTTGTAATGATACATCATTACCTTTTACATTATTTCGAAACAAAAAATAATGACTTACCGATCATCAATTATATAAATTATGAAATATAATATTTATTTAGACACATTATTTTGTGATTTTTTGTAAGCATGAGGGAGGCTAAAGTATGTATTTTTAACATCACAAACGGAAACTCGAAGCACAACACTTGATTTACGATTTAAGCAACTTATTACTTAATGTGACGATAGTTCAGTGGGCAAAGCTCTCGCCAAAGAATCAAAAACCCCGAGGTTAGAATCCCAGCTACACCACGTTATTTATTCAAATAAAAAAATATTTATTTATTATTTATTTTAAAAGATTTGTTTTCCACATAAAATTACCGCTTAATTGTGTATAATATTGTCGGAAAATGTTCAATGGTGTTTAAAGAACCTCTTATGGATCTTGAAAATCTCCTTTTTCGAATTGTCCATATAGCTTTAAAATTTGCTAATATTGAGTTCACATACACACAAAAAAAAAACGTTGCCAAGTAATTAGGAGCTTTTCAACAAATAAGTTTATTCACAAAAGTTAGGCGAAAACTAGTAAGATTTTACCAAGATTTTACTTGTTTCTACTCAGTTTTTGAATAATTTATGTAAAAATACTTTATTAGTTGAAATGATCCTAGTTACTTGGCAACGATTATTTATGTGTAGACAAGTTAATCATCTAAAAATGGGATTAACTGCTCAATCAAGCACTAAGCAAGGCGATTAAACAAATTTCTAATCTTTTTGATTAACTAGCATAGCTGTTTCTAAACGACTCTGTATTCTACTACTAATTGTGTGCAGCTCTGTGTTTTTGTATAAGTTCGGTTGGCAATGCTAGCAAAACATTCATACAAAGTCAGGTCAAAAATGTTGATGCTGCCGACAAACATTTTTGCTTATGCTGACATTTTCCTTGTTCCTCTTATTCCGCATCACTTTCGACGCCACCTTGGTATTTTAAACTGACACCGTTTATCTTTTAGCTCTCAAAAAAATTCTGATTCTGAAGAAATATGTGGGATTCTGAGATAATTTTCTGCAAAAATATCTTCTTAAAAAGATCAGCATTTTAGAGATTAATCTATTAAAAAAATTATAGTAACTTCAGCGCAATAGTTGAATTCACTGTTTAGCTTAGATTTTGACCTTAAACAACTCACTCTAGGTCACAGTAAACAAAAATTACAATTATAAAAATTTAAATTTAACGTGAGGTAGAAATCTGTTTTCAATAGAAGTTTTTACGTCAAATATACTTCCCAACTAAACAGCTGACACGATTCTTTACGATACGTACAACCAAAATACTATAAAATTAATGAAGCCTTTATACTGAAAACTTTTTTAAACTAACTCTAAGATTTAAAGTCTCAGACTAAAGAAAAACTTTAAACTCAACTTAAAAATTTCAGATATATAAACAGGTCGTTTAAGATATTTTGCATATAAAAAAATATGATTTAGTGCGGAATTTTTGTTAAGAAGAAGCAACACTTAGGAAATTCTTCTCATTTATTAATGTGTTCGGAAAATGGATAGAGCAGAGATGAAAGGTGCGGAAAATGAAGGGCTTCGAACATGGCAACGCTGTAATTCCTCTGGATGATAAGTTTTAGAACAGTTGGTGTTCGCTGATGGAGAGTTGACGAACTTATTGAACTTATTTTGGTCCATAACCCTGATTCATTATTTTACTTCGGTGCGCACATAGAATTAAAGTGCCAACCAAATTGAAAAGTGTATATTAGTGGCATCAACTTATAAATTCAGTTAGTACAACGATATTTACATTAGTGAAAGGCGTGGTAGAGAAGAATGAGTGTATTTTCTAAAAATCATAACTACATTGCAAATTTTCAATTTTTTCTGAATCGGACTGCGCAGTTTCTGGTATTGAGCCTTCGTCAGTGACCATGTTTTTTGAATTTTTGATTAATGTAATATTTGTTATGTTTTTATTTGTTCGATTGCGTCTATATGAAATTTTCTGTGCAATCACTGACATTAGATTTCTGAATATTCAGTTAAATTAACCGAACTTTGTTGTGAAAAATAATGTTAAGTTGTGCCAACCGTCTGAAATTCGTAATAACCGAATTTTAGTAGTAGTTAACCAACTTCAATTGGCAAATAGCTAAATTTTTTGCTGTGTGTGGGGTTAAGTGATATGGGAACACCGAAGGTGGACGCTGCCATACGTATGATGGAAAGAAAACGCATACATATTATTTTTCTAAATTGATGTTGTCGCCGCCGGGCATCGAACCCGGGACCATCTGTGTAACAGTCCAACGTGCTAACCAATTCACCACAAAGCCCACCTATTAATCCTTAAATAAATAATTGTACTTTTGTTTTCTTTAACCTTGAGTGCACTAGCCCAACCTGTGACGAAATTCTTGATTTTTTTAAGTTTTGTTGTTACTACTTGATTTTTGTATTCTTATTACAAATATACTATACATTTTTTAATTATGTCTAACAAGTATGTCTCCCTATGGGTTCTCTCCTATCTTAATGAAATTCAGGTATGCAATGGAGTAGAACAAATTAATACTACGATTTCCCATACAGGACCGAATTCCATTAAACTTTTAATTGAGTTAACAAATATTTTAATTGAAATTCGGTTTCTGTATTTTTTGTGTAACGAACACGTAACTTCAAAACGAATGTCTTTTTGATGTTATGATTATACGCGATTATTGTTGAAGAGCTTAAATATTTCCTACCTTGTGGACCCAGGGCAACCTCTTTTTTGAAATATTAAAATAAGGGTTATATAAGCTATTTAAAATAAAGAAAGTTGTCTTGAAAACAAAAGCTAACAAAAATCTAAAAAAGGTCAGACATCTTCTCGATAAAATTAAATAAGCAATGTTATATCTTAATTGGAACTCAAACTAACAACAACATACCATAAAAATTTGGTATTTCAAATATATTTTTTTTTGAATAACATAAATGTTTGGATATGTACGGACGTGGTCTTCAAAAAACCCTTTATTTAATACCAATTTTGCATATAGTTTATTGATTTTTAAGAGAAATACGTTTATTTAAGATATGTAAAATTAAAAAATATTTGATTTGAAATACGTGTCTAGTAATTTGTTTTCCTTTACAACATATCCCATTTTCATTAAGCCATTGTAAAGTTTTCTTGTCATTTGAAAAATATCACATTTTAAAAATTTTTGCTAATATTAAAATTCTGACTACAACTTTATTATAATACCAAAATGGTTGATTAATTCTTACCATCATTTGGATATAAAAATAAACAAAATGTAATGTCATACACCATAAAAAAATCTATGTATGGTGCAAAATATAAAAAAAAACGACTAATGAATGTTTTTTTAACGCCAAAATATTTATTGAAACTTTGAACAAAATTTTAAATTCTTTAATATTTGCAAAGCGCTGTTCGGGGCTGTACAGTACACTGCAATATATTTCTTATGGCCAATAAATTTTACTCACGTAACGCGATTAAAAAACCATAAATGCGAACAAAAAATCGACCTCATTGTTAAGCTTTCAAAAAACAACAATTTTTGCGAATGGCAAATTGTGGTAAAACATAAAACATCTGTCGTACGTTCGCTTTATACTTGATCAATCGATGTGGATGACGACGACAATAACAGCATGGTAGTATGGAGTATGTAGTTAATATTATCGTCGACGAACAGATGAAAAAAAAACAACAACAGAATAACGAAAAATAAAATCTGAACGGCCTTGTCTGACCCACTTAAAACGTACTTTGCAACAAAATTACTACTCGAGTTTGTATCAATACACAAAAAAAAAAAACACAAAAACACAGTAGCTTCGATTTATGGAGGTAACGGTATGTAAGAAATATCTAGAAACATCAACCACCTACTTGAATAATTGTAAATTATAAATTGTCTTTTGTTTTCCATTAACAAATATCTGTTTTTGCTTTTTATTGGCAATCAAAAATATTTATGTTTGCATGAATCCAGTGTGACAACTTTTCATTAAAAATCTTTTCAAAAACAACGCACACACACATTTTCTAAATCGAAATATTAATATTTTTAGTAACTTAGTAGTCACATAAAACTTATTAAAAATTCCTTTCAAAATATTCCGAAAACTCAGTAGCTTATACTAAAACAAAAACTGCTACGTAAAATTAAAAAAAAAATAAATAAAAAAATGTGTGGTTAAATGTATTTTTTCAATAAAACTTAAAAATACATTTAAATAATTTATTGATAAAGTAAAATGTTAAATTTTAAATGCATATAAAAGAACACCCAAATCAAAACTAAAAACGAAACAAAACCGTTGAAAATATGTTTGTAAAATACGTTTGATAAAATCTTTCCAATCGTCATAAAAAAAGGTTCGTTGCTCAAGTCTTTCTTTTGTTTGATGAACCCCATGCGGTATAAAGTGAAGTTCGTTGCTTAAGTCTTTTGTTTTTCTTAACACCAATCACGCATAAATGTGTTTATTCGACTATTACTAATAGACTAAATACATATTTATCATTTATTTTGATATACATCGATTTTTTTATGTTTTATTTAATTATTCATTATCTAATGATGCTTAATTAGGTAGATGAAAATTAAAATTAAAAAAAATTGGGGTTTTCAATGTCAACGAACTTCTTTTGTATCTTCTACGAAATGAAAACCTCAAACAAATAGAATTAGTACATTTAGATACAGAAGTTGTAAAAAGGTGTCTCAAGCAACTGAACTTATTTTACACATATTTTTTAACAATTTGCATTCCATTTTGATATTTGCAATATACAGGGAATTTAAAAAAAATGTTCCCTAAATCAGTTGTGATTTTTTTTTAAGCTACCAGTAATGTTCAAATTATTTTATATAATATGAATCATCGGTTCCCAAATGGGGGTAGCGCACCCCCACTAGTCCCTAAGTGTATTTCAGGGGCTCCGCGAAGAGTTCCGACAAAATAATTCTTAAAAAAATTTTAAAAATTTTCAAGGCATTTTAATTAATAATTCCATAATAGATAAATACCTCCCGCTGATTATTATACCCTCCATCCCATAGTGCAGGAGGGTATATATCACTTTGTCAAATGTTTGTAATTCTTTTAAAAAAAATCTGGGACCCCATAAACTATATATATTCTTGATCAGCATGAATAGAGAAGTCGATATAGCCATGTCCGTCTGTCCGTCTGTCCGTCTGTCCGTCTGTCTGTGTTAATACAAAATACTCCGCTAATACAGAAGAGGTGTTGCTAATTTTCAGTCAAATTGTTTGTTGATATCATGAGCAGTTTGGTAGTGAAAATGATCAAAATCGGTTAACGCGTTCAAAAGTTATGAGTGAAAATGTGGGAATACCTCTTAAAATTTTGAATCAAATTTTAAAATATTCTATTTATTTCATCATACATACGTACATTCAATGCTTATACACAAGAATATACGCAATCAGGGATGGCAGTCAATATCGCTTAAATACTGTCTCCGATTCAAACCCCTTATAACTGACTATCGTTTTCCCAAAAATACCGTTACCGAAATAATTGAAATACCGTTATCCGTAAAATACCGTTACCGATATAATTAAAATATAAATATCTTAAAATACCGTAACCGAAATAATTGAAATACCATTATCCGTAAAATACCGTTACCGATATAATTAAAATATCAATACCATAAAAATACCGTTACCGAAATAATCTACCTAGATCTGAAAAAAAACTTCTTTAAATATACATATATATTTTCCCAAAGTATGATCATAAACTAGAAAATCATTAAGACTCGGGCATAATGGGGCCAAAAATTGTGGTTTGCATTAACATTATCTGAATAGCTAAAATAACGTTACCCTTAAAATGCCGTTAAAAAATAACTGAAAAATCTTTTCCCTAAAATAAAGTTACCGAAATAACTAAAATGTAACGTTATTTTATATCTAAAATACCGTTAGCGAAATAAATAAAATACCGTTAACGCTAAAAGCCCGCAACCGAAATAACTGAAATCTAGTTACCTCTGAAATACCGTTACCGAAATAAAAGAAAATAGCGTTAACCAAACCAATAACCACATAGAATCTGTTACCATCCGTGGTCATAATCAACACGCACAAAAACAAAAAACCCACAAAATATTGTTGATGTTTTTTTTGTTAAATGGCATGTATGCATGTATGTATGTATGTTTAGTAGCAATCGCATGCAGTGTTGCCAGGTTTGACGATTTATCGTCATTTTGACGATATTTAATACCCAAATAACTAAATGATGATTTTATGATTTTTGCTGCCAACAAAATTACGAATTTTTGCCAAAAGTTTAAATATATCAGCAAAACATATTTATTTGTCACTGGATCTATTTTTCGATTTATATTATTATCGATTAATATTATTTGAAAAAATACCACATTCTTTCTTTTTTGTGTCTCGAAAACACTCTAAACGCATAAAATATTTTCTTTTTTAATTTTTTGACCAACTTAATTTTATTACACTTTTTGTTTGATTGATTTGATGTATAGTGTAAACATATGTGTCGTAATGTAAATGGGTATTTAATAATTATTTCATTATGTATGTCTCCGCAAGCGTGTTTGTAAAAATAGTTTTTCATCCCATAGTGCGGAGGGTATACACACTTTGTAAAAGTAGTTGTAGTTCTTTAAAAAAAAAATCTGGGAAAAAACCACAAAATATTGTTGTTGTTTTTTTGTTTTGTTTTGTAATACAGGGTGGCTGATAAATGTCACTACAAAAGAAAACGTAATAACGTTTTTTCTGAGTTATTAATCGGTTCGATTTATTTTTTTTTTTTTTTTGGTTTCATTGATTCGTCTTTTAATTTAAGGAAATGAACGAATGGGGTAATGAAACTAACATTTTGATTGTGCGCCACTACAATGCTTTGGGGGCTGGCATTTCCGCATAAACAAACTTAACGGGCACATTAGGCGGCATTCCTCCGAGCAGATTGGGCTCGTAAATTATTTTGTCAATCGTGGAACAATCATTAGGACGCCTTTTAATCAAAATTTCTCAGTTCGAATGTAAGAAACAATTGTTGCCATAGTTGCTGCAATACAAGTCAATTCTAGAGTTTCGACATGGAATATTTTTGCTCATATATTTATCACCAGACAGTTCTGCTTAAGGATTTTCATTTCTCTCCTTTAAAAAAATCAAACAACAAGCAATTGAACGCAGTAGACTTGCCCCTTAGCTTGGAACTTTCTCTGTAATTTGCACGGAATTTCGCTTGCATTTGATGTCATCAGGCGTGTTAGTCATTTTAAATAAATTGTTTCTTGAAAGCCATTAAAAATGCTTATTAAAAATGTATGGCTTTTCAAATGTAAAAACAAAGAAATAAAAATAAAAAAGTTATTTAAATTTCTTATTGTAACAATATGCATCAGCCACCCTGTATGTTTGTATGTATGTATGAAGGTTTTTATAACTGGTATGTATGCAGTCACGTAGCTAGGGGGGGGGGGGGTCTTGGGGGCTAGAGCCCACCCCCGAAATGATTTGACAAATTTAAAAACTGAATACAATTCGTTAGAAAGTAACAATGTTATTGATAAATTTAATATGAAAATAATTATTTTTGACTTGGATCAAATAGGAAATAGTTTTATATGATTCGAATCTTAAAATTTCGTTAGAAAACATCGCCTGCAAATGGGCGGCTATCATTGTTAGAGTTGATTTTCGACAAAAAGCAATAAATAAAATCATTTCATAAGAGATTTCGAAGTCTTTGACTTAAAATATAATCAAAAAGTTGTTTGAGAAAATGCAAACTAAAAAATTAAATATGTCTACACAAAAAAAAAACTAAAATTGAGTTTTAATTAAAATATTTGTTGATTCAGCAAAAGTTTAACTAAATTCGGTCGTGTTGATGCAATTGTAGTAACAACTAAAATAATTTGTATCTATTTAATTAATATTATTTTCAATTACATATAGTTTTATTCACATCTATTAAAAATTTAATTGAATATTGTTTACTATTGGGAAAAATTAGACCATTTGAAAAATCGCAAAATTTGAAAAAAAATTGCCAAAACAATCCTCAAAATTGCAGAAATTTAAAAAACTCCCAAAATAAACGCCAAAATTCAAAAAAAAAATTTTTTAAAAAATGACCAAAATTAAAGAAACGCGAATTTTCAACTTTAAACGATTTTTTTAATTTTGGCTACTTTTTTAAATTTTTGCATTTGTTTCAATGTTGTTCAACGTTATAAAAACTTAGAATTTTTTTTATACCAAATTCATTTTCAATTAAACAGTTAATTGAAAGTAAGTTTGAAATCGAACAAAAGTTTAATTGAATTTTTTTTTTTGACAATGATTTTTTCTGTGTATTTTGACATAATCTTTTAAAATGGAGCTATCACTAAGACTCAAAATTAAGTTTACTTGTGCCGTAAAAGTCGTTACTTTACTTACAGTGCAATCTTTTTGGTAAATTTGGTTTGCTACGCACGCAACTGGTAACATAGTTTTCAGTATTTTTTTTACGATATATATTTCGATATCTCATATTTTTTTAATTTTTTGAAACAAATTTAAGCCTCAAACTTTGATCGATATGCATAACATGTTAACGTGGTCCAATGGGATTCAAATTTTCTCAATTTCTTTTTAGACTAAATGTAAACAAATTTCTATCGGCGCTCCTTGAAATGCGACATTTTAAAATCAAGCAGCTAAACCAGTAATAACGATGTAGTTTTTTTTTTTCGACATTTTAAAGGGTTTTTATTTAAAAAATTGATTAAAGACAATTTGAAAAGCGTTTGAAATTGTCCAAAATATAAATCAAAGTGAATTGGAAATACGAAATAAATAAGACCTAGGCGATGGAAATAAGACCTAGGCGATGTCAGGTATATTTTTAAATTTTCCAATTTTATATTTTTTTTTTATTATTATTTCTTTCCGACTACAATCACGCTTGCTTGTAAAATTTACGATTTTTTTAATACAATACATGAAGTCGGATATATGAAAAAGGGGGGAAAAATAGTGAATAATTTGTCCACGACATAGTGTCAAAATGGTTTTCAAAATGTGTGTTTTCTCGAGGATTTGAACGCTGTTTTTAAATAAGTCTAAATTTCCTAAACTTTAAACATATTTTCATACAAAAATGTGTTAATTTTCACCACCAATTTTAAAAATAGATACGTTTTTCATATATTTTTGCTGCTTTATCACCTATCCGAATTTAATTTCAAAGGAAACCCATCGGAAAAGCTTCCTTATAAGTGGCAGGCAAATTATATAGGGTATTTGCTTTTAATTTGTTTTTTGGACGGTTATAATTCTTTAATTTCCCGAGTTAAAACGTTTGCATAAAATAATACATTATTTTATATGCACTTATAAGGTTTTGTCTGCCAGTGCATTTAACCGGACATAATTATATAAATTCATATATAAAATTAATTTCGTAGAAAAAATTTTATATGATGTCATATATAGTTGCGTATAATTGTATATTGCATTTAGAATACGCTAAAACTAATCCAATTAATAATTACGTTATATTTATATACCTAGACATTGCAAAATAATATATATTTTTATATTATATCATATTCAAAAAAACACAATTGTTTTTTAGATAAAATTGTATATTACACCATGCAGAGTCACACTAGAAAATTTGTCAATTACATTTTGGATGTAAATGTGTATTACATCAATACAATACAATTAATTGCATCATTTTGTGTATAATTTTATACACAAAATTTACCCCAATTTTTGTCTTTTGAATTGATTTCTTTCTGGTTCTTAACCCTAAAAAAAGAATTTGTTTCATTTGTAACATTATGAGTTCTTAATTTAGTCTAAGATTTTTTTCAATCTAAAACTCTAAATTTAGTTTCAACGTTTTTTCCGTCTTTGTTATTCAATGGTGTAAGTTAATAAATACCACAAAATCTTCATTTATATTTTTTTATTTTTGAATATAATAAAATTTCCAAATGCTATGGAATTTGTTACAAATTATAAAGTTGTAAACCTTTTGCAAGTGGCTAAAGTCTAAAAGGATTAATAGATATTTTGGATTTTTATGAAGTTTTAAAATCAAAAACCGGACACAACTATAGCTTATTTTGTATATTTCAGTATCAGTTCACATATAAATTTATACCGCTGTATAAAATCGTATTAAATTGTATCGCGTCATTATTCGGATGTTATTTAATCTGATATTATCAAATTAAAAATAAACTAATGCAAATATAATTATTATGCCCATTTCTCGGATAAAACTTTATTAAGACTCATATTAAATTTCGTATGTTTATATATAGCATCATATTAATTTTAATCGGGTTATTAGAAGTTGAAACTTTTTTGAACATTTATCAAGTCGCAATATAGACATCAAAATTCGCAAAATAATGAACACAATAAGTAATAAATGAAAAAATGCATTTTAAGGAAATGCACTTTATGCAGGAGGTTTTTGTTTCAAAATGAAATCAGAAAGCTATTTCTATTATTAATACATGATTGCCCATTACGTGTAGGTAAAAATTTAGCAAACAAAAGAAAAAGCTGTTACTTTAGTGTGCAAAAAAAAAAATATATAATCAAAAAAAAAATCGAAAAGTCCCACCCCCCCCCGAAACAAATTCCTAGCTACGTGCCTGTATGTATGTATGCATTAGAAGCAATCACATGCAGTGTTGCCAGGTTTGACGATTTATAGTCATTTTGACGATATTTATTACCCAAAATAACTAAATGACTATTGGACGATTTTTGCTTCCAAAAAATTTACGAATTTTTGACAAAAATTTAATATGTCAGCAAAACATGTTAATTTGTCACCGGATCAATTTTTTAATTTATATAATTTGAAAAACTACCAGTTTCTTTAATTTTTTGTGCCACGAAAACACTCTAAACACACACAGGATTTTCTTTTTTAATTTTTTGACAAACTTAATATTATCACACTTTCCGTTTGACTTATGTGATGTATAGTATAAACACGTGTGTTGTAATGTAAACGGGTATTTAATAATTATTTCATTATGTATGCCTCAGCAAGCGCATTTTTTTAAATCTTTTTTTTTAATTCGCGTATGCTTTTTAAACCCTAAATTCACTAAAACTAATTCACTAAAACACTAATTTCCCTCTGAAATTCAATAACAATAAAAATTGCAATATGGATCTTTGTTATAAAGAATTCATTTTATTTAAATTGTTTGTCTCGTCAACAAGACTCCGTACAAATGATGTCTGATATAACGGACTTCTTATATCCACAGATTTCATAAATACTTCAATTTGCATTTCCCTTTAATTCTGTCCAATTCGACTGAATATATGTAACTGAAACGATTGCCACTTAAACTATGTTAATGTAGTATTTACAAAACAGTTCAAAAGTTTCTACGTAAGAGTCCATGTGAAAAAAGCATAACTTTGCTTAAAATGTAATATTAAATTCCTGTCAGTGCATGCAAACGATTTCTTAATCTTTCCACAGTTTTTATCAATTCTGTAAATTGTCACTACTGATTTTAAAACCAACTATTATTTCAAAAAAAAAATTGCTTCATTGAGAACAAACCTGCAGAATAACTTTGAACATTAATTTGTGTTTCAGTGAAACATAAGATGAAAAACATTTAAAGTTTTTATTAATATTATTAAAATATAATATTCCTAGCATGTTTAGATCAAATCGGTATGTTTTTCGCTAAAATTAAAGTGTTTTTGTATTTAATACAATTCATTACATTGCTAAAAGCCTATTTTGTGGCTTTTTTCTACTAAAATCACGGGTTTTGTTTTATAGAAAAATAATTATTTCAGTGCTACATTATATGTAAATATTTCATGTATGGATAATATTATTTTCTACAAATATTGGTTACTTTGAGGCATCGATTTGTGCTTTTCCCCTATTTCAAGTGTTATAAGCAAACTGCATTTAATTATTGCAATAAACTGAGTTTATTTTTGACCACATAACCCTCGTTAATCGAGTGTTAGATTTTTTTCTACTAAATTCGTTTCATTTACAAAACAAAAGTTTTTTTCCTAAGAATATTTTTTTCTATTATTTTTTTTTATAAACTTCCCTTCACAATTTAAATGGAGGAGCCAGTTATTCTTCCAATTAGGTCCTTTCTCAATTACAATTAGATATTAAATTAAATTACTAATTCACAATATTTATTTTATTTATAAATTAATAATCACATAATTACAAATTATATAAATATTACCCTAACCGAGCACTAGCTACTATGGCCTTCGGTGCGTTGTAGCGAAAACAGACCAGTGCCTCTGGTGGGAATCGAAACCACGACCCCCGCACTGATAAGCCAGCACGCTACCAACTAGCCTACCGGGGCGCACAATTCACAATATATTTATTATTTTTAAAACAATTTTTTTCTTATTATCCCTTTATAACTTAATAGATGGCGCTATTGACAATTTTCCCAATTGGACGTTTCCATCAATTGCAATTGGATTCTTAAAAGAATATTAATTGGATTTTAACTCCCAATTCAAATATATATTTAATATCATAGAAATTAAACATAGCGATTTCAGCGGGTGAATATCGACGATTTTTTTATAGCAAAGACACAAACCATATATATTGAATTGTGTAAATCTTTATCTGTATTTATATACAGTGCAGTTCGCTTTTAACGATAATTGATACAACATTTTTTTCTTCACCCCAAATACATTAATTAATCATATTTTATTTTACTTATAAAAACAACATTGTTATTGTTATTTTTACAAGGAATATAGATATATATATATATTATTTTCACTTGCACTGGTTTATTCAAACAATGAGATGGAGGGTATCCAAAAATTCGGCACAGCCGAATTTAATCTTTTTTATACCAAATTCGGCACATCGGACTTTAATGCTTCCACTTGTTTTTATAATTGATTCCATTACAAATTTCTAAAGTGGATTTTGTTTTTTTTTTATATATTTAATTCAAAAGGCCTGCTCAAACGAGCTCATTATATTTATAAAAATTAAATTTTTGTATAGTGTAGTCCATAAAAAGATCTTTTTTATTCAAAAAACTACTAAAAATATGCATTAAATTTGTTTAATTGTTTAATAAAATATACAAACTTTTCTCACACTTTTGTGTTTTTGATAATTCTTTTCAGAATTGTTGTAAAGTAGAACTCGTTGCAGACGAAATCGATTTAGATCAACGAACTAATTACGAACTAACTAATTTGAACGTCTTGACTTCTTATTAACAATTTCGATGTACCATCTGCTAATACGAATTTGCTTAAGATGATCCCTCGTTAAAGATGAACTCTTTTTGACAGGCCCACAAACAAATTTTCATATAAAGGGTCCGCCAAATAACTTTTTTTTTTGAACTCCTGAACCAATTGGACTTTGTATGGCGTCATACCAAGGTCTTTATGCAAAATTCGTCTCAATGATGTCTCCGAAATGTTCAATTGTTGAGAACGACGGTGAATTGATGTCGATGGCGCTTCACGCACACTTTCTGCCACAGCAGCAATATTCTCGGGTGTATGCACTGTTTTTGGCTTTTCACGCTTTGGTTTATCGATGAGGATGCTAGTTTCTTTCACTTTTTTTACAAGATAACGAACATACGGACCATATTCGTTCAGCGAATATATACATTTTTCTCAAATGTATAGAAAATCTATTTATGAAATCAAATGAAAGAATTTCACATTATTTTAAAAAGGTTATAACATTTTTAGTTTTTTGGGGACAATAAAAAAATTTTAAAGAAATTTTATTGCAATAAAACTCCCTGGGAATTCATTTTAATCAAGTTCAAATATACTAAGCTATGTCATGGATAAAATCAAATATAAATTACTGCTAAGAAGGAATGTTTTTTTTTTCAAAATGTTATTATTATTATTGTAAATAATAAATAAATAAATAAATTATATTATTGTAAACCTTCAAAAGTGAAAAAATTCAAAATGAAAGTGGGACGGTATTCTAAATAGGAAGTGTTACATCATTTCCTTAAGGAACAAGTACCACGTACCACAATATATTTCATATTCAAACGGCTTTAAAATGTAGTGGCATCAACAGAAAGGACGTCCAAATAAAAAGTGACTGCATATGAGCTTGTTAAATTAAATAAAAATATTGGCGGTTAATCAAATTGGGGCATCAAATAGTATCTTGGCCAGAAAATTTCTCGTTTCCAAGGAAACAATTCGCAAAACCTTACTCCAAATGAACGCAAAACACTACTAGAGGAAGACAATACCCAAATATAGTAAACAACGATTTTTAGAAATACCAACTGCAGAATTTTATCTATTTTTACCCGATATCAAATTTAATTATAAAAACTTGATTTCTAAATTTAAATTAATCACCACTTTGACATCATTTGAACCCACAGTGTGTAGTCCAAAGCATAATTGGAGGTATCAAGCATAAAATACGCCAAATAGAAGAGTGCGGTCCATTGGCTCTTTACAAAAAGGGTATTAATGATTTATAGTTTATACTGTGATATAAATAAAAATACCTTAAAAAAAAAATATTTGTTTAGCTACAAGCGTGTTAAAATTGTCCAACTACTAAATTTGGCATAGGTTTGGTTTTGTCATGTTGTTTTATTTTTAAAATAAAAATCCAATTTCTGGTTTTTCGTTACTTTTGAATATTTTTTTCATACATGAAAATTCATCCATACATGAATCATATGTGTGCATAAATCATTCTTATATGTTCATATGAGGAATCATAAATGTTCATCTGTGTGCATCAACGAAAATTGAAGAAATATTTACATATATAATCATACATGTCTATACATTTCCATACATGGTCATATATGTACATTAAGGAAAATTGATTTAATATTTACATGTATGATCACATATGAACTCTTATGAACATACATGAAGGATTCATATGGAATTTTATGGCCATGTATGACATCGAATCACCTCATATATGAGCATGAATGAGTTCATATACATATATTCATAAGTGGATGCATATACGTTGATTTTTATCCGGGATATGACAAAAAAAAATTTGTTTGGCAGTCCGTGAACGAGTAAATGTGTCTCAAAGGTTCCGTGAAGCCAAAGTGTGTGGGAGCCGCTGATATAAAGGGTGATTAAAATATAACAAATTAAAAAAAAAAACAAAAATACATATGTCAGAATAACAAAGTTATAAAGAAAAAATTATTAAATCGTTAAAATGCTTTCCATCGAGCAACGACAATTTATCTTTCAAAAAAATGTATGAACTACATGAAAATATTGAACATGCTCAATTGGAAATATCTATAACTGAGGAGATAAGAAGAATTCCTATTGACATGCTTCTCAATACAGTAAATTCTTTTCCAAAAGGTCTTCAACAGGTTACACACAGAGAATAAATTGGTTTTAATTCAATTGTAACCAACACAATTTAATCATTATTCAATAATTTTAATTGTAAGTACTTAAAACTCATCATCAGAATATGTAAACTATATTGTAAACAGAAAATATATAAAATTAACCAAAACACAGTCACATCATTCAAACTATTGGTTTTCCTTATTAATATTGAAAAAACATTATCTTCTACTCTATCTTTAATACCAACAACCAACCACTTTTCGGAGATTTTATCGCTTGAATAAAATATTTGCAATTAAAATTGAATATTAGTTTCGCCTGCAAAAAAAGAATCACTCTATCTAAAATAAAAGTTTTCGTTACCAATTTTAAAATAATATAAAGTTTTTAAATAGTTTTGGTAACTCCAATTTCTGTTGTACATACAATATATTTTTAGATATTAATATTTAAACTTGTAAGAAAAAAAACATTCAAGGTAGAAATTTGAAAACACAAATTCAAATTGAGTTAAGACTAGAGGTAAAATAATTGCCTAAAAAGCAGAAGGTCGGTTCGAGCCGAGTTCGCGGCATAAGAATTTTTATTAATAAAATAATTTTAAAATAATATAAATTTTGTTTTATAATTTTGGTAACTCTAATAAAATATTGAGATTAGCAACCGAATTTCTATTGTACATGCAAATCTATTTTTAGACAAATATTTCAATTTGAAACAAAAAACCATTCGAGGTTGGAATTAAAAAAAAAACATATTTAAATTGGGTTAAGGCTAGAGGAAAAGTACTTGCCTGACAAACGGAAGATCACCGGTTCGAGCCCAGTTCGAGGCATATTATTTTTTTTATTAATTAAATAATTTTTTTTTGAGGCATGTGAATCTATTTATAGAATATTATAGTCCATAAACATAAAATACTCAATTGTTACAATAAAAATTCGAAATTTGTAAAGAAATGTCGGTTGTTACAATAGTATTAAAATTTAATAATCACTATTATATATATTATACGTGGAACCACAAAAATTCGGTTGGCGAAAAATTCGGTTGCAACTACAAAACGGTTTTCTGTGTGTATTAATGTAAATGGAGGTCGGTTTGAACAATTTTTGTAATAGAACTGCTAAATCAATAAACAATACCGATAGCTTTTAATCATCTATTTTTTTTACAACTAATTTGAATTTTACGGGTTGCTTTAAAAAAAAAATAAAACAAAAATTCGCAACTGAGTTAGGGAGTAGTTTTTCTGAATTCCCTGTACATAATATGTACACATATAATCAACAAATCTTTTAAGTAAATTTGCTAAGAAATTACATTTTTAATCGTTTCCATTTACTTTTTGGTCATAAAAATACTGCAAATAAGTACTTTTATACAGTTATGTGGTCAACCACTTTAATAAAACGTGTAGTAATGCTTAAGTTTTGCCTAAACAAAGAGAATGTCTGTTTTTTTTTCTACAGGTTTTAAATATTAATGATTTTATTTGTTTGATTTGAACATAGTATTTCTAATTGGAAAAAATAATTTAAATAAGTATTGCAAATATTATACGTACAGTGCGTTTCACAAGCAGGAGTAATCAATATAAAATGCAAATCTTGTTCGTTGTGCTGTCAAATGAGTTTTAGGAACATTTCGCTTGTCTCCATCCCATGAACCGCTTTTTTTTTTTTAAACACGAAATAAGATTTGTCAGTCAGATGTGTCTTTTTGCGTATGCTGCGAAATGTGATGATAGATTGTGGAAAAGTAGCAAAATATAGTAAAAACCATGGTTGGCATTATTAACGAAATAACTTAAAATATCTATAACCGTAAAATACTCTAACGTGGTCTTACCAGACGTACTGTTTTCAGCAGTACGCTTACTTTCGTTTTCCATATTGTACTTTTTTCTGCATAACACCTTAAGAAGTACGCACAATTACTTCGTTTTGTACACTCAATGTATCTAAATTTACTACTATAAAATGAGTTAAGTTTTATGTATTATTACCCAAATTCGGTAAATTTAAACACAAAATGTGTAAAACTATTTTGCGCACACTTCTATAAACAATCCTTACAGTATTTTTACCCATTATGTGTTTACAATTAAACACATTATGTCTAAAGATAGTATTAATTTGTTAAATAAAATTTTTACGCACAAAGTTTGTAAATATACTAACTTATAATAGTAATAAATATTTTGACATTTTTAAATTGAAAAAAAAAATTAAAACAAATTCAGAAAAGCTAAAAATATCTAAAAATTTTAATTTATTGAGAATTTTCGTGAATTAATAAACAAATTAAAATGTTCAAATGTAATAATAATAAATTAAAAAACCTAATGTACCAAAAATGTACCAAAAATGTTTATGCATCCATAAATAGAAACGGAACTTCCAAGTTTTTGCAGCCTAATTGTAGAAAAATATTTTCAAAATATAATATATGTACAGAGCTTTAAAGAATTAACTTCTTCATTCGATTTTTTCAATCACTGATTTTTTAATCGATTTAAAAAAGTCTCTAAAAACATAAAAAATAGCCAAAATGAAATAAATCGCTAAAGTTGAAAAAATCTTTAAAATTTAAAAAAATCGCCAAAAATTAAATAAAAACGTTAAAAGTAAAAAAAAAAATCGCTAAAATTTAAAAAATTGATTTAAATTAAAAAAATTGCTAAAATTTATAAAAATAGCCAAAACTGAAAAAATTTTAAAATTAAAAAAATCGCTACAAAAAAAAAAAATAAACAAACAATAAAAATTAAACAAATCTCCAAAATTGAAAAAGAAAATCGCTAAAATTTAAATAAAATCTCCAAACAAATGAGAAAAATTTCTATAAAAAAAATGAAAAATTCGTCAGCATTAAAAATAAACGCACTGATTATTTTTGTTTGAATTTATCTCAATACCAATCGATTCTTTAAACTATGGCGGATTTTTCAGCGATTAATTTTTGGTTGAATTGTTGAGCCCGTTTTATAAAATAAATTCATGAAAAACCAGTTCTTAAAGAGGTTGGGTTAAGAACCAATTGTACAAATTCAATTAACTACAATGTTCCGTTTCGACCGTATTAAATCTAGTTTAATTCAGTGACATTTACAATATTAACACATTAGCTCCGTCTATATATTTAAACTAAAATGTTAATTTTACAAGCATACCTTCTTGTTCATAACTTAAACCTTACTTAGGTTGAGATATGTAGAAAAAAGCAACGTGAAAAAATGCAATTCCCTGAACTTGCTTTGAGGTCATGTTATTTAGCAGTTGGACGCATTGTAATACGCTTACAAATCCACATACTACATGTAAATGCATCAACAGGGAGATGCATGAACAAAAAAAGCTTGCATACTTATACAATGAAACGTTGATGCAATTTTTTAAAGACTTGTAGAGGAATGGACATACGAGTACATATAAATATACACAGAGAAAATTAATTTGTTGTTTCAAATGATTTTCTTGCCAACTGAATCGTTCCGGTGGCTGCTACCGATATATCCGTGTTTGGGGACAGAAATTTAGTTAATACAATAAAAGTTCTGTTGAAAAATAAAAAACAACCAAATAATTTAGTTAGTAAGAAATTCGGATATAACAAGAAATATATTTTCTCTGTGCATATACACACTAAAGAAAAAAATCTCTAATGCCTACTGAAAATGTTCCTGTAATTAAAGGAAATTTAACTATTTTGAGCCTTGCAGTTTTTGTTGCTAAAAGAATTAGTAACCGCAACGAAATATTTGTAAAATTTTAGTAAACTGCAATTTAAAATTAATATTTGCTTCATCTATTAGAAACTGTTTTTTAAAAATTAGTAAAATATTTTGCTAAATTAGAAATTTATAAAATGAGAATATTAAAAAATTTTACTAAAATAAAAAATTGTACTAAAAATTAGTACATAATGAGTGAAGTGCTATTGATATTTTTTTTCTTCAAACTTTTTTTTCTGAGTGTACTTGCGTATATATAAAGAAATATTCAAATCAGGGATGGAAAGTAAAGTATTTTAGGAAAGATTTTAGTATTTTCTTATCTTAACATATCAGAATACTGTAGGGTTTGGAGATTATCTACCATTTCCGGTTTGGAGATTATGTCAGAAACTGTTCGACCACAATTCCCTTAATTAAAATTAAAGTGGAATATGTGAAGATGGCAATTATGCAATGAAAATTAATGATGGCAATTATGGTTGAATATTTTTTGGACATAATGCCCAGAAAAAAATGGACATCATACCCAATTTGGAAGACAAAATACTAGTCACACGCAGAAAAAAAATATTGTTGTAATATGATTGCTGCCATAAAACTATGTTTCCTACAGCCATAAATGGTTGTTTCAATTAAATTAGTATTTTATTAATAATATTTCAGCAATAATATGGTTGCTTTCATCATGTTCTAGTAAAAATCTCTATTTTTTTCATTTATCATATTATTGTCTTCTCTACAATCATAATATAGTATTTATTATCATACTCCTCTCTCTAACCACAGCCATATTATAGATGCGCCATCTATATGATGATCAATGTTTCAAACAAAACTAATTTTGAATTTATTAAACTGGTATTTTAAAGTACTATTTCAAAAATGAATTTTGCCATCTCTGATAATGCATCTAAGTAAGTTTATCACAATTGCTTATATACATTTATATATGTATATATATACATATGCAATAGTTGTCGGTTATTATGTCTATTATTATCTTAGTCGTTTGTTAAGTATCCCACGCACAATTTTTTTGATTTTTTTTTTTTTTTTGTTAGCAATTTTATGTGCCTTAAGTATTTAGTACGTGTATGTTCGTCGTATGCTTTCATCACTGTATTGGATATTGTTGCTGTTGTTGTTAAACTTTTTACGACCAATGCACTGAAGGCCAGGATTAAAAAAACCGGGACAACACTAAATCAGTTTACATTTGAAGGATATTTATGCTTGCAAATTTTAAGAATTATTTCTCATCCCAACATATTAAACAACATGTTTCGAAACTATAATATATGGGTTAACAGCCTCAACTATAGTTCTTTAACCCTCAACCCGGGCTAAGCTTTTTTGCAATAAAATTTATACAATAAAGCACGATAAAGGTTGAAAACGACATGAAATATCAAATACTCAAATTATTTCAGTTTTTGTCATGAATATTAATAACAGTAAGATATAAGTTTTGCAAAAAAAACAAAAAATATCTGCCCCACTGTGCAATGACTTGATGCAATATTATTAACTATTGTTGTTGTCTGTAAATGTCGGTACTATTTCGTTGCACTTAATACCACGTCATTAAAGTTAAAGCATTCGTTACACTCTTTCTTGAACGCAAAACAACAAAAAAAAAAAAAAATATGAAAAAAGAACTTCATAAAATGAAACCTAAAACACATTGCAGTCATTAAACAAAAAAAAAAAAAAAAAACAGGCCGGAAAGAAAAGAAATACATTTTAAAGATACTTTGACTAAAAGATAAATTACTAAAAAAGATATACACACTACGAGACAAGCCGACAGATGATGGAAAAGTTACAACTAAAGACCTAAATACGAGATGAGATGCCTTCATCATAATCATCATTATCGTCATGATTGTTATGAACATCATAAACAGAAAATTGTTGACGAGTTAACACACATTCCGTTGCACATTATTTTTCATGCATACTCTTATTACTCCTTATTCACTCACTCACTCACTCACCCGCTTGCTTGAAGTGAATGCCGTCAATAATTTTCAAAATTTCCACTTTAAAATATTACACACAAAACTTACACACAAATCAACTGAACTAGCAGCAATCCAGTCAGACAGCCAGCTAGGGTTGCCAGCAGATCTTAATTAAAGAATTTTTAATGGTCGTCAAGAATTAAGAAAAAAATAGCTTTGTCAAGATTTTTTAAGCCAAACAAGCACATTAAAAAAAATTATTTTTTATGTTTTTCTTCAAAGTTTTCTTAAACAAAGTTTTGTAAAATGTAAATGTACATTTCATTGCAATATTATTGTAACGCGTTTTCTTTTAGTGTATTTGTTTGAAAATCTATCAGCATGTATACTTCCTGGATTATATTGATCACTAGGGCAACGCATTTCAAGAAAATCCATGCTTTTTATCGAAGATCTAAAAATGATATATACTGAATATTCATTCGAATCAACCAATTTATTTATATATGTAATCATGCATGTCTATACATTTCCATGCATGGTCATTAAGGAAAATTGATGTAATATTTACATGTATGATCACATATGAACTTTTATGAACATACATGAATCCTATATGGAATTTTATGGATATGTATGACATCGAATCACTTCATATATGAGCATGAGTGAGTTCACACATACTCATAAGTTGATGCATATAATTTGATTTTTATCCGGGATATGACAAAAAAAAATTCTTTGGCAGTCCATGAACGAGACACATTTTCTCAAGGGGTCCGTGAAGCCAAAGTTAGTGGGAGCCGCTGATTAAAATATAACAAATTAAAAAAAGTAATATAAAAATACATATATCAGAATAACAAAGTTGTAAAGAAAAAATTATTAAATCGTTAAAATGCTTTCCATCGAGCAACGACAATTTATCTTTCAAAAAAAATGTATGAACTACATGAAAATATTGAACATGCTCAATTTTAAATATCTATAACTGAGGAGATAAGAAGAATTCCTATTGACATGCTTCTCAATACAGTAAATTCTTTTCCAAAAGGTCTACATGTTACACACAGAGATTAAATTGGTTTTAATTCAATTGTAACCAAGAAAATTTAATCATTATTCAATAATTTTAATTGTAAGTACTTAAAACTCATCATCAGAATATGTAAACTATATTGTAAACAGAAAATATATAAAATTAACCAATACACAGTCACATCATTCAAACTTTTGGTTTTCCTTATTAATATTGAAAAAACATTATCTTCTACTCTATCTTTAATACCAACAACCAACCACTTTTCGGAGATTTTATCGCTTGAATAAAATATTTGCAATTAAAATTGAATATTAGTTTCGCCTGCAAAAAAAGAATCACTCTATCTAAAATAAAAGTTTTCGTTACCAATTTTAAAATAATATAAAGTTTTTAAATAGTTTTAAATATTGTAACGCGTTTTCTTTTAGTGTATTTGTTTGAAAATCTATCAGCATGTATACTTCCTGGATTATATTGATCACTAGGGCAACGCATTTCAAGAAAATCCATGCTTTTTATCGAAGATCTAAAAATGATATATACTGAATATTCATTCGAATCAACCAATTTAGAACAAAATGGCATCGATTTGTAATTTCGTTTGTTGCAAAAAAAGCTCATTTTAACTTTTTAGGCATAGTTTGTGCTTTTTAATGCATATTTGTGCATATCTTTAATATATTTTAAGTATTTTTTGTAAGTTTATTAAAAGAAAATTAAATTTGAATACATTTTTATATTTTTATTTAAGCACCATTATTTTTTTATTTGAAAATTTTGCTGAACAGAATAAAATATTAAGACTCTGTTCGTATTGAAAAGATAGTTGCCTAATTTCATTTTTCTTTTCTGTATTTTTTATGTTTTGATATTTGCAAAAAGTGTTCTCTTAAGTCCATATTTTTTATGTTTTATGCCTCTATTTTCGTTTTTTAGTTTAAAGAATTCTTTAACCATCTGTTTTGAAACAGAAACCCGTGTCAATATTAAATTTTTTTTTTACAAATTTATATTCAAATTGAAAAAACAAACTAAAAGCTGTAAACCACTCTATTGGCAACAAATACAGTAGTCTCTACCGATTCTGTTTTCTGGGTGTAATGAAATGTCAAACAATTATAAAAAAAATATCGAGGTGTTTTTAATTAGATCTTGGTCTCATAATACCGATGTATGCACCAATAATAATCCATGCGTAAAATTACGAAAATATGTCAAAGTAAAAAATTTTTGTAAAATAAACGAAAATTTGTACATTTTACGAAAATTGTTGTAGTTTTGACAATAATTTTGTATTTTTATGCATTTATTATTACGTACGCTTGTTTATAATTGTCAAAATTTTTTTATCGCAAAATCAAGATTTTGTTTGATTAATATCAAGCATTTTGAAAATTTGAATATGGCAACCCTACAGCTAGCCAACAAAGTTACAAGTCAAATCAACAAATAATGTAATAATGACCAAAATTAGCAACATCATCATCAAAATACTTGTAATAAGCTCAACAAAATCCATTTGTGATGGTCTTGTGTCATAATGACAACGAATCTTTTTGACGTGACTTGGCCTGGTCGTTTGGCCGGTCAGATTTTATTTGGTCGGTGGGTCATTTAAATTGTTGTTAATGGCCGTTTGTATGTTTGTTTGATTGTTTGATTTGCTGGCTTGCGTCGTAACTTACATACATTTTATTTTTAAAAGCATCTAATTTTTATACCTGGTTTATTTATTATCATCGTGATTTGGTTTTGTGTTTTATTTTTCACCCATAAACGTTTTTTGTTGTCCACATAAAAGCACAACACAAATCATTGTACTCCATGTCTCTCCAGCATCATTTCATATTGTTTTATTACAGTTGTCAATGTTGGCGTCAGTTTTCTGATTATCTTCAACAGAGATTCCTGACTAGAGTTATATCCAGAATGAAATTTAATCCGGATTTAATACATGCTATTTTAGATCAGGATCCAGACAGAGCCAGCGGCATTTCCAGAAACCTAATTTTTTCACAAGGCGATTCCTCAGATGGGTTCTCTCCGATCTTAATGATATTTAAATATTTGATAAAGAAAAAAATAATGCTGGCTTTTTAATAAAAATTATATCAAACTTGTAAAAATTAATAATAATTTTAAATAACTTAAAAAAGAGCAAATAGCTCTAACGAATTATAGTTGTTTGATAAGTTTGCAACATATACGATCTTTTTTATTTTTTTTTGCAAATATTAAGCGTGTTCCAGTACATTACTGCAGAAACCCAAAAGAGTCAAAAAAAACATACGTTCACAATTTAAAGTATAAGAAGGCTTTGAGCTACTTTGTGATACCGCGGAGATGTACGGAAACATGCATATTTATAAACATTTTCATTAACTTCAGTTAGCACTTCAGTTTTATTGTTTGACAATCTAAAGAACACAATTCAAATTATCTACAGAGTTGTGGAGGTTAACATAAATCAGTATAGAGCCATTTACAGCTAGCTCGTCAGCCCTCTCGTTACCTCCACTCCAAAATGTCCGGGTACCATACCAGACTCAGAAGTCCCCTGCAAGAGTAAACTTTAAGTTTCCTCTTGTAGCTTAAAAGCGTCCTCGTCTTTACAGATTCCCTGAAAGTGCCATTATCGCAGCCTTCTCTTAGTGAAAACTACCACTGTTCCATAGTAGTCATTTTCAATTAGAAACCGAATGCACCACCTATGCCTGAAAAACGGTGTTGTGGTCCGGAAGCCTAGATCACATCCATAATGCCCAAAAAGCACAGACGCTGTACCTTCTGCAGTCGCCCGATATAACATTTATTCAGGATCGAAGACCACCACACAATGGCGGCATTTGTCATAGTCGGCCTGACCACACTTGTATATAGAAAATGGGTCATCTTTGGGTTCAAACCCCACTTACAACCTGTCCTCCTGCACATCGCCCACGCCCTGTGAACCTTAATTATCCTACTCTCAATGTGGTCACCCCAGAAAAGTTTCATATCAAGGACAATTCCTAGGTACTTGACACTATCGACGATGCTCATGTTTACGCTCCTTAAAGTAGGAGAAGTGATTGCGACCTCCTCCTTTTCCTGCTGAACGAACATATCTCGGCTTTATCTGGCTTTAACTGCAGCCCCCTAGATCTTGTCCAGTCATACGATATACCTAGTGCCGTAGAGGCCCGCCTACATAAATAATTTGGATCCTTTCCCCTCAGTAGTATTGCTACATCATCTGCATAGGAGACGGGTTCGAATCATTAATCGGCTAAAGTCCTTAAAAGACTGTGTATATCAATAAAAATGGATAATTTGAGAATTAAAATATTTATTTCTTCGAATATGAACAAAATCACTTATATGATACTTTTTGGATTTGTGGCCAGGAACGTGGTAAAGCAAAGAACTTAGCATATGGTATGTGATATCACAAGAAGTAAGGCTAAAAGGCTATGTGGGTTACTTATCAAGAGTAGACATTCTGTATTGATGTCACCTTTTTGCCAAATCAGGAGTAGACATCTGTGTAGAGCGTATATACCCTTTTGGTAAGAAACCTAAATTTGAAATATTTGTTCTCTGTTATATGAGCTATTTCACTGATAAATTATATTTTGGAACTTTTGAAAAGAACAGCGTAAAATGCGGTTTATTTGGGGAAATTTCTGCTTTTAAAAGACGCAAAATTAATCATATTAAAATTTGATTTTTCAATGCACCAGCATAAATCGTTGAATCTAGGAACTTAACGTCATACACAAACAATGGGAGCAAAAAGTCTGAAATTTAAAAGTTATCTTTTTTTGGATTATGGGTTAATTTATTTAATATATCTTTTGGGTTTTTATAAAATCTTCGTATAAATGGGGGTTAAACAAATCGGTATTTGGGAAGGTGTATTTTGGTTAAATACATCGTATTCCATCAAAAAGTCAATTTTGAATTTTTTGCTAGTAACGGCATTTTGGATTTTAGGTGACGATATGCAAATTGTTTTTTTATAAACACATCATCAAATTGTAAGAGAAATTCGATCCATCCTAATATATAAAATACACTCAAACAAAATTACGTAAAGTTAGCAACAAAGTTAGTTAAGTCAACAAAATTTTTGCTGAGAGGATCCTTACAGAAAAATTGCTAATTTCTGCAAAAGTCTTTTACTGAAAATCAGTGAGCTTATTTTTAGCAAAATATTAGTAAATTCAGCAAAATATTTTGCTGACACTTAGTTCAATGCAAATGAAAATCGACATGTTGAAATCAACAAATTTTTTTATTTTTTTTAGTAAATTGACAAAAAAAAAAAATATATAAAAAAAGTTAGTATTCAAATTTTACTTTAGTTAATTTTTTTTTCTGAAATTTAACTCTAATTTTTTTGAGTTTTCTCATATATATTAATAAAAAACATAATAGTTTGAACATACTACAAAGCAGATTTTAAAATTAAAAATTAAAAAAAAAAAAATGCTAACATATCTAATTAATTTTAAATTCAACAAGTCATGCTCTTGTTTTCATGTTGCTACTAACATTGGGTGACCAGGTTTTCTGTACAAATTTGAGTTTTCCAATTCTGCATTAGCTTATTAATGAAGTTCGGCAAAACTAAAAACTATTGATCGTAAAGTTAAATAATCTTCCTAAAGTCAAAAACATTTGGAACTACTTTTTCTATTAAATGTGAAATCTCTAACAGTGGGATGTTCTATAACTATGCGAGAAGTTATCTCACCCAAAAATGCAACTTTTTATTTAAACCGATTATAATATTTTATGTTCTGAGGTCTGATTGACAATAAGAATAAAAATATTAAAAAAAAAAAACTAATTATTAATTAACGCTTCTGAGTAAAACATTTTTGATTTTTTTAAACAACTTACTTCTAATAAATAGTAAAACTATAATTAATGCCCGCTTGCTGTGATTTTAAGCTGGTGTTGTTAAGTATTTCAAAATGTATTTCCATATAAAAAGTCTCCTCAGCACAACTTAAAATTTAAGGATTTCAAATATAACTAAAACTTTCTTATATCAATAGAAAGCTCTTAAATTAACCGCACTTGCCTTTTAAATAAATATTAAAATTTTTAATCTCATCTTTTCCCTGTTTTTCAAAATAGCAATTTACTCTGTTAAAATTTTCAAAATCTTTTGCTAAATATTTGTGGACTAAAAATAGCAAACAAAACTGTAATAATAACAAAGATTTTGCTAGCACTATTAAAAATGAGCATTTAAGGCGCCGAAAACTGGGATAAATGTGCAGTAACTCATTTAGGAAAAAACGCATTTAATAAAATTTTTTATTTCAAAAAAATTTGTTTACACTTTTTGCATACAAAAGTCATTTTTTTCCTTTAAATGAAATTTTTGCTTAATTTTTTTGAGTTTTAACTAAAATAAGTAAAGCTTTGAACATATAGTTTTGTGTTTAACGAAAAATTTGTATAACAAGTTTATGTATTTTATGGATTGTTTTTTAGGCAAAAAAATCATGTTTTCAAAACCGCTTTTAAGCGTTAATTTTCGTTCTTACTTTACTAATTTATACCAGCCTAAGGCAAAAATTAAAGCGGGGAAAGTATTTAAACGGAATTATTTTGATGCATTTTGTATGAAATAAAGGGTCCGCCAAATAACTTTTTTTTTTGAAAATGCTATAAAAAAAACTACTGAATATTTTCTCAAATTTCTTTTTTTATTTGAAAGTACAATCCTTCCGGTTAATAATGGAAAATAATTTCATTCAAATGGCTGCCTCGGCTGGCCATGCAGTAGCCTACACGATCGGTCCAATTTTTAAGCACATTATCGATTGTGTGCAGCTGTATTTCACCAATCTTCTGTAAGTCGATCGCAGGCCCACTTAGCGAAGCGAAAACGCATTGGATGGTCAGTTGGCTTCAACTCCTGAACCAAATGGACTTTGTATGGCATCATACCAAGGTCTTTATGCAAAATTCGTCTCAATGATGTCTCCGAAATGTTCAATTGTTGAGAACGACGGTGAATTGATGTTGATGGCGCTTCATGCACACTTTCTGCCACAGCAGCAATATTCTTGGGTGTACGCACTGTTTTTGGCTTTTCGCGCTTTGGTTTATCGATGAGGATGCCAGTTTCTTTCACTTTTTCACAAGATAACGAACATGCGGAGCTGACGGTGCTTCTCTTCTTTCAAAATCCGTACGCAATTTTCTCACACATTCTGCAACATTGCCGTGATTTATAAGTAATGTCGCAATATTTCCCAGCGTTGTTCAAGCGTATACACAACCATATTCGTTCAGCGGAAGGATAAAACTAATTATCTGTCAAATCAGACATGAGCTAAGTGTTACCATTCACGAAATAAGCACTAGTTGAAAAAAAAAAACGTTAGATGGCGGACCCTTTATATTGTTGCCATCGCTTTTTACGCATTTAAACCGGGCGTCATTTAAGCGGGCGGCAATTAAGCGGGAACTACTGTATTCACTATATATCACTTAAAATGTCTAGCTATAGATTTTTTATTTAATAACTTTTTTTAGTTTTGGTAATTTTTTTAAATTGTGGTATTTTTTTTCTTTGTTGTCATTATGAGATAGAAAAACTGGAAATGTTGTGTGCTCCAAATACATTTATAATTAAACATTTAATACATACTTTTAATTGGACATGAGTTTGAAATCAAACAAAAGTTTAATTGAAATTATTTTGACAGTCATTTTTTCTGTGTATAAAGTAATTAAGTCCAAAACAGGAATAAACATGGATACTCTTAGAGAAAATCCAATTGTGAGTTGTGCCCCACAATGTGGGACAGTTTTGCCGTTATAAGTTGTTCTAATAAACATTAAAAATATTATATCAGGCATAGGAATAATGGGAATTTTATGCATTCAAATGAAAGGTAAAATGTGTAAACCTTATGATTGAAAATAAATTTTCGAAAAAAATTATTGGTTTGGTAAAGACAACGCTTCAAACAAAAAAGTGGCGAATGGTACCCGGTCCACCCTAATTAAGTTTTCTTTCTTTATTCCTAAATAATTTAACTATATTAGTTGGGAGCGATGTGTTTTTGCAATTTAAAAAGCTCTATTTAATTTTAAAAACGAACATTTTCATTTTGAGAAGCTTTTTGTTTATTTTTTTGCGAGCCTTCATTCAGCTCGTTTCAGTTTAGCTTACGAATTTAGTTGAAAAAGTATATATTTTTGACTCGCTCGTGAGATTTTTCCATCCCTGATAAGTACACAATGCCTACCTTTGCAATTGTTGGCGCTCTGTTAATAGTTCTTCTTAAATACCTCATTTATTTCTTTCAAAAAAATATCCCTTTATATTAAATATAGCATTGTTTGAAAAACAATTAAGAATTTTCATTTATTTTCCTTTTTTTAATTTTTTTAAATACAGAAATAAAAACAAAAAAAAAAATTGTAGAATAAACTTCCCAGGATGTTAATAAAACATCTTTTAAACTAATGTGATAAAAATACGATGTTTACACTGTATACCAAATTATATGAATCCAGCTAATATTTCTATAATTTCACTTCAATAATGAATTTCTTCATAGCATTAATGAAAATTGTCACTCGAACTCGTTCATTTAAAATTTTTCATAAAATGTATGAAACAGGTTTCATTAAAGTCAATGTTTATGAAATGTTTGTAGAATTAATGAAAATATCCATCTAACATTCCGACAATGAAACGTTTATAGAATATATGAAACAGTTTGATAAAAAAAATTTTTCATATTAAAAAGTTCCTAGAATTAATAAAACTCTTCATTAATGTCTGAAAAAGTGCATTGGAATTACGCTAATGAATCGCTCTATTTAATGCTTCATTAAATTCAAAATTAATACATGGCTACATTGAAATAATAAAGGAATTCTGAACATATGTTGAACACTCGAGAATTAAATCTTAAATGTATGAAAATTATTGAAATTATGAAATTTAATGAAAAAATAAAAACTTTGTTAAAGTTCTGCCTATTATGGAGGCTCTAACTTTTCTAAAACTTCGGGTTCTGATGAGATCTTTAGCCAGATCGAAATACTAGTATCAACCTAGCTAATATGTTTGATTTGCTTTATTTTTGTAAATATACGGAGGTTGAAAGCTCGATATAAATTGAAAATAACATAAAAATAATCTCGATGTATATAAAAACAAAAAACTAATATAACTGTAAAAAATATTACTTGAGCCAGAGTACAAACTAAAAATTTTTTATATAAATAGAACATTTTTGGTCTTCAAAATTTAGTAACGTCATGATGCTTGTTAGGAAAAGACCTAACCACGTGCTTGATTACTAAGAAGACAAGAATACAGCAAAATTGATTATTAATAGGTTTTTTGTTAAAGTTCTGCCTATTATGGAGGCTCTAACTTTTCTAAAACTTCGGGTTCTGATGAGATCTTTAGCCAGATCGAAATACTAGTATCAACCTAGCTAATATGTTTGATTTGCTTTATTTTTGTAAATATACGGAGCTCGTTATAAATTGAAAATAAAAAACTTAAGTGTTTGAAACAATTTCATAAAACTATCGAAAATTTTCATTAAATTTATGAAGAGATAATTTATGAAATCGAATGAATTTTTTTATGAAACTATGAAATTTTATGAAAAAAAAGTTCATGCAAAATGTCTTAGTCTTAATAAAATTTCTTGGATATAATGAAATTATTCATTGATTCCAGGAAAAAAATTAGATGACATTGTTTCATTAATATCATGAATGATAATTCTTTCAGTGTACTTTAATAAATATAAACAAAAAGGTAAAGAAATTGTACAAGAGATCAAATGCAATTGTTTAACTTTTCACGAAACACTCAAACATACATTATATTCAATTAATGAATGAATCGAATGAAATAAACAAAACCATGTGATATCTGTACAATAGATATTCAAATGATACAGCAAAATTAAAAAAAAAATAAAATAAAAATCATTCATTGTTTCATGATTAACTACTTTTGAAGCTTGTGAGAATTTTATTTTTATTATTTTTTCGAAACATTAACATGACAATATAAATAAACCAAATTAATAAATCTACTAAACTGCAAAAATTAGGAAAGAAGCCAATTAGCGATATCATTGATTTTGGAAAATGCCTAATGAATATTCACCAAAACAAAATTAACATTTCAATTAATTAATGGTTGACCACATTGAGACGACAAACGATCATAAACTCATAAAACTAACAATAGATTTAGTTGTTATGACTTCTTAATTATGATAAAACAAAAACCAAAAACCTAAAATTTTAAATATTCATAGACAGATAGAAATTAAGTTATTTATGATGATTGTGAAAAAAAAAAAATACTTTAATATAAATTGAATATACGCGTTTTTGCAATTAATTTTGTACCATGTGATAAATGCCCAAAAAGGTTAGAGGTTATCTCGAAAATGCACAAATAATAATAAAAAATTATTTTTCATTCCAAGAAATAATTATAATTTAAAAATAAAATTGTTCATGCTTTTACTGAAGAAGATGTGACGATTTTTAAAGAAATTTATATTTAAACAGTCCTACTGATTTTTAGTACCCATAATAACAAATTAACGATTGACGATTTTTGCTTCCAAAAATTCGGTTTTTGACAAAAGTGTAATATGTCAGCAAAAGACATACATAAATTTGTTTTATTTTGGATTTACACTACGTTTCCACTAAACGTGTTTGCCCATACATTTTTTTCACATGCTTAAGTTAAGTGGAAACATAGTATTTAAATATTTCGGTTAAATTAAAAAAAAAAAAATATATTTTCATTGAAATCGAACATTTTCTAATATGATGTAAAATAAAATATTGCAAAAACGCAAAAAATACGATTAAATTAAGCATAACCGAAACGGTTTTATTTATTTTATAAATTCAATTTGTGTTGAGCCTAATTTAACTTCTGTGTTTATATTTTTACAAAATTTATTTTTTTTTTTTTTATTAATTAATAATCATATAATTACAAATTATATACTATTACCCTAACCGAGCACTAGCTACTATGGCCTTCGGCGCATTGTAGCGAAAACAGATCAGTGCCTCTGGTGGGAATCGAACCCACGACCCCCGCACAGATAAGCCAGCACGCTACCAACTAGCCTACCGGGGTGCACACAAAATTTAATTTTTTTCATTTTTTAAAAATTATATTTTAAGAAATAGATAAAAATTAAATATTTGTTTTTTATTGAAGCAAAAGCATGGAATTTGTTGCGAAACAAAATAAGTTCTAAAATAAATCCGGTGCTTAAACACAGACATAATAACACAAAGTGATCTAAAGTGCAACTTCAGGCAATCGCAATTTATATATGGAAATGGAAACGCATGCAGTAATGAACCATTTTTAAATAAAAATTATTTATATTAGAAACATAAAAATATAAAAAAAAAATTTCAGAATCTATTTTGCTAATCGATTAGAATTTGATAAAAATTTAAATTCTCTAATGGAAGTCCAAATTTAATAATAAAATAAATTTTAATTGGTAAAATGTTTCTAAATTTTGTAAAAGAATTTAGAAAATTGTGCTGCTAAAATATTCTTCACAGAATAATACAGAAGTAATGAATAGTTAAACCCAGTAGAATAGTAAACTCCAACTCACATGTTACAGAACAACTTATAGTGCATTATAACAGGTTCTAATTTCTGTTCTACAACCGATTCTTTTTATATGGAGTTTGTCCTATTTACAATAGGTTCTTTACCTTCGAACTAGAACAGTTTGCCTTAGAACCGGTTCTAGAACCAGTTATAGAACTGGTTCTGGGACAGTGAAACCTTACATTTTGACTCCTAGTATCCTGTTCTAGAACCGGTTTCATTTAACCGGTGGTAAAAGAAGCTGTTATAGAACAGTCTCAATGGTAATCTGTTTTAAAAAATTTTGCTGGGAATTGGTAAAACACTGTCGTTGTAAAATAAAATGATTTTTTTAAGTTTTAACCATTGAAAAGTGCTAAAAAATCGTGCTATTTTACAAAGATATCACGTTAGCACATAAAATTAGAGTTACATTATTGTCTTTTATTTCAACTACATATATCACACATTTAAAAGATTTTCTTTAATTTTGATGATTTTTAAAAAGTTTTTGATGATTTTTTCATTAAACTTTGACCATTTTATGTTCAATAAACCTGGCAACTCTGCCCACTACAGTTGGTTGAAAAATTCCTTTTAGCGAATTCACGCCGAGCAGTTTTGTGGCGGGGTAATAACCTTGGCACAGACATCAGCTTTTGGCGATCAATTCTCTGGGAATCCTTTAACTGCCCATTTTTGGTTTATTTGGACACATTTGCCTTACATGCATCGGTTATCTGGTTGGGACTCTTCATTGAGTTGGTGGCACAGTAGATTTTGATCAGAAAGCTTTTTTCGAGCTGCCTGTTTTATTTTTACCATACGCACTTGGATTATTTGCAAAATTTGAGACAACCGCATGTGAATAGTTTATTTTTCTAGCAATTTCCCGAAAACTTAAGCCACATTTTAAATAGGCTGAAATTTGCCCTTATTTAAAATAACTTAGATATGAACCTCGCGGAACTTTATTGCAAATTGATTAAAATTGCATAAAAAAAACAAAAATACGTTTTTAATTTTTCTTTATTTGCCTTTTTTTATCGTTATATTTAATTATAGTTATGAAACACTAACAAAATATTACTACACACTTTTTCTCTTTAATGAATGAAGTAATCTCTTAAATTTTACACAATAAGAGATCAGTTATCCCACTCTTAAAAACAGTTACAAGTTTAAAAACAAATTTTGTAATATTAGAAAAAAAACCAAAAATCATTTGTAATTATAGTTATGCAACGCAGTGTATATTCAGTTAAACCTTCTTAGGACTAGTTAATTGAATGGAATAATTGACGATTTAATTGGCATTGCTTAATGTCAATGGTAATACAATTTCTTGGCATTACAATTGTTTAAAACCAATGCCAATGAAATTTTGTTTTAATTGGCATTGATAATTGAGAGTGCATTGTATGTGTATCAGGTAATATTATTCGTTTATTTAAAAATCACTGCAAAAAGAAAAATTTAGACATTTTCCAACTAAAATTCGGTTACTACGGCTAAAAACAGTTGGTATACCCGAATATTGGTTTTCATCATTAAGATTCGGTTAACACAGCTGCATTTTAATAGCAACACCCAAAACATTCAGTAATCACTTTTGAATATGGTTGCACTAATCGATAGCCCCAAAAATATACTTTTCAATTCGGTTGTCATATTATTTTTTTGTGTGCAGAAATCTAAAAAACACCGAAATATTCTTGACAAACTAATCACTATTTAGTAAATAACGACACCCGAGTAAACAAATTTTTATATGGTCTAATGATTTTTCATATTAATATATATTGTTATGTGTGATTCCATATGGTGTCATTCATGGCCCACATTTTATTATATGTTTGACATGTGGAAACATATATAACGATATATTTTTATACATTGACCTTTATAAAATCAGATATTAAGCATATATGCTCTACATAATAATATATGATAGATCTGTTGCGATATATTTTTTTTTTTTTTTTAAAGAGAAGCAACACTCAGGAAATTCTTCCTATTAATTAATGTGTTGCTTTCTTTGGACAGGGGATAGTGGAGAGATGAAAGGTGGTGAAAGATGAAGGGCTTCAAACATGGCAACACTGTAATTGCGCGAGATGATAAATCTTAGAACAGTTGTTGCTCACCACCTGCTGTAGATTTGGCGAATTTATTAAAGCTTTTTGTTTCATAGCACTGATTCATTATTTTACTTCGGTGGGGTTAAGTGCTATGGGAACACCGACTTTCTTATAAAAAATATTTTTGTGTGTGATATAAGATATGTATAATACAATTCAAGATATAATTACATATGACATTAAATGATGTAAGATATAATTATGTAAGATTCCATAAAAAAGATTAACAGTTTAGTTTGAGATACGATTATATGTGGTACAACATCATTAATATTTTTGAAGCATATAAGACATAATTACATATTGTTATATATTGTTATATATAACACCGTACATAATTATATATGCGCCGATGTCTAAGCTATTTTTCTTTAACATTTTTTAAATTTTATTAAAAATTTTATATGGGTTCAATTTGGTTTGATATACGATTATATATGGTGCAACATCATTAATATTTTTTATGCATGTAAGATATAGTATGTTATATATATGTTATATATAACACCATACGTAATTATATATGCGCAATGTTTTTTTATAACATTTTTTTTAATTTTGTTAAAAATAATATTTAAGTAAATCTGATTTAATCTCAAAATATCTCATTAGATTCACCAAAAACTATTTATCTTTTTGGATCTAATTAGACCCAAGTTGATCTAAATTAATGACATGGAATATTTTGGGATCCATCAGGACTTTAAATAAGATATTTTTCAATCACCCAATGTTAAGATTACTTTTAATCTAATTTAATCCAGTAATACATTTGAAGTATCTAATCGGATATTACCGGATACCAAAATTTTGTCATAAACTTGGATAAGAATAAATTTCGTTCTATATCAAATGAGATCTGATTTTGTATTTGAGATGTAATTTTTTTTTTGATCGGGCAGTTACATGTGAACTTAATTTTAGTGCCAAAAAAATATATATAATTTTAATTAAAAGTAATGAGCTTTATTCCCATCCAAAATGTACAAATTATTATGTTTCTTGAGATCGTTTTTTATTTTTCCTTTTTAAATTGGCAATTCTTGTTGTTACGCTTACGTTTCTCGCCAATAAAAATTGTTCATTATTCGTCAATATGGCCAAAATAAAAGAAGCCAACTAACATAAAACAAATGTTTACCTTCAAAACATATTTTACAGTTCATCTCTTGGGAAATAGTATTTATATAGCATACTAAACTTTTAATGAAAAACCATGGAAACATTAATTTATATTATGCCATCATAACACGAATCCATCCATACTCCACTATAAAAAGACAAAAAAAAAATCCAAACTACCATTTTGCCAATTTGTAATGTAAGTTTATGTTTTTACAATGTTTTTTTATTTTTAATATTTCTCTTCCAATTTTGGTTATGACAATTAAATCAAGCTGATGATAAAAATCTAGTTGTAATTTTTTATTTTTTTTTTGTGTATTCAATTTAATATTTTTTCATAAATAATTATAAGGGCAGGGAATTTTATGCAACTAAAAAAAGAAAAATATGCGCTTCAAATATGTAGTAAAGAATCCAAAATATGCATATTTTAGAATACTTAGAATATTCTGTAGGTAAAGACCACTGCAAATGTGGTTGAAAACAAATGAAATGTCACTTGAATTCAACTAACATTGTCATTTGTTTTTTAATGTTCAAAAAATGAACCACAATTGTAGTAAAAATGAAAATGAGTGTTAGTAAAAAATAAACAAACATTTAATTGTTTTTTTTCAATTTATAACGAGCTTTCAACCTCCGTATATTTACAAAAATAAAGCAAATCAAACATATTAGCTAGGTTGATACTAGTATTTCGATCTGGCTAAAGATCTCATCAGAACCCGAAGTTTTAGAAAAGCTAGAGCCTATATAATAGGCAGAACTTTAACAAAAAACCTATTAATAATCAATTTTGCTCCATTCTTGTCTTCTTAGTAATCAAGCACGTGGTTAGGTCTTTTCCTAACAAGCATCATGACGTTACTAAACTTTGAAGACCAAAAATGTTCTATTTATATAAAAAAATTTTAGTTTGTACTCTGGCTCAAGTAATATTTTTTACAGTTATATTAGTTTTTTGTTTTTATATACATCGAGATTATTTTTATGTTATTTTCAATTATAACGAGCTTTCTACCTCCGTATATTTACAAAAATAAAGCAAATCAAAAATATTAGCTAGGTTGATACTAGTATTTCGATCTGGCTAAAGATCTCATCAGAACCCGAAGTTTTAGAAAAGTTAATTGTTTTATTTTTTTAAATAAAGAAAAACTACAACAAAAAATTAATGTAAAATCATAATACAGTATTTTGATGTAGTTCGGTTTTTTTTTAAATGAACTACAATTATCGCCATTATTCATTTAAAAATAATTATATTGTATTACAACTCAAAATATGCATTTAAATCGAAATATTCATAAGGCAAACCAAATAATATGCACTAAAAACCAAAAAAATATGCCCAAAAATCAAAAAATATGCAAGTACAAATTTTGGATTTAGCAAAATTCATTTATTACTCGAGCTTGTTGGTTTAAAAATGAATGCAATTTAAATGTCTAAAAAATGAAAATTTGATGCTATTTTCAGGGTTACAAATGTTTTATTTTGTTTATTTTTAATTATAAGTTCATTTTAATTTGTACTAAATATGCAAAAATATGCAATTAAATTAAAAATATGCAAACAGAAAAAGCTAATATATGATATAATATATGCATTTATAGCAAAATATGCATTTATAACAAAATATGCAAAAATATGCAGCAAAAAATCAATGCCATTTTGATGCCAATTCTTGGATTCAGAAAAGTATTTGGCCAAAATCTATTTTGGGCTACTGACTACAAACCTGCAATTCCTTGCCCTAGTTATTATATAATTATTCAATCGGAAGGTGTACAAGCTGGAAAACAAGTTTTATAGAGTTTGTAATTAAATAAATGGTAGAAAGTATATTTAATAAAACTTAAATTAAAAGCCAGTTATAGACGATATAAGCTGATCAAATTATATTAATCAATAACAAACTTTTATTCATTTTATTGTTTGTACCCGGTCTTGCCAGAGACTCAAATACTTTTGAAATAACACATATTGTAAAAAATTATTTTGATTTAATTTTAAAGTTCTAGTAAAGTACGTGACTGTTTATCATTTTCTAATGATTATGAGAATTTTTCTTAAAATTTGTGCAAAATTTAATAAAAAGTGAAAAAAAAACTGAATGGCTTTATTAGGGTTCTATAAATCAACTTTCGACTTGTTATAAGTCGATTTTCTTCAAATGAAAAAGTCGACTTTCTTCTAATGAAAAAGTCGAAAAGTCGACTTTTCCTTTCGACTTTTTTATTTGTCATACATATAAGTCTTAAAAATAAATAAAAATAAATAAATAGACCAATATAAATCCAGTGTTGCCAACGAAATCGTTAATATGACATAAATCCCAGAAGTGAGCGAAAAAAGCTCAACATGAGGTCTAAGCCTACAAAAAGGTTCATTTAAAACTTTAAATTTCATTAGACTTTTGGCAATTTGCTTGATGAGATTAGTTTTATAGTGCAAAACTTATATGTACGCTGACATTCAAAATTTTAATTTTTTAAGAATAACTTTTGGGGTTTTTGAAAAAACGGCAATTATTTAATAGTAAAATGTAAAAGAATGCCGAAAATAATTTTTTTCTAAAGCATAAATTCTACATTAGTTAATCCCAAAACAATATAAAAGATAAGTTTCTTTACGAATTAAAAATGTTCATGCAAAAAGTCGGTTAATCGATTTTTGCTTTGAAAAAGTCGAAAGTTGTAAAGTCGACTTTCAAAAAAGTCGAAAACTCAACTTTTAAAGTTTTTACAAAAGTCAAAACGTTGACTTTTTGTTGCACCTGTATAACCATTCTAGGCTTTACATGCAGTTAATCTAAAACTATTTCAATTACATAAAAAAAGTATAAGGCGATCTTCTGGAAATCCATCTTTTTAAAATTTAAGCGGAATATGGTGAAAAATTAAAAATTTGTTTAGGTAACATCCAAACTAAACTCTATAAATTTTATAAAAATAAGCGACATCTGTTGAAAAATAACAATTTAAATTACCGAAATCCATAGTAGCTTGCATTTGTAAATTTCAAAACAGTTCTCCTTTAAATAGGAGCGAGAGATGATAGTAGGGCTAAATACGAATCGTGTTTTACGTACATAAAATATGCATTAAAAATCGTAAAATATTCACATAAATTTTGAAAATATGCATTTATTATTGATTTTGTTAACGTTTTCTACATTTTAAACACAATTTTAGTATTTTTTGTTTTAAAAATTTGAAAATTATCATTAATTATGGTCAGATAGTGAGTAATTGTATTTTTCTCTAATTTTTGTCTTCGCGATAAAAAATATTTCTTGAAAGAAAATTTTTATTTTTGAAAAAAAAAAAATTTATAAAGTATATAAATTTAGCAAAAACGCAGTTTTTAATAAAATATCAAAAAAATTTCTTAAAAACATTAATTTTAATTTAAATTATGCATTTGTAGCGAAATATGCAACAAAAAATGCCAAAATATGCATTTATCACAAAATATATAAAAAATTCAAAAATATGCATTAACAAATCGATGACATTTTGTTGCAAATTTGTTGATTCACAAAGATATTTAGTTAACCATTTTCACCAGTTTACGACAACAAACATGTATTTAGAGGAACTTTCGAGCCATAATGATAAGTATTTTATGTCCTCGCTCCAGGTTTACAAATTATGAGTGTTAGCAAATAAAAATTTGTATAGCAAACAACTAATGTGGGATATGGAAGTTTCACATGTTTTAGGAAGAGTGGGCGTAATCAATTAAAAATTGTATGGTAATCTTCACCGTGGTGAAGGGATTTTGTATACAAAGTTGTAGTGATATTGGTTGAGAAATTAAAACACATAAATCGTAAATAAAATTTTTTAAAAAAGTGGGCGTTAAAATTGTCGTGGTCGATAAAGATATATGGCGACCTTCGCTCTTTTCGAAAATGGTCATATCTTGTTTACTAAAGGAACAAAAAGTTTAATTTTTGGTCTGTAGTTATAATTTGGCGAGAAGAATGATTTATTCCTAAAGTTATTTATTTTTATGGATTTATTTTAGAGATTTGCTCTTAATCTATTTTGACCCATATCGCCTAAAATAGTCAACGCACAAAAATTTTGTATGTTAGAAAGTGTTTTGCAACCGTCAGATAATGACAATCGTAATTAATTTTTTATATTAATTACTGTAGAATATTTCTTTAGTTAGTCTCTTTACAGGAAGAAGAAGAAGAAAACATTTTTATTGAAAAATTTTACGGACACAAGGGATACACCAGACTGCCGCAGTTTCGTCCCCCTCCTGGACTCGTCAGTGGTTAATTTATGTGTCAATTGAACAAAGTATTTTATATTGTTAATTTTGCTCTATATGAAAAACTTTTTTTTATTTTTTTTTTTTTTTTTTTTTTTTTTTTTTTTTTTTTTTTTTTTTTTTTTTTTTTTTTTTTTTTTTTTTTTTTGGTGTCGTACTGTGATTTGAACTCACAGTCTTAGCATCAAAGCTATGCATCGTAATCTCACCTCTTAACCAGTTGAGCCACGGTCGACACAGCGTTGACTGCGACTAAATTGGAGTTTGGTCACACTACGTACACACAAGTATTGTTTTGATCAGAAGAGACAGAATTAGCTAATACCAATGCACAATTCATTTCTCAACTAGAATGTTTTTTCTTCTTAATCCTATCTCTTTTTCACAAGTAATTATCACGTTTTATGATGCGCTTTATTCACATACAATAGTTGGATACCAAGTGTAGGTTAGAGATTGAGTCGCCGTTAAGCAAGTTTATTCAAATTTTTTATGTTAGAAAGTGTTTTGCAACCGTCAGATAATGACAATCGTAATTAATTTTTTATATTAATTACTGTAGAATATTTCTTTAGTTAGTCTCTTTACAGGAAGAAGAAGAAGAAAACATTTTTATTGAAAAATTTTACGGACACAAGGGATACACCAGACTGCCGCAGTTTCGTCCCCCTCCTGGGACTCGTCAGTGGTTAATTTATGTGTCAATTGAACAAAGTATTTTATATTGTTAATTTTGCTCTATATGAAAAACTTTTTTTTATTTTTTGGTGTCGTACTGTGATTTGAACTCACAGTCTTAGCATCAAAGCTATGCATCGTAATCTCACCTCTTAACCAGTTGAGCCACGGTCGACACAGCGTTGACTGCGACTAAATTGGAGTTTGGTCACACTACGTACACACAAGTATTGTTTTGATCAGAAGAGACAGAATTAGCTAATACCAATGCACAATTCATTTCTCAACTAGAATGTTTTTTCTTCTTAATCCTATCTCTTTTTCACAAGTAATTATCACGTTTTATGATGCGCTTTATTCACATACAATAGTTGGATACCAAGTGTAGGTTAGAGATTGAGTCGCCGTTAAGCAAGTTTATTCAAATTTTTTATGTTAGAAAGTGTTTTGCAACCGTCAGATAATGACAATCGTAATTAATTTTTTATATTAATTACTGTAGAATATTTCTTTAGTTAGTCTCTTTACAGGAAGAAGAAGAAGAAAACATTTTTATTGAAAAATTTTACGGACACAAGGGATACACCAGACTGCCGCAGTTTCGTCCCCCTCCTGGGACTCGTCAGTGGTTAATTTATGTGTCAATTGAACAAAGTATTTTATATTGTTAATTTTGCTCTATATGAAAAACTTTTTTTTATTTTTTGGTGTCGTACTGTGATTTGAACTCACAGTCTTAGCATCAAAGCTATGCATCGTAATCTCACCTCTTAACCAGTTGAGCCACGGTCGACACAGCGTTGACTGCGACTAAATTGGAGTTTGGTCACACTACGTACACACAAGTATTGTTTTGATCAGAAGAGACAGAATTAGCTAATACCAATGCACAATTCATTTCTCAACTAGAATGTTTTTTCTTCTTAATCCTATCTCTTTTTCACAAGTAATTATCACGTTTTATGATGCGCTTTATTCACATACAATAGTTGGATACCAAGTGTAGGTTAGAGATTGAGTCGCCGTTAAGCAAGTTTATTCAAATTTTGGTTGAAGAACATTTTGGTTATTTTCGTGACAAACAAGTGGTATAAATTTCTTAGACCGGTTTGAGGGTTAAGGTTTGTTAAATTTAACGAAAGCATTAGTTTAAGTTATTTTCGTGCAAATTAAAAAGGTAAACATTACTACTTTGTGTATTTTTAAGCTTAATTATAAAATAATTTTTATGTCATTTGGTGTTGATTTTGCTGTTTTGTTATTTGAAGACAATCAAAAATAGAACCTTCAATATATTTTGCTGATAAATGAAATTCATTGGCCTTTCAGTGATTGACTTAAATCCGGATTTATTTTTGTTTTTAAACAATTTAACACTGAATTATTATTCAATAATACATGAATGGAAAGAATATTTCATTTGTTTATTTTGGTATTTATTTATGTATTATATCCCTTATCACATTTCATCGTATCACATCATTTGTGAATAGGGTTTCCAAATTCCTGACATTTTTAAACTTCCGGGAATTGGGAATTTTTTTTTGCCGGGAATTCCCGATAGTTTAAAAATATAATAACATCTTTATTTTCGTAACAACTCTAAATATTTTTTTTTTAACTTTTTAAAAATTTGTGTTTAAGAAATAAAGCACATCCACTATGCTTTATTTCCTAAAAACTAGTCCTAAGGACATTCTGAGACATATATCTTCAGCTTAAAATGCCTACTTAGCGAGAAAATATTTTCATAATTTATAATATTAAGAGTAACATGACCAACCATCCAGCTTTTGGCGAGATTATCCCGCTTTTAAAAGGCAGATTTTTTACAATTGAAAAAAATTCTACGCCTAGTACGACAGTTTTTAGAAAGATTTCTTTAGTATCGAAGGGTTATAGTAAAACTAATAAGCGTAAACTAAACAAATTTCTACACAAAAATGATTTCAATAAAAATAAAATTTTAATAAAAAAATCCTGGACTGATATAATAAGAATTTTTACATGAGAAATATTAATACCCAGCTTTTTGCACCACAATCCCATTGCTCGTCAGAAATATTAAAATTTTAGTACGCCTTTTCCCTTATTTTTTTTTCTTTTTTTATATAATAGTTCAAAATTTCAATTTCAGAAAAGATTGATTATTAAATTTAAACAAAATTGAACAAAACTAGTAATGCTACTCACGATAGAGAATCGTGAGTAGCATAGTATCTCTATAAAGTATATAAAATAAAATTTTTTCACGAAAATAGTATATTAGGTTAAAACTATTTAACGATTTGTCCATTTTCATTATTTACACCCTCCCAGTTTCAATATTTATTTTTGGGAAACGCTAACCCTTGCCGAAAATGACCATTTTCAAGAAAAGTGTATTTTGATTAAAAATTTCCAAAATTCAAAATTTAAAAAAAAAATATTTTTATTCCATTATGCTATAAACACATAGACCACAGCAGACTGCAGAGCTACACGACTGCAAATGCCGTTGACTGCAATCGTCGTCGTGTGGTCAGCTACTTATTATTTTGGAAACGACAGCAGCATAGTAAACAGCTGATCACGATTCAATTTAAAAATATCAACAGCTGTTTTTTTATAATCAGGGATGTTAAAGTTGGTACAATTGTACTTTTTTTGGTACATTTTGACCTTCTAAAGTACCGTGGTACTACCGCGACCTCATTTGGTACAATTTAAAAATTTTTAATTTTTCCCCTTTTTGAATTTTTAGTATAGCAAACAAATTGTTATTGTGTCCTTTTTCATTACATTTATTCGTTTTATGTACTGAGCTCTTAAAATATATGCGACTATATCCGCCAGATTTTACGATTTATCATCATTTTAAGGATTTTGAAGAATAAAATTGGCAATTTTTTTTTTTTTTTAATATCGATTAAAAATTTACGATCTTTTACAAAATTTATCTGGCAGCTCTTACATATATTGACACTTGTTGCAGCCCAACTTCACTTTTATTTTGAATTTACTAAAATTCTGAAGAAGTGAAAATTGATTTATAGATATGGCATCACTTATAACATATGGGAAAACAGTGGACATTAGAGTGAGGTGAGTTTCTAAAAATAGAACTGTTGTGTTGTTGGAGTTGTACTTCTGAGATTATGTATGCAAGAACAAAAACACCGTGTATTGAATAACACTAGTTTCAATCACAACAAAACTCGACCTAACTATAGCTCAGAGGGCTAAAGCGCTCTGTCTAACGTGTAGTGCGAGTGCATGTGGCATTAGAAATCAGTTTATCTATACCACGGTCAGTGATTGCACAGAAAAATTTCATATAGACGCAATCGAACAAATAAAAACATAACAAATATTACATTATTCAAAAATTCAAAAAAACAGGGTCACTGACGAACGTTCAATGCCAGAAACTGCGCAGTCTGATTCAGAAAAAATTGAATATTTGCAATGTAGTTATGATTTTTAGAAAATACACTCATTCTTCTCTACCACGCCTTTCACAATTAAATTAAATAAAATTGCATATTAATTATAGTATTAACTGCAATTGTCTGAAAAAGACGTTAAAATTCAAACTCAAACGAAAATTAAATTATTGTTAAAGAAATGAAAGAAAATTCCAAACAATCTTATATATGTTTAATTTAGAACGAGCTCTCAACCTCCGTATATTTACAAAAATAAAGCAAATCAAACATATTAGTTAGGTTAATACTAGTATTTCGATCTGGTTAAAGATCTCATCAGAACCCAATGTTTTAGAAAAGTTATAGCCTCCATAATAGGCAGAACTTTAACAAAAAACCGATTAATCATTAATTTTGCTCCATTCTTGTCTTCTTAGTAAAAATATTACTTGAGCCAGAGTAAAAACTAAAATTTTTTTAACTGAAGTCGTTAAAAAATTAAAACGTTTGTAGTTTTTGGTCGGTAGTAGCTAATTTTCAAAATGAACTGAATGTCAATATGTTTCCAGACATTTCTAGTCGTTGCTGGAATTTTATCCATTCCACACTGGTCTGCAAATGTGGAAAGACTTTTTTTCTTTTCAAAATATAATAAAAACTAAGGAAAGAAACAGACTACATTAGCCAACATTATCAAGTCTCATACAGACTAAGGATTGGTTAAGAGCGACAAATTTATGCTGCTATGATGTAGAAATTCCAAATAATTTATTAACTAAATAAATAATTCCATGATTTGGTCTCATATATTCATAAGACTTTTTTATGCCTTATTTTATTCATACATATAATGTATGTTATTGGAAGGTTTTGTTTTTTTTTTTTCTGTACAAGAGAATTTTTATGTATTTTTTTTTTTGTTGTTTTAATAAATTTAAAAAAATGGTACCGTCAACGTCCAAAAAGTACAATTTTTTTTGGATGTTGGTACAAAATTGAAAACTCCATTTAACATCCCTGATACAAATGCATTTTTGTTTCAGTAGTGCCAATTACATCTTTTTTTTCTTTATTAAAATAGAACAACATGCTTGGTTGTAGACACGTATATAAAGTTCACTTAAAAATACAATTACTTATTTATAATACATTATTATAACGTGAAAATAAATTTATATAACCCCTCTTGAATATTAATGCAATTATAACCATTTGATGTTACGACGTTTTTTGTGTTTAACAAAATAAAATATTTTTAAGCACTAATTTGTTACATATTTTGTTTATTGTCAACACTATTTTTGTTTTGCAGCCAACAAAATAGAAATTAACCTAAGTTGACTACAGCGGCAAAAGTAGTCGGGTAGCCGTGTAGTTGTGTTGGTGCCAAAATAATCGTTTTCATATAAACGTGTGTATTTTATTTTTGACAGGCTGTAGTCGTGTAGCTGCAGTCGTCTATGTGTTTATAGCATTATACTTAAGATTATTCAGATATGGAAACTTAATTTGATGAAATTTGAACTTAAAATTATTTAAAAACTTGCAAAGCTGGACTACCAACGGCTTTACTAATTTTTCTAAGACTGTACTTTGCAAACTTGTGCAAACTTTGATGAAAACTTTAAAATTTTGATCAACTTTTGACAAAATAATTAAATCTAAAAAATTAATTTTATATTTTTTTAATTACAACTATTAAGTTTGTTCGATAATACAAAAATTTGTACAAATTTGAAAAATTTTTAACTGGAAGGTGTTCGTTTACACAAATACTCAGCAAAAACTGGTAAAAAGAGAGAGTAAAGTGACAGTTTGATGCCAAAGAACTTACAAGTTTTTACTGGATACATTTTTGGCAGTAAAAATTTGTAAGAAGAAAAAAACATATGATTGAAAAAATATGCCTGAATTTTTAGTAAACAAAAACAAATTTTAAATTAAATTATAATTGTTTATGGATTTAAAGTAAAAAATTTAAAGAATTAACTATGGAAGATGTTAAAAAACATTTTAAATTATTTCTGGTCGAAATTTCAATTAACTTTTATCTTCTCCATAATGTGCAATTGATTGCTTTTTAATATTTAATGTTTAAAATCAGCTGTTTTATCTATTTTACCAATTCTTACAAATTTTCCTTCTTTTACATTTTTGTAAAATTTGTTTTACTCTGTAATTTTGTTACTGAATAATTTTTACTGAATTTTACTAGAAAAGTAATCGAACAGACTTATTATATTATATACCGACTGAAGTATTCGATAGTTTTTTAAACTTTCATATTAAAAATTTAAAGCTTTTAGAACAATAAAGGGTGATTTTTTAGCAAGTTTTTTGGCAGCTCAGCTGTTTTCGTGTAACATGTTCAGTTTGGTCTATAATTTAACCATGAATCGACTTACAAACGAACAACGCTTGCCGATTATTAAATTTTATTATCAAAATTCATAGTCGGTTAAGAAAGTGCATCCTACACTTCTTCTATTCGAAATCTTGTGACTAAATTAGAGTGCGGACAGAGGAAAATATTGCAGCTGAATATCTCAGCTGTATCCGCTAGTGTTGATGACAGTGACAATTGGGCCTCTGTTACTCCACTACGTGAAACATTTTGCGGAAGGATTTTGGTGTAAAACCTTTAGGATTACAAATTTGTTTTTGCCCAAAATGGAAGAGCTGGACTTGGGTGGCATGTATTTTCAACAAGACGGTGCCACATGCCACACAGCAAGCGAACTAGTGGCCCAATTGAGAGGCGAGTTCGGCGAACTGTTTATTTCATGTTTAGGGTAAGTAAATTGGCCGACTAGATCGTGCGATTTAACGCATTTAGACTATTTTTTATGCGGTTATGTTTAGGCTGATGTCTATAGGGACAAGCCCTCAACGGTTGACGCACTGGAAGCCAATATTTAAGAATTTATTCGTGAGATACCGGCCGATATATTGCAGAGAGTATGCCAAAATTGGACCCAGCTTATGAACCATTTGAGGCGTAGCAGCAGTCAACATTCACATGAAATCATTTTTAAGCATTGAATTATATAGATCGTTCTATGAACTCAAATAAAGATTTCATACATTTCTCTAAATTTTATAGGTTTTTTTTGTAAATCAAATCCTCTTAAAAATTACCCTTTAGTTAATTAAATGCATTATTTCGTGCGATATTTCTCGAAACATTTTGAGCACCAACACCGAGACTCATTTTGAATATTGTTTTTTTTTTTAGCATATACCACGTTTCCGTGATGGATTTTTTTTTTTTCAATCTCTAAAAAAGAAACAATGAGAATAATATTCAGTAATTTTAAAATTCAGTAAAGTTTTTTTATATGTACGGTCTGCAATTTGGACGAATATTGACGTCTCCCCAGTAAAATAGTAAAATGCTTTATAACTGATTCAAGAACCAGTTATAGAACTGGTTCTGGGATCTCACATTTCGACTTTCAGGAACCTGTTCTAGAACCGGTTCCATGTAACCGGTGGTAAAATAATTTGTTCTAGAACAATCTATTCTAAACAATCTATGCTATGCTACGTAACAGAATAGTAGATTTGATCAAAATTGAAAAGAAACCGTGAACGCAGCTTATAATAATAAATATTTGTTGTACAAATATGGAAAATAGCTAAACAAAAAAATTTTGTCTGTCATAAGTACCGTTTGCAATTTGGATGTATCTATACGTCTTACGCAATAGAATATGGTTATGATGAAAATGCTAATAAATCATAAATGCATCCACTTATGCCACATATTTTTTTGTTAACATTTAGAAAGTTGCACATAGTATTTAACTCATTCGCTTTAAAAAATAAAAGTCTTTTCATACCGAATTCTAAAACTTTTTGAGCTTTTCTTACGCAACAGAATAGATTTACGAAAAAACGTATAATATTTACGTCTTATACAGCAGAGCTGTTAAAGAAAAATAATTTTTTCAAATGCGTTTTTTTAAGCATTTATGCAATATTTTCCTAAATGCGTCATTTTGCATTTCTGTGAGTTTTCCGCTTAAATGCGCAGAAACCTCATTATTTTTTTATTGCGCATTTAAGCGGGGTCTACTGTACTGATTTTAACAGTAGTAATCGTTTAAACGTTGCAAGTACTTAGTAAGTAATCAACAAATGCTCTAGATCATTAAATGTTGTCCATTTAATGCTTAAAAACTGAACGAATGTACGAATGGATCCACTTCAAAGAATGCCTACCATAATAATAAAGATTTAGATTTACTATTTTACAATAGCAAGAAATAACAAAAAGAAACATGTCATCTATATAAAAAAAAAAAAAAAAAAAACATATCTCTATTACTTGCTTTCAGAACTTAATGCCCGTAGGAACATTAAGAACAAGAAAAGAAAACATTTTATGATTATCTTCTACGGTTTTTGTTATTATTTTAAAATGACAACCGTGAATTTAGATCAAAAGATAAAATGAAGTGATGATGATATGAGTTTGAGGAAAGCAATTGACACAAATGACACATGTCATTAAATGAAGTTATGATGACATTCAGTTGGACTTTCAGTCGTACTTACTTTACCGAAATACACACTAACTTACATTTGAAACCGTTAGAATGTAAGACAATTATTCTGCTCTTATTTTAAAAGATTTTTTAATGTTTTCAACATTTCATTTTAACAATTGAAGTTAAATACGCTATAAAATAACAATTGGGTCATGTAACACGCTTTAATTTTTGTTTGGTAATAAAATCGATAGTAAAATGGTTTCCTACGGTTTTATTTTTAAAAAATTTGGTTGGGAGATAGATAGAGAGCTCAAAATTATGGAAAACAAACAAAAACAAATTTTATATTTTTAAATGTTTTCACCAAAAATGTGAAGTTTTAGTAGAATTGTCAAATATTTTAACTATCTAAAAACCCGGTTTTCGAACACCCCCAGTAAAATAGTAAAATCCGAATAACTGGTTGCAGAACAACTTATACTGTATTAGATCTAATTTCTGTTTTACAACCGATTCTTTTTATATGGAGTTTGTCCTATTTACAATATGTTCTTTACCTCCGAACTAGAACAGGTTGCCTTAGAACCGGTTCTAGAACCAGTTATATAACTGTTTCTGGGACAGTGAACATTTTGGCTCCCAGGAACCAGTTCTAGAATCAGTGCCATGTAACCGGTGGTAAAAGAAGCTGTTCTAAAACAGGTTCAATGGTAATACGTTCTAAAAATATCGATGGGCCAAAAATCATTGAATTTTTCAAAACCCCTTTTTTAATTTAAACCCGACTCGAATAACCTGTAACAAATTACAGTGTGAGAAAACAATAATGCAACATCTTACGAATTATCGTGGGCTTGAAGTCAAACTTAATTAAATGTTCAATATAGCGATGGTGTCAAACACTATTTTGAACAAATATACAAAAATATGCACTAACAAAGTGATGCTATTTTAACTCAAATTCTTTAATTCGCAAAGATATTTTGTTTAACCAAATCTCAGTCTTAAGTAATAAAAACGTGCATTTGCTTAAACTTCTGGTCCCTGGTTATCACTCAAGATTTTTCGAGTTCAAGAAGATTAAAAATATTATAATAGATTTATCTACTTGCAGGTCTTTTCATATTTCTTGTCGCGTCCCAGAACTCCCTCGGAAATTCAATGTAGTATATTTAGCTAACAGTTATAGCCCTACTGATGCATATTTGGACCATTGATGTGGCAATGATGGCAACTTAATGCTGTTGGCACTATTTATGGTGTTTTTCGATCATCCAAAATTATGCTTTTTTAGCTATTTTTGTTTATTACTACCAAGTTGTAGTGAATAACATTTTAAAGCCTATCAAATTAACCAAAATCGAGAAGAGTTTAAATCATGACACTTTTAATATGAAACCTTATCAATTGCTTAATTTTAGTGTAATCATGTGTAAATTGATTAAATTCTATTTTTCAGAAATTTTTTTTTAACCATGAAAAATGTGCCTTTTTCCGCATTTTTTATATATTGCCTTTTTATTCTCAAGAAGTTGGCAACACTCTTCTGTGATATGACAATAATATCCCATTTTTCTTCGAAAATGAGCAAGGAGTGGCCGTTACAGTCAATGGCGATCGTTATCGGGCCATGTTGAACGCATTTTTGTTCACAAAAATTGAAGAGGAGGATATTGGCAACATTTTTTTTCAACAGGACGGAACAGGAAGCCATTGCTGAAATACAGCTGCACACAATCGATAATGTGCTTAAAAATTGGACCGATCGTGTAGGCTACTGCATGGCCAGCCGAGGCAGCCATTTGAATGAAATTATTTTCCATTATTAACCGGAAGGATTGTACTTTCAAATAAAAAAAGAAATTTGAGAAAATATTCAGTAGTTTTTTTTATAGCATTTTCAAAAAAAAAAAAAGTTATTTGGCGGACCCTTTATATAGCGTGAATATAGCGCTATATACCATGATATCATTATCTCTTCATATATACTTGATATAGCTAAATATGAGATCATATATACTTTAATGTATAATTACATATAAGTATACATGATACAATAACATCAAATTATATATGGCATCACCTATAATTCTATATAAATATATGTGTTAATGTTCAACTTTTAAATTTTAAAAAATTAAAACCAAAAGTTTATTTTTCGATCTTTTATCATATGTGTTAATATTAAAAAGAAAAATTCGATCACTTTCATATATAATTATATATGTATAAACATATGTGGTGGAAATTAACAAAAAAATGTATCACATTTAAATATATATAATTATCAGAAAAGACAAAAAAAAAATAAAATTCAATGCATTTAAAGCAAAAAAAAAAAATTGTAAAATAAGCAAGAGTAAAAAACTTAGAAAAGCTGCACTTAAAACAAATTTCAAAGTTATTGGATTAAATAATATTTATGAGTAAAAAATCATTTTAAGTCAGAAAATCTTAAAAAGACAATTATAATTCCAAAAACTTAAGAATATTGGAAAAAAAGTTAAACAAAACAAGAAAAGAAAAAAAGTTAATTTACCTTCTCTGATAATTAAGTATAAACATAAAAGTTTTAAAGTGTTAAAGTTCTGCCTATTATGGAGGCTCTAGCTTTTCTAAAACTTCGGGTTCTGATGAGATCTTTAGCCAGATCGAAATACTAGTACCAACCTAGCTAAAATGTTTGATTTGCTTTATTTTTGTAAATATACGGAGGTTGAAAGCTCGTTATAAATTGAAAATAAAGTTGGATTAATTTTACATATAATTGTATATTTCATCATATATTAGTCAAGTTAAAATCACATCTAATTTTAAAATCCATTGATTTATATTTAATTTTTTATTATTATTTGAAATGTGGAACAAAATATTAGTGCGGATTTCCAAACAAGTTTAAATGTTATATCAAATTGTATCAAATTATTTTCGGATCAAATTATATCAGATGAGATGCCATGGGATCACATGAGATAAGGTTATGTATGCCATTATTGCGAATACGCAAAGATATGATGTGATATGAAACATATGTTCATATCAGAACTTTTTTCATCGGGATCTTACAAAAGAAAAACCTTTAAGGTGTGTTATGAAAACAGACAAAATAAACTTCAACTGTATGGAAGTATATCCCACGCAAATTCCATCCTTTATTACGTGTTGTAAAAGACACACATACACACACATACCATGTGTACTCAATCGAAACAGAAACTTAATGTTCGCTTTTAATTTGTGGACGCTGGTTTTGCGTTTTGAATAATGCGTTTCAATGTGTGTTGACATAATAAATAAGACTTCTTATGCCACTGGGCATATTGGATTTTCTATAACATTTCAAATCGCCACAGAAAAATAATAAGATTTGAGTTGATTTTTTTTTTTTTTTTAATTTTCGTAATATTTCAGTTTGAGCTGCGGTTGCTGCTTAAATTTCTAAATTTAATGTGGCATAACAAAAAAAAAAACACTAAAATAGAGTTTGAAAAAATAAATGCACATTTGTTTTAAAGTTGCAGTTGTCAACTTTTTATTGAGGTGTGGGCGTTAATAATTTTATGCCACCAATATGAGAATGCTCGTTTTGTTGGCCAACAATCCCAGTTTATTAGCTTAACAGAGATAGTCAGGCATTCTGTTGCTCCGACAAAAAGACAGTCTGAGATTCAGATTCCCCCCAGTTAGTCAGTCAGTCAGTTAATAAAGTAAGTTTATAACCAGTTTTCATTTTGGTTGTCAATATGTATGAAATTATTACGAATATATATTAAAACCTATTGACTGATATTGTTAGCCATGTATGTATGTATTAAGCCAGATAACTACATATATAACTGACTTATTGTAGTTATATCTATCTAAATTTAAAAATCTATATTTGTTTATGTGGTATACAATATGCATAATAGGGTGGCAACTATTTGGCAAAATATTGAATTAAGAGGTGTACAGAAGCGTGAACAAAATTAGCATTCTTTAGGGCAGTGCACAGTGGGCCAGCTTCTCTATATGTTGAGTATTTTGTGAGTAAAATATTGTAACATTGATGCTACCTGATTTTCTTTGGCGAGAGGTCAAAGTCAAAATTTCATATTTTTCTGAAATTGTTTTTTTTTTTCAAATATACAGTAAAAACTTTGAAAATTAAAGAACTTTCGAACCAAAATCATTAACAAATCATTATTTAAAAACAAAAATCTAAAACACTTACAAAATTCCAATTTTTCCGAAAGAAATATTGATTTTTTTGAATATTCCCAATTTTCAAAATCGATCTTCAAAAAGCTCCAAGAGATATTAAAAAAAACTTTACTGCCCTAATATATCCGCCAACTAGATTTTTGCGACCGTCTTTAACTATTCATGCAATTTTGCGATATTGTCCTGCACTCAAAAAAATAAGTTATTAGAAAAGTTAGTAAAACGTCTTGTAAATCATGTAATTTATAATATTTTTCAGCAAAATTTTTTGCTAAAATTATGTTTTCAGCAAAAATTTTAGTTAACTGTTTTGAACTAATGTTTTACAAATATTTACTAATTTATTTTGCAAAACAAATTGTGCTGATAAACACATTAATAGTGGGAACGACAACCAGATTGAAAAACATACGCAGAATGAAGTAGATGTCGCGGCATGTCAAGATGTAGTAGAGACGAGGAAAATTTTACTAAAAAGTACAAACACGGAATATTTTTTGTTATATGTTTTTCATATATAAAACAAAATTGTGTATTAAAATAACTTAAGTTTTATGTTGTCACCGGCTTGTGAAAGTAATTGTCTATTAATTAACTAAAAGACAAAATAAAATATTTATATTTAATAAAAATAAATGTGTATATAAATAATGTAGTGTAGTCAAATTGCAAACAAATATATGATATGTTCAGGTAGACAGACTAAAGCGGAAGACAAGGGCATACATCATTATGTTTTCTTTTTCATATTGTTTCACTGTCATCATTTGGGCAACCATTGATGTAAGTAGTGGAAAGATAATTTGTTTATGTTTTATATAATTATTTATATATATTTTCAGATATTACATTAATTCGTGTTGTCAATGTGGGATTATGAACATTTTTATATTTGTAACGTATTGCAAATTATTTTTAAAAGAATCAAAACAATATGTTTATGACTTTCAGCAAATAAATTAACTAAATTATAATTTTTTTTGAAAAAAAAAAATGTTGACTTTTTTCAGTCTACTAATATTTAGCAAAAATTTTGTTAACTTTTAGCAAGGGTTTTTTAATCCACGAAGTGCTAGCAAAACTTTAGCTAAATTTACTAATTTTTTTGCAGAAAATCAGCGAGCTCATTTTGTTGATATTACCAATTTTTTTGCTAGCAACCTCCAGACTAAAATTTTGCTGACTTTACAAACGGTTGTTTTTTTAGTGTAAAGAGTTCGAGCCCGGTTTCATGCAAACATTTTTTTATGATGTTTTTATACTTTTTAATATTTTTTTCATAAAAAACTTTTTTTTTTGTTTTGCCAACGTTGGCAAGTTGTTTCAATTAAACCTTATGTCAGTTTTTTCAATTAAAATTTATGTATTTGAACAGCCAACTGTTACCCAGCAGTTATCATTTACTTACGTTTTAAGCTATTAAGTATTATATGTCTCGTTAGCTCAGTGGTTAAAGATGTCGTCCAGGGTTCAAATTTCGGCGGGATCAACAAAATTTTTAAATTAACTTTTTTCAATTTTATTTTGGAAAAGAAATTTGTAGAACAACTATAATATGGTTTGATCAGCATTTTGCCAACGTTGGAAATTTTGTTTACTCAGTGGTTGCCCGACATTTGTTGAGCAGACGGACCTTTTGCCTAATGGAGTTATTAGTTTAGGATTGGGAAAGCATTTGCCTTGCCAGCAGTGGTCCGTTTGTCTTTTTCTGACTGGGTTATTTTGTCCTCAACTTGTGTACGTACACATGCTTTTATTAAAATTCCTCTACAGTTTCTATTCGATACTACAGTGATAATTCCCATACATACAAATACGAAACAAATGTAAAAATAACAAAAACTTTCGTAAAATAAACGAAAATATGTTCATTTTACAAAAGATTTCGTTGTTTTGACATTTTTTTTTTCTCGTATTTTAAGCATGGATTGTTATGAGTTTAGTACATATCATCCTCATTTTGATGGAAATACTATAATTTTATTAAAAAAAACTAGTTACTGTAATTCGAAAACCGTTTTGCCAAAAATTGTGTATCCCACTATTGCGACGCTACTATTGTTATGCACCCAGCTGTAACTGCACCCTGCAGTCATAAGCTATTCAAATGTTTTATAACAAAACTGTTATTTGTGTATTTGCAAAAATGTATATTGTATCTTGTTTTCTTATTATCGAGTCGTAGGACACTATCTACTTCAAGTCCATAGTTAAAGGAAAACCATAAAACTCAAAACTGGAAATTGAACTTTGTGGAGTATAATTTGCTTGCTTTGGCTGGAGTTTCGATTGTTCATTTGCTTGAAAACAAAAACAACTTCAACAAGTTAAACCACAAAAAAAAAATAATAAAATTGTACAAAAATGCAATAGATTTTTGTTTTATTTCATTTTAACATGCCAGAAATAATTATGTTCATGTGAATAATAACGCCCAATGAAGCCTTTCGTATGGCTTACTCTTGTTATAAAAATTAGTGTTTCAAAAATGGGCTCACAATCTCAATATTTTATTCGTTTTTTCACATTAGACCACAATAGTAGTCAATAGACAAAATTAACAATGATATTATTCGAAATTTTACAAAATTTATAAATTTGGACACATAAAGTATGTATTCATACTAGACACCTCAATAAATAATAATCTATATATATGTAAAGGAATAACTTTGATCACTCACTCACTAACGGATTCAAAATCGCCCAGCCTATACCGCTCGAGCTAGGAACTTGAAATTTGGCACGGAGGTTCTACATCCAGGGTAGACGACAGCTAAGACGGTTTTTTGGGAAATTCATATAGAAATAAGGGAACAGCCTTCCCCTTGCCGGCCTGACCAAACGCATTGGGATATAAAGCTGAAACTTTCACTATATGTTCTTTCGGATATAACCCAACCCCCGGCATGGTACTTTTTGGAATTTCGTCCCATTTCCTACGGGGAGGGACAGTAAGGGGAAAAGTCTACTCCTTGGCGGCATGGCCAAACCACTGAAGCGACAAACTTGTAATTTGGTATGTGGGTACCTTATCACAAATAGATACCTGACATCAGTATGAGCGGACATCAGTATTAACCGATTTTTGGAAATTTCCACGAGGTGGGTCAAAAAGGCGAAAGTATCACCTTTTTGCTTAATCAGGAGTAGACATCTGTGAGTGGATTTTTGGAAATTCGATATGTGCGTACTTAACACGAATGGACATCTTTACGGGGAGAGGAAAAATGGTGAAAGTCCGCTATATGTACAAGAATTTTTAATGCTCGTCAAGAATCAAGAAAAAATATGTCTTATCACGATTATTTAAAGCCCAACCAAAAACACATTAAAAATTATTTGTTAAATTTTTTCAAAGTTTTGTGCAAATGAATATTTCAATGAAATGATATGGTGAGTAATAGAACTGTTTTCTTCTTCCTACCATATATGTTTGTATATAATTATCATTAATTAACAAATTAGTTTTTTTTTTACTTTTTTATGTTTTCAGACTTATTTGAATTTTCCGATTTGGAGCATTAAAATTATTTTTCTTAAAATTTTTGGGCTTTTCATTGCTTTTCTAAAGATTTTCTGACTTAACTTTTTTTCTTTACTCGTGAAATATTATTTATTCTAGTAACTTTCAACTTTTGTTTTTAAGTGTAAGTGTTTCTAAGTTTTTTTTTCTTACTTTTACTTTTTGTACAATATTTTGTGCTTTAATACATCAAATTTGTGTTTTTTTTGCCTTTTCTGATAATAATAATTTGAGTGATCCTTTTTTGTTGTTGTCAATTTTTACCATATATATAATTATATATAAAAGTGATAGAATTTTATTTTTAATTTTGACACATATTTATATATAATTATATGTGATGCCAAATAATATATAGCATTTGTTTGGTTTCATTGTATCAGAGCGACTCAAGTTGTATGGAAGCGAAATTCGTGCAAAGTGTACCCCCCTCAAAATGAACATTGGTATTTTTTATGATGTCATCTAAAATATTTCGGCCCTAGCTTTGACCTCTCGTGAGCTGGACCATTTTGAAAAAGGGTCAATTTTTGCATGTTTTGTTATTTAAGAATCTGCTTCCTTACCAACATATACAATATGGGTATCATAAGAAAGGTTTTTTAAGGCTCGTCTAACTGTATATACAATTTGTCCAAGGACGATCATCCATGTCCTTTTTTTAAGGATAGTCTGTAAAAAAAAACGGTTTTTGAATTTTTTGTACCGGGTTGATTGTAAGAAAAATGCCAAATTAACATATTTTAATCTTAAGTCTCAGCTTTTTTTGAATTTCGTGCTAGTTCGCGTTTTGACAAAAATGCAATGGGTGGTAACTCTTCGTTTTAAAAAGGACAATATGAGTATCAAATTTTTTCTTTTGCCAAGTACATCATCTTTGTATGTAAATAATTTTGATTTTTGAAAATTAGATGCATTTTACACGGTGCTCTGGAATATATACAAGGTGGCGCAAAAGTAATCCTCCTATCAGAAAATGCTATAAATTTTGCGATTGGCCCCTAATGTCAGTTCTGTTTGGACATTTGTGTAGTAAACGCATGCGAAATACACGTTAATAAACAATGTTACGCTACACTGCTCCAGAACGCGGAATATTGGTGACTATTTATTTGACCAATAATCGGTCGGTGACTTGGGCACAACGTGAATTTCGTCACAGATTTCCTGGCCGTCCAACGCCTACTGGTGAAACACTGCGACGTTTAGCCACTCGCCTCGAAGAGACTGGCGCAACACGAGATGCTGCCAGGCGTGGCAGACCCCGGAGTAGCCGTTCTGCAGAGAATATTGCTGCTGTAGCCGAGGATGTCATGGAAGCGCCTTCGACATCGACCAGACGACGTGCCACGCAAATGGGTATCAGTCGACGGTCTTTACAGCGAATTTTGGTACAAGATTTGAAGATGTTTCCGTACAAAGTCCAGACGGTGCATCAGCTGTTAGCTGCTGACCGCCAATCGCGTGTAACATACGCTCAAGCCATCGTTAATCACCACCAAGAGGAATATGATTTTTCATCAAAAATAATCATGAGTGATGAGGCCCATTTCCATCTTAGCGGGTACGTAAATAGGCAAAATTTACGCTTCTGGGGCACTGAAAATCCGCGTGTAACCCACGAAGAGCCATTACACCCGCTAAAAGTCACTGTATGGTGTGCTGTTTTCGCTGGAGAAGTCGTCGGACCTTTTTTCTTCGAAGACGTCGCGGGCCAAACGGTTACTGTGAATGGTGAGCGCTACAGAGCAATGATCAACGAGTTCCTTTTGCCGCAACTTGATGAATTGGGATTGGAAAACATGTGGTTCCAACAGGACGGTGCAACGGTACACACTGCACGTGCCACAACCGATATGCTGAAGGATGCATTTCCCGGGCGCCTAATCTCCCGTTTTGGCGATTTGCACTGGCCAGCAAGATCGCCTGATTTGACCGCTCCAGACTTCTTTTTGTGGGGCTTTTTGAAGTCGCGGGTTTATGTCAACAAGCCTCAGACTCTTGCTGCTCTTAAAGACAATATCCGTACAGAATGTGAGGACCTATCGCCGGAAGTTTTGGCCAAAGTGATGGAAAATGCCATAAAAAGGGCTCAAATGACAATCAACTGTGGCGGCGGCCATTTACATGACATCATATTCTCGACTTGATGTAAAAAAAATTAAAATACCAAATAAAAATAATCCACAAGAAGAATCAAAGTTTTTCATTTTTTTTTTAAATTACAGCCAAAAAACATCGGAAGGTTATTTTTGCGCCACCTTGTATAAATGCAATTTTGTGGTAACTCTAATATGATAGCGGATTTAGTTTCTAGATCATGTATGGATGAAAATAGGACTAAAGAAAGAAAAAAAAAAGAATCCACGACTTTTTGGCGGCATATTTTTTTCGCAAATTAAAAAAAGAATATGCCGCCAAAAAGTCGTGGATTCTTTTTTTTCTTTTTTTAGTCCTATTTTCATCCATACATGATCTAGAAACTAAATCCGCTATCATATTAGAGTTACCACAAAATTGCATTTATATATATTCCAGAGCACCGTGTAAAATGCATCTAATTTGCAAAAATCTAAATTATTTACATACAAAGATGATGTACTTGGCAAAAGAAAAAATTTGATAAACATATTGCCCTATTTAAAACGAAGAGTTACCACCCCATTGCATTTTTGTAAAAACGCGAACTAGCACGAATTTCAAAAAAAGCTGAGACCCGTATTTAATTAAATCGACTAAAGACTAAAATATGTTAATTTGGCATTTTATTACAAACAACCCCGAACAAAAAATTCAAAAACCGTTTTTTTATACAGAATATCCTTAAAAAAACGACATGGATGATCGTCCTTGGACAAATTGTATATACAGTTGGACGCGCCTTAAAAAACCTTTCTTATGATACCCATATTGTATATGTTGGTAAGGAAGCAGATTCTCAAAATAACAAAACATGCAAAAATTGACCCATTTTCAAAATGGTCCAGCTCACGAGAGGTCAAAGCTGGAGCCGAAATATTTTAAATGTCTTCTTAAAAAATTCCAAGGTTCATTTTTAGGAGGGTACATCGAGCACTTTTTTTGGTGAGTCGCTCTAATATACATATATATATATTTATACATGGAAGTATATATGATCTCATATTTAGCTATATCAAGTATGTACGATGAGGTAAAAAAGATCAACTCACATTAAATTATATATAACGATATACGATGATATATGGCGCTATATTAAAAGTGTTCGTAAAATAAATATGAGATTTAAATATATATCGTTATATATGGCCACATAGGTAATTATGTATAATTATATCAGGTTATATCTGACTATATGAAAACTTTTTCCGTCAGGAAGTTAGAGCAGTTTAAACATGAGGTATGTTCCTCAGTTTTGATAAAAATACCGAACTTCGAACCATTATTCAATGCTAACTGCACCGAAATTTTGAAAACTTAATACAGCACATATATCATACAAATGTTGAATAAAGATGGGTTAATTTTCTACGATATCCGTAGTCACATATCCGTATCGAAAATTTCTGGAATGACTCATAAGTTATTGTGTAACGTATATGGATTTCTTTGGTGCGTTTCTTTTTTTTTGTTGAAGTATAACTTTTCATTAATTTCCTAACAAATACAAATATGGTAAAAGATACACTTATGCATAAATATATATAAAACAAACATACGTAATATTTATCCTCATGGGATTCATATTAATTTAAAAAGAAAGAAAAACGAAAAGAAAAAAACCGTCCCGTAAAACAATTTAACAAATAATACGGAGCATCTACTTACAACTCATCCAAACATTCATTCAATATTTTTATGAACGTTGCAACAAGATGTTCATTTTCAAAATTAGACTTGAGCAAAAATCTGTCTACACTCAAAAAAAAAAAAAAAAACTTTTGTTAAGTCAGAAACATTTTTGCTGAGAGGATCGCTGCAAAAAAATTGCAAATATCAACACAAAAAAAAATAGTAAATTTAACAAAAATTTTGCTGCATTTAGCAAATTTTTTGCAGATATTAGCAAATTTTCTGCAAAGATCCTCCCAGTAAAAATGTTGCTGATTTTACTAACGTTTTTTTTTTGAGTGTATTATTTTGTTGAAGTTTTTAGTTTGTTTTTCAGCTGCAAGCAACAAAATATTTAAACGCAAAAACAAATAAAATCTAAAATATTTATATGGGCTAATGTCAAACATATTCAAATCCTTTGAAACTGATTTTATTTTTCAATAACTTTCGCGATATTTTAAATATTTTATAAAAGCGGGTAAAATATTTGAAATAACAACACTTTAACTTGTAGAAGTTCAAAGTTTTAGCCCTAAAAGTCTATATTTCTAATTGTTATCGTTACGCAAAGTTGAAACATTTTAACACATTTTTTGAAAAAAAGCTCACTTTTTTTGTTCGGAGCTTTTAACTTTTGAATTCCATTTGGTAATACGAAAATCTCCAAACACTTGAGAGATAAATTCATCGCGTACCTCATTGGCGTGCCATCACCTAACAAATTAATACATGGTAAACTAAAATTGAAACCAATTTTGTTTATTTTTTAAATTTTTGGTGTTTTTACTACCGTGCACTGATTCTCTTTCATGGAATAAAAATTTAAAAACAATGGTTCTTTAATGTTGTAATGCTGTCCTTAACAGATAAAGAGTACAACCATCACAAAAGTGGAAAAACATAAGCGTGAATTTTGTTCAAAAAGCTGTATTTCGCATGGCACATTTAGTATTATATAGCCCAGTTTGCTGCTTGAACTGAGTTATTTTCTTATTTTATAACACAAAATCAGAGGAGAATAAAAACATTTAAATGTAAACATTTTATGGACTTTTTAAAAATTGTGCAAAATTGCATAATTTTGTTTTACTTTTTTATATAGCAAGCAATGCTTTTGATAGATTTTAAAAACCTAGAAATAACAGTGGCAACGCTTATAATTTATCGCTATCTCAATTTTTTTTTTAAAGGTACTGTTTGCTAAAAAATTTTCTTTTTTATCTAAACACGTGTTGCTCCGGCACATCAGCATTGGTGAGCGAAATTCATAAAAATTAACATTATTTGGTGAGCGAAATTCATAAAAATTAACATTATTTGGTGAGCGAAATTCATAAAAACTAATATTATTTGTACGATTTATCAATGCTTTAACACAAAATCATAGAAGCATTAATAAATTTTTAGAGTGTATTAAAAAATTTCACATACACTCAAAAAAAAAAGTTTGTAAAGTCAGCAAAACATTTTGCTGTGTCAGCAAAATTTTAGTCAGGAGGGTGCTAGCAAAAAAATTGCTAATGTCCGCAAAATCTTTTGCTGAAAGTCAGCGAGCTGATTTTTAGCAACAAAATTAGTAGATTCAGCAAAAGTTTTGCTAACACTTAGTAGATTAGAAATAAAATAAAAAAGCCTTGCTAAAAATTAATAAATTTTTTGCTGAATTTTAGTAGACTGAAAAAAACGCAAAAAAATTGTAGAAAAATTGTTAGTTAACTTATTTGCTAAAAATCATAAAACATATTTTTGTGATTCTTTTAAAAATAATTTACAATAATTGCGAAATATAAAAAATTTCATTTTCCCACATTGACCACACGAATTAATTTAATATATGAAAATATATAGAAATAAATATATATAACATAAAAAACATTTTCTTTCATTTACTTACATCAATGATTGTCTAAATGATGCTATCTTTTAAAGGACGCAACTGCCGAAGATAATTATAGAAACGAAACGAAAAAATAAATACAAATTAAGCAAAAAAACAACCCTTTTTTGCAATAAGAAAAAGGAACCATAAAAATCTACCTAAGATGTGTATCTTTGTCTTTCGCTTTACTCTGTCTACATGTCTGTATATGTTTGCTTGCAATTGGACCACACTAGATTGTTAATCTATAAACATTTAGTTTAGAAATACATATTAAATTTAAATATTTTATTTTGTCTTTTATTTAATTGATAGACAATTATTTTCACAAGCCGGTGACAACGCAAAATTTAAGTTGTTTTAATCCTCAATTTTGTTTTATGTATGAAAAACAGATACAAAAGTCTTCAATGGTTGATTTTTTTATATGTCTTATTAGAGTTGTACTTTGTAGTATAATTTTCCTCTTCTCTACTACATCTTGACATGCCGCGACATCTACTTCATTCTGCGTATATCTTTCAATCTGGTTGTCGTCCACACTATTAATGTGCTTATCAGCACAACTTTTTTTAGCAAAATTAATTAGTAAAACATTAGTATATTAGTAAAGCATTAGTATAAAACAGTTAAGTGCTGAATAAGTATAACAAAAATTTTAGCTGAAAACACAATTTTAGCAAAAAAATTTGCTAAAAAATAGTATACCTGATTTACAAGACGTTTTACTAACTTTTCTACTAACTTATTTTTTTGAGTGTAGTTGGAATTAACTTGTAGAAAATACTTTTTCTTTTTAACTGATTGCGTTAAATTCAAAGATAATCTCCGTAAATAAATTATAATTTCTAATTATCGTTAAGTCAAAAATAAAATTTTTTGAAGCACCACAAAAATTGCCAAAGATTTTTTGGAAAGCGCATAATAAGTTAGTAAATTTCCATGTAACTGCAAAAAAAAAAAATATTAAACAATTGTATACATGTTAAAAATGTTTTTCAAATTCAATAAAAAAATGTAATTTTGAGAATTTTTTTAAATTTTAAACCGCTATAACTTTTGCGACTCTTGCAGAAATTGATTCAAGTAAACGGATTTAAACTCCCTAAATAGTGGTTTATTATCGTGTAAAATCTTATTATTGTGCCATAAAGTTAAAAAAAATGTTTACCTTTATTTTAAATATTTTTGGGAATAGCCCATATATTGAATGTATTAGATTTAAGGCAAATATGATTACGTTGTAAGTGAGCATAGTGCAGCTGTTTTCTTAATTTAATACAAACGTTCGTATGTATAATGTTGCAATATTGCACTCCTGGCAATAGCAAAAACATACACAAACACACACACACACACACATTTGTATATAAACTCTAACACATATGATCGTAGTTTAGACATTGGTGGTATCTGTTGAATCCATTGCAAACTTGCATCACGATGCAAGTTATAGTTTCTAATTTTCCTCTTCTTATTGAATAGTTTTCGCGTTGCCTTGCTTTTCTTTAATTTATATATATATATATATATATTTTTTTTTCATATCTTTTTTCATCACCATGTATTTTATAGTTAATTACATATTTTGATCCATACGCATGATCGTTGAAGATTACAAGATCATGTCTGTCTGTCTATTTGCCTATCTGTGTATGTGTGTGTGTGTAGGAAATAAACTATATTCCTTCCTAGTCAACGAACCAACGAGTTACATACCCGTATGCACAATGTGCATTGCACATACAAGAAATGTTTCAAACCATATTTGGTGAAAATCTATCCAAGTTTTTTTTTCCATTTCAACTCTGTTAGTTAAATAGTTTTATGCTGGTAAATATAAACGACCCAAAAAAGGTGTTCCCATTGTAAGACTTTTCCAAGTTTTTTTTTTTCTTTAAACTTTATTTTTGACCCATATTCTATGAAGACACTCGTATACGTTTTTTTGTGAATATGTGTGCTCAGTTACGTTGATCCATTTTATTCCCCATTGATTTAAATTCCTTTGACAGCATTTATGTACACAATGGGTTTTTCGTTCCACATCAAAGCAACATGTGTTGCATTAAGTTTAAAGTTTTCTACTTTATACCGCGATGACAGACCTAAATTAATGTTATGTTGAAGTCAGTACAATTGAAATGATTAATACGAATACATGTTTTCATACATTAGTGAAGAAAACATATTGAGAATGTTAATAATTTATTTAAATGAAAGTTAATGTTAGCAAAGTCCTAATTTTTTTTCTTTATAACATAAATTTTGGTTAAAATTTGAAACAAACTTACTTTTGGACAGCTTTTTTCCATTCAATGTTAAATTTGTTTCACTAATCGGAGACTGTAAGTGTCGTTTTAGTTATTTCTTTACTATGGCCTAATATCGTGTAATTGGGCGCAGCTCTGGACAATTCGGTGGAATCATTCCTTTCCGTACAAAATTTATATTATACTTTGTGTACTGGCTAAGGACTTTTCTGTTGTGCCCGATGAAAAAGTTTCTAAATACTTATATACAATTTGATATGATCACATATATATATGCCTATATATATAGGCATATATAGATATATGCTATATATGCCTATATATATTCTACCATGAATAAATGTATATATATAGTAAAATTTAATGAAACAAATTTTGTCACTTTTCTTTAGTAACTTTTATAATTCGAATATAAATGAGTGTAAAACTTACTGCAGAAAAACATGAAAAACAACAGTTTTTTGTTTTGTAATGATTATTAATACTTTTTTATTAAAATACAAAACACCAGCGTTATAATTATTAGGTTTTAAACCAATGAACATAAAGACTTAAGAAGAACCAAGGTATTCAACATCTGTTAAATTTTATATGCCAACTGGTTTTAAGAGAAACAGTTTTTTAGAGGTTTTTAAAATGCATAATTTTTATTGTATACATTTTCTGTTAATTATACAAAACTTATGCAAGAATACATTAAACAGCACAAATTAAAATTGCTTTAAATCATGAAAATTAATTAATTAAAAGATAAAACTCTATTTTCGCGTGGTGATCGACATTTCAACAAACAGACACAAAGTCAGAGAGACATACGGACATCGCTAAATCATCTTAAGTTAGAATCAAGAAATATTTCGATTTAAATTACTCATTCTTTCTTATTGGATATTTCTAAAGGAAAAGTTCTCAGAAGCTGAGCTTTCCGATTCGTGTTCATAATATGAGCTGTTTTTAATATGAGAAAGTGTTTAGAACCTCAGTCATTGGTATAAGAAAATCTGTTAAATATAGTTCTGAACACTTATTTCAATAAAAAAGGTCTAGAATCTAAAAATTTTTTATAGGAAAAATTTCTTCAAATATGATAATTTTTCTATAAAAAAAAATTATTAAAATATGATGATTTTTCCATAGGAAAACATTTTAATTTTAAGATTTTTAATTAAAATTGTGGTCAGAATCTGATGTTATTATGGTCTATAGCAACAAATCTTCAGAAAATCACTCAGATTTTGATAAGCCTTTCCATAATTTAATTTTTCTGAATATGTGGACTTTTTCCTAAACAAAAAACCATCTGATTCCGAGACAAAAAAGCTCACAGATTCCTGAAAATTTTCCCATTGGAAAACACTCTCATTCTGAAGTCGGTTTCCTATAAAAAAACCTTTTATTCTAAAGAGTTAGACTCCTGGAAATTTGGATAAAAAAATTGCCATTTTTCATTCGTCCGAAAACTCGAATAGCCGAAAGTTTTTTCGTGTTGTTAAAAGTAAAAAAAGTATAAAAAAAAATGAATAATCATAAAATTTTGCATGTACTCTTAATTTTAAAAATATAAATATTTATTTTTTATTTATTTATTTTTTTTTAATTTCTGGCCCCATCACGTCAGGTTTTTGTGATATCTCAAGCTAAAGTTTTAATAAACGCTGTTCTTCGTTCGTCCCGATTGGACGTTAACTTTTTATCTCATATGAAAATTCTATCCGTTTATTTGTTCGTAATCAGTTAGTAAAGTCAGCAAAACATTTTGCTGAGTCAGAAAAATGTTAGTCAGTCCTTAATTTTCGGGTCATTGTAGATTTTTAATAAGAGCGGCAGACAATTTAATTTGTCCCTTAAAGTAGGCACTTTAGCTAGTTGTTTAAAAGAAATTTCGCACTGATCCGTTATGTTCCCTAAATATAGAAACGGGAGAAACTGAGAAACTGAGAAAAAGAAATATTTAAAAAGACGTTTACAATAAAAAGTTATACGCTTTTAAAGACGGTCAAACAGTTTCTTTATTTTTTAATGTAAATGTCAGTCATTTGTAGAACAAATTTAATTTTTTATTAACCTTATAGTTCATTTAAAAAACCAAACCACATCAAATGACTGTTTTATGAATTTACATTAATTTTTAACAGACGTTTTTTGTTATTTAAAAAATAAATGTTTGTTTATTTTTTACTTACAAATATGTTTCATTTTTACTAGTCATAGTCATTTTTTGAACAGTAAAAACAAATGACAAATGTAAGTTAAATTTAATGAAATGTTAGTCGTCCATTCTTCAAGTGAAATTTCATTAGTTTTTGAATACATTTGCTGTCGTCTTTATCTACATAATATCCTTAGTGTACCGTTATTTTGTTACAATTGAAAAATTTGGCAAACTTTTTGCATTTCCTAATCAATAAGAAGGCCTTTTAAATATTTGATTAAAATTTTTATTCAAATTGAAAGTCAAAAAACCGACTTTTGTCCAGCTAGATTGGCCAAAACTCACACAGTGCATCGTCTTAACATAAAACCGTATGGACGAATTTTTATGAAATTTGGCAGAAAGATTAAATATATTAGTAGTTGCAGCAAAGCCTTTAAACTTGATCAATATTTATTGAAGTTAAGGTGCATTTTCGCTCAATTTCGCGTTTTACGAAAAACGAAAATCGACATATTTTCCTAAGTAAAAGCACACAAAGTGTAATTTTTAGACTGTATTTATATCTTAGGAAGAGAAATAATTTACGCCCCAACTCATTTTGATGGATTCATTCATTTTGATGGATTAGTTTTTGAGATTCGCTCTAAACCTATTTTAGCCCATAACGCCTAAGGTAGGCAACGAAAAAAAGTTTGGTGGAAGAACGTATTGTTTATTTTTCGTGCGAATCACGTGGAATAAATTTCATTGCAAATAAGCTAAGGCTGGTTTGAGGGTTAACGATTGCAGACAATTTGTTCTACTTTTGTGCAACAATACGAGAGTAACTAAATATCTTGATATAATTAAATGAAAATGTCTGAAAAATTTAAGAAATAAAAAATTAAATTGTGGTTTGAAATTTAAATTAAATTGGACATTTTTAACAATAAATGCAACATACATTCATACATATGTTAGGGTTATAACTTTCTGCATTTTCTGCAAATGTCAAATTCTCCATCCCTTATAGCCGCATAGACTATGAAAAATATTATGAATTGATATAAAAAGTAATATTTTGCGATCGTTAAAAAAGTTCACGTACCAAACGCGATTAAGTTTTGAGTATTAGTTAGTGTAACAAAATAAAATTTGATTGCAAAGTATTTCGTATTTTCTTATAATTTGGAAGGAGGGCGCGAAAAAATTGCAAAATTATGACGCTATTTCGCGGATTTTTTAAATGAATTAAATTTTAGTGTCCAGTGATAGCTTGTATGAGACAGTAATTAATTAAATTTCAGCAATTAAGAACTTTGAAATCGCTGTAGTTTGGCGTGATTTCTCGGATGCTATAAATAAATTAAATGTTTGGTACCTAGTAAAAGCTAGTCATAATACAGGGATAATTTTCATTAAATTATTAGGAATATGAGGGCGCAACTTGAAAACAGTGACACGAAAAATAATACCTAAAATTTATTATTTATTTTTTAATTTATTTCGTTTAAACGACTCTTTACTAAAATACAAAACGGTCCATATGTGTTTTCTTAAGCACTAGGTAAGTGAATTCCAAATCAACTGCGCAGCAAGATATGCAAAACAACACGTACTTTAACTTTTAAATTTATTTAATTGAACACAAAAACATAATTATTTATCATTTTCTGTTTGTTTGCTCTCTATACAAATTTGCAATTCTCAACGGATTTTCCTCAAATTTGGCACGAATAATTCTCGGGCCTCAACTTAGATCATACTATAGTTTTCATCGCCCAGGCCCACTTCTGTGCCTACTTATGACAAAAAATCTAAAATTAAAATTTTTTTCAAATTTTTTCGTTTTTTTCTAATACAAACTTCTAAGAAAGTTTTAACGGATTTCTTTGAAATTACTCACAAATATTCTACGTTTCCCGAGGAAAGCCTTAGTAAAAGTTTTATTACCATAGCCCACTTCAATACCGACTTTTGATCAAAAACGTCAATATCAAAAAATTCCACTATCTATATATATAAAACTCATTTTCTGTTTGTTTGTTCTCTATACAAATTTGCAATTCTCAACGGATTTTAATCAAATTTGGCATTAATAATCCTCGGACCTCAATTTAGATCGTAGTATAGTTTTCATCGACCACGCCCACTTATACGCTTACTTTTGACAAAAAAATCTGAAATTTAAATTTCTTTCACCTATTTCAACTTTTTTCGTTTTTTTTCGAATACAAACTTCTAAGAAACTTCCAACGGATTTCTTTGAAATTACTCGCATATATTCTACGCTTCCCGAGGAAGGTCTCAGTTAAATTTTTATTACCATAGCCCACTTCAATACCGACTTTTGATCAAAAACGTCAATATCAAAAAAATCCACTATTTTTAATAAAGCTTTTTTTTTACTTGAAAGCATTAAATCCAATCAAAACATTTTAGGAAAAACCATTTCGTTTTTAAGAATTTTTCCCCCCGTATAATAAACCTCCTGATTTTTTACCAATGTCTTTATGATTTCATTTTTTTAAGTTTTATTTTTCCTTACCGTTTTTGGCAATAACAAGTCCATTAAAAAAACAATTCTTTAAGGATAAACTTCTTCGAAACCATGCACTAAAATCAATATGAGACATCTTTACTGATAAAGCACATTGATTTATAGTCGTGAATTGCTACTGAAAGCATCATTTTGTATTCAACATCTTTAAAGATAAAATAATTTTTAATTTTGTAACCTTATTTCATAAATTTCAAATGTAATCTTTAATTTCAAGTTTAACGTTAAAATCCTAGCTGATTCTGCAAAACACAACAGAATTAAGTCGTCAATTTCCTAGCTTAAAATTTTTTCTGCATTCAAAAATCATAGTTGACCCGGGAAACACAGGTAACTTCATCTAGTATATATATTAATTTAAAAATCGCTCAACGTTCAAGGAAAATCGTATTCTAGGGATCAAAATAAGAAACTTTGCCATCTATAACATATTCATACATACATCATCATATTCAACATACATCTAAAACGAATTCTGATGTCCCGAATTTTGACCGTAGGGTCAAATTTTGAAAAAGCCCACTTTGATATTTCAGAAAGTAGGAGGAATCTCTCCAAGATTATGGGAGCTACTTCTTCTCCGGGAGACGCGCTAGCAGATTAATGCATAATTCATCGTTCTAGGTGACCGTTAAGGGGTTCAAATTAAAGTTGCCTTTTAACCGTGTTTTATAATTAGGGTCTCTATTTGACCCTACGGGTCAAAAGTCGGGACATCAGAATTCGTTTTAGAGGTATGGTTCCTTCGGCACAGTTTCTTTTTTTGATCCCTAGAAAACGATTTTCCTTGAACGTTGAGCAATTTTTTTGCCTCCAGACAAATCGACCCGGCCTAATATATATAAATAAAATATATAGCATACCCATATATACTGTATATAGATATGCTATATATGAATGTATGTATATAAATGAAAAAAAAAAATTCAAAAAAAAAATTTTTTCAGGTGCGTGAAATTTTTTCACCAAAATGGCCTAAAAAAATGATTTTTATTGTCAGTACTACATTGCCCATACCGTGGTGAGATGGACTTTTTTTTGTCAAAAAAAAAAAAAGTTATTACCCTAATGTACATATGTATATATACAAAGCACTAAAATTACAATTTGCTTAATGCTTACTATGTAGTGTTGCTTTTTTTTGGCAAACATTCAAAACCGCTTTTTTTCTCGTCTCAGTTGTTTTAATTTTTATTTTTTTACCAGAAAATTGAGTGCAGTGGCAAATTTACTTAAATATTTAACAAACAATTTTTAAGGAACTATTTCGTTTATTAAGTGTTTATAAGTTAATAGTTTTGTAAAACAAAATAAGCATTTTACACGGCATTTGTCAGATAGACAGATAAATTGGCAAACCAAAGAGAAAGAGAGACGGTTAGACAACGAGCCTGTCATTTGGTGTGTTGGGTTTGTGAACATTAGGGGGTTTCTTAGTATTGTGGGCAAATTTATTTGCCAGTTTTAAAGACACAAGTCTTTAAACTGCTGACGGGCAAACGCTGTTCTACACTGACGTTCACTCTATATTGTCGTCTCGAAAAATTAACAAAAAATACTTCTAGAAAAATGTTATTTTGTTTCTTGCTTAATACTATGTTTCCACTAACGTGTTCTGAGCAAAACATATGTTTTGTTGAACAAAAAAAAAAATGTATGGGAAAACATGTACAAAACATGTTTTATTTCAAAACACGTCCAAAACTCGTTTAGTGGAAACGTAGTATACTAGCCAAAATCATGGATGGTCACCGATTCGATGCGGGTATCGGTAAGGGTATCGCTGTTTTCTTTTATTTCGATAACGGTATTTTAAGGGTAACGATATTTCAGTTATTTCGGTAACGCCTTTTTTTTAGCGATAAGGGTATTTAAGTTATTTCAATATCGGTACTTTAGCGGTAATGGTATTTTAGTTATTTCGGTATCGATATTTTAAGACTAACGGGTTTTCAGTTATTTAATAAATTACGGATTAAATTAATCGTGGAAATACTTAAAAACAAAACTAGTGTTGATATAGAAATAACTTTATAAAAAACTAAAATCAAAAGGAATGCCATATTCTACTTTGTTTTCATAGTTTGAAAATTTAATTTTTTAATGAGAAAATCGATATGTCAAAAGTTGCAACTCTGATGTATCATAAAAATTTAACACACTTACAATAAAAATATACTTACAATAACAAAGGTGACTGATTCTTTGTATTTAGAGTATAAATTTTTGTTTGGCATAAAAATTTCTAAAAAATCAAAATGTTTTCTTTAGTTTTGGCCACATTTTACCATCGTGCAGTGGTAGTAAAAATTAAGAAAATACATTACTAGCAAAACACTTGTTTGAGATGCTTTACCAGCGTTTCCAAAAGCGTTTTGCCAGTATATTTTTCAATAAATTCAGTGGTCTATAAAAAAAATCACAATTTTTTTTCATTTTATTGCTTTGTTTGACACTTTTTGAACAGCCGGCCTTTTTCTCTAGTTTTTTTTCCAAATTTAAATTGTTATAATGAATTTAATGTTATAGTTTTTGGTTCTGTATGGAAAAAATTAACTTATTTAAAAATTTGATTTTTGTTGTGCCTTTTCCAAGGTGTTTTGGACACACTGTTTTGGGTAAGTTCAGTGACTGTTTCCAGGCGGGCTATTTAGCAACCCGTACATTTGCCGTACATAAGACACGGCGAAGAAAAAGTAACAGGTTACTTGTTAATTAATTTTTGCTTGCCCGGCGACATGTACCCCTTAGACCAATACAGTGGTACGTCATTCAAATATTCCATTCAAACTACCCTTGTAACATAACAGATTGCGCTTAATATGTTACTAGTTTTAAATCAAAAAATTTTAACCAGATCTACGAAACGTGCACCTACACCAATCACGTGATAATTATTTTCCCACTGGTCCTGTTGCATATCACATAAATCCTAAAATGATCTTACTTTAACACTATGTATTTGTCTAACTTGTCCAGTAGCTTATTCGTTTCAGTCGGTACGGTGATAGGTCACATTCGTCAAGTTATTTGCCAGGATATAAGGTGCTCCAAAGGTAGCAATTGCCACCTCCTATGACAATCCCATATTAAAAGTGCCGGTCACTTTCATATAACAGAACCGAAACTAGGATAGGTTCATACACACAAAGTTCTACTCATTGAGCGAAAACTTACCTTAACTTCTATACATATATTGTTCAAACTTTAGCGCTTTGCTACTAATATTAAATGTTAAATTTCATAAAATCCGTCAATTAGTTTATAAGTTAAGGCAATGTCCCTTAAAGTTATTAAAAGCATTGGGATTCATTCAAAAGCAAGGAAATTGGGTCCCATATGAATTGAAGCCGATGCTATTTTGCATGTCGGAAATGCTGCATGAACGCTACAAAAAAAAAGTAATTTTTGCATCGTAATGCTACTGATGATCAATCAATGCCGAAGCCGAATATCCATGGCGCCAAGGAAATGCTCTGTATTTGGTGCGATCAGAAGGGTGTTTTGTATTATGACCTGTTGAAATCGGGTCAGGCGATCACAGGGTCCCTGTACCAAACACAATTGATTCGTTGAAGAAAGAGCAATTCGTATTCGACCAGAAACGAGGCCATAATCTTGCATCATGACAACGCTCGGCCACATATTGCAAGACCGGTCAAAAACTATTTGGAAAACAGTGGATGTTTTGCCTCACCCGCCATATAGCACAGACCTTGCCCCTTCTGACTACCATTTGTTTAGATCAGAACAAAGTATCAGAAATTGTCTTGATTCATTCTTTACCTCAAAACCGGAGCAGTTCTTTGGCGCGGAATCCATATGCTAATAGAAAATGGGAAAAAGTAGTGGCTAACGATGGACAATACTTTGAATAACGTATCAATTCATTTTGTTATTATTTAAATGCATTTTTCAAGTTTAAAAATCGACATTATTAACTTGTATACCCAATAAAGTTTAAATCTTACTTACAGTTCATTGTGAAGGCTTTTTGATCAACTTAAATTTGTTTTTACGATTTTTGAAAACTATGCTTGTTTAAAAATATCTATTTTTTTAATTTTTACGAAATTTTGATTTTGGCGCTCTCTCGCTGCCGGCAGACGTAAAGTGTCTTCACAAAACATTAAGTAAATTTAGTTTTCTACCAAAATAAATTAAATTCTTATTCATTTGTGGTCAATTTTAGGAAGACTGCACTGAGGCAGAATTACCCTTTAGTAAATAAGAAATGGAAAATACATTTTTCGTTCATTTACTTTAAATGCACCCACCCTAATGTTCATATGGCTGAGACTATACAACAATATGCATGAAACACGAAAGTCATGCGGCCAAGCCTTTCAAATTCAGGAAACCGCAAAAACTATTTGCAACAAAAGTAAATAAAACGACATACTAAACTACTATAAATTTATTTTGTATACACTTAAATATATATTTTAAATACTGTACAAATGTACAAAACTTTTGATTTTGGATACAAATGAGGCGAGGAGTTTATTGTACCCAGCCAGACGTTAAACAGACAGTCATTAGGCAGCCAAATCGACAGAGGACGGATAGCCATAGAGGCAAACATTTAACTTTCGAATTATGTTTGTTTGTTAAAATACTTTAGTGTGTCAAAGGGGTTAATAAATTTACATATCAATTTTTGAATATTTTTTCAAGCACTTTTTTTTTTTTTTTTGATAATCTGTTGTGTCAGTTTATTATTGTCAACAACTTAAAACACACATAGATACAACATATTTAAACAGTAAATAATGCAGTTGTGTAATTTTTTATTGGCTGAAAATTACTTTCATTTAAACAGCAAAAAAAAAAAACAAAAAAAAAAAAGTAAACGAAAATCCGTGTTTTTAAAGTCGTTTCAGAAGATAATTTTCTACAAGGACAGTTAGTTTCAAAGCTTCGAAGATTGAATTCTATTTTGATTAAATGCTAGCAAAAAAAAAAACAAATTCCTTTTAAAACGAATGAAATAATTTTAGAACTTAGGTGGGAATTTATTCAGACGAATTCATTCGACAGAATTTACTGGTAGAAAATGTAATCAATTTATCTCATTTGATTTAGTCCCGATTACTGAATGTCCCTTTAGCTAGTAACTGGGACTTTAACTGACACATTTTTTGTTGTCCCCCATCTAAATTTTCAATTTAACTGTTTGTTAAATTTTAACTAGACATTCAGTAATCGGGTCGTAGTAGTTAGTCTGTCAAATGGGTTCCAATGAAGTTGTACTAATTTTTTCTGTTGCCAACGATTAAATCAGTTATTCAGCTAACATTCAGCTAACATTCAGCTAACAGTTAACATTTAGTAATTCGTGGTTCTCAAGTTTACAAATTTGTCAATTTATTTAGACCACAATTATTTTCAAACAATTATGTTTGTGTGTCTCCTCTGTCAGTCTCACTTATACACACAGAAAAAAATTTAGCTATTTGCCAACTGAAATTCGGTGACTACGACTCAAATTTGGTTATTACGAATTTCAGACAGTTGGCACAACTTTGTATTAGTTTTTGCAACAAAGTTCGGTTAATTCAACAAAATTTTAGTTGCAACACCCAAAATTTTTAGAAATTGTATGTAAATATCGTTGTACTAGCTGAATTAATAAGTTGTTAATATTAATGCACACTTTTCAATTCGGTTGGTACTTTATTTCTCTGTGTGTAGATGGCATCATTTTCTCATAGAGAGCAAAATGGACAAAATATCGTTACTCTGTGCCTATAAATTAGTAATTTGAAACCACACCCTGGGTGGTTGGTTGGTTTAAGTGGCAGCTCACGCTACTCGTGAGCATCAAGTAGAGTCAAAAAGCGACTCCGTTTTGAAGAGACCACACTACCCGTAAGGAACTAGTATCCGGAGTACTAGACCCACCCCGTTCGGTTAAGATAACGTATGAGATCACCGAATCCCACACGTGATATTACCGAGAGGTCGTCCAGTATATGGTCACCCAAGATCCGGAGTCGAATATTCTGCAGCGCCGGACAATCGCAGAGAAGATGCTCCACAGTCTCCTCCTCGCCCGGTATGCCGCAGCTGCGACAATGCGAACCGGGATATGTCCCCTACTGGCAAAGGGGACATATCCCGGAGGACACTCAAGATATGTCCCAAGGTAGCGGTGACACGTCCGGGATCGGACTTTTTATGTGAAAGGGACATATCACTTTAACATTGCGTTGGCAATGGAGGTGAGCTATTTGCACTATTTGGGCACCTTTTAAATTAAATTAAAAAAAAGTATGAATTTGAAAAAATCTTTTATGAATTGCCGCCGGCGGGGCTCGATCCCACAACCTCCTGCTTACAAAGCAAGCGCGCTACCGCTTCAACCAATTCTGAATGTGCGTAGTTGCTTGGCAAACAGGTAAGTAGTCGTTTATGTGTGGATATTTGAATACAAATGAAAGACAAAAATAGAACAAAACAAACAATACAACATCAAAAATGTAAAGCAAAAAAACACACTAGAACAACAAAATATAGTTGAAGTGCAGTGCTGGCCGTAAATACAAAACTTAAAAAACTAAGAAGTAAAAAAACAGTTCAACAATATTCCCTGTCCTAACCAGTTCCTAGATGTGTTCTTCAAGGATTAGATTGAAGACGTTTTTAAAAACATTGCGAAGATAAAATAAGGCTGACAGTGCTTTTGAGGTGGTATATCTCCTTTTCATCGGTCAGAGGACCAGTAAATTAAATATAACTGACATAATTTAACCCATATCAATGTCAAATTATACAGTTCCATAATGTGTCCCACTTTAACCAGTCTCGGGAGATGTCCTTAAAGGGCAATTGACTTCTCATTGCCCGTAGAGCATATACTCCCAGCAAAAAATATGGACCTGCTTCTGGTCAGATCCTTGAGTCAAAAATCCTAGACTTAAGCGACATTTTAGCATCAATTTTACCTATAACTCTGTGAATTTAGCCGAATTCTTAGCTAAATCAAAAAATGTATGGTTAGCTATATTTTTTTATTAAAAATTTTTGTTTATAAAATTTGCCCACATGAGATTTGAGCCAGATTTTGTAACAAAAAAAAAATTTGTTTCTAAAATTGCGTTTAGTTTTGACATTATTAAATTCAAAGTATTAAATAAATGTGGACATTTTATTTAAATAAGAAGGAAATTATTACTTTTCGATGTCAAAACCGCCGCTTCTCTATTTTATAGTAGAGTAACAAAAACGTAAGATTCACGAAGGTCCAAATTTTTTGGGAAAAAATATGTTTCAGTTTTGAGCGAGATTGCCAATTCCATTTTTTAGATGTACAAGAAATTTCTATTTTCCAACTGATCTATTTTACCTATCCGATCTATTTTACCTATCTGAAAAAAATAAAATGCTCTGAACTAATGTCATTTGCACAATAAATGCATAATTTTTACTTGTAACTTTCAAAGCGAAAATTTCTCGAATTATTTAATATTTTGTTTGAACATCCTTGCAAAAACTGTGAATATATATTGGAAATTTTATCCTATTTTGTACTTTATCATTATCAAGAAAGTACTTTGTTAGAACTTTTTCAGCACAAAATTATTCTACTAAAGTGTTTTCTCTGATGCCACTTTTTTCGTTCAACGTAAGAAGTGAATACAAATTCGTAATTATTTTGATTTCACAATTATTATAAAAAAAGTAATAATTTTGATCATTTTTTATCCTTGTACACGATTTTTATCGAAATATTTCTTTATTGAATATCCGAAATTTTGATCCGGATCGGACAAAACTTAGCATAGATTATTAGTTCACATTTTATTGGGATGTGCAAATCTGATGAAAATCGGTTAATATTAACACAAAGTTACCCCACAAATGAACCACTTATATTGAAAGTGGTATGAATTCATTTTCAAAAAAACTGAGGTAATGATGGCGTTCCACAGTATTACATGGCTTCTACAAACTGCACAAAATGTCTTTGTCAAAAAGATTTCAAATATGTTCTCCAATTTATTCCACCACGTACCGTTTTCTCTAAATTCGCAATTTCGTTATTTTTAAACAAAAATAACTTTTTTAAGAAGTTTGATCATATACAGATTATGTTCTATATATATGAACTAATCATGTGAAAAAAACTCGCTAATTTTACAATTTCTTAGAAAATATACAATAAAACTAAAAAATATTATGTTTATTCACAACAGTTTTTAAATAGTTTTTATTTTGGAAGTGGTATGTGTCCATTCCATACTAAAAAAAGAACATTTTCGAAAAAAATATGTAATTTTTTTTAAGTGAAAATAAATTGTATGACCCCTTATGAGATGTGTGTAAAAAAATTGAACAAAAGTTGACGTTTAAAGTTTAAAAAATTTTGGAATACAAAACGATTTATAACTCACTTTAAAAAACATATAACTCACTTTAAAAATAGCTAGTTTAAATGTTAAGCTTTACATTTTATAATGTAAAAACAAACAACTTAATATTAAAAAATACATTTCTGTAGGTTGTAATTGATAGTATGCTAATTAAGCGCAGGGATTGTGGGTACAATTGCCACCAGAGGCTCTGTTCTGTTTTTTTTTAAGATTCTGCCAATAATGTGTTGCTGTCTTTGAAAAGGGGTTAGAGTAGAGATGAAAGATGGCGAAATACGAGGGCGGATCAATAAGTCCGTGACTTTTCAAATTTCCCTCGTAGTTATATGCAATGCAACACTGCTCCAATCAAGTACCACCTGTTAATAGACTACTATCTAATTTTGAGCAAGTTCCGTCATTAACTTTGCGTTTAACAGCTGTTCAAAGCATACAACCTCGTGGATTTTTTTTAAAAATGCAAAAAAGTGAATTTCGAGTGCTCATTAAACATCAAACTAAGGAAAAGCTTGATAAATACTATGGAGACTCTGCAGCATCGATTTCAATGGTGAATAAAAAGTGGTTTACTGACTTTCGTTGTGGTCGCACAAGTACAAATGACGCTGAACGTTCTCGACGGCCAATTGAAGTCAATACACTCGAAAATGTTGAAAAAATCCACGATATGGTGTTGGCTGATCGAAGAGTAAAAGTGCATTTGATTGTTGATGCCATAGGCGTTTCATATGGCAGTGTGGTTTCGATTTTAAATGATCAGTTGGGTTTAAGAAAGTTGTCTGCAAGACCATAAACTCAATTGACCATAAACGTAATCATGTGACAACTTCAAAGGATTGTTTGGAGTTTTTAACCGCAATTCGAATGAGTTTTTGCGTTGTTTTGTAACTGTGGATAAAACATGGATCCATTACAACACTCCGGAGACCAAGCAGCAGTCTAAGCAATGGGTTTCCCCGGGTGAACCGGCTCCGAAGAAGGCCAATGTAAGTTTGTCGGCCAATAAGGTGATGGTAACAGTTTTTTGGGATGCACGCGGGATAATCCACATAGATTACCTTCAAAAGGGAAAAACAATAAACGGCGAATATTATTGGACCGATTTAACGAGGATTTAAAAAAAAAACGACCCCATATGGCCCAGAAAAAAGTTCTTTTTCATCAAGATAATGCACGGTTGCACACGTGTGCAGTCTCAATGGCAAAATTCCATGAATTGGGTTACGAATTGAGGTAACAATTCCGCCATATTTTCCGGATTTAGCAGCAGTTGCACGCCATCTGATGGATATTTAACGAAATCGTTGATGTTTCTGAGTTCATAGCTAAATTATGTTCTTTTACTAGGGTGGGGTAAGTGTTGAAAATTGTTTTCAAAGTTTCACCCCCCCCCCCCCCCCCCCCCCCCCCAATACTTTAGCTGGAGCTGCCACTGCTGCTACCGAGTATACATTTTGAAAACAAAAATGGCAATTTTTTTGAAAACGTCCATAAAGTACACAAATGTTTCAAAACAGAAAATATTTTACACAAAAATTTTAAAAATCGGTTATCAAATTGAAATTTGTTAATTTTCATCGAAAATTCGCAACTGTTCATTGATGAAAAAAATAAATTTTTATTAACAGTTTACAACAATCTAAATATGATTTGCAGCTAAAGTTTTGAGAAACACCCTAAAATACTTATATATCCTAAACCATTCCCGCCCATAGTTACAATATGGTAACACCAAATTCAGTCGTTAAAAAAAAGTACAAATTTATTTCAAAAGAAAAAGTCACACATTTTGAAATATTCAAAATATTATCAAATGAATAACACTTTGCATTAATATTTAATTGTTAATACATTTAAATATACATATGTATATTTATTCGACCTTTCTGTTTCTCTTAATACAATTTTAAATACATTTAAGTAGTTTTAAAAGTCACTCTTTTTTTGCACTTTCAAAAATTGACTAAGTTTGAGGTTATGTAGCTTTTATAATCAATGGGTTAGAAATAATTTGAGTAAAAAATTTACAAGTCTACTTTATAAAACCCGTGTTCACTTATAACGGTATTTTCATTACATTAAGCATAGGCACTCCAAACGTAAATACATGTTTTGTGTTACCATATGATAACTACAGGGTGTTATGGGTTAAGGTGGAAATTCAACAATTTTTAATTTAGTTTGATACCCAATCGAAGTTCTTGTTTGCCCTGTCTAAGAGGAATTTGCCCTGGAAAAGAGGAATTGTTATAGCAAAACTTGTGATTATTAATTTAAAATATTAGCAAGCCATATTCAAAACTATTATACTGCTCTTATATGTAGCATAACATCAAACTATCTAAATCTATATGTTGTATAAATTGTATACTAAAAAAAATAAGTCCTTCACTTAGTTTTTGATTTTATTTTTACAAAACAATTTTATTTGACCCAAAATTGCTTATCAAATATTGTGTTGTTATTACCAATTTTAGAAACTTGAACATAGTTTTTCATGATTTTATTTAATTTTACTTATTTTTTTGTTTTTTTATTTTTTGCAGTTGCACTTCAAGGACGTTTGCATTTATATGTTGCTTATTTTTTATAAAATTTTTTGTAATTTGTTTGTTATTTTTGTCTTTAACTCTATGCCGCATTGGTGTCTTGTTTCCCAATACAGTCATAGTTCCGTTTTTCTAACTTACTAAATTTTTTATATTTTTATTTCTAAGAGATTTAATCTTTACTACATAACTGTTGAAATAAATGCAATGAAAATTTTAAATTAAATGAACTGTTAAGTTTACAAAACTAATTTTAAAAATACATTAAAAAAAAAAAACAACAAACTCACACACATAGAAAGAAACAAACACTATGATTTAAAAATATGAGGAATTTTTATGTATCCTGAAGTAAAAGTTTGAAATTTTCAAAGAAGACTTTTTACAAAGTACGAATCCGTATGTGATATACACTGCGTTGCAAAACTATAATTACACATTCATTTTACTAAATTTCGTAAGTTAAAAAAAAAAAAAGAGAGAAGAGTTTAACCGGCAATGGAAAAGTAATAATATTTAACATAAAAACAATTCAGTTATTTTTTATTTTATTTTAGCGAAATCAATTAGGCCCGATTACTGAATGTCCAGTTAAAATTTAACAAACACTTATGGTGTTAATTTTGAAAAATTTCTGGATAAAAGTATTGCATTTTAAAGTGCAAACATTTCAACCTCGACCCATTAAAAAGCTTCATTTTTACAATCAGAATAAAATATAATTTTATCACATATTGCAGTTTTTTTAACATGTGCGTTTATACAATATTGTTATGGCAGGCCGCACAGTAGTCTTATTTTCTTCAATCGGATTTTACAACCAATACTTATTTATTATTCCTAAACTTAATTTTCGTCAGAAAATGCCAACATTTGGCCCCTGACATTTATTTAGTCTCAATATTCACAGGGGCCAAAGGTTGGTTTTTTTTGGAAGAAAGCTAATTCTTGTGAGGATTAAACTGAAAAATAACAGTTGGTGAAGGTAAGCAATCTTTTTTGGCAGAAACTATATCTCGATATGATGGAAAAATTCCACAATTTTTTTCATTGGTTCGCTTCCGCAATTCTGTATATTGGTTTTTAGTCATTTTCAAATCCAAAAATAGTGCAAATGCTTCTTCTGGAGTAAATTTATTTTCTTCAGTTGGTGTCGGCATACTTTCTAAAATACTTTTGGTGCGTCTGGGGCTTGCTTCCACTATTTTTTCAATGATAGCAATTTTACTCTTTTTAGTTTTCGATGGTTTTTTTATGATGCTACAAGAAACTTCTTCATTGATATGTTTAAGCTTGCGTCTTCGTGATCTTTCACTACAATTATCAATTGGCTTTGCTGGTCGACCACCTTTTCCAGTTTCCGTGGTAGTTACTGATGGCTTTTTAAAAATAAGTTTATTTCTTAGCCATTCTTGGTTGCGTGAGTAAAACAATTTCTTGTTTCTGGAACATTGATTGTACCGTTTTCTTAAAGTATTTAAAAAGTTTTTTTATTTTTAAGTTATGAATTTTAATTTATTGTTTGTCGCATATTTTGAAGAATGGATTATTCATTATATGTAAAATAATGTCGTTTTCATCTTTCCGTTCAAAAGATATATCAGATAGAACACTATAACTGAATTTAGCCATTGTTTAAACAATAATGAAGAAAAAAAAATGAATGCATGCATTAATATACTATTGCTCGAAGTTTCAACATGATCTTTTTACCTCTTTGAAACATAATATAACAGGTACTTGGTTTTACCAGTTATTTCAATTGGTTTTAAATTTATTTGCAATTTTCAGGTATTTAAGTTATGTAATATTAGATGGCAATAAAATCATTTTTTACCTTTTCCAAATGAATTGCCAGATACCACATAATTTGAGAGTTCTATTGTCATTTTTTCAAAATTTTGATACACCCTTCTATGTGGACTAGGTCCAAATATGGGCCAACTTCTCCTAATTTCAATAGAATTATTTTTTGGGTCAATAAGAACTCTTGTACAAAATTTCATCAAAATATATGCATAATAGCCACTTTCATATACAAATAACTTCTCAAAAAATATGACGTGCATTTGTACCTAATATCTTACCTTGGGTCAGAAAAATTGCTGTAGCTCAAAAAGTGCAGTCCCGATGCATGGACATGTATATATAGGAAAGTAGGGGAGAGTAAGGACTACAAAATAGTAAATTTGTGTTTTGACTCAGCTTGACTCACAGGAGTTGTGCTCTATGAAGTAGGAAATTTCCGAGAAATTTGAACTTTTTTAAAAAAAATATTTAAATTGTTCTGAAAACAGTAGAGCTTCAATTACCAGTAATAGGAAATAAGTTAAGTTACAACACAAAATTTATTTCGTCCAAAAATCTTGAAAAACAAAAGAGTTATGTTCATTTAAACTTTAAAAATTAACTAAAAATATCATAAATTTACTAAATTCTGAAAAAGCCCATTTTGGACCACCCTGTTCTCAGTGAAATAGTTGAAATAGAGTTCTAATTTTTTGGCTCCCGAGGTTTACTACTGTCTACTTTCATATGAGTCTAATAACTTTAAAATCGGAGAACAAAAACCAAAAGGAGTTTTGGCCGCTATCTCAAAATATTGACCACAGTGGGCCGGTTTCGAATCTCGGCCAATGTGAAAGATTTTTTTTTAAATTTTTTTTTCTTTTAACTAATTTTTTTAAATAGTTTAAAATAATTTAATAGTTTTTATCATAAATCTTAAAGTAATTTGTGTCTAAGAAACGTTATTTTTTTTTTTTTGTTAAAATTATGTTTTTATTAAAAATTGCCCAACAAACCAGGCAATACGAAAAAGATTCGCCTGTAAGAAAACATTAGTTGACGGCAAGAATAATTTTCGTATTGCACAAGTTTCTTCTGTCCGGATTAACTGTTACAGGAAAGCGATAATTCCAGGCAATACGAAAGCAATTCCCCATGGAAGATAAATCGGCGATATTTTATGACAGTTTTAAACGCCAAACTATCGCCGGGGAGATAAATCGGCGATACTTTATGACAATTTTTGTCGCCAAATTATAGCCCGATAGATAAATCCGCGATATTGCAAGACTATCATCTGATAGTTAATACAAAGATATTGACATAATATCAGCCAAGTGATAATACTACGATTTTTTCTACTCATTAAGTTTGACTGTTATTTTGTTATGCCATTAATGGAATATTATAAGCAAACAAAAAATATATTTAATTACACACTACCATTAAGGCCCAACTATATTTAGCGAAGTTCAATTAAGGGACTGAGTGATTGTATGAAAATACATTAAAGCAGCCATATATCGCTTTAGTCAACTTTCGTTAAGTTACATCTCTATTAATTTGGTTAGTTTGTAATCGAAACTCATAATACCCAACTTAACCAAATTAAAAACTAGCAAAAGAAAATTTATAAATTACAAAAAAATAAAATAATAAAAATATTAATAAAAACACAAAAAGAAACATAGAATTTATTCTCAAATCCGGAGGAAATTTTGAAATTCAAATAAAATTCAATTCAAGGAAAACTTAACAAAAACTTTGAACCAAATTTACAAACGGTAGGTCAATTGTGGTTAAAGCTTTACAGTCTTGAACTTTTCCACCATTACTTCCTTATTGAGTTTTGCCATTCGGCGGTTGCTTATTCTCCTTTCCAAATGATTTTTATTAAATTTCTTTATAGAAATTTCTAAAATAAAATTTACACAGCTTTCGGATATTATTTGTGAGATTCCTCGACCATAAAATCCATTTTTTTAGTTTGGTAATCTTCCGACAAATCAAAAATGAATAAATGACATGCAAAAATCATTTTTCAATTTTTTTTTATTAATATCGCTAACATTTCTTCCAAATCAAAAAAAAGAAGATATATTTAAAATGCTACTTTGATTATATTTTACAGAAGATTAAAAGAAGATATTTCCGTAATATCATCTGGGAGATATATCTTCCAAATGTGTGCAGGGTAAATAATAGAGCATATATCTATTCAATTTGTGCATTGAAAACTAAAACAAAACCATGTTAATAAAATGATTTGGGATTATTTTAAATCAAAAATAAATAACAAATACACTCATAGAAATTAACGTGTAAAAAATAACAAAAAAAAGCTACAAAAAAATGACATTGAAGAAAAAACTTTTAAGTTTAGCAGATTTGTTTGCTAAATATTAATAGAATAAGAACAGCAAAAATAAATCAGTTAACTTTGAAAAATTTTAGTTATATTCGATGCAAATTTTAGTTAATTGAAAATAGTATTTTATTCTGTAAATATTTGTAGGCTTAAAACAGAGAACAAAAACTCTTATACTAACAACATTTTTGCTATATTTACTCCAAATTTAGTAGAATCCAAATAACAGTATATTTTGCTAAAATCAACAGAAATTTTTGTTACCAAATTGTAGATTGCTGATTTCATAAGGGAAAACTTTTATTCGCCTTAAAAAAAAAATTAAATTAACACATGTTTTAATGATTTTTTGTCTAATAATATTTAGTAAATGTTTTTGCTGATTTACCCAGACTATTTTGTTACTTTCAATTAACTCAAATTTAGCTCAAATATAACTAAATATTTGTAAATTACAGATTTATTTTTCTATTCTTATATTACTAATGTTTAGTGAAAAAATCTGTTAATTTTAACAGTTTTTTCTGCAAACAAATTTTTAACTAATTAGTAGTAGCTTTTTTTGTTGCTATTTTACAGGTTTTTTCTATGAGAGACCGAAAATAAAATTTTTAGTTTTTTTAGTTTAGCGCCCGGTTAAAAATTTTAATATGGAGTAAAATATAATTATATCTCATACAATAAGTTCCCATATATAAACACTAAAAAAGTATCCACAAAATGGGTCACATACATGTATCTAATTATATCAAACAAGATATAATTTGATACTATTTTATCCGAGATTTGTCCATATCCGAGATATTAAGCTATATCTAATTTTACATAAATACATCTGATTTTATATAATGTTAGCCGATAGTGGGTATGATTTTTGTGACTTGAAGTTATGCTTATTTAAGTTGAAAATTCAAATTCTGGAAATCTATAATTTTAAAGACCATAATTGTTTTAAATGAAACATAACGCAATGTTTAAAAATTAACAAGAAAAAAGTTAGTGTTTTAAAAAGATATAGTTAAGTGGTTTTGTCTAATAAAATGTAACAATTTTTTATTTGAAATTATATAAAAGAAATCACTTGAAAATAATTTCGTTATAAAATTAATATGGGTATATTTGAAGCCATATGTAATAAAGTCTTAACTTGCAGATAAATCAATTTGATATTGAACTTTACCAAATTTTGTGTGATATAAAGCTGTACAAAATTATATGGAAAATTGTTTTAGTATGAAGACATATATAGTTTAATAAGACTTAGCATGGGACCATATCGATCACTACATATATTTGGATTATTATTATATGGCTTATATAGGTACATATGGAGTAAGACTTGGATACACAAATAATTATATCAAGAACCATATAAAAAAATGCTCAATAAAAATTATCAGATGTATATAACGATATAAGCTGTAATGTGACTCCACTCAAAGTCAGATTTGACTAAATCATATTATATATGACTAGATATAAGTATTTTTATCCGGTTCCACTATCCACCGATGTTGCCTTAATTGTTAACAGTGCATTATATAAATCATCTAAGTTTTAAGTTCAAATATTGTCTGCTTTATCTAAAGCAAATTCTTTCTTTAACAAATTCCCTTGATTGGATTTTCACTTTTTTTGTCAAGCCTTTGCATTGTCTACTTGGGTTTTAGACATGTTATTGTCACTGTTCAGCATAACATTTTAAAGAACTTTTTAAAGTTTTACAAATAAAGTTTTCGGGAGTTTTTTTTAAATTTATTAATTCTAACCGTTTATCATTACAATTTTGGTTAACTTTTCCTTTTATTGACTCAGCCATTTCCTGAAAAATTATGTTTTTTGTTAGCAAAAGTTGATCACAAAGTGTACTTATAATAGCATTAGCTATTAAAAAAATTTGAGTCTCGTCGATTTAGTGCTTCAACTGTGTCTTTTATTGGATTTAAAACTTTCTCTATCATTTCCAGGACTGGGTTATTATTACTAGCTAAATTAAACATAAAATTTCTGAAAAATAAAATATAACTTCACTAATTAGTTTTGTAAATATTTGCCGTTTTCCCGTGAATTTTAAACATTTTCTCGGGAGTTCGCGTGAATTTTCTACCGGAAATGCCCGTACTCCAAACCCTATACACATCACATATAAAAACCTTACACTTGTTACCCAATTTGTTTATTATCTCAGTTCTAAAAAGTGGACATTTTTCCCAAATAATCGATTTCGATGTTTTACCATCCGAAACGCTTAATACAATTTAAAAATGTGATGTAAAAAAATAATTTCATTGTGTGCTGGTTTATCGTTCAGTTTATTTTGTTGTATAAGCGAAAAGTGAAAACAAGTTTTCAATTTATTTTTTGATCAATGGTGATAATTTTTAACTTCGAGCTCATATGCTAGTTCTCATGTAGTGAGGAAACTAGTTTATATGAATACTTGATGTTTTGCATGGGATTGTTACCTCTTTCAAAACGTGTTCTGATGATGGGAACCTAGAAAATTCACGTAATAGATCTATCAACACATTCCTGAAAGGGTCAAATAATAAATTTGAAAACAAAAACTCTATAGATTTTTTGTTAGGACAATATCCTAATAAAGAAATATAGAGTATGGCCTCGAACTTGAATAATTTTCATTTTCATTGGACAATTAAAGGTCGAAAAGAACATAATTTTTATTTTTAATAAGAATTATATCAAACTTTAAAACTGTTATTTTTAATTTTTAATTTCATATACAATTTGAACATAGGGTAGAAATATGAAGCAAAAATCTAAAATAAGGCAACATAAAACTTTATAAGGCTCTATCTACAATGAATAACACGATTTTAATTTTGCATGCTTAAAAATATTAAACGTATTCAAAAACCAAAAATTATTCACAGTTTTATAAAATTCAAAATACACGTGAAAAAACAACTAAAATTAAATAAAAATGCAAGTCAACATAGTGTAAGAGAAACATATTGAAACTTTGGAAACATTTAATTTTGTACTTTTTTTTTTGTTTAATTTTAACATTAGTGCAGCTGTTGGATTAGGAATGGTGGTCATTCATAATCGACTCAAGAGTTGGACAATTGGACAACTTTACAAAACAATTAAGTAGTATTTTACATTAAATGTACAGGGTGAGTCAACTTCAACTGACTTATTTGAAAGGCTTATAACTTTTTTATTTTTACAGTTTTTGATTTCATTTTTTTTTTGTAGGTAATAAACAATTTAATATTTTTTTTATTATGTGATTCATAGTCAATGCTAGAAAGTGTAAAAATTTTTAAACTTTAATATGTTTCTGGACGACCATTGCTACAACACAAAGAAAATACCGTCAGTCAACATTTTAATACGGCAACAGCTGATTTTTTTGTTGTGGGGCAGAATATTCTCACAAAAATTGCAGGATTGGAGCCAGAAACGATGCGCAACGTAATGCAAAAGTGCCATTAAATACAAACACTAAAATGGACACCATTTAATGGATGCCATTTTTCTTACTAATTGTTAGCTAAAAATAAATTGTATAAGTTATACTTTAATTTAAAATAAAAAAGTAAAATTGAAAACTGTAAAATAAAAAAAAAAGTTACAAGCATTTCAAATCAGTCAGTCGAAGTTGGCCCACCCTGTATTTGTTGCTGCAACTGTGTATTTGTGTCTGTGGGTAACTTTGTAGATATTTTGGGGTTATTAGTTATTAACAACATGGACATGGAAGTTAGTCGTATTAACTTATTTACTTAAGTGTGTGTGTACATTGTGTGCTTATAACAAATGAAAGTTGCAATTGCTCTCGAGATATGAAATAGGAAATTAAGCCATTAGCAATCAGAAGAAATAGAAAGTACATAGATACTTTTGTTGTTGTATTTTACATCATTAATGTTTTTTTTTTTTTTTTTTTTTTTTTTTTTACTTTTGCAGTTGTTGTTTAGTCAATCAATTAATGATTGCATTTGAAATTTTATATTAATTTGTTACAGGAAATAAGATTTTGTTTTTTTAACAAAATTTCAAATTGTTGGTAATAATGACCCAACATTTATTTGGATTATTAACTTATGTCAAGCCGCGATGAAAAAAGTTTCTATATACTCATATACCGACATGGGCGATGTCAATTGCTTTTAACAATCATTCACTTGTGAAATTTGTTATATAGTTGGCTATTTCAGACCTACACTCACACTTAAAAGTTTCCTTTGAAAATTTAAAATTTTGTCAATACCAGATATGGGACATAATATCAATATTTGTGTATTTAATTACAGGTCAATTACTTTTTTACGTCTAATTACATGTAATTGGGTGTAATTGAGTAATTTCTCTATAATTACGTACCCAGATGTTGTTACTAATCCTCATGTTTGGTATTAAAATTAGTACACATTTTTTTGGGAAGCCTTTAAACCCACAAATGTGCTCGTACGTCTGAAATTATTAATGATGTTGAAAAATTTGTCAAGTGAATGATTGTGAAATGTAATTGACTCCACCCATGTCTGCTCATATACAACTTGATATCATTAGCTATGCCTATATGTGTGGCAATATATTTCGACATATGTATGTTCATATATTATACTTAGTTTTTGAAAATTGTTTGATATGGCGTAATATAGCATCATATGTCATTGTATCGTATGTTAAATAATAGCATATCTTGTATATCTGATCATAAGTAACAGATATAGAGCTATATATGACAATATATTCTATCATATGTAACCAGAGACCGATAATAACAGTTATTCCAAAAACTTTCACTCAAAAACTCTCTATGTAATAGTCAACGGAAACGTATACTATTATATACCAAACGATTCGTATTGAAGTGCTCTTTCAGAATATATTGTGATCTTAAGTAAACGATCTCAACTCCACAGTTAAGAGTTATTTTTCAACGAAAAAATAAAAGATCGGATGAAACTCTTAAGAAGAGAGTTTTATTTCGCCTTCATTAAATAAAACCCTTTTGAGGAGTTTTATTTTTTCCGTCTGAAATAAAACTCTTTTGAGGAGTTTTATTTTTCCCGTCAGAAAATAAAGCTCATTTGAGGAGTTTTATTTTGAAACTCATTTAAGGAGTTTTATTTTTCCGTCTAAAATAAAACTCATGTTGTTTATTTTCTTCTTTACTATTTATTTGACTTTATTTTCTATAATGTGCGCAGTAATTTATTTAATTAATTTAACGTACATAACTTTTTCTAAATTTTCTGCTGAAAGATTTGAACGCAGGTCGCTCAATACCAATTTAAGAGCAGAGAATGCTCCTTCCACGCTTACCTGCGTTGCAGGTACACACTGTATAGTTTTTGCCAATGTATACAAGTACGGATAGTGTATTCTTTTAGCCTCCCAGAACTCAAAAAGAGGTTTATCAACCGATAAGGGCCTTGGAGAAAAATTGTCGATTTCATAGAAAGCTTTTTTTTCATCCTCATTATCACTTCTTTCGCTTTCTTGTTCCATATCAACATATATAAGAATAGAACAACAACCATTTAATAATAGGAATGAAACAATAACAAATTAAAAACCCACATGTTTTCATTTCAATGACGAATTTTTCAATTGCAATGCAAGTGATTAGATTACACTGCCTTACAAATTGTAATGATCTGGCAAACGGCAAACTTTGGGTGTCAATTTACATAAAATGAGTTTTATTCTCTGACGGAAAAATTAAACTCCTCAAACGTGTTTTAGAATAAAACTCCTCAAATGAGTTTTAAAATAAAACTCCTCAAATGAGTTTTATTTTAGACGAAAAAAATAAAACTCCTCAAAAGAGATTTATTTAATAAAGGCGAAATAAAACTCTCTTCTTAAGAGTTTCATCCGATCTTTTATTTTTACGTTGAAAAATAACTGTTTTGGAGGTTTTTTTTCTTTTTAAGTCACAAAATAACTGTTATAAAGGAACTTTTTTAATATCACTTATAACCGTTACGGTCCCTGTATGTAACTGAATGTGGTACAATTAAGCAAAAATGATTCTATCACTATATAATTATATATGGCAACACATATCATTATAAAGGGTCCGCCAAATAACTCTTTTTTTTTGAAAATGCTTTAAAAAAAACTACTGAATATTTTTTCGTGTAGGCTACTGCATGGCCAGCCGAGGCAGCCATTTGAATGAAATTATTTTCCATTATTAACAGGAAGGATTGTACTTTCAAATAAAAAAAAAAAATTGAGAAAATATTCAATAGTTTTTTTCAAAAAAAAAAAAAGTTATTTGGCGGACCCTTTATATAATAAAATTTAATGAAACAAATCTATCACTTTTTTTTGGAATATAAATGGTTTCAAAATTTAATGCAAAAAAAAAATAAAAACAATGGTTTTTTGTTATAAATATTTTTTTTTATTAAAGTACTAAAAAGAAAACAACGTTATAATTATTAGCAGGGTTGGCATTCAAAAGCTTTCATAATAACGGTGGTGGGCTACCACAGGTAAATCAAGACAGAAATGAAAACTTGTAAACAGCGATTCCATTAAGCACATGCGTGTTCTTCTATAACCGATCCCATTTTTCTATTTTACAGGTTCGGTTTTGAAATATCTTGAACTAAAGTTAAAATAACGCTAACATATCGAAACACCGATTTATAACGGTATTTTATAGATATGACAAAATTTAATTTGTAAAATTTTCAAATAAACCCTTTGATATTAGAATACTCATGCATGCCACTATTGGCATTGTAGTTTTAAAATGTTCATATCGGTATTGAGATAGACGTAGGAGGTACTTACGATTATAATGAAATGGTAGTGTTTGCCAACCATGATTTTAAGCCAACGAACATATAGACTAAAGAAGAATAAAGCTACTGGACATCTGTTAAATTTTATATGCCAACTGATTTTAAGAGGTACAGTTTTTAGAGGTTTTTTTAATGCATATTTTTTAGTATATACAAATAAAATTATACAAAACTTATTCAGACAATACATTAAACAACACAAATTAACGTTAAAACTTAATTAAAATTGCTTAAAAGCAAGAAAATTAATTAATTTAAAGTACCCCTGTTAACACATTCTTTTCGAAACTAACTTAAACCACTTCAGCGTTTTAGAAGAGAGCGTTGTAAACGGCTTAACCCAAACCGATTTAACCAAATTTTGAATTTAAAAAATTAAATAGTTGCTTAGTTCCACTTTAGGCAATATACTTTCTACCACTGATCCTGTTATGTGGTTAACGAAATCGTTGTTTTGAACAATCTGAAATTGCTGAAGTACTAAATAGGGAGATTTATCCTTCATAAAAAAATACCGTATTGATCCATAATACCGATCTTATACGAGGACGGAACAATAAGTCCGTGACTTTTTGAATCAAAAACAGTTTTTTTTGCAAAAAAAAAATTATTTTTCAACATAATCTCCTTTTAGCTCAATACACTTAGTCCAACGTTTCTCCAATTTTTGTATCCCTTCCAAAAAATAGGATTTTTCGAGGTCCATAAAATACGCATTTGTATGATCAATAATTTCATCGTTGGAGCTAAATCACCGAGCCATTTCTTTAGGTTTGGAAATAGGAAATAGTCACTGGGGGCTAAATCCGGAGAATATGGCGGATGAGGTACCAATTTATAGCTCAATTCATGGAATTTTGCCATTGGGTCTTTTTTTTTAATCCTAGTTAAATCGGTCCAATAAGTTGGCATAGTATTCGCCGTTTATTGTTTTTCCCTTTGAAGGTAATCGATGTGGATTATCCCGCGTGGCCTTCTTCGGAGCCGGATCACCCGGAGAAACCCATTGTGTAGACAGCTGCTTGGTCTCCGGAGTGTTGTAATGGATCCGTGGTTCATGCACAATTACAAAACGCCGCAAAAACTCATTCGAATTGCTGTTAAACAACTTCAAACAATCCTTTGAATTTGTCACACTATTCATCTTGCAGACAGCTTTGTTAAACCCAACTGATCATTTAAAATCGAAAGCACACTGCCATATGAAATGCCTATGGCATCAACAATCTCACGCACTTTTACTCTTCGATCGGCCAACACCATATCGTGGATTTTTTCGATATTTTCGGGTGTATTGACCTCAATTGGCCGTCCAGAACGTTCAGCGTCACAACGAAAGTCAGTAAACCACCTTTTTTTACCGTTGAAATCGATGGTGCAGAATCCCCATAGTATTTATCAAGCTTTTCCTTGGTTTGACTGACGGTTTTTTTTCGCAAAAAATAATGTTTAATGAGCACTCGAAATTCACTTTTTTGCATTTTTAAAAAAATCTACGAGGTTGTATGTTTTGAACAGCTGTTAAACGCAAAGTAAAAGAAGGAACTTGCTCAAAATTTGACAGTAGTCTACTAACAGGTGGTACTTGATAAGAGCAGTGTTGCATTTCATAAAACTACGAGGGAAGTTAGAAAAGTCACCTACGTATTGATCCGCCCTCGTAGTTATTACATTTAATTATTTCGTATAACAAGGACGTGTAAAGTTTGCTGTTTAATTCTGCATATGAAAAAAATCTGTATGTCTTCTAATTGAAAACTTTTCGAACAAAGAATTTGATTTTCTTTTTTTGTTTGTTTTACTTAGCGTGTAAAATTTATTATATGTTCCAACTTCTGTTTCATAAAAAGCATAAATTTTTAGATTTAATATTATTTTTTAAAATTAATATTTATATGTTTTATAAATATTTACTTAATTTGTTTAAAATAAAAAGTAATAATCTCTAAAACATTTTTAAATATTTTTTTATAAAAAATTAAGTAGATAAAATTGTATCAAATTATATATGATTTTATTATATTTGATAGACCCTTTTTTCCGATCAAATTATAAGAAATTAAATCGCATGCGATACCATGAGATCAGCTTATGTGTTCCATTTTTCGGATCATATTTAATAGACCCATTTTTCCGATCAAACTATATGAGATTAGTACCCATGAGATAACATGAGATCAGCTTATGTATTCCAATTTTCTGTCACTGTCTTCTACTTACCGAATTGTGTGTGCTTTTTAACCCTCCATCCCATAGTGCAGGAGGGTATATTCACTTTGTCAAATGTTTGTAATTCTTTTAAAAAAATTCTGGGACCCCATAAACTATATATATTCTTGATCAGCATGGATAGAGAAGTCGATATAGCCATGTCCGTCTGTCCGTCTGTCCGTCTGTCCGTCCGTCTGTCTGTGGAAACACAAAATACTCCTCCAATACAGAAGAGGTACTGCCAATTTTCAGTCAAATTGTTTGTTGATATCATGAGCAGTTTTTCTAGTGAAAATGATCAAAATCGGTTAACGCGTTCAAAAGTTATGAGTGAAAATGTGGGAAGACCTCTAAAATTTTTTTTTTTTTATTTCATCATACATACATACATACGTACATTCAATGCTTATACACAAGAATATACGCAAGCAGGGATGGCTGTCAATATCGCTGAATTACCGTCCTCGATTCTAACACCTTTCAACTGACTATCGTTATCGCTTAAATACCGTTACCGATATTCTTGAAATACCGTTATCCGTAAAATACCGTTACCTTAAAATACCGTTACCGAAATAATCTAACAAGATCTGAACAAAAAAACTTCTGTAAATAGATATATTTTCCCAAAGTGTGATCATAAACTAGACAGTCATTTAAACTCGGGCATAATGCGGTTAAAAATTGTGGTGTGCATTAACATTACCTGAATAATTAAAATAACGTTATCCTTAAAATGCCGTTAGCAAAATAATTGAAAAATCTTTTTCCCTAAAATAAAGTTACCGAAATATCTAAAATATCGTTACCGCTAAAATACCGTTAGCGAAATAAATAAAATACCGTTAACGCTAAAATACCGTTAACGCTAAAATCCCGTTACCGAAATAACTGAAGTATAGTTTCCCCTAAAATACCGTTACCGAAATAAAAGAAAATAGCGTTACTACGACCAATAACCACATAGAATCGGTTTACCATCCATGGTCATGATCAACACTTAAAAACAAAAAAAAACCCACAAAATATTGTTGTTGTTTTTTTGTTTTGTTTTGTAAGACAGTATGTATGTACGGCCCTATGCTCCTTATAGGAACGACGGAAATATATATATATATGTATGTACGTATGAATTAGTAGCAATCGCATGCAGAGTTGCCAGGTTTGACGATTTGTCGTCATTTTGATGATATTTAATACCCAAAATAACTAAATGACTATTTGACGACTTTTGCTTCCAAAATGACGATTTTTTGACAATAATTTAATATGTCAGCAAGATCTACTTATTTATCATTCTCATAAAATCGCCGGCTCGATTATTAAATTTATATTATTTCGTTAAAAATTGAAAGCAAAAACATTGTTTTTTGATCGATAGCTAGCTTTTATATGCTAATATGATGTGAAATACAATTTTGCAAAAATGCAAATCCTAGAATTGAATAAAACTTAATCCAAACCGCATTTATTTTTTTATAAATTCATTACGGGTTTAGCTTAATTTAGTTTCTGTGTTTATATGTTTAGAACATTTCTTTAAATTTTTATAAAATTTAATTGGAGTTAGATTTAAATAAAAATAAAAAAATGTTCATGTTAAAACACAAGGCATGGACTTTTTTTGCGAAACAAACAGATCTCTAGCCCGAATATATTTCATGTTGAAAGATGATATATATACAACTTTAAATGAAACAAAATAAATCCAAAAATAAATCCGGTGCTTAAAAAACAGGCCTAATAATATAAATAAAGTGCCAAAATTTAATAATTAAAAATATAACATTAAGTTTGTTCGATAACACAAAATTTGTACAAGTTTTTACTGGAAGGTGTTCGTTTAGACAAATACGCAGTAAAAACTGGTAAAAAGAGAGAGTAAAGTGACAGTTTGATGCCAAAGAACTTACAAGTTTTTACTGGATACATTTTTGCCAGAAAGAATTTGTAAGATGAAAAAAATATATGACTAAAAAATAAAAAAATATGCTTGTATTTTTAGTAAACAAAAATTAAATTAAATTTTAATTGTTTATGGATTGAAAGTGAAAATGATTAAATAATTAACTATGGAAGAAGTTAAAAAACATTTAAATTATTTTTGGTCGATAATTTCAATTAACTTTTTCCTTTTCCATAATGACCAGTTGATTTTTTTTAATATTTAAAACAAGCTATTTTATCTAATTTAATAATTCCTACAAATTTTCTGTTCGTTTACTTTTTTGTAAATTTGTCTTACTATTTGTAATTTTGTTACTGAGTAGTTTTTACTGAACTTTACAGGAAAAGTAATCGAACAGACTTATTGTTAAAGAATTTCCAAATTTTGTAAAAGAATTTAATATTTAAAAAGTTGTGCCACTGAAATGTTGTTCACAGAATTATGCAGATATAAGTGTTTAACAGTTCAAGTGGTAAAATTAGTTTGATTTAAAGTTGTATTTATTTGATCTTTCAACATTATATTTTTGTTATTTTATTAATTAATAATCATATAATTACAAGTTATATACTATTACCCTAACCGAGCACTAGCTACTATGGCCTTCGGCGCGTTGTAGCGAAAACAGATCAGTGCCTCTGGTGGGAATCGAACCCACGACCCCCGCACTGATAAGCCAGCACGCTACCAACTAGCCTACTGGGGCACACTGTTTCAACATTTTATAAATATGAATATCGTTGTAAAATATAATGATTTTCGAAGTTTAAACCAAAGAGAAGTGTCAAAAATCGTGTTATATTACAACGATAACACGTTAACATTTGAAATGTGAATAACATTATTGTATTTTATTTTTTATTAAAACTTTATCCCTCTTCTAACAAATATATTTTATTTTGACGATTTTTCAAAATATGATGACGATTTTGACGATTTTTTCTAGAAAGTTTTCGTTTTTATGCTTTGCAAACCTGGCAACACTGGTTATAAGTGCAAATGCGAGAAGCCCTCGAAAAATTGTTAAGCTAATTTATAAAGTATGCTTTTGTTTTCCATATACCAGGCTTGCCATATACCTTTTTTTGTTAACCCCAACAAATCAAAAAATCACCAATAAGAAAAAGGTAGAACAAAATAGTTTAGTTAAAATTCTTTATTTATTTGACTGCATTAACCGGAGTTGCCAGACACATTAATCGTTATCAGATCAAAAAAATATCCAGGAACAAAATCCCCGAATCCAACAATGTAAATTCATAACTTTTTTTCGTACACTATTTTTACTTATTTTCATTCTCAACCTTTAATAAATTTGCAAGGAAACTCTTACATTCTAATTACATTTATTAAAAACCCCATTCAATTTAAAGGACATTCACTTTCAGAACTTTTTTATTTAAGACATATAAGGTGCATACTTCATCTTAAAATCTTTTGATTATATGCATTTGTTTTCCTTAAAGCCCTAATTTTTATTTGATACATACAAAATAATCTAAATTAAAGTATTGATGTGTAAAAACCAATCGAATTTTGGGAAAATTTCGTAGGGTTCTTATTCTAGGAGTCGTAAACGAGAATTGCACAAGCAACTGAGCTGAAAAACAATAATTTGAAATACCAGTTTCTTTAATTTTTTGTATCTCGAAACACTCGAAAGATTTTCTTTTATAATTTTTGACAAACTTAGTTTCATCACACTTTCCGTTTTACTTATGTGATGTATAGTATAAACACATGTGTTGTAATGTAAACTGGCATTTCATAATTATTTCATTATGTATGTCTCCGCAAGTGTATTTTTGTTCCCTTAAATTTATCTAAAATTCTGATTATTCGAAACTGTTTTTATGCGTTTGTATTCATTGCATCTCTTCTAACGATCCAAAAATATATTTTAGTAACTTTCTTTCATTATTATATAGGCAAAGAGACAAACAACAGGCGAATTTTACAACAGTTTTTTTAACATCATAAGGAACTATACAAATATATATATTTTTCACTACACGTTCTTCTTTAGGTAATCAGAATAACCTTTGAATACCCACTGCAGAATTTCAGATTCATTTAAGTAAACTTTAATTAAACATTTTTTTCTTCTGAAACATCCCAAAGACATTAATCAATCAGTCATATTTTGTTTTACTTATAAAAACAACATTATTTTTGTTATTTTTACAAAGAATATAGATATTAATATTGTTTGCACTTTCCCTGGTTTATGAAAACACCGAGATGGAGGGTATCCAAAAATTCGTCACAGCCGAATTTAATCTTTTTTAATACCAAATTCGGCACATCGGACTTTAATGCTTCCACTTGTTTCAATTAATTTTTATTGCAAAACATGCTATAAAAACGAATGAAATACGTTCTTTTTAATCTTTTTAAATAAAAATAGTACATTTAAACAATATTAATAAATCTTACAATAAATCTGTAAATTTATGTATTGAGAATGGATAATAGTTATTTGTGACACATATTTATATAGCGTCATATAGATACACTCAAAAAAACAAGACAGCAAAATATTTTGCAAAAAATTGTTAATGTTAGCAAAATATTTTGCTGGCTGATTTTTAGCCAAAAAAAAGAGTAAATTCAGCAAAAGTTTTACTAACTATTAGTTGATTTAAAAAAAAATCGTGCTAAAAATTAATAAAATGTTTGCTTTAGTTAATTGATTTGCAGAAAATCGTAAAAAGACCGTAATTCTTTTAAAAAAAATTGATAATACATTAAAAAATATAAAAATGTCCATACATTGACCACGTAATTTAATTTCTGAAATATATAGAAATAATTATATATCTCAACTACTTATTATACGGACTAAAGCTAAATGCCGTAAATTGTAGAAACAAAAAAAATAAAAACAAAATATGACATACGCATAAACAATCTTTTTTTCCAGTCTACCTTTCGCTTTAGTCAGTCTACCTAAAAGTATATTTGTTTGCAATTTTTCCACATTCCATAAATTACCACTATAAAAATTTAGTTTACGAATACACATCTTTTTGTTTATTAAATTTAAATATTTTATTTTGTCTTTAATTAATAATAAATTTCTTTGACAAGCCGGAATCAACGCAATATTTCGTCACATAAAATCCAAAAGGCCGTAACTAACAAAAAACTCAAAATTGACATTTTGATCGATTATGATATAGTTAACCAAAATACACTTTTTCACAAAATTTTACACGTTTACGCCCAAAAATACTGATTTTATTAACAAAGATCAGAAGGCTGTACCAGCAATGCCAATATATTGATTAACCCAAAAGTCGTATAGTGCAGTTGTTTGAATTTTATGTAATGATGTACACTGTTTTTTGTTTAACCAATTCAATTTTATTTTATAGAAATAAATTAATTACTTTTATAAAATTTTCTCGAAATTTTTAAAATAGTTAATATGCGTTGAGTTTAAAAAAAAAAAAACTCACAATAAATATATAAAAATACTAAACGCTTTTTTTAATTCCTGCCGAAAAGAAGTATTTTTTATCATAAACGTTTGTTTTATTATACCCTCCATCCCATAGTGCAGGAGGGTATATTCACTTTGTCAAATGTTTGTAATTCTTTTAAAAAAATTCTGGGACCCCATAAACTATATATATTCTTGATCAGCATGGATAGAGAAGTCGATATAGCCATGTCCGTCTGTCCGTCTGTCCGTCTGTCCGTCCGTCTGTCTGTGGAAACACAAAATACTCCTCCAATACAGAAGAGGTACTGCTAATTTTCAGTCAAATTGTTTGTTGATATCATGAGCAGTTTTTTAGTGAAAATGATCAAAATCGGTTAACGCGTTCAAAAGTTATGAGTGAAAATGTGGGAAGACCTCTAAAAATTTTTTTTTTTTATTTCATCATACATACATACATACATACATACATACATACGTACATTCAATGCTTATACACAAGAATATACGCAAGCAGGGATGGCTGTCAATATCGCTGAATTACCGTCCCCGATTCTAACACCTTTCAACTGACTATCGTTATCGCTTAAATACCGTTACCGATATTCTTGAAATACCGTTATCCGTAAAATACCGTTACCTTAAAATACCGTTACCGAAATAATCTAACAAGATCTGAACAAAAAAACTTCTGTAAATAGATATATTTTCCCAAAGTGTGATCATAAACTAGACAGTCATTTAAACTCGGGCATAATGCGGTTAAAAATTGTGGTGTGCATTAACATTACCTGAATAATTAAAATAACGTTATCCTTAAAATGCCGTTAGCAAAATAATTGAAAAATCTTTTTCCCTAATATAAAGTTACCGAAATATCTAAAATATCGTTACCGCTAAAATACCGTTAGCGAAATAAATAAAATACCGTTAACGCTAAAATACCGTTAACGCTAAAATCCCGTTACCGAAATAACTGAAGTATAGTTTCCCCTAAATACCGTTACCGAAATAAAAGAAAATAGCGCTACTAAGACCAATAACCACATAGAATCGGTTACCATCCATGGTCATGATCAACACTTAAAAACAAAAAAAAACCCACAAATATTGTTGTTGTTTTTTTGTTTTGTTTTGTAATACAGTATGTATGTACGGCCCTATGCTCCTTATAGGAACGACGGGAATATATAAATATATGTATGTACGTATGAATTAGTAGCAATCGCATGCAGAGTTGCCAGGTTTGACGATTTGTCGTCATTTTGATGATATTTAATACCCAAAATAACTAAATGACTATTTGACGACTTTTGCTTCCAAAATGACGATTTTTTGACAATAATTTAATATGTCAGCAAGATCTACTTATTTATCATTCTCATAAAATCGCCGGCTCGATTATTAAATTTATATTATTTCGTTAAAAATTGAAAGCAAAAACATTGTTTTTTGATCGATAGCTAGCTTTTATATGCTAATATGATGTGAAATACAATTTTGCAAAAATGCAAATCCTAGAATTAAATAAAACTTAATCCAAACCGCATTTATTTTTTTATAAATTCATTACGGGTTTAGCTTAATTTAGTTTCTGTGTTTATATGTTTAGAACATTTCTTTAAATTTTTATAAAATTTAATTGGAGTTAGATTTAAATAAAAATAAAAAAATGTTCATGTTAAAACACAAGGCATGGACTTTTTTTGCGAAACAAACAGATCTCTAGCCCGAATATATTTCATGTTGAAAGATGATATATATACAACTTTAAATGAAACAAAATATATCCAAAAATAAATCCGGTGCTTAAAAAACAGGCCTAATAATATAAATAAAGTGCCAAAATTTAATAATTAAAAAATATAACATTAAGTTTGTTCGATAACACAAAAATTTGTACAAGTTTTTACTGGAAGGTGTTCGTTTAGACAAATACGCAGTAAAAACTGGTAAAAAGAGAGAGTAAAGTGACAGTTTGATGCCAAAGAACTTACAAGTTTTTACTGGATACATTTTTGCCAGAAAGAATTTGTAAGATGAAAAAAACATATGACTAAAAAATAAAAAAATATGCTTGTATTTTTAGTAAACAAAAATTAAATTAAATTTTAATTGTTTATGGATTGAAAGTGAAAATGATTAAATAATTAACTATGGAAGAAGTTAAAAAACATTTAAATTATTTTTGGTCGATAATTTCAATTAACTTTTTCCTTTTCCATAATGACCAGTTGATTTTTTTTTAATATTTAAAACAAGCTATTTTATCTAATTTAATAATTCCTACAAATTTTCTGTTCGTTTACTTTTTTGTAAATTTGTCTTACTATTTGTAATTTTGTTACTGAGTAGTTTTTACTGAACTTTACAGGAAAAGTAATCGAACAGACTTATTGTTAAAGAATTTCCAAATTTTGGAAAAGAATTTAATATTTAAAAAGTTGTGCCACTGAAATGTTGTTCACAGAATTATGCAGATATAAGTGTTTAACAGTTCAAGTGGTAAAATTAGTTTGATTTAAAGTTGTATTTATTTGATCTTTCAACATTATATTTTTGTTATTTTATTAATTAATAATCATATAATTACAAGTTATATACTATTACCCTAACCGAGCACTAGCTACTATGGCCTTCGGCGCGTTGTAGCGAAAACAGATCAGTGCCTCTGGTGGGAATCGAACCCCACGACCCCCGCACTGATAAGCCAGCACGCTACCAACTAGCCTACTGGGGCACACTGTTTCAACATTTTATAAATATGAATATCGTTGTAAATATAATGATTTTCGAAGTTTAAACCAAAGAGAAGTGTCAAAAATCGTGTTATATTACAACGATAACACGTTAACATTTGAAATGTGAATAACATTATTGTATTTTATTTTTTATTAAAACTTTATCCCTCTTCTAACAAATATATTTTATTTTGACGATTTTTCAAAATTTGATGACGATTTTGACGATTTTTTCTAGAAAGTTTGTCGTTTTTATGCTTTGCAAACCTGGCAACACTGGTTATAAGTGCAAATGCGAGAAGCCCTCGAAAAATTGTTAAGCTAACTTATAAAGTATGCTTTTGTTTTCCATATACCAGGCTTGCCATATACCTTTTTTTGTTAACCCCAACAAATCAAAAAATCACCAATAAGAAAAAGGTAGAACAAAATAGTTTAGTTAAAATTAGGGTTGCCATATTTGAAAAGTGAAAAAAAAGTACATTGATGAAAAAAAAAACAGTACTTTTCAAAAAAAAACAGTACATTTTTGTATTTATTGTTAACATAACTTTTACTCAGGGACCGTAAATAATGATTATTGCTCGTTTTTTTTAATAAAAAAATCAATCACTTAGAGGAGACATAAAAAAAAATTTATTGCACCATTATTATTATTTTTTGACTATCTTTGCATATCCGTCATGATTTTTAAATTTTTGATTTTTAAAGTTTTCTTCAATGGTAATGATTATTTTTGAGTAATAATAAAAAAAAACTGCCATAATCATTATTTTTGAGCAAAAAAAAAAAAAATCAAAAATAATCATTATATATGATTTTTATTTTTTTCGCTCAAAATAAAACTCACTTTCAATGTGTAGGAGGAGCTTATCGAAGATTTTGGTATCAATCTCTTCTTTGGAAGATTCTCTAGCAGATTAATGCATCAATCATATTTGTGGGTGAGGTTTAAGGTGTTAATTTTTAATTTCAAAATAGGGTTTTTTTTTTGCCGTATTTTGTGAAAGTAACAATTTGCGGGATGGACATATCTCAGGAAGTAGGAGCGGCTTATCCAAGATTATGGTATCAATCTCTTCTTTGGAAGATTCTCTAGCAGATTAATACATCAATCATATTTGTGGGTGGGGTTTAAGAGGTTAATTATTAATTTTAAAATAGGGCTTTTTTGCCGTAAAGTCAAAATCTAAAAGCTCGATTTTCACCGTAGACGTATGGTATAGTGGACCTTTTTGCTCAGTACAATCCCAAGAATCAGAAACGCGAAGTGCCCATTAAGATTTTTTTCCTTCCATACTAATCGCCCCACCCTAATATGTATATATATTTACACCTACATGAAAGTGAGTTTTATTTTGAGCGAAAAAAATAAAAATCATAAATAATGATTATTTTTGAGTTTTATTTTTTTTGCTCAAAAATAATGATTATTGCGGATTTTTTTTATTATTACTCAAAAATAATCATTACCATTGAAGAAAATCCTTAAAACTCATAACATAATCATTATTGTGCAATTTTTATTATAAAACTCATAATGATTACGGTCCCTGCTTTTACTTCAATACATCACATATTTACTTAAAATAAGTTAATACATCGAACCAAATAGCGTAGGTAAAGTCAACAAAAGATTTTTTGTAGATCTTTAACGAAATTTTGTCAATTTTTTTTTAAGATTTAACAAATTTTATTCAAATCAACAAAATTTCGTCAAGTTTACATCCTCTAAAGAAGTAAAATTGACTAAATTTCATCAAATTGACTAAATTTCGTCAAATTGGCTAAAATTATTAGTTTGGACGCCATTACTTTTTGCATTGGGCAGTGTCATGAAAAAAATTGTGTTTACAAACATCCATTGCTTGAAAAGTAAACATATGTACAAAGAAACGAAGTGGAATTAATACAGGGAGATTCAAAAAATTTATATAAAAAACTATAGTACACACAAAAAAAACATGGTTAAAAAAAATATATTCTTTGTACACGCAAAAAAACTTGTTTATATAAAAATATGTAAAATATACAAAAAACAGTACAAAAACAGTACAAATCCAAAAAAACAGTACTTTTGCGTACTGTTTTAGGTGTTGTGAATAAAACAGTACATTTTTCAAAAAACAGTACATGTACTGTTTAAAACAGTACGAATGGCAACCGTAGTTAAAATTCTTTATTTATTTGACTGCATTAACCGGAGTTGCCAGACACATTAATCGTTATCAGATCAAAAAAATATCCAGGAACAAAATCCCCGAATCCAACAATGTAAATTCATAACTTTTTTTCGTACACTATTTTTACTTATTTTCATTCTCAACCTTTAATAAATTTGCAAGGAAACTCTTACATTCTAATTACATTTATTAAAAACTCCATTCAATTTAAAGGACATTCACTTTCAGAACTTTTTTATTTAAGACATATAAGGTGCATACTTCATCTTAAAATCTTTGATTATATGCATTTGTTTTCCTTAAAAGCCCTAATTTTTATTTGATACATACAAAAATAATCTAAATTAAAGTATTGATGTGTAAAAACCAATCGAATTTTGGGAAAATTTCTTAGGGGTTCTATTCTAGGAGTCGTAAACGAGAATTGCACAAGCAACTGAGCTGAAAAACAATAATTTGAAATACCAGTTTCTTTAATTTTTTGTATCTCGAAAACACTCGAAAGATTTTCTTTTATAATTTTTGACAAACTTAGTTTCATCACACTTTCCGTTTACTTATGTGATGTATAGTATAAACACATGTGTTGTAATGTAAACTGGCATTTCATAATTATTTCATTATGTATGTCTCCGCAAGTGTATTTTTGTTCCCTTAAATTTATCTAAAATTCTGATTATTCGAAACTGTTTTTATGCGTTTGTATTCATTGCATCTCTTCTAACGATCCAAAAATATATTTTAGTAACTTTCTTTCATTATTATATAGGCAAAGAGACAAACAACAGGCGAATTTTACAACAGTTTTTTTTAACATCATAAGGAACTATACAAATATATATATTTTCACTACACGTTCTTCTTTAGGTAATCAGAATAACCTTTGAATACCCACTGCAGAATTTCAGATTCATTTTAGTAAACTTTAATTAAACATTTTTTTCTTCTGAAACATCCCAAAGACATTATTCAATCAGTCATATTTTGTTTTACTTATAAAAACAACATTATTTTTGTTATTTTTACAAAGAATATAGATATTAATATTGTTACGATTTAGCCTTTTATAAATCGTGTTTTGTTTAATTCCCGTTGAATAAACAATTTTACGGATTCTTTTATTTGCAAAATAAAACACTTTTTATTTAATTTAACTTTAGATTTATTAAATAACCGTTTCACACTAAATTAATTAGCTTGTAGCTTAAGGTTGATAGTTATCGCTTCACGTTTCGATTACAACTTAACGACTTCGACGATTAATTACGACTGACTCATTTATTCGCGGCGCACTGGTATTTATACCAGTTGGCATCACTTCTAGAAAAAGCTCGACTGATCTGGCAATTACTGGTTACAGAATAGTAGCAATTTTGAATTTAACGGAAAATAGTGATTGTTTGACTGTATTTCATAGTGTTGCCATCTTGCTGTTTTATTAAAATCGCCATTTAGCAACAAGAATCCCCAAATTCGTAACACTGCCGCCCACTTAAGCCTGTTCGTCCCGAATAGGCACACTATCTCTCTTTCCGTAATTTGCTAGTCGTTCAAGATGGACCACCTTCATTTTAGATCTTGGGCTGTTGTACTTCTGGATCCTGTAGACAACATCGTTCAACTTCTTGATCACTCGGTAAGGCCCATCCCAATGCGTCTGTAGTTTAGGAGATAATCCTTTCTTTCGTTGTGGGTTGAAAAGTAGAACCAGCTGACCTTCAGTGAATCCCTCAGAGTTTGCGGCTCGGTCGTATCTGGCTTTCATCTTATCACTGGTCATTTTAATTCGACCCGCGCACAAAGTCATGTAATTCATTCAAATTTTCTTGCGCTCGAGAAGAGTTTTCCTCGTTCCCATCTAACGGTGTAGGCTTAAAGCCAAATTCCAAATCTCCAGGCAGTCTCAATTCGGTTCCAAAAATAATTTTTGCTGGTGTTCTAGAGGTAGAGTCATGCACAGCCGACCTATATGCTAATAAAAATTTTTGTATGTGCTCGTCCCAGTCTTTCTGATGGGCGCTCACCACTTTTCGCAAGTATTCTTCCAGAGTGCGATTAAATCTCTCGACCATGCCATCAGACTGTGGATGAAGTGGCGTTGTCCGGGTTTTTTCTTATGCCATATAGCTCACACATTTCCTTAAACACGCCGGATTCGAAATTTCTACCTTGGTCAGAATGCAATTCTATTGGAACACCATAACGGCACACCCAGTTGTTCACAAATACTTCCACTACCGTTTTTGCTTCTTGGTTGGGGATGGCGTATACCTCTGGCCATTTGCTAAAGTAATCCATTACTACTAGCACATATCGGTTTCCAGCGTTGCTTACAGGAAATGGGCCTGCAACATCCATCGCTATCCTCTCAAATGGCGCACCTGAGTTGTATTGCTGAAGTAGTCCTCGACTTCTCCTTACTGGACCTTTGGCCGCGATGCATTCTGTGCAGTTTGCTATCCAATCGGCTACAGCTTGTTGACATCCAACCCAATAAAACCGCTGTTTTAATTTTTCTAGGGTTTTTGTTATGCCTAGATGACCTCCACTGGGACCATTATGGAACTCTTTCAATACTTCATTCATCTTAGAGGACGGCACGACTATTAAATTAGATGAAGATTTGCCGTCTGCACTCTCCCACGTGCGATATAAGCAACCCATTTACCAGTTTCAAACTATTCATTGTGCCCATAAGATTTCAAAGTGGTCCCTCTGCTGATATTTCATTGCGGGTAGGTCTTCTGTCTTCCTCTTTAGCCACTACAATTTTTGACAGGATTGGGTCATTCCTTTGTGCTGTTGACCAGTCTTCTTCCGATTCTATTTGCATTAGCCCGAATATCAACTACACATTCTTTCTTTTCGGCTTTAACGCAATGTCTGCACTCCAAGTTACAGGGTCGCCGCGAGAGGGCATCCGCATTGCTGTGTTTTGTACCTCCCCTGTGCTCGATATTAAAATCGTAGCTCTGCAGGCGTTCAATCCAGCGCGCAAGTTGTCCTTCAGGATTTTTAAATTGTAACAGCCATCTAAGTGCAGCATGGTCAGTCCTCAGCGTAAAATGTTGGCCATACAAATACTTGTGGTAATGTTTTATGCACTCTATTACTGCCAGCAGCCTCGCGTCGCGTAACACAATAGTTCCTCTCAGGCTTCGAAAGTATTCGGCTGTAATAGCCAATAACTTTTTCTGTCCCGTTGACCACCTGTGAAAGCACGCCTCCTATTCCGTAGCCGCTCGCATCGCTATCTAGCACAAATTTTTCTCCAGCGATGGGATATGTCAGAACTGGTGCCGTAGACAACAATTCTTTTAGCTTTTGGAACGCACTTTCCTGTGCT